>CM029474.1:36102699-36813462 GCA_017140325.1 Eucalyptus leucophloia subsp. euroa | reverse complement strand
TAAAGCGAGTCTATTTGTTACTAAAAATTGTTTATTTGTAATGAACTTCACTTATTCACAGTAAATCTTCTCATTTTTGGCAAACTTTATTCGTTTTTTGGTAAAACTTTATTTGTTAGTAAAAATTCCAAAATTGTTTTCTTCCATTTCTTTCTTTAAACAGTTTCTCTTTTTTTATCTTGTTTTTTTTTTTGCTTAGTGTGTTGAGTGACTATTATTTGGTTTAGATCATTAATATTTGTGCCTAGTTCACTCATAAAAAGCAGATATTATTATAAAAATAATATTTATGATTGTGATTGAATGATATTACTACAAATGAAACATTTTCCCACGAATGAAAATCTTTACCGTATAGCACATGTGTAAGAGGCATAAGTTGCTTATACTAAAAATGATAGACAACATTTATGTTGAAAATTGTATCACAGAAGCAATAGAAAAAGAGCGAGAAACTTTAGTAAACTCGTATAATTATTTTGTTTTTTTTAATTTTTAATTTTTAATTTTTTTAACTTCTTTTAGTAAAGTCGCTGGCCCCTAGCCAGGCCGGCGACCAGCCAAAAGAAAAAAGAAGAAAATAAAGAGCGAAAAAATATGACAGAAAAATTATTTCTCAGTATTCCAGAAACAAGAAATAAGTTTTTTGTTTTTTATGTTCCAAATTTGTTCAAAATAAGAATAAATTTGAAACAAAAACGTAAGAAAGGCTTTCCTGTTATATTATTGTTCTGAAAAAAAAAAACTGTGTTCATGACAAAAAAAGAAAAAGTACAAACAAACAGGGCTAAGTCACTTGACCGTACAAGCCTCTCATGGCGACAGAGCTGCGTTGTACCACCCAGTAGTCCGCGAGTATAATGACGAACAGAGTTGTCAAGGGGGGATTAACAGCAAAAAGCGAAAAGAGTTGTTGGTGCAAATGTCTAACTTGTCCATGTTTAACGATTCGCAATGCATCCATTTAGCATCCAGAGACCACTTCAAAGGCAAATCTGTGAAATGCCATACTTGTGCCACCTTATCCCAAATAGCCAAAAAAAAAAAAGCAAGCCATGTCTTAAAGCTAATCGCAAGGTATAGGTACTTCTCCAAGTTATAGATTTAGATTTCTTGTCATCCCTCAACAGTAAAAGTAACTTTCGGTTTTGCAGTCGAAATAGAACTTGAAAATTCCCAAGGAGGCCCATGTTCATTGGCGTGACCGCTTAGACATAGAAATGGCAACATGAGCTAAGTGTGAAGCCTGTCCTTAGTTTTAGAGAGAATAAAATCATAGAACTTAGACGCACTTGCAGTTCTCTGTAACATCATAGAACTTAGCTAAGCACTCGCACTTAGCTAAAGAATGGATGCACCTTGGAAAAACAGTGACAGGATACATAGCCAGCTATTTCGGGCAGCATAGATAAGGAATTCGTACTTCCTAAAATGCAGCTACAGAACAAAAAGAGCCTCTCCAAGATTGACAAAGAATTGATTAGGTGACTTCCTCAATTTCCCTTCGCTTGACAGTTGACTCCAATATTATAGGGTGGGGCGCTGAACTAGATTGATGCACTCTAGGCTCTAGGAAAATGCCCTTCCATCACTTTGTCGCTTCTTGTTGCCTGGATTAAGTGACTGGTTCAATTACTCTGCGAACTACGGAATTTTCACTTCAACTGGGAAGATACACTGCAAACCAAAGACTAACCTCATGTGTTAACTGAAGCGTGTTTCAGTTGATCAGCTCGGATGATTTTAAGGAGCTCGATATCAAAGAAGTGTCTTGTCTATCAGCCCTTGGTTCCTCAGGACAAAATCGAGCTCGCTGACCCTGTTAAAAGTTGCTTCTAAAATTTCGTTGAGTCGATAGACTAACCAGTCCGATGTTATCAGAAAAAGACATTACTATTACCCGAAAAGGTAGTGGGCTTTGGGCCACTTCTGTTAATCGTTCTCTGGATATCCCAGTTCTGGTGGCACTATGATCCTGCATTGCTGTGAGTAAAGATGTGAATTTGAATGTAACCAGTAGAAACAGTATTAGATATAATCTCTGGCCATTGTTTCCTCTAATGGTATTTATTTTTTTGTTGAATTCTAAAGGTAATTAAATAGGATACGAGCAAGAAGATCTTCACTCTGAATTTTATTAAGTAAACAATATAGAACTGCATCAAGTATGCTGACTAAAACTTCGAGGGAAACCATAACATACTGTTAACATTGCACTCATTGTCAAAGAAGCCAGTCATTTAAAGAATATAAGAACTGAAGCTGCCAATACCTTTTAGCAAAGACTTTTTTTCAGACATTTTGTCCTCTCTTGTCAGCATCAATCATGATTCATTACAGGCATGCATAACTAATGAGCATTTGGATCATCAACACAACAAGCATATAGACAAGATACAGATACCTCTCCATATACTTGAACAGGAACAAAAGAGTGAAAGACTATGTAGCCAAGATACAGATGCAGCACCTTCTAACACCCCCAAGGGCCATGCCAGCAACAGCTTCTTCAAATGCCGGTATTACCTGAAAATGTGAACTGTAAGTATACTTACCTATCTAACTCGCTCCAAGTATTAAACAGAAGCACTTCAAAAGAAATGCTCAGTTGGGATAGATTAAAGTATACAAGTACATTTTAATATTTGTAAAACCAGGGACATGCATGAATGACTCAGAGGATAGCTGAACAATATCCTAGATCACACAAACTATATGATAAGGGAGTAAAATATACTTTTTGCTTCCATATAACCTACCATAGCCATTAAAAGGGAACCATAACTAACCTCTTGAGATCCTATCTTGAATTTGAAGAAGTCCTTATCATTTCCTGCATAAGAGGAACAGGGGATATTGCTTCAAGTCAATGACTGAGAGATGGAGGGCATAAAAAAGAAACCTAGATACCTCAAAGGAACCGCCTTTTGTCTTGTTACGAGCTTCAAATATGCGGCCATAGTATCCAATAGTATAGCCATCCCAGTCAACCTGTGATTTATTCAATCTGTCACTGACATCATTGACATTAAATATCAGACAATCCTGCAGTGATATCACACAATCATATGGAATAAGAAGGCCAGTTATGTTCACTCATTATTTCTTCTAAAGTGGTTTCACCCCTCCAAATCGAAAAGTATCAAATGTACGAAACTTCACCATTCATTCTGTCAAAAATAATACAGTCTCCAACATACACAAGGTATAAAGAAATAAAAGATTATCCCATTTGCAGACAATCCCTTCTATCAACTAAATAAAATGAGCAGCACCACAAGCAATGCTTAAAACACCATCGGTAAAGGATCATCACTCACCACTACAGTCTCTCCCATTTTGGGGTAGACCATCTCCAACTCTCAAGTCCTGCAGTCCTTTAAGCAATGAATTAAACTAGACGAAAAGGTTTTCCTTTAAGTATAAGTGCTTCTAGATGGAACAAAAAGAAAAGTTTCAAATACAACACTGGCGTATAGATGACCTTGTACTGAAGACCTGAATCTGTTTCCGTAGTCTGGATAACGCATTTTTGACTTGCCATAATCCTTCCTCTAATTGCCGGCACTGTGACCATACAGCAACAATTAACTACAATAAGACTACCAGCCACCTTGAAACACTTCAATGTCGAGCTTTAAACAATTGAAGTAGGCATAAACAGTCTCACGAGACATCCATTCATTAGTTTCCGATGCGAAGTCAGTCGTTAATAAATGTCACAACTCGTGAAGCAAAACCAGTCGACAGGTGGATGAATTTTAACAAACACGGATAGCAGAAAATGCGCCGCCAAGTAAATAAGCCATGACATCTGCAAATGTATCATATCAACTTACAGATCGACACCAGGATAAGAGAACCTGACAGGCCAACGCTCCTCAAACAGAAAAAAACATTCAGCCAAAGCCAATGGCACCCAACAGGACCGAATTTTCACACGGAAACAAGTCACGATTACGACCTCATTTACATCGATTTCATCTCACGTGGTAGAGCAATGGCTTGACAAACAAGAGCAAATTCACACGACAGCCTCTTCAATTCGAATGAAAACACTGAAGCGGCGCAATGACATTGAGAGAGAGAGAGAGAGAGAGAGAGAGAGAGAGAGAGAGAGAGAAGGGGGGGGGGGATAAGTTTACTGTCGGCGAAGTCGGAAGCTTGAGGGCGACCGGATCGCGAGAAACGCTCCACAAGAGTCCAACCAGCGTCCCCGCGGTGGACGGGACCAGAACCTCCCGCCGCCGGAGCCCGGGCGCGCTCTTCCGCTACAGCTCGGCCCTAATGCAAAGACACGCGATCGGAGCTTAAGCTATAACTCAAGTAGTCATCGCTAGCTAGTAATTGGACGAAAGCAGCATAGCCAATCCGATACTGACCAGAACCACCAGAGGAGGAGGAGGAGCATAGAGACAGCCGAGGGCGGAGGGCGTTCGCGGTCGCCATGGGGAACGAGACCTCGCGGGCGCGTTTCGACTCTGCGGAGATTCAAAGACGTGAGGAGGGAAACGCGTCAGTCTTCTTCAGCTTTTGCGAAAGCGGAGAAATAGGGAGAATGGAATCGTTTCGGGCAGAGAGAGGGGCGAACCGCCGTCGCGGAAAGTCTCGGAGACGGCGGCGCGGGCTTTGGCGGTGGCCCGATGGCTGAAATGGACGCCATTGACGTGCGCAGAGAGAGGGGAGAGAGAGGAGGAGGAGTCGAGACAGGCTTGCGCGGGCAGATAACGGCCTCAGCTTTCTGGCCCTTCTCCAGGAAAATTATAGAAAAGGTTTCTGGACCTTTCGTTTGACAATTCTACCCTTTTTCACACTTTCTCATGAAAAAAAAATTAATATCCTAAAAAATCCCAAACCGGTATATATATAATAAATTTACTTCGTATTAATTTGTTGACTTTCAAAAACCCATAAACTGTTATACATTTGACAAATTTATCCCAAATTGATATATTTATTTATAAATTTCTTTCTTTATGAATTTTAAATTTAAATTTTATTATCAAATTGTTAAGTTAAAATGACACGCTATAGTTGTACAATTTTTATAATTTTTCATGGTATTAATCCAATTTAAACGAATGGTATATTTATCATAAATGTACTAATTTGAGATTTTTAGCAGTGAAATAAATTAGTTTAGGTAAATTAGCCATAAGTATACTAGTTTGGAGTTTTTTTATGGTCAATTAAGGTAAATTTATCACAAATATACCAGTTTAAGGTTTTGTGATCAAAAAAATAATTTAGAATAAATTTGTCACAAATATATCAGTTTAGGGTTTTTCAATGTATTAATAAAAAAAATTAACACAAATAATTCATGAACTTTAACTCAATATACAATATCATTCCCACTATATTATTAATAAGCGTTCAATATGGTCATTCCATTTACTTTCGAACAACAAATCATGCATTATTTGGTGATGTAGATGATGAATCAACATGTTTATCTTTTTACCCATCTACTTTAAAAAAAGGAAAAAAATGTTAGGGTGTTAAATTATCCGTCATTGTTCAATGACATAGATTATTATATTCTTATTGAAATAAATATTTTATTACAAAAATCCACGTCTAACTTTCATTTTTGTTTTTGTTATCCATAATTCAAACCTAATGAATTGGGAGTCTCATTAGCAAATTTCGTTCTTGAATTACCATAAAGACAACATAAAACATATTCATAAAGCCTATGATTAAATTGAATATTTATTAGTAGTTCATGAACTACATTAAATAAATTAAAAAGTCGTGAGCGATATTCAAATTAGACCAAAGTTCAGGATATCCATTTCCTTATGGGAGATTACTAGTTTTGTCAGGTGAATATGAGTTTAACTTTATCTGCTAAGCTCGGCTCATTTTCCGACAAAAAAAAAAAAGGCTCAGATGATTTGAGACTTTTGAGTGCACCCAACATTCATTCACTTTTGTGAACTTGCCGAGCACCAAATAAGCATTTGCAACAACCGCATTACTCCTCCATCGCCACACGAACCTTGCCATCGTCGCCTCCCCCACCCCCCCCCCCAAACCCAAAAATCGTCACTCCCCGTCGTCGCAAGGCCATCGCCCAGCTCCCCCATGCCTCTGCCCTCTATCCACAACGAGATGACCAAAGGGACCACAACCACGGAAGCCATAGCCAATATCAAGCAACCATTTGTATGGGTTCATCGAGGCGAACGTCCTCAATTTTTGAGGTCAAGAGCCTCACATGCACAGGCCTCGTTAAGGCGTTGTAGGAGGCTTGATCGATCCTAGCGGCCACCGGTAGGTAGAGAGACGGGAAAGGGTTCACGATGAGGCTCTCATGGCTGATAAAGCGCATGGCAGTCCGTGCGACGTTCTTCCCTAGGGCCTAACGACAGTGGCTAGATGGGTGGGGGCTCCTAGGTACTCATGAATCAAGTGATCGGTGCTCGTGAATAATGCAAGGGAATTAGAGGTGTTAAAATGGGTCACTCATTTATATCAAAAGATAGTTAAATGGGTTTCACAATTAAATATTTAAGATAGATGGATCTTAAGTGAGTTTTTAAATGGGTTGGGTTAAAAACTCATCTTTAACAAAAACATTATAATTTCTCCTTTCTCTCTTTAATTTTATAAAAATCGAAATTATAATTTTTTTTATTTTTATTTTCTCTTTTCTTTTTCTTCCTTTTTTATCTTTCTTCTTTTTTTCTTCTTTTTTTTTCTCCTTCCTCCTTCCGATCGTTGTGACGGCGACGGCCGCGACCGGCCAAGCGAGCCTCGAGCTGCCGGATCTGGCGGCGGAGGCCTCGCCGGACGCCCGGCAAGAGGCGAGCTCGAGCTCGCCCGACACCCGATGAGCCTCGAGCTCGCCGGATTTGGCGAGGCGGAGGCCTCGCCGGCGTCGGCGAGCTCGAGGTTCGCCCGGATCCCGCGAGACTCGAGCTCGCCGGCGTCGGGCGATGCTTGAGCCTCGCCGATCGGCGAGCCCCGAGCTCGCCGCCGGCGAGGCCTCCGCCTCGCTAGATCCGGCGAGCTCGAGGCTCGCTCACGTGGCCGGTCGCCGGCCGTCGTCGTGGCCGGTGGCCGGCCAAAGAAGAAGAAGAAGGAGAAGAAAAAGAGAAAAAGAAATCATATTTTAAAAATAAAATAAAAATAATTAAAATTTTAATTTAAAAATAATTAAATTTCGATTTTTAAATAATTATTTTAAAATTTATGAAAAATTTTCATTAAATTTGTATTGTAAAACTATTTTAGCAATACAATTTTTAAAAAAATAATATATATATAAAAGCTTGGAAGTATTTTAATAATATAATCTTTAAAAAAATATAGGAATAAGTTTTTGTAAATTTGTTAAATATGATTTTATTAATATGAGTTGGGTCGGTCGGGTATGGGTTGGGTATGGGTCGGGTTGGGTTTGGGTCGAAAAATTTACATTAAACATAAATGGCCGTAAATGGGTTAATGGGTGATTTGGGTCGACCCATTAATGACCCGACCCAAACCTGACCCGACCCACCCGTTTAACGGCTCTAAAGGGAATGGACCGAGACAACTGGGACAAAAAGAAAGAGAAGGAAAGGATATGAAGGGAAAAAATGGAATTTTCAATTTGGGCCATCCAAATTATGTTAATGTTGATACGTCCGACTCTCTTAAGTAAAATTTTAGATTTAAAGTTAACCGCTAACTTAGGGATTAAATTATTTCATACTATTCGTGTGATATACATCTATCAAAGAATCCCCATACTCGGTTGCCTATAATTCCATATCTGACATTGTCCCATGATGAAAACAATGCGTAGAGCATGTTCTTCATGCAAAAAAGGATGGTGTGCATGTGTAAGAGGTATGAGTTACTTATACTAAAAACTAATGATTAATATCCTGAAAAACTCCAAACCGATACATCTATGACAAATTTACCCAAAACTAATTTTTTTAATAATCAAAAATCTCAACTCGGCACACCTTTGACAAATTTATCATAAACTAATATACTTGTAACAAATTTATTATCTGTTAGTTTTCGTTAAATTTACTGTCAAATTACTAAATTGGTTGACATGCGACACTAAACTAATGTAGTAGTTTGGGATTTTACTATACGCTTGTCATAGTTGTATTGTTTTTGTGATTTTTTGTGTTATTAATCCAATTTAACAGAGAGTATATTTATCATAAAAATACCAGTTTGTGATTTGTAGCGATCGAACAAATTAATTTGGGGTAAATTTATCGTAAGTATATTAGTTCAGGGTAAATTTGTCAAATGTGTACCTGTTTGAAGTTTTTTATGATCAAAAAATTATTTTAGCATAAATTTGTCATAGGTGTACCAATTTTTGATTTTTCAGAGTATTTCTCAACCTATCATATGAACTCGCTTGGGGTTCTTTTACGTTGATTGCTTATTGAACTTCAACGTTCGTTTGTATGCTCCAAGTATTGGTATATTTAGGTATGCTTCAACTAATTGTATGTTTATGGTATGTTTAGGTATGACTAAAAGTAGGGTTTGAATTGATATTGATATTACGTGAAATGTGATCATATTTCCCAACCTAACATCACAGCAACTGATATGTTCATGGAATTTTAACTTTTTTTTAATCATTTCATTTGCACAACTACTGATCGAACGTTCATCGTTGATTGATTGTTATTTTTTATTTTATAAAAACTCTTCATCTTCTTCTTCTCACTCCCACCGTCTCACTTCATCTCCCATCTTTTCATCTCTACTCATCCGAGTTCAAGCATTTCTCAACAACATGTATCCTCATCCGAAAAGTTTAAAAAAGATGAGTTCAAAGGTATAAAAAAAAGTTCTTGTAGAAACGCTATCAAATCCTTCGTAAAAATACATGTGACAGTATCATGCGAGAGTTTTTCAAGAACGATGGCTTTCGTAACGAGGAATGTTATTTGGTGAATTTTGTTAAAAACCCTATTTTAGATGGAGAATCATCAAGATTAGTCAAAATCCTTTCCCCATCTCACTTCTTCTCAAAGAGCTCACTTCTTCTCAAAGAACCCACTTTTTCTCAAATCTTTTACTCCCACTTCATCTAGGGCTAGGATTAGAGCTCAAATTTGAGGAAAACCAAATTTAATGATAAAGAATAGATGACGTTTATGAGAATAATATAAATACCTTAAAAGTTGTGAAGCATACGAAAATATCATGTAAAAACTATATAGGGATAATGGTTTCAAAAAACAATAAAAGTTTTCTCATTACATTTTGCTTCCTCCACCTCCTTCTACGTAGCAAAGGAATTATCATCAATTGATCACCAGGTCGCTGCATCATGAACTAAACTATACCAAGCCCGTCTCCTAAACAGCCTCTGTCTCTGAAATTGGATGTTTATATATATATATAAATGCTTGTTGAATTTGGATGTTCGTTTTTCTTTATATTTATGCTTATTAAACTTCAATGTTCATTTATATGCTCCAAGTAGTGGTATGTTTAGGTGTACTTCAACTAATGATATGTTTATGGTATGTTTAGGTATGTTTAAGTATGGTTTGAATTAATATTAATATCACTTGGAGTGTGATCATATTTCTTAATATAACATCCCAACAACTTATTTGTTTGTGGAATTGTAAATTTCTTTACCATTTCTAGTCTCCCACCTGCATCCGGGTGTTTTTTTTTCTAGAAATCCTAAATAGTTAATTCCATTTGCACAACTACAGTCGGACGTTGAACGCTGGTTGATTGTTATTTTTTAGTTTATAAAAACTCTTCCTCTTCTTCCTCTCATTCCCACCATCTCAATTCCTATCCCATCTTTTCCTCTCTGTTAATCCAAGTTCGAACATTTCTACACAATATGCATCCTCCTCTGAAAAATGGAAAAAAAAAAAAAAGATAAGTTTCAAGGTAGGAAATACTATCAAATCCTTTGTAATAATGCATACGATAGTATCACATGAGAGGTTTTCAAGAATAATGGTTTTCGTAATGAGAAATGTCTTTTGGAGGATTTTGCCAAAAATCTCCTTTTAGACAGAGAATTATCAAGGTAAGTAAAAATCATTTCCTCATTTCACTTTTTCTTAAAGAGTTCACTTATTCTCAAATCTTTTACTCCCACTTCATCTAGGGCTAGCGTTATAGCTCGAGTTGGAGGGGGATCGGTTTGATGATAAAATATAGAGAACGTTTATGAGAATAATATAAATACCTTAAGAGTCAGAAAGTATCTAAAAATATCATGCAAAAAGTATACATGGATAATGGCTTCTAAAACAATGAAACTTTTCTCGTTGCATTTCTACCTCTTCCGCCTCCTTTTGTAGCTATAGCAATGGAATCATCATCAACTGATCATCAAGCTATCGCATCCTGAACTGAACTATTACCAAACCGGCTACTGAATAGCCTCCTATTACTAAGCCATCACCTCTTGTACAGCCTCTGCCTCTGAACTTTATTTTCATTTATATATATACTTATTGAATTTGGCTACTTGTTTTCCTTTATATTTATGCTTATTGAACTTCGATATCCATTTGTATGCTGCAAATAGTGGTATGTTTAGGTATGCTTCACCTAATAATATGTTTAGGGTATGTTTAAGTATATTTAAGTATGGTTTGAATTGATATTAATATTACGTGGAGTGTTGTCATATTTCCCAACCTAACATTATAACAACTGATCTGTTCGTAGAATTTTAAATTTCTTTACAATTTCCAATCTCCCACCTACATTCGGGGTTTTTTTTTTTTTTTTTTTTTTTTACTGGAAATCCTAAATGACCAGTTTGATTTGCACAACTATAGTCAAACGTTGATCGCTGGTTGATTATTATTTTTTATTTTATAAAAATTATTCCTTTTCTTTTTCTCACTCCCACCGTCTCACTTCCTTTCTCATCTTTTCCTCTATTTTCATCCGAGTTTGAGCAATTCTCAACAACATGCATCATCTCCAAAAAATGAAAAAAAAAAAAAAGATAAATTTTGAGATAGAAGATAGAAAGCTTCTGTGGAAACACTATCAAATCCTTCGTAAAAATGCATGTGACGGTATCATGCAATAAGTTTTTAAGGAAAATGACTTACGTAATGAGAAATGTTTTATGGAAGATTTTGTCAAGAATCTCCTTCTAGATGGAGAATCATCAAGGTAAGTAAAAAATTATTTCCCCATCTCACTTCTTCTCAAAGAGATCACTTATTCTCAAATCTTTTACTCCCACTTCATCTAGAACTAGGGTTAGATCTCGAGTTGGAGGAGAATCAAGCTTGATGATAAAAGATAAATGACGTTTATGGGAATAATATAAATACCTTCCGAAAGTATCTGAAAATATCATGTAAAAACTATACATGAATAATGATTTCTAAAACGATAAAAGTATTCTTGTTATATTTCTACCTCCTCCACCCATTCTGTAGCTGTAGCAATGGAATTATCATCAATTGATCACCAAGCCGCCACATTCTAAGCTGAACTATTGCTAAATTGCCTACTGCACAGTCTCTTATTACCAAGCCACCACCTCCGAATAGCCTCTGCCTCCGAACTTCAATATTCGTTTATATTTATGCTTGTTGAACTTGGCTACTCATTTTCCTTTATATTTATGCTTATTGAACTTTGATGTTCGTTTGTATGTTCCAAGTAGCGGTATATTTAAGTATGCTTCACCTAATGATATGTTTAATGTATGTTTAAGTATGGTTTGAATTGATATTAATATTACATAGAGTTTTTATACTTCCCAACCTAACATTACAACAATTGATATGTTCGTGGAATTTTAAATTTCTTTACCATTTCCAATCTCCCACCCATATTTGGGTGTTTTTTTTTTACTAGAGACCCTAAATGACCGGTTTGATTTGCACAATTGATTGCTAGTTGATTGTTATTTTTTATTTTATAAAAACTCTTCATTTTCTTCCTCTCATTTCCATCGTCTTACTTCCTCTCTCATATTTTCTTCTCTTTTCATCCGAGTTCGAGCAGTTTTCAACAACAAGCATCATCCTCCAAAAAAAGAAAAAAAGAAGAAGATAAGATAAGTTTAGAGGTAGGAAATAAAAAGTTACTACGGAAACACTATCAAGTCATTTGTAAGAATGCATGTGACAAGATCGTGCGAGAGGTTGTCAAGGACAATGACTTTGTAACGAGGAATGTTTTTGGGGGATTTTGTCAATAATTCCCTTATAGATGGAGAATCATCAAAGCAAGTAAAAATCCTTTCATCATCTCATTTATTCTTCTCAAATCTTTTACTCCTACTTCATTTAGGATTAGGGCTAGGGCTGGAGTTGGAGGAGAACTAAGTTTGATGATAAATGATAGATGATGTTTATGAGAACAATATAAATACCTTAAAAGTTAAGAAGCATCTACAAATATCATGCAAAAAATATAGAGGGATAATGGTTTAAAAAGCGATGAAAGTTTACTCATTACATTTTTGCCTCATCCACCTCCTTCGTAGTTGTGGTAATGGAATCATCATCAAGCGATTACCAAGCCATCGCATCCCGAACTGAATTATCACCAAACCACCTCCTAAACAACCTCCTATCACCAAGCCGCCACCTCTTGAATAGCCTCTGCCTTTAAATTTCAATGTTCGTTTATAATTATGCTTATTGAACTTAGCTGTTCATTTTCCTTTGTAATTTTACTTATTAAATTTCAATATTCGTTTGTATCTGTAAGTAGTGGTATGTTTAGGCATGCTTCAACTAATGGTATGTTTATGGTCTATTTAAGTATGTTTAAGTATGGTTTGCATTGATATTAATATTACTTGGAGTGTGGTCATATTTCCTAACCTAACATCATAACAACTAATCTCTTCGTAAAATTTTAAATTTATTTACCATTTCTAGTCTCCCACCCACATTCGGTTGTCTTTTTTTACTGGAAACCCTAAATAATAAGTTTCATTTGCATAGCTATAGTCGGACGTTGATCACACTTCTTCTTCTTCCTCTCACTCCCACTGTCTCACTTCCTCTCCCATCTTTTCCTTTTTGTTCATTCGAGTTCGAGCATTTCTCAACAATATACATTCTCCTCCGACAAATGAAAAAAAAAAAAAAATCAAGATAAGAAATAAAAAATTCATTTGGAAACACTATCAAATCTTTCGTAAGAATGCATGTGACAGAATCATGCGAGAGTTTTTCAAGGACAATGACTTTCATAACGAGGAATGTTTTTTGGAAGATTTTGCCAAGAATCCCCTTCTAGACGAAGAATCATCAAGGTAAGTAAAAATTATTTCATCATCTCACTTCTTCTAAAAAAACTCACTTCTTTTCAAATCTTTTACTCCAACTTCACCTAGGACTAGGGCTAGGGCTCGAGTTGGAGGAGAATTAAGCTTGATGATAATATATAGATGACGTTTATGGTAACAATATAAATACCTTAAGAGTCAAGAAGTATCTAAAAATATTATGCAAAAACTATACATATTTCAAAAATGAGGAAAGTTTTCTTATTGCATTTTTGCCTCCTCCACCTCCTTTTGTAGCTATTGTAAAGAAATCATCATTAACTGATCATCAAGCCGCCACATCATGAATTGAACTACCGTTAGACCACCTCCTCAACAGCATCTTATCACCATGCCGTCGCCTCTTGAACAACATCTGCCTTTGAAGTTAGACGTTCGTTTATATTTATACTTATTGAACTTAGATGTTCATTTTCCTTTATATTTATGCTTATCGAATTTCGATATTCGTTTATATAGTAGTGATATGTTTAGGTATGCTTCAATTAATGATATTTTTATAATATGTTTAGGTATATTTAAGTATCATTTGAATTGATATTAATATTACATGGGGTGTGGTCATATTTCCCAATCTAACATCACAACAACTTCCGGGGTTAAAAGAAGGATGGTGTGTGTTCCTATCATATGGACCACAAGCAGGGCACATTCTCTCCAACTTAGTCGGACGCTGCCCTACAATAACTAGGCCATGTAAACAGAACGTCATAATACCCAACATGCACATAGGATATAGCAGCATTAGAATGATTTTTGGCTCTACAGCAATAGGCATTGTCACGACAATCGCAGTCGTCTATGAATTGAAGCCGTGCCACCCGTAAACCACGATGCTTTACCAAGTTTCTCGAACATGGACGCTGATGTGGTTCAAGGTGATGATAAGTAATGGCGATCTAATAGACATCTACCCAAACAGGAGCTCATCAGCTCCTAGTCCTAGCCACGCAAGAGGGTTAATGTTCTGTCCCAAGCTCGCTCACATAGCAACAAACCAAGACAATCCTATTTTATAGCACTTGGAGAGCAAAGAACACTGGCGAGAGCCTCACATTATACCGTAAGGAAAGGGCATATCAAAGTGACAGCGTTTGTGTCAAGCGACCACGTCACCATCACTGCTTGAAATCCCTCCCTCGGCCATAATAGCGCCCAGGATTTTGGCTCTCCTTTCATCCTTGAGCTGCCTATGCTTCTCAATAAGGTCTTGAAGTGCCTGACAACCGTATGGTGGAAAGTTGTCACACTCGGTCCTTCATTTCCCATCAACGACTTTACAGTTCTAGACAGTGTGAACAAAGAATCCGACCTTCGACTATGAAAATTCTTAAAAACTTGTCCCCACAAGGAAGACAATGTCTAGTCGATGTAACGAGCCAATCTACGAACAGTAAAACCTTTGACGGAAGAGCAAAGTTCTATCGTTGTGCTGGGCAATCTTCTCACAACATATAAGACAAAAGAGCCTTCAAAAATAATCTTGATAGACTTTCTTTAACCACAGCTGAATATAAATCACTTGAAATACAATATTATCTTCGAAAATCACTCATGCACCAACTTTACAGCTGGAATACTTCATACAATAAGCTTTATTGAGCCACACCAACAGCAAGTACATGAACCATAAAAATTACAGGCTAACCAGGTTGAGAGAATTTGCCTTTTCTTGCAGGGTATCAAGGAGGCTGTCAAAACTCTTTTGAAGGAATCCACTCCTTCAACTTCAAGCTGGGTTCCAACATGATTCCAGTCAATTCCCAATTTTCAAGTGCACTGTAAATACCTTCGGCTTCAGAAACATTCGAATCAATTGTCCTGGATACGATGCCATGATCAACAAATGCTTGGAGAGCTTGGTCAGGCATGGTTGAAACCTGTTAAGATGGTTAATAAGAAAAAATTGAGTTAAAACTAAAACACTACTCAACAAACATACAACAATTTTGAGGTGAAGACGTGGAATTCTTTCATTTACTAATTTAGTATCTAAAAGAGTGCAACATTACTTAATGTATCCTAAAGAACGCAAGATAAAAGAAGGGGAAGAAGCAACTAACTGTGTCTGGTCCAATGAGAGGAGCAACATATAGGGTGTCGGGATATGCCGGGTTCTTGACGCTAGTGGACGCCCAGAGAAGCCTCTGTTTCTTTGCACCTTTCTTTACAAGAGCCTCCCATCTTGGACCAGAAAATTTCTTCTGGTAGAGCTTGTAAGCTAGAGCTGCCTGGGCCACTGCAGCCTGCAGTGATCAATGCATCACAACATGAGCATATATTTTCAAACATAACTTAGTTGCATGTCCTGAGAATTTACAAATGGTTGTAGTCATGTACCTTCCCTCGAAGATCAAGAGCCTCGGGTGTTCCAATCTTCTCGAGCATCTTGTCAATGAGGGTGTCCACACGACTGACAAAGAAGGAAGCAACACTTGTAACCTTGGAGAGATCATCTAACCCAGAGGCTTCAAGGCCATCCAAGTATGCATCTATGACAGCTTCATATCTGGCCAATGAAAATATCAACTGCACATGGACAAAAAGCATATTTCATCAGTACAGGGATGGACTCTGTTCTTATTATTGCGTGGAAGGCACTAGCCAAGTAATACAGCAACATTAAGACGCAGTCTGCAAGGTTTTTACTCCAAGGAAATTTTTCCCTAGTTATTTCAGATAACTTAATTCTAAGTGCTGTAACACCTCTCATCAAAGTACATGTATATCATTAAGCAGAAAGAGAACTCGTTCAGATAGATGTCAGGGGTCAACATAGCCAAAAAAAATGTAAGCGCACACCAATGCATTTAGTGAAGCATCCGCCGAAGCATATATATCATCAGAAAAAGGGAAAGGGTTGGTAAAAATTAGGCATCCACCATCCACTAGAATGCAACACTTTAATTGTTTAATGAGAACTCCGGTCATGTACCCTGCCATTATATACTCAGGACCAGCACAGGTAGTAACCACATGCTTCTACTTCCAAACCAATAAAAGAGACCAAAGGCTCTCAGGGTTTGAGAGCTCCATTGACCAATCATCCTTCAATATACTTTGGGTCCAAAATTACATAAACAGCCCCCATCAGTTAGTCCTTCAATATACATTGGGTCCAATATTACGTAAACAGCCCCTACTAGTTAGAATCCTTCTGATAGCACTAGCACGCATCCATGGAACTTAGGACAACTATCCAAGATGCCATTGTTTGGACTTGCATATGACGTTCTGTCCTACAAATCTAAGTACCATAATTGATACAGATGCCATGAACAGAACAACTTACAGTCACATTGACACTGATACCATTGGAGATGACTTGCTTTATCGAGGGAACACAAGGTGCTGTGGCAGGGATTTTAATGTAAACATTACTGCGATCAACCACTTTATGAAGATATTTTGCTGCCTCAACAGTCCCTTCTGTATCATCTGCCAGTCTAGGAGAAACTTCAACAGAGACATAGCCATCGCCACCATCAGTTTGATCGTATATTGTCTCAAAAAGCTTGCATGCATCTTGAATATCCTTCACCACAAGCTCCCAATATGCACTCTCAATGTCTTTCCCCGATTGGACAAGCTCTCTGCAAAATTTGGCCAACAAGATCAGAAGCAAAAAAAAAAAAAAAAACAAGATCAGAAGTAATTTGGCAAAATGAAATAAAAGGATCGAGACAATCGAAGACCGGGCTACTAGGTTCAGTCAATGGTTCTAAAAAACATCCCAAGAATGAGCACCAAATTAAAGAACACAGGACAAGACACGGATTTGAGCAAGATCTTCTTAAGTCAGTGAAGCAGATCCAAATTCAAGATGACTGAAATGACATCTCAATTTCCAGACTCCATTGTACTCAAGCTTTGAACTAAACCAAAATCTCCATTTAGAAGAGTCACTAAAAAATAACAATATCCGCAGCCTTTGAAGCTTTTTGCGAGCTTTTTATTAAAATGATAGGTCCTGAGCAACTCCCATGCAACTCCTTAGGTTTATTTACCCTTCAGTAACAGCTAAAACGAGGAAGAGCTACATACCTGAACTGATCATTATAAGCATTTGAAGATGATATTGCTTTCTGGAAAATCTGCAAATTGATTTCCATATGTCATCAGCAAGGACAAAAACTAATAAGAGAACAACCAAAATACTATTATCACCATCAACTTTTCACGGTTTCATTCTTTTAATTTGTTATGCAAATGATCAACAATCGCAAGGAGGGGAAATTTCTGACAAGTGAGAACACAGTTAAAGGATGGCAATCGCTCCAATTACCGCAGGGTTGCTCGTCACCCCTCTAACGCCGCTCTCGATCAGGGGGATCAGGTCCGTCACAGGTCTGCAGAGGTTGTCGTACCAGGGGCTCTGGCCTTCCCGCTCATACAAATCATGCAGCGTGGTTCTCTTGACGACGCTGCCGTTCGCACTATTCTGAGAGCACTTGACCCTGGGACAAGAAAGGATAATATACTCTCAGCCAAAGCAAATGAGGAATAAGATACAAAGAGCGACAGAGCAGCTCATGCAAAATCCAATCTATCCCCCACTGGCACTTTCCGAAAGCAAAACAATCTCCGCCGAGAACTCCAATTCGAAATGCAGAAATCACAGATTCACCGCAAGGTAAACATCAGAGCATCCTAACAGTAAAAAAAAATCGAAACTTCAGGACATCTAACACAAATTCCACACTCGAAACTAATACCACTCCCTCGAAGAGTCCATCACCCGCGTAGAGAGAGCCGGCTCACTGATGATGTCCGGTTATCAAAACCAACGGACTAAAAATCAAAAAAAACTTGATCGAGCAGCGATAGCCGAGATCCACGGCGAAGTCGACGAGATCGGCCACTTCATCGTAAAACCGCACACGGAATCGGAGAACGGAGAAGCACATCAACAACAAAAACGGAGGCAAAACGAATGAATCAGAACAAGCGCGGCCGCGCGAGAGCGGGATCACGACCGCCGCCAACACGGAAGCACGTATTTCAGGAGGGGAGAAAACTCACACGAGCGAGCTCCGGGAGGGGCGGTCGCTTTTCACGGACAGCCCGGAGGCGGCGGCGGCGGCGGCCAGGGACCGGAGGGCGGTGCGGGACTGGACGAAGCAGAGAGGGCGCGGCGATCGGGGCTGGCCGGTCGAGGACCGCAGCGAGGACGAGGGGCTGGGGCTCGAGAGCTTCGAGATCGTAGCCATGGCAGCGAGGGGAGGGAGGGAGGGAATTAGGGGAGGTGAGGTTTTTCGTATTGCGATACGAACGATGACGCAGGAGCGAGGGGGAGAAAAAGCGAAGAGGAAGACAAGGAGGTTGGTGGGGGAGAGAGACCGGGGGGGGCGGATTTGATAAAGTGACCCGCGGGTCGTACTTATACGCAACGGCTTAGGGAGAAGAGACGGACGCGCCACCTTTTGGGTTGACCCAACGGGCAGGTGGCGAGAGGGATTTTGCTTTTTATTTGTTTTATTTTTTATTTTGTGTGAACATTTGGTGGAACTTTTTTTTTTTTTTGGTCCTTTTCTCCTCGGGTGTCATGCTGGATCATTGCTGATGCGCGAGCGGCGGATCGGCTCGATGACCTTTCTTTGCCCTTTTTCGCTCCGATTAGTTGGACAAGTATAGTGCGTATCTATAGATGCCCCCCGCCTTCGTTTCGGGTGTGAACTAAAAATGGTAGACAGGTCATAAAATCTATTTTTTTCTCCTTTCATGGATATGAATCGAGAGCACATCTTTGATTACGTTTGCACGGTTGGGATTCAACGGGATTTGCTAAATTTATAAAAGAGACACTATATTTGAGGAAAAAATGAAGAAAAAAAGACTTTCGAGGACTGTGTGTCGAATTCATTATTCACACCAAGTCAGGTGAAAGTCAAAAAAGGAAAAAATAAAATAAAATCTCCGAGCAGATTTGCCATTTTTATGGGCTACTAATGAAAATCTAAAAAAAAAGGGAAAAATATATATATATATATATATATATATATATATATTTTAATATGAACGGCTCTTCAAATGCAACGATCGCATGAAATTGAATAAGAGGGTAAGGGTGACGTCCGAGGCTAAGGCAAAACGGATGGGGACGAGGAAAAGACTTTCGGATGTTGCAAGTGCACATACGGAAAGGATGCGGAAGATAAGAGGAATTTATTGCAGGACGATGATGCTTGGAAAAACCACAGAGAAAATTTGGAATCAAATTCGGCATGTCGTGTTCAGACAGTTATAGAGAAAACTGTACTCCGGCCGTGTGGAGTTTCAGTCGGATTTGAGCCTTGTTGGGATCATTTTCAGGTATGAAAATCTCGAATGTTCTAGGCCGACGTAAACAGAGTGCATAAGATCGCCCAAAAACTAGATTTGATGTGATGATGGAGGTTCGTCACCAAGTTGATCAAGAGTATATAACCATATCCTATCGATGGTCACGAGCACAATCACACTGAGTTTTTAACGGACATATGGACAGGATATTTGGGTCATGGATATACTAAATTAAGGGTATCGGTATGACAAAGAGAAGTTAAAAAAGCGTTTGAATTTTGACAAAATTATTCGACGAGAAACCCAACACAACCTGTTGACAAAATTCATGAAAAGTCTCCTCAAAGAAACAAGCCCTACCAAGGTTTGCAAAATGAGAAGATGGCAAAAGCAAGATGACCCAATAGCAACTCAAATCAGACCCCATAGCCTACAACAGATTGGCAAAGGAGAGGTCTTTGAAATGCAGTTCACCGTGGGTTGGGAACTTCAGATGCACCCAAATTTTGTGCCCCATCACCCAACGATTCTGGGTGTATTTGTTCGGGCTGTGTGAGGTGAGCTAGTGGTCAAATTAGCCAAAAAGGAAAATGAGATTCAGTCAACGCCTACCGGACCTTCAATCCTTCATTTCAAACGAGCCCTATCAAGAATGTGCAGGCAGGGCAGGCTCCGTTTTTGCATGAAATGCTGTACTGCTACTACCTTGGATCCTGGTACCCATTGATTTGTTTAATGACCAGGAATCAAAGCTTGTAATGTCTGTATCGAGGCAGCAAGTTGTCGGCGTTCTATTCTGTGTGCTATCTACCAAAAAGCATAAGATAGAGAGAGAGAGAGAGAGAGAGAGAGAGTAGGTGGGACAGTGAAAGCATTAGTTAATGTAGATAGATCTTGGAGAAGTTGAAGAGAGGGAGGCCAAATGTTGAGGGGTCAGTGGGGTTAGATAGCAATTTGGCCTGTCCTTTTATCTTAAGAGAAAGTTTGCTTAATCATCCACTGACCTTGACCCTCTATGCACCTCAGGAGATGCTCTCAAGTCACTTCACTGATCTTACTCATCCTCTGTTTTCTTTTTTTTTTACTGCTTCTGCTGTTGGTATAGTATCGTATCATTTTATTTTATTTTAAATATATATATAAGTAAGATGAAGTCGTGTCATCCTTACTTTCTTTTTATAAGTAAAAGGATGAAGATGAGCAAAAGGTGTCAATGAATAGCATTGATACTTGGTCTGATTTATAACTACTGTTCATTTCGAGCGAGCCTGTCCCTACTATATGACTTGATGCAAGTTGAGATGAAGTCGAAGTCATCCTATGGCTGGTGCACAGTAGGATATTTAAGATGAAGTAGTGAGTCAGTGATTGGGAGTGGGGGATTCAAACTAGTGACAAGAGAAACTCCAATCTACATAAGAGTAAATTTCAACGGATTCGATCATACTTGTTGATTTCCGTGGGGAAATTCCCCACCTATATAGGAGAGGCCTAACTGCTGCATCCAAATTAAGGTAGAAATAGAATTCAGCGACTGAAGATGGAACCGAAGCAGCACTACCACTCGTGGATCAGTCGTCCGACCAAGTTGGACGGTAGGGGGATCACAACGCTCAGTTGCTGGAGGTTTGTTTAACAGAGTGTTTTTTCTTTGTCTCACATGGAAAAAGTGGGAGGGAGTGGGCTAATTTAAAAGTGCGGGTTTTTCTTTATATATTTAAAAGAATGATTGGGTGGGGCTAGATCCCAACATACCCGCATACGGGTGTGCAATTATTTGGTGCACTTGGCACGCTTGCACGCTCGCGATTTAATTAACACTAATCCCTTTGTTATTTATTATTATTTATTATTAATTTTTAGTAATTCAAAGGTTGTCTTTTATTTTGAGAATTTCGGAAATAAAATATAAAATGAAAATTCAAAATTCTATTTAAAATATATATATTATTATTCCAAATTTTGTTTGTGTTTTTTCAAGACAACCTTTGGAAAATTACTTATTCAGTTTTAACTTTTCCCGAAGGGTTGTAATTGTTTGTTTTTCGACTTTTTTCAAAGAGTCGCATTACCTTTGAAAAATTACTTATTCAGTTTTTTCGGGAAAGTCGCATTACCTTTGGAAAATTACTTATTCAGTTTTACAAAGGTAATGCAACTCTTTGAAAAAAGTTGAAAAACGAACAATTGCAACCTTTCGAGAAAAGTTAAAACTGAATAAGTAATTTTCCAAATGTTGTCTTGAAAAGACACAAACAAAATTCGAGTGTTCTTTCTGAAAAAACTGCAGCCAATTTTTCGATTGTTTTCCTAAAGAGACCCTAGAGAAATATTAGAATTGCTATCTAACATTCTCATCCGAGACTTTGTTGTATCCTGGAGGATTTTTGTCGGTGACCATTAGCAACATTGTGGGGCAAATAAATCCTTAAATAAAGTAATATCACGACTCAAAGTCCGAGTTCTTTTACTCGATCCGATTTCATTGTTCAACCCATTTCGAAGCCATATATTTCTAACATTAATACCATTGTTCTTGCATTGATACGATATCATTAGTACAATAATGAGAAAATACAACTCAATTTGTTCATGTTCTCAATTCAACAAAGCTAAGTTCATCTTCAAAACAAAAAGCCGGGAGAGGCCATTTGACATAGGCCATACACAGCATTTTACGTGAGTAGATCATCACTCCAGTAACGTTCAATGCTACTCGATTTCTAAGACAGGCACAAACATGTACAGGTCTTGAAAGCTGCAGCAGGTCAGGTTTGGCTCCTATCGAACTTTCGGAGCATCGAATTGCCTCGGGAGATGATTGACATCGAAAAGAGCCTGCCAGAAGGACGGGATGAAGCCATCTAAAAACGTGGGGGCAGAGAAAGGTCGCGCCCAAATTCACGGAACTTCGCCCGAGCCTGAGCTCGAGAAGAATCAGCAAGAGGACGAAGAAGCTCACCAGCATTCATCTTCCATAACTTTTTGAAAATCTCAATGAATTTTTAGACTGCACGCTCGACTCGAAAAGATACGCGAGTACCGTGCAGCCGCTCGAGTGGACTCGCCGTTCTTGCCACGTCAAAGATCAGATCACATTCCATGACGCATTCGCAGGGACAAGAGCCCCGGCCGAGGGAATGATCGACTTCAGGCTCTACAACCAAAGTCCAAACGTCGTCTCCTACTTAAAATCGTGGCGGCAGAGAAGGGTCGCGGCCCATATGTAAGGAACTTCGCCCGAGCCGAAGCTCAAGAAGAAGCAAGAGATCGGCAAGAGGACGAAACAAACGAATAGCCGCCTTTATGTGTAGCTGCTCAATTGGACTCTCCGTTCTCGCATCATCAAGATTCGATCATACTCTCAGATGCATCGGTCCATTGCTTGGACGAGTGCCGCGGACAAAAGGAACAATCAACTTTAGGCTATACGACCAAAGTTGAAACTGTTATCTATAATGTGATCCCACAGTCTTAGGAAAAACTTATCCTCCAACATTGACCCACTATTTTTTTTAAGCAACGGTTATTCCATGGTTCGGTTTTCACATTCGTACCTTTTCATGACAATCGTTCATTAAGAAACCGCCTTGATGGGAGGCAATTTATAAAGGATGTCATTCATTTACGTATAGGTAATCACAATGTCTAACATAAATCTTCTCATTATACAAGGATCGAGTTAGTAGAGTGTGCCCATAATTCCTTTGAATCTTCTTAATTTTTTTACAAATGCAAACTCGAACAATAACTGGAGGTCTGTTTTATTTTTGATCCTGTTTTTCCTCATATAATTCTAATCAATACTTGAATTTTGTTTCAATGAGTCATTAGAATTGCCAGTTTATATCTAATAAAAACATCATCTCCTACACAAAATCCAATAAATGACCGCCTTGTCTTTCCCTGGAGATCACAAAAGAAAGGCACGCTGTTAGTTTCACGCGGGGAAATCACCTCCTGCGACATCACCTCCTGCTCCATTGACTATATGCTGATCTCTGTTTTACCAGCCACGCCCTATACGTTGAATAATCTTGTCTGAGCCTTATTATAGTGCACGGATACTTGGCGGGACGGTCTTCCCGTCCAGTTCGCTGCAATGGAAGCCCTCCAAGTGGCCAATAAACTCAAAGTTCCTGCACTATGACATGTGTCAATAGCCTCAGAGCTACAGTGCATGGTAGTTGAAGTTTTGGCAGAATAGTTCCCACGATAAAATATCTTTCTCTGGAAGTCGTTCTTTGGCTTATATTTAAGGAAATTAAGGTTCTGTGCTAATTCAGGAAAGTGGATATCTCATGCAAAAGTGGACCGATCTCTTTGATTCAAGCAAAGCAGTACAAATTTCAAACCAAACTAGAATTCAATCAACAGTAAGATCTAGAAATTTTCAGACTCAATGACGTAACAAGATACAAACAAACTATGCCAGAACTCAATTGACGACATACTTGAGAACATAAAAGTACAACATTGAAATTTAATTAATGGACACAACATTAAGATAAAGATATGCGTCAAAATTTAATCAACAACTAAATCATTTCCTTGTATTTGAAAAGTTTTTCCATATTAATAGGGAGGAAGCTTAATTTGAATGAATTATAATATTTCTTCCTGACTGATCTGCATAAATATTAATAACTCTAAATTTGACCGGTTTCTTATCAACGAAGAAGTGCTTGGAAAGAAAAACCCTCCCTAATGGAGAGATAGTTGGAGAGGAATCAAATTAAGAAGCCACAATTAGGGAAATTTAAAATACAAGATGGGAAAAATAATTGAAAGATAACATTTTGTTTGATTTGTGCGGGGTCCTAGGTGGGCAAGTGGTGATATTTATAATGATTAATGATACCTTTTTTCGATGGTTCTTGACGGTCACAATCTCCCGTGTAACTCCTACAAATTATCTCCATGTTCCTAAATTTCACACGTACAAACTGCTCAATGACTTGGTCTCTTGTGATTAGTGTATACTCCATGATCTTTCTTTTGGTAACTACCCTTTTGCAAATACCCTTTTTCAAAAGGTGTCTCTGACTTCAACCAACCCATTGGACGACTTGGTCTTCAAACAATCCCTCCAAAATTGTGCACCTAGTCTCAATTGATCTATCAAATGACTTGGTTCTCGAATGGTAACTATTCTCTCCAAAACTATGTGCCTTTAGTCCTATCGATCTTAAATTTCAGAACAACCTACGAACATTCTTTTAACAAATATTGCTAATATTCATATTAGCAACTATCTATGATTCATCATCTTATTTCAACAACTGAACACGTGGTGCCAATGGGTACCACTGTCAATTGATATATATTAATTCTCGTACTTGTGGATAAGTTAGCACACTTGTATTAATACCCACATGGTATGCACATGATCATCTATACCATTCTCATGTAATGTTCACGAGCTTGTGCTAGACAAGTCATATTTTGGGTGCCGGCGGTAGTTGAATTATAGTGAGGAAAACTTTCTCGCGAAGAATCCATGAAAAAAAAAAAAAAAAACTTTCCGACCACACTTTTCGTGATCTTCCCAACTCATTTGAAAACGGCGCGCCTGTTTCCTTGCACGGCAAGCGACTTCATCCACACTTCGAAAGCTTCTCTCTTGTCACTCATGGAGAGCAAGAAGCATAAGCTGTGGTGATCGGTACTCCAGAATGAGTCATGGCCATCTCATCCGCTGCACTTGCTGTGAGAAATTTCGTCTCGTCCTAGTCACAATTCTTGTTTTTTTGCGACTCATTTATTCATCCTCTACATGCGGAAAGAAGATCACCCGATAAACCACTGTGCCTCCGCCTTTCCGGCTGATTCTACCGTGGAATAAGAAGGCGAAAAGTGATTCAATTTGCCCTAACGAAAACCATAAATTTCAAGTTCTCGAACATGGTTCTCGAGGGAAAGTACTATTGATTTACCTATCTCGATAAAAAGCCTAACCACCCCTTGACTTCGAGGGTGTTCCAAAACTGATAGGTGAAGGCTCTTTTTTTGGGGTGTAAACGAGCCAAACATTGGTCCCTCTCGTATTAACGTCCAGTCAAGACTCGTTCTTAGGGGAATTTCTTAATACATGTAGCATTTCTCTTGTATATTTTATGCATTCTCGTACACGTCAGCGGCATTATTAGTATTTGTGACTACATCATCCTTCATATATAACAAGAAATTAAGTCACTTTGCAAAGGATATCACTCTAATCCATAATTTGCTCGTAGTCAATGCGCGACCCTGTCCATACGACCAAGAATGTTCATCAGATGGACTAGGCGATGTCCTTGATTGTCCCATCTTGGCAGCTTAACTAGTTCTTTGGCGAGATTGAGTTACTCTAGGTGAGCATGTTCACAGGACTAAATTTGGGTCCTTGATCTTCCACGATTTGGACCAAGGGAGGCGACGACAGGCGAAGGCATGCATCGCGCATTATGAGTAGCTAGTAGGGCCTTTCACAGCACGAATAGGACCATATTCCATCCAATTAAAATTTATCAGTATGGAAACTATGACCGGTTCTTGGTCCGATCCGGTATCAAGGTAGAACTAGGAACCGAACTGGTTCCCAAATTTGAAATTGAGAACTAGACCAGACCAATCCGATCCATTGAAACCAAACACTTTTTTCCCCATTACATTTTTTCAATTGGACCAACATAATATTTAGTTCATACTTTACTAATTATTTTTGAAAAAATAATTAATAAAAATATATATTTAGTCGATCCAGTCCGATGCCTCCTTAGAACCAAGAACTAGACCACTCGGACATCGATGCCACTTTTAGAGACCGAGCATCGGACCGACACTCTTGGAAGCCAGACCAAACCAACCAGTCCGGTCTAGTCCGGTCTGATCCAGTCCAGGTAATTCCCGATTCGGGCAATTTATTTTGCACACCCCTTACAGAAACTCTCAGATGATTCCCCAACCAATAACTTTGATTCGTTATTGAGTTCTGAAATTCTAATTCAAGACAAGAGTGAGACATTTTGAACAAAAGAACATGAATTATGACACTTACATCAGAAAAATACGAAGGTCGTTATCCGCCCGATGGTTTGGCTCAGTTGCGAGTTCAGCAAGGAATGCCCAAATTAAAACCGAAGCAAAGTTGCTGATTTCGCTATTTTCCAAACCAAAACCAAACCAACAAATCGATAGATGGAGAATTTCAGGCCAAATCAGTTTGGTTTTTTGATTTGCCTCGGACACCATCGGCAGTCTAGTCGGAGCGCTAACTAAAGATGGAGTCGGTTTTTTGGTATAGTTTCTGCCTTCTTGTAAAAAGTATAGAAGATTCGCTCTCAATTCTATACATCTTATGTACCATGCAAAATGATGTGCCAAACGAAGAGCTCTGACGAGAGACGACCTCGTTACCATGGTTTTAGATCCCCGACCGGGCCGGCCGTCCAGTTCAAGACCTTTTCGCCGGGCTTCAGGTAAACACTCCGGTGGTGCGGCAGCTTGCGAGCCAGTCCGTTGAGTATCTGGTGGAAAGCATCTCCTGATTGAGCGGGTTGAGGGAACAGCATCGCCCGTTTCATCGAAGGATTTGCGAGCAGCCTCTGCTTTCTCAGGATCACTTCCGGAGAAATAGATGTCAGGATCGTGTCTAAGTTGGGGACGTCTTCCTCCGCGACGAAAACTCCGATTTCCTCCCATGGAATGGCATCCGCAAAGGGCAAGACGATGTCGTCCGCTATGATCACGGGGATGCAGCCGAACACGACTGCCTCCACGAGCCGAGGGCTCCAGGGTGCCCACCCCAGGGGGCACAAGCAGAACACGGCCCGTTGCATGTCTTCGTAGTACGTGGTCGGATGGTCGGTTGAGATGTCAAAGAGCGGATTGTCCTTGAAGTTCTCCCAAACAGCTGCCCTCGCTCCTCTATTCGTCAAACCAAAGGAAAGTTCAAAAGCAACGCTCACACCAAACCATCATAAAGGACAGCTCATAAGGAAGTAACAACACCTAATAATCGAATCAACCTCAAATCACTCCGTAAAATTGCAAAAAAGAGAACTAGATTTGTACCTTGCATAGTAGCCACCTTCAGGGTCATTGTTCACGTCATAGAATAAGCCACGGAAGTACACAAAGATGGAACGAGGAGTGTCTTGAGGAATCAGGTGAGCCTGCATTTTCTGAGGAGGGGCATAAGGAGGAATCGTTATTGAACCATCCTTCAAGCACACATGGTTCCTCTGTCCAAAAGTCTGGACTAAAGTAGCACGCTGGTGTAATGACAGAATTCCACGCTCAATAGCTTTCTCTTCCTGCATAAAAAATTCCCAGCAACAACCATAGATGTGTCTTAGCAAGACCAAGTCACCCACTGATCTTACAAGTTCACGAAATGCCAATCTACTTAGAATAAAACAATTTGTAGAGGATTTCCAACCGGATCATATAAAGAGAGCTACAAAAGAACTGAGATAAAGGATAGACCTCCATCAGCCTCATCTCTTTCTCATTCTTCTTAGTGTCAAAAACAAGAGTGAAGATGATGATGAATTATTAACATCAGAGAATTCCTCATTCACCATGTATACAGACCAGGTAAACTAAATCTCAATTGAACATAAATATCATTGACATTATAAGAGCTGGGACTTCATATCGTCAATTTCTTTCTTCAAGCAAAAATTAAATGGCTTCATTTGTCATCCAACATCCAAGCACAGTATTCTACAGCAGGAATGTATAGACAAATTTTTACCTGATAATGAAAGCAGGCTCCAAAATCATGTGGTACAACAAAGAAATGATCTGCCCCTTCTGTTCGATTCCAATATGGCCAATTTGAAGAAATGAGTTGGATCGCACTTCTCATCATTCTAGGAGATTTGAAGGGTAACGGCAAGCCAGTGGGTGTAAGATCACAGGTGGTGTAAATAGGGGTATAAAACCAGTCTGCTTCCTCGGGATTAAGAGTGCGAACAGCACTCGATAATAGGAATCTATGCATATAGATTTCAGCAGCAAACATGTTGTTGAGGCATCGAGGGTCCTTCTGGAGGAGTTTTTTGTTGTATTTGCTTGGAAGCTCATAAACATACACTTTCAATCTTCCCACTGGATTATCCTCAAGGACATCACCAGCGCTTCCTGCCAATCATTATCCAAAGCACAAATAAATTCCCAGCTCTCTCAGAAATCAGCCATCTCACATCCATGTGAGAGTCCAAGGACCACTGATATTTACAAGATTTTAGCGACCAAAGTCTCAGGTAAAAGCAGATTCACAATCAACAGCACCCAGAAAACAGGATAAGGTCCCCAATTCATATCGATCAGTTCATGTAGTCAAAGAAGCATTCTTTGACAATTAGAAATGTATCAGGGCCTAATACACAGTTACCCTCCCGAAAAGTAAATCCTACCAGGCAATCTATAATATATATATACATATATATGAGCATAATAACTCTTATCCGACAGGATTATCACATCAAACTGCCAAATTAGAAATGTTACTTCATGCACGAGCCAAAAATTGTTCAAAAACAATATTCATGCTCCGACCTCATGAAAAATCAATGTCTGATCAGCAACATCCGTCCAAGAGATGTAGGTGAAATGGTTTAAGTGATGAATCATCTAGTCCGATGCACATTACATACGATGCATCTCATCCACAGAGGAATACAGTCAATCAATCATCCGTTATGTCTCCTGTCCCTGGTCTCAACACCCTCATAAGCTGCATCTGGGACCACCTTTAGCTCAACATTTTCTAGCCCTCCCCCCACATCAAATACCAATACAGATAAACATTCCACAGAAGTGACTACTCATCAGCCGAAGCTCATCTTTTAACCGAATAACGACAACAATACATCACGCAGGACACGAGCAAACTCAAGCACGCATTCAAAAAACCATCAGGGGATCATTACCTGAAATCCGCTCCGTGTGCGGCCTCTGCTCCGCGCCAAGACTCCCGGCGAGCGCGTGAACGAGGGCCACCGCGAAAACCCACGACCAAGTCCTCATCTTTCGACCTCCAACCCAACCCGGGGGGCCAAAATCGAAATGGGTCGGGAGCGTTAGGTGAGGAGGAGGACCGTGGATCAAAGGGTCTTATATGAAGAAGTTGGTCATCGCCACGTATTATCGGTGGGACGTCAAGAGGAGTAGGGCGGCAGTAGTTGAGGGGTTACCTTAGAGTTTAGTCTTTAGTCCCCAACGGGGAGAGACTTTCGGAAGCAATATGAAATGGAGGTTTCCAGGTCAGGACGGATTGATGGGGAGAGCTCGAGGGGGGATTTTGCTTGAAGAAACAGAGAAGGATGGAGGATGGCGTTGTTTGGAACGAAGCTTGTTTTTTTCAAATGGAACCAACACGTTTTTAAAAAACTTGGGGGTTTTTTTCTGCGTGAAAGCTGTGTTTCTTTTGCCGGTTCGATGGCATGTCCATCTCATCATCAGCTCCCACAAAGGATTAAGAAAATACAAAATCGTCTGATTAGAATCAAGCATGTTCTAGTCTCAACGCCTTCCTTTTACTAACGTACAAAGGGAGGGCTTTTGCATTTAGCTTTTTCTTTCCTATTTGGTAGAATTTGTTACTGAATAATCTTAAATTGGATGGATTTTTTTTTCTAATACGGAATTCGTGCACTTAATAATTATATTGACGAAAAATAGATTAAAATTAGAGTTGAGAGAATGTTTTCATATATGACCATTATATGGCTCATTTACTTTGTCTCTATATTCATAATGTGTTGTGTGATTGATTTAAAATTGCGTGTAAGTTCATCGTGTGACATTTGAATAATCTTAAATTGATAGAATTTGTTAATGAATAATCTTAAATTTGATGGTTTTTTTTTTCTAATAGTGATTCCTTGTTAGTTATATTGAAGATAAATAGATTAAAATTATAGTTGAGAGAATGTTTCCATATATGGCTCCTATATGGTTCATTTACTATGTGTTCATATTAATGATGTGTTAGCTACGTGATTAGTTTCAATTGCATCATGTGATGTTTGAATAATTTGTTTAGAGTAATTTTAAGTTTTAAGTTATTGGATATTGATCTTTTTTACTTGAATGTTTACACATATATATACACATATATTTGTGTGTGTGTGTGTGTGTGTGTCAATAGTATTAGGATGAGAGCACATTCCACGCCGGTGCTTTAAAAAATTACAAGATACCAGATTGATGGAGAATAATGGAAGGAAGGGAGAAAGTAGGCAAGTTGAGAGAGTGGTTGAGAGAGGTATAGAGGGGGAGAGAGAGTCAAAGAAAGGGCCTTGGATGTTGGCATCTAATCTATAAACAATTATAACCCGAGTTTTTTATATGAGGCATTTTATAAGGAAAAAACACGGGTGGGACGGCCTGTGGCCCTGTCATACAATGTGTATTTATAGTTTAATATTTTTCAAATAAATAAACAAATATGAAAACTACATAGAAAAAATTATAGTGTTTTGCCGTGTTTTATTTAATATTTTGTCCATCCATAATGTACTGTTTTTCTTTTGAGTATCCATAATTTGAGCCCATCTATGTTTTGCTGTTTACAAATTTTATATGTCAAGAGAGAATAACTAACAGAAAGCATCTCTTAATTGATTATTCGATAATTTTATATGTCAAGATAGAATGACAAAAACCATCTCTTAATTAATTATTCGATAATTATATCAAGAGCCCAGGTCGTGCGTCGAGTCCTCGCCAGGCCCAGCCCATTCATTGTTGGGTCTCAAGGAAATGGTCAGCCTCGCCCAACGGGCCAACAAGGAGTCCAAGTCACTCCACGTTCTAGCCGAGATGTCGGCCCGCCGAACCGGTTGACGGCTTGTTGAAAAGGTTGCAAACTCAACGCCAGTTCATGGCCCACTTAGGTTTTGATTCGGATCTCATCCGATCTACGAGACCAGTAGAGTATTCCATAAGCTTGAAACTAACCTATTTGGGCATAGGTTTCTGCTTCTGGGTTATTGAAAAGATATTTACTTGCATGGACAATAACTTAAGAATTTGAGTATCTAGACACATGGCTTCAACATGACGTTCAAAGTTCTAGATCTAAGTGACTATGCATATATTTTTTTACTAGGTCGTCGCCAATGTTGACCAAACTGGGTCCTCCCCATGTGGGAGCTGCTTTTGGAAAGCTTGAACTTGAATATTCATATGTGAAAATCAACCTTATCCCTTCAACTATGCAAGGGATTAAGAAGAACATTATAAGACATTAGCATTGGATATGTACATCAGATATTAGATATGATCATGAATTGATCCATAGAAAATTTGATTAACTTACAGAAGATCAATGCACCATGCAAATGTGACTAAAAATATGTTTGATGAAGTTTGTAAACATGTCCTAGTTCTTCTATTGCAAGGGTGGTTTGGGTTTCCATCGTCTGGTTGATCCCATTTGGACATAAAGGGGTGTGAAGTTCATAATCCATGCGAAACACTGCTGAGGAGATCGACTAGGAATCATCGCCGGCGAGTGGAACCTGGAATCAAACCGGCAAGGGTCATGTTTTGCTGATCAATGAGCAGTTCCAGATGAGATGGAAGATGCATGTGCGTGATTAGGGATTGGCGGTGTTGACTTTGATTTGAGATACCCATTTGGTGAAAATTTAGGTGACCGTCTCCTGGGGTTTGGGTTTTCCTTATTAAAATTAGATTAAATTGTATTAGATTAAGAGCTAGTCATTAGAAGGTTGTTGGTAAGTCAACGTCCCTCTTTGTTCATCACAACTCAATGACTTGTCCCGTGCTAATTTTTAGAGTAGCACCTAGCACAATGATTTTTTTTTTCTTTTTTTACTGGGACAAGAAAAGAGATGACTCATTCATATGACTGCTACCCCAATCAATTAGGTCTCGATTAGCCGGTACGACATGAGATCTAAGCCACTTAAATGGGGAAAAACCTACTTAAGCTAATGTGATGGGTAGATAATTTTCAAGAAAATTGAGGTCATACCAAGGGTATGTCTCTAGGTAGATAGGTCATGGCAAAATGCCGGACAATTCCTACTTCTCTGATTGTGCAGAAAGAACTTTCAATGGTGATTCATAAGGCATCGAAAAAAGCCCAACTCTATCTGAACCAAATGGGAGAACCTGCAAATTAAGGACGATCACTAATTGCTGGAGTAGGTTATATTCGGGTCGGGTCCCACTCGGGCTACTTGAAACGCACCACCTTCATGTGTCGGTGCCGACCTGACCCGAACTGTTGCCAACCCAAGTGACTAGGCCAGCGCATGGTATGGAATCTCCCCTAGCGTGTGGATATCCCTCTCCAAATATCTAGGCACGTCCTCACTGGGCGAAGAGTTCTCGTCCACGCATTCGCTCCGACTGATCAAGAAGACGGCCCACATGTATTCATTGTCGCTCAGTGTCGTAATGAATGACAGCTACCGATGTACCATAGATCCCACAGGCTATAAGATATCGTCAATTAGTTTCGCAATGGATGACAACTACCAATGGACCATAGATTACACAGGCCATAAATTATTGTCATTTAGAGTCCCCCCCACTTTTTTTGGTAAGGATCATTTAGAGTCCCTTTAGTTTGCATAAAAACGAATAATTGGAAATACATTTTTGTAAAAAAAAATCACTCCTTTAATTTTGTAAAGATGAATATATGAAAAATATTTTCATTGTCCACGAAGATATTTGAATATAAATTATTGCTGACTATGAAAACTTTTTTTTATTAACTAATTATTACAAATTATGCAAACTATCATTTTTAAGATTTTTCCTTTTTCAAACCATTCATTTCCCACGAAAGAGACATAGCTTTGGATTCCATTTATTCTATGAAAAATAAATAAATTGAAAAAAACATTCCTAAATCAACTACTCGTATAGTCTGAAATAATCGATGAAAAGAGTTTTCATTATCAATAACAATTTACGTCTAAACATTTATGTCATTGAAGAAAATATTTCTCGTGCATTAATTTTTATAAGTGAGATAAGTATATTTTTCAAATTATTCATTTTTCGCACAACGAATAGATCTTTGTATCAGATCAAGACATGCATTTCCATTAAATTGTGTCATATGTCTTAACATGCAATTCCATAACAGTTTTATAGTTCATTGTTGTATTCGTTGTATGATGTAGCAAAATTTTAAATGTAATTGACAAAATTATTGTAACATTGAGAGAAGAGTTGCCAAAAGAAAATGTTGGAACTTGCAATAATTGCCTATTTTACCGCTTAAAAACACGTTCAAACCAATGTTCTATCTTTGGTCGAACAAAAACTCATGTTTTCTTATCAAGCAAAACGTGCAAATTCTAGCCGCAAGCAAAATTAGTGCTCAAGATATCAGAAAGTCGCCGATCAAAATTGCAAGGATGTATATTTAATCTCGATTTGCATTTAAAGAAAAGTTTCCCCATACACGTTAGGAAGTCCCCCTTCATTAATGTTTAGACCCCCACAAGAAAGGCACAAATTTCCCAAAGAGGAGGGGGACAATCCCAACAGAAATTGCCAAAAAACAATATCCCGTTGACTTTTCTCTTCCCCAAACGAACAGTGGAGAAGAAGTCAACAAAAGACTTCTGGGTCCGGCACTCGGCGTCGTCAAAAACGAGCGACGACAAATCTTGAATTTCAGACCCGCAAATGCCCCTAGACTTTTACTATCAGGCGGCGGAAAAGTCTCAATTTCAATTTCTAAGACCTTGACTCTCACCATAATTAGATCCATAAAGTATACGTAATGGAATGTTTCCTTAAATTTCGATAACGGAAACTCGTCTACATATACATCATTTTAAGTCAAAAAAAAAAAAACTTTTGCCTTGCTTTTTACCAATGTTTTTTTTTGGGTCGTAAATTTTTCACTAGCATTAATAATGTCTCTTTTAACATTTTTTTTTTTTTTATGATGGTGAAAAATTAGGTATCAAAATATCACTGTGTTTGGTTGTCCGATATAAATTCTCTTTATTTTCCAAACCTATAACAAGTTAGAAAAAATAAATTAATTTATACTTTTGATAATCGCATTAGTAACTTGAAGAGGAATTTTTGTCTTACTTCCAATCCAGAGCATGTTTGTTTGCACTGGAACAAAACCATCATGTTTCAGTCAAAATTTGGAAGAGTTGTTTGAGTTTTCTAGAAAGTCACGAAAGAAATTTATATTTGAATTTGTGAGTCAACATTTGGGTATCATGAAAATTTCGAAATTAAAAAAAAAAAAAAAAGTCAATCTAGTTAGGCTGCAATATAATTGCAAAAATCATCGTGGAGAAGAAAAACTCAAAAAAAAAAGAAAAAGAAAAGAGAGAAGTCTACTGCCTCGCATCGTTTTTGTCAAACCTACGTTCCGATTCCTCGCATCTTATTAAGTACGCTGAATAAGCGTATACGAAATATTCACTAATAAAATTTTAAAATTCTTAAAAAATATAATTAACAGATCTCTCGACAGCACTATTTAAATATTATATGTATATTTATTTATTTGTCCATATAACAATTTGGCTAACGGTTTCGTGAACGGAATCTACAAATTCCGTTATATTCGGCGGCCGCGGGTCGGTCCACCGGCTCAACTGCACTCCATTTAAAACCCGTCTTCGTTCGGTCATTAATATCTTCTTCTTCTTCTTCTTCTCCTCCTCTTCCTCTCTACGGCGGACACCGCAACTCGAGCGATTCCTCCGGCAATGGAGTTCTCCGACGAGGCTGCGGCCGACGGAGCTGCGGCGGCGGCGGCTGCGGCGGCGGCGGAGGAAGAGGAGGAGGAGGGCCGTCGCCGGCGGCGGAGATCAGCGAGGTCGAGAAGAGCAAGATCGGCATCATGCGGGCCGTCGTGGAGCGGGACGACCCTTCCGCCAAGGTCCTTCCTTTCTTCTTTTCCCACCTTCTCCCCGAATTCCTCGTCCCGTTTCCGTCGCCTGCTCTTCTCCTTGTGCGATCGCGCGGGCTCTTAAAGCTTGCATTCGAGTCTTTTTGCTCGCTTGGATTTTTGCTCTCCTAGATCTTCGGACTGCGCTTTTTGGATGTCGTTGGATTCGGAGAGTGAAATGCGAGCGAGGGAAGTGAGCTGATGTTGCTCTTCTGCTGTCCTTAAACTAGAAAGCAAGAGATTGACTGTGATTTGAGTCGAAGCTGTGTTCGTCGTCGATAGTCCGTCAGTCAATTTGTTGGAATCGGAGCTGCATTATCTAGTGCTCTGTAACTAGGTGCCGCCTCACATGGTCGCAATTTGCTCTAAAGTATGGTGTTTTTTTATTCCTCTGGGGGGACAACGCTCGTACTTCAGTCCATACCGGATTTCGGTCTTACGTGAGATCGGTAAAGCTTTGTCTTCCTGTGCAAGACATGCCACCGGACCGGATCATCCAAATTCGGATGTGTATGTATATGAGCAGATGGTTTACAAGGTGTCTTGTGGTTTCCTTTTCATGTAGTCTTGAAACAGAGAACTGGGCTGATTTAAATCGGGAGACTGGTTTTTGGGATTTGGTTTCTTGAATTTAAGTTTCCTCGTCACTCTGTTGTGATTTCTTGTTGCAGGATGTCGATGATTTTATGATACGGAGGTTTCTGCGAGCTCGGGATCTAGATATAGAGAAGGCTTCCAAGCTATTTCTGAAGTACCTGAGCTGGAGACGGTCTTTCGTCCCCAATGGGGCCATATCGGCATCAGAAATTCCAAATAACCTTGCTCAGCGGAAGTTGTTTATGCAAGGTCTTGATAAAAAGGGACGGCCTATAATAGTTGCGTACGGGGGTAGACATGATCCTTCCAAAGGAAGTCTCGAGGAGTTCAAGCGTATGATACTTCTCTGATTCTTCCGGATTTTCTTCTAACCAATATGATTTTTTCACTTCATGCAAGACTTACCATCATCATATTATTGAAAAGAAATTTAGGCAGAAAAATACTGAATTTGGCTAAAGTTGAGTTGTTTTTTACTGTGTGAAGGTTTTGTGGTCTACACTCTTGACAAAATATGTTCCAGGTAACTCTTCTCCTTATTAAGACTCTGCACATCACGGAAATCTAAAAACATTGCAAGCTGAGGATTCTTCCAAAAGTGAAATCCTTCAGAAGCATTCTGGTTAAGGTGTCTATCCAGTGAGGCACAAAAATTGCACGTGTCACCTAATTGCATGATTGGAAAAGAATGGCCATATTAATTGCAAATGAAGCCCTTGAAGACTATATCTAGAGCCACCATCCTCAACGGGAAGTGTCGGAAAGTTTTTACCCGGTCCCTTATTGGTTTCTCAATTCCCAGTTTCTTAAGAACTGTGATCAACCCAAGTCTTTCTTTTGAATTCGCTATCCAGTGTCGGTCAAATTTTAGCCAATTATTTAAGTTGTTTCTTGGGTGTTGATCTTTCAGAATGCCTGGAGGGCAGGAGAAGTTTATGAGCATAGCAGATCTCGAAGGATGGGGATACAAAAGCAGCGACATTCGTGGATACTTAGCAGCATTGTCAATCTTGCAGGTTCAATCTTCTATCTCCTGCTTTTCTTTTGTATCAAGTTGATGCTGATGAAAACATTAAACTAGAATCCTATCCCTCTGTGAAACGTAAAAATGTCAAATTTTGTCTTCAAGGATTGCTTGCACCTTACCTGAAACTAGGTTTTAACAGAGTACAGAATGTGCAAACTGCAAATTGTAACTATTTTGCTTGGTCGACGCCAGGACTGCTATCCAGAGAGGCTGGGCAAGCTCTTTCTTATTCATGTGCCTTACATATTTATGACTGCATGGAAGATGGTTTACCCATTCATTGACCCTAAACGAAAAAGAAGGTATTGTTGGATTTATTACTCTTTGCTCACTATTTGAATCCTGTATGTTGACTTAATTTCAGAATTCTTAAAATTTGATTAGTAAATGAAGATTGGAACTTTTGGAATTCTCCTTCATATTTAATTAGAAGAACATATAAGCAGAAGATAAGAGCTCAATGAACTCCTATTGCAGCTGCAAGCATTAAAGATTAGCAATTTGTTCTCCATTGATTTGTTTGGACATAAGGAAAATTAGTGCAACGCAACTGACCATAGTTATAAGTAAATCTATATCAGAAACCATTGCTTCATTCCCGCTGTATTTAAGGTAGATGGCGGTCAGGTTTCAACTGTTCACACTGTCACAAGATTAGCACTCTGAAGTTTTACCTTTTAGTGTTGGAGCATCATATCTGCCCTTGAAAATGTGGAAACTGCCTAGGTGATGCTAACCAATTATGATCTCATATCTCAGATTGTTTTTGTCGAGAACAAAAAACTGAGAACTACTCTGCTCGGGGACATCGATGAAAGCCAGCTCCCGGATGTATATGGAGGCAGGTTGCCACTAGTTCCCATTCAAGACAGCTAAATTCTGCTCAAATTACAAGAGTTTTCTCCTCATTTATTTTCTGGCCGTAAGTCTATATTGTAGAATATAAAGAAGATATAATTTGATAAAATGCGGAACGACAGCCATTCTTGGCTGAACTCTCTTGATGATAGGTATCTCTCGGTATTCATATTCTTTGTTTGGGGGACTTATAGGCATATACCAGGTAGTGATGTCCAATGCACCCTACTCTTCTTGAAAAAATGATTGGTTATGGCCCCCTAGGCTATGAAGCATAGACACGTTGTCCGAGCTTCCGTGTTGTTTACGACACATGTCGACGTGTCCGATACGCTGGGACATGTTTGGACATGCGGTCAACGCATGTCGGATTTTTCGAACACGTGATCAACTTTTTTCGACACGTCCCGACACACATGTCCAAGAAAGGAGCCTTGAAGAAAACGATGTAATGTGGAGACAAGGACGAGGGAGCAGAGGCGACGCTATGACGGTGAGGGAGGGCCTGTTGTGATGGAGCGCCGACGGCGAGGCTCAGGCTGTGGCTGCAAAGGAGGAAGGGCTGGAGGTGAGGCGGTGAGGTGACTGAGAGAGCAGAGAGGATCGTGTAAGAAGGAGGAGGAGGTCGAGGAAGGGCTGGAGGTGAGGCGGTGAGGTGACTGAGAGAGCGGAGAGGATTGTGTAAGGAGGAGGAGGAGGTCGTAGTCAGCAGGTGATGGGGTGGAGGGGGAAGAAAGGGAAAGAACTGAGGGGGAGGGGGAGGAGAAACAACGGGTGAACAAATGGGAGGGGTGGAAGAAAGGGGAAGAAACAATAGGTGATGGCCCATAACTAGGGGGGGCGGGGGGACAAATGAGGGAAGGCGGTGGGTGGGGGGACAAACGAGGGAAAGAAATCAAAGGGGTGGCGTGGGTGGGAGAGGAGATCCAAGGAAATGGAAATGACGGATCATTGGGGGAGAAGGGAGAGAAAATCCAAGGAAATGGAAATGACCGGTCATTGTGGGGAGAAATGAGGAAAAGATATTGAGAGGGAGTAGGTTTGAGGTGGTGTGGGGGAGAGAGAAATGGGGAGGGAAATAAATTTTGGGGAATGATAGTTTGGGGAAAAAAATGAAGGAAAATAATTTTTAAACAGGGATGTTATATTTGTTTAAAAAATAAATAAATAAGCTAAAAATAGTTTTCAAAAATTAAAATATTAAAAGTTAAATAATTATAAATTTTAATTTTTATAGAAGATCATAGATTTTTTTAAATAAGTTGATTATAATTTTTTCTTAGTCATTAGTTTCATTTATAATTTTTGTTAAAGTTAGAAATATGTACTCAAATATGGGTACGCATTAACTATTAATATGTCTTTCAAATTTCCTATGAATGGATTTATTAATATTATTAGTGCAAATTCATTCTAAGTTCTTTTTTATTATTTATTTATTTGTGAACTTTGTCGCGACCAAATTTTTGGGTGTAAATTGTTAAGCCTAGACTTAACTCGGGCTCTCCCAAGCCCATACCAATTTGCGACTTAGATTCAAGTTCTTAATATGTAATTAATTTTTAATTAGGAGTCGTCACTAATCTATTTTTGGTGGATTGATTAGAAATCCAAGTAAAGTAACGGGAGATTTACTTCACTCCTGCGCGAACTAGAGATTTATGAGTTCGGGGGACTTGATTACGCTAGATTTCTCTAACGTCCTTTCGGTACATTTCTCTTTTACTTTGAAAAATGTTTGGCAAGCAGCTTAAATTAATTCTAAGCTATTTTCCTAACATGTGAGGCAATCACTTGGTGCGCATAAACTACCAATTTAACACCCAAGTAAAGTAATAAACAAATTGCAGGACTTATCTCATAATAACGAAAGCATCCGCATTGTTAAATCAGAATTTACATCACAATCCTAGAGATATGATTTCTAATTAACACGCAATTTCTTTTTTTTCGTTTTCACTTAATTAATGAGAGTCATATAATGCAATGCAATTTAACCTAATGACATCCAATTTATAGCTAAATGGATCTAACCACAATCACTAAGTAACATGCTTTTCATGAACCTAATTCTATATGACATGCAAATGACATTTTCTATTTTCTTAAAAAGCATTCAACCTATCCTAGAGATTGAAATTAATTTATCCTAAGACATTTTTGTATTTTTTATGAAATTCGAAATTAGAAAAATATAAAAATTATCTAGTTAGATTAAGATTCTATCCAATTTATATTCAGGACTAGGTTAGGCTAAACCCTAATTTAAACTAAGATATTATCTTAACTTAACAATTTAACAATCTTTAACCTAAGGTGCAGTCTATCTAAATCAATCTGAACTTAAAATGAAATATGCATTTTTATTCTAATGTGCAATGACGTGCAAAGAATGCCCTAACTCTACCTAACATGATTTTTTTTTTATTTTTTTAATTAATTTAAAATGTCAAATAATTAAACATGCAATTTAAGCTAATGAAACAAAAATCTAACATCCTAGATTCATTTTTTATTTCAAAAATTCATAATAAACAAAATGCTTAATCTAAACATGCAAATAACCCTAAATCATGCAATATTCTAACCCAAACATATTTCAAGATAAAGCAATCAAGATAAGATAGACCATTCAAAATTACTAAAGATATCATTCAGATCAAGGATAATATCTCGCTAATAAAATCGATAAATTGAATTTAAGTTTTAAAGATCAAAATATCAATTTTATTCCCGCTTGATTAATTATTTCATCTAAAGCCTCATAGATGAAATAAAAAATCATAATGCCGTTGCGAATTAGGAATATAAATCATAATTGAAAGTTATGTCACTCACGGATATGAAACTAGATATAAATAGACATATATTAGGAAATAAAATATCCAAATATACAAGAGATGTGCATCTTATCTTTGATGATATTCTTTCCAAATTTGGACCAAGTGCAATTAGACCGAGATCGCGACTGGTTTTTCAACGGCGAATGGGGACAACGCTTCACGTAAGAGTCGTCACGGCAAGGAGTGAGCTCGGTGGGGTTTTAAGGATACCTGCAAAGCAGAAATTTCTTGAGCTGTAGAGAAGGCCGCCTGTGGCGTTTGTCCCAGCGTGGATCGTGCACGATTTTCCGAAGGATTTGTTTTTTTTTTTCTTTAGCTCTTGTTCTCCACGTTTCACAATCCTCACTGAGTCTCACCCAGTTGACATCAGGTTGATGATGGTGCGGTGTGGGTGATGGTGGGATCTCTCGGTAAAGGATGACCGTGGGCTCACGGTCAACGAACCTGCAAAAATAAGAACTTCGGGATCGACTTGATTCGGATGCGAATGGGAATGGTGGCTTTATGGCTCGAATGGACAGCAACTCGTCGTTGGGCGTGGCACAGATCAAAGCAGCAACGGGTCGTCACGGGCTATTTGAACACGGCGGGGGCAGCAAAGGCGACACGCCAAGGATAGTCACGGTCGAGCAAGTTCGCATCCAAGGATAGAGATGATGACCAGCTATTGCGAAGGCTCGGATTGAACAGCTGGTGATGAAGAGAGGTGACGGGCGTGTCCTCGATTGGCAGATCTCCAAGAGCCACCTCCCTCTTTGTTGTCTTTTATCCTCTGCAAGATCACGTGATGGGTTTCCTTGACTTAGAATTCTCAACCTTGGTCGACAGTTTTGATGGTGGGGAACAAAATCCACCCCTTGAACTCACGGTCTTCAACTTTTAACTTGGATGAGTCAACTTATCGATGACACTATGACGGTGCTTGCCAGTTGGAGATGCAAGCGATGGAGAGCAGTAGCAAAGACACGTCACGGCTACCGTTGGAGCACAGCGAGACCCGAGGGGACAATGTGAAGCCGCGACTGGCTACTTTGTTGTGAAGTTGCTAGAAGTGGCGAGAGGCAATCGCGTCGGAGGTGCGACCACTGGTCTGGTCGCGGAGAGGGCGCTGGCGTGGAGAGTTGTCTCCGCTGAAAGCTGGTCGAGATCTCTCCCTCTCTCTTACGTGATTTCTTATTTCATGAATTTGTGGCCGTATATTCTCAATTGTGTGGCCTCCCTAACCCTACGCAAACAACTTATTTATAGGGTGAGGATTAGGGTTTTAATTTTTTCCAAATTCATATCCACAAAGATTCTTTTTCAAAACGCAATATTTGCTTTTCACATCTCCCCTATCCAAAAAATTCATCATCTCCTAATTCGAGATTTTTAAAAAAACGGGCATTTGCCATTCGTTTCGGCTGCTTAGTGAGGCGATCCAAGCTTGTCGATTTAAAGCTCAGAACCACTAATTCAAACCCATCCGCCACCGATCCAATAAATGCAAAAAAATGCAAATGCACCTAAATCTATATGCTATGCAATTAATTAATTAACTAATATTTTTTTAGGGGTTAAAATTAATCCCTAATTTTTTAATGCGATAAATGAATAAACGAGTCGCCAAAATTTAAGTGTCAACAAATTTGAATCAAATTAATTAAAAATAAAAATATTCATTTAATCTATGTCTCGATATGTTGAAATTCTCTATTTTTTAGAAATGATGTGTCGGTATATCGTGTCGCGTGTCTGTGCTATTTAGCCCTTAAAAGCATACGATGAATGCAATTTTACCTTGAAACAGGCTAAAATCAGCTTGTTCAATTTGATATAAAGCAAGTTCTTAGGAAAACTGATTTGATTAAGGATTTGCAAGAACCCTAAGCCAAATTAGGATAAGTTGACTTCTTGATTCCGAGATCGAAACCATCGGTCGATCTAGAAACCGTTGGTCCAAACAAATGAGGAAAAGCGGTGGGTGGGAGAGAAAATCGGAGGAAATGGAAATGACAAGTCATTGTGGGGAGAAATGAGGAAAATGAAATTGAGAGGGGTAGGTTTGAGGTGGTATGGGGGAGAGAGAAATGGGGAGGGAAATAAATTTTGGGGAATGAGAGTTTGGTAAAAATAAAAAAAAAAGTTAAAAAATAATTTTTTTAAACGGCAATGTTATATTTGTTTAAAAAATAAATAAATAAGCTAAAAATAGTTTTCAAAAATTAAAATACTAAAAATTAAATAATGATAAATTTTAATTATTATAGAAGATCATAGATTTTTTTAAATAAGTTGATTATAAATTTTTGTTAGTCATTAGTTTCATCTATAATTTTTGTTAAAGTTAGAAATATGTACTCAAATATGGGTATGCATTAACTATTAATATGTCTTTCAAATTTCCTATGAATAGATTTATTAATATTATTAGTGCAAATTCAATCTAAGCTTTTTTTATTATTTATTTATTTTTGAATTTGAATCAAATTAATTTAAAATAAAATATTTATTTAATATAAAAATGATGTATTGAAGTTATCTATTTTTGAGAAATGATGTGTCGGTGTGTCGTATCGCGTGTCTGTGTTACTTAGTTCCTAGGAGCATACGATAGAGGCGATTTTACCTTGAAATTAGCTAAAATCAGCTTGTTCAATTTGATATAAAGCAAGTTCTTAGGAAAACCAATTTGATTCATGATTTTCAAGAACCCTGAACCAATTTGATATAAAGCAAGTTGACTTCTTGATTCTGAGGTCGAAATCGGCGGTCCAGCCAGAAACCTATGATCCTGCATAAATTGATTCCCCCTAGATTGAAGAAATAAGTTTTTGTGCTTCCGGGTATTTAAGTCATGGACTACAAATCACCTAATTAAGATGTCCTTAATTAGACATAGTTTTTCCATTACGAAATGAGATGATCAACTTGTAGTTTTACAAATGATAAAGGAAATTGATTAGCTTTGGGACGTAGGACTCGACTCGGAGCTAGCAGGTTCATTTCTTGATTCTTAGTCAAGAATCAATAACTCCAATGTCCATTAAGTATGAAATGATAATGGAGTATGAGAAATCTTTTTCTGTTAAGCATACTTTTAATCAACCAATTTCTATCTAATATGAGGGGTGAGCAATATAGACTGACCAATCTAGGAATTGCCTAGTTCGGATTGACCAGTTCCGGACAATTCTCGAAGGCGTTGATTTGATTTGCGGTTTCATAACATTGTAACCAATAATTTCCATCTAGTCCACAATTTCAAGAGAACCGAACCAATGATTTTAAATTTTTTTATTTCTCAAGTAAGAATTTTGTCCCTCACATTCTCGTGTCTCCCACTCTCCTCTCTCCTCTTTCCCTAGTTCTAAAGGGGTATTACACGTAAATCAATCGATTCTATTGGACCGCTTGAAAACCGGACCAATTCCAAGATAAGACGGTCCAGTCTTCTATCATGGAAACTAGGAATTGGTCCTTTCGATGTGGTTCTAAATTTCTTTGTTTTTATTATTTTTGCAATCGAGTCATCTATCATCCTGCGGTGGAGGTGGCGACAATTCCAGGACACACTCCAGACAATGTATTGATTGATGGTTCCTATTTTGTGTGGGTGGTTGTGTTTGCGCGTGGGAGAGAGAGAGAGATCGTCTTCTGGCTTTCTCATTTATACTTTTTAGGAGAATTTACACAAAACCCCTTTAACTTTATGTGGCGGTACATGTTCTAGCTTTCACCTATTAAACAATATTTTTAAATTGTCATTTTGATACGATCGTTAACTCCCGTCTATTTTTTTTTTTTTTTTCTGTTAGTATGTGTTACCCAAATAACTTTAAGGGGTAAGAGTATATTTTTTCATCTCTTTTTTTATTTGATGAAAGCTCTGTTTACCTTAATTGTAGTTAAGAAATTGAAAATATAGAAACTAGGAGAAAAATAAATAAACTAAAATTAATATTAATAGAAGAAATGAATATAAATAATAACATGAAAGTAACAAAAAAATAATAATAATAACATCAAAGTAATAAAAAATTGTAAAATCGTTTTAATAGAGTTAAATGATACTTTAAGAAAAAGAATAAACACAATCTAAATAAAAAGCGCAAGGTAACAAAAAAGTCAAATGACAAAATTTGATTGCTTATTTTAAAGGGTTAACTTAGATAAATAGTGATTGCTTAACAAAATTGTTATAAAGATTTACAAATGGAAATGATGTCCTCAACTCATAAAAAGAAATGGTTAACTGATATTTAAGGTGATTTTCTTAGATTTTTACTTTTTTTCCATTAATTGATTATCCAAAAATATATAATGATTATCCAATTTTTGTTATTTGTTCTTTTTGTTGTAGGGACCTTTTTCGTCTTACTAGCTACTTAGTTCCGTTTCTTTTTTTTTAATTATTTTTTATCAATTTTAACAAACTCAATTTCAAACTAATTATTGGTATTTTATTTATTATTCCAATATTTTAGAAGTTTATTTTTGTCAATTTCCACTCTTTTTCTTCATTGCTAAAAAAAGAAAGATTGAAAGAGAGATTTCTAATAAAAAAATAAGATGAAAATATATAATTACCGCTTAACAGGTTATGTGCATTACACATGCTAACAAAAAATATAATGAAAATTAATGGATATAAAAAAAAAGGGGGGGGGTAATATACTAAACAATTGAAAATTTAAGCATAAATATGTATTGCCCCAAGGTTTAGGTGAATCTGTGTAATTTTCCCTTTTTCTAAGTGTTCAACTTGTTTTATTTTATAAAAATTTTCAGATTTCTTTTTTTGAAAAGGAAAACATTTTGGGATAAAATATCCAAAAGCATGAAGATTATTTTCCTCTCAATTTCATGACACTACCTGTTAGAGAAAGAATCTAATTTAATCTGAAGATTAATTCCCAATACAGATTCCAATCTTATGATTGATTCAACAAATTGTAGATATGATTCACTTTAGGAAAGACAATATTGTGTAAATTCTTTCTTATTCATTTATTGTACTACAAATACAGCCACATACTTGAACATTGCAGTGACGAGAAATACAGAATAAAAATTTCTGTTTATCCCTTTTACATTTCTTGTTATGATATTAGAGCTAGAGGTCATAAGTTCAAATATTTCCGGACCTTAGTTGCTCTTTGATTAAATTTCCATGCTTAGTACTAGGCAAAAAAACTAAGTATGAGGAGGAGTATTAGAGTAATTAAATATTAAATTACACCTTCGTCTAATAGCTTCTACTTTTAGAATAATTAACAATGATCCCATAAATTCTCACATATATTAAAGTAATTAAATATTAAACTACACTATCATCTAATAACTTAAACTTTTAAATAGTTGGCAGTGGTCTCACAAATTCTCTCATGATATCAAAGCCTTGCTCTTGATCCACTTTCCACAATTTTTTTTGAATTGCCTTCGATCATTTTTGTGTACATCACTGCAAATCGCTGCCTACAAAATAGAATCAGCATGTCGAAAAGGAATTCAACGTTATGTTCAACATGCAAAACCCAAACAATAGTGAAGTTTAAAATCAAAATCCAATCTTACCTGCACCAGGAGAAATATCCGATCAAGTCTCAAAACAAGTTGAGCAAACTGCTCAACACCCACCTGCTCCAATCACAAGTCAATTCTCCCCTTCAAGTCAATGGCCGTATATGTCATGGGTTTTAGTTTAGGGCCCGTGGGCTGTTGGAACTAGTCAGTGGACCTTTGGATCTAGTCAACAGCGGGCAAATTACAGCCCATAATAACAGTTGAACCTGAATGGAGATCTAGATCTCGCTTCCCCAAGTCATAGACCCAAAGGTTGCGTTTGGTCGTCCGAATTTTTAAACGGGATATGACTGGATATGATAGGATAAGAAATTCATGGATTTCTTCACATCCCATTCACTATTTGGTGAACTACGGATTTAAAGTCGAATATCATCATATTCTATCCAATCTACTCTTTGGTGAACTATGGATTTAAAGTCGGATATCCTTATATCTTATCAAATTTATTGTTTGGTAAATTATGGATTTAAATTTGGATATTTTAAAAACAATAACATTAGGCAAGTACAAATTTGCAGGTTTAATATTCATAAAATCATTCAAAACAATATATCTTTTTCAAATTAACATATTCTCATCGAATTTCATGATTACGCATCGTAATAATCTTTTCCATTCCTTTGAAATAATCTTTTGGTTACCTCCTTCAACATCAAATGTTTTTAGAATAACCTCAATTTCAATGTATTCACTTTGAAACATGAATTCTTTTTCTCTCTTACAAGTTTTTCATTTGTTTCCATTTTGTTACAGGTCCAATACCAAATCAAACAAATGCCCAATTAGAACAAAGCATAAAGTGCAAAGTTCATTGTTTTTTTTCTTTTTTTTCCAGATGTCACGAGGATGCAATGACAGCTAATCACATTAACGAATGATCTCTAAACAATTCGCATTTATAAAGTACATTACATTTGTTGAGTATCGGCCAGCTGCATTTTGACCAAAGTAAACTCATGTTCACATCCATATAAAGCAGTAGATGCGAACTATCTTGACTTAAGGCTTCTTTTAAGTTCATGGCTAAGTTTTTTGCCAAAGAGACAGAGAAATTATTTAGGAAAATAAAAGACAGAGGCAAAGAATATTATAGATAATGGTGTTCTTGGCAATCAACATAGAGATAAAGTTTCAAGCCATATCCACCTCTTTTCAAGTCATGGCTACAACCGAAAGGTCCAAAAAGATAACATTAGAGCTTATAGCTTGCCCCAAAAAACCTTTAAAAAAAATAAAAAGAAAAAAAAGAAAAAGTAGGGAGAGAAAAGCATATCTCCTACAAACTTAGAAACAACTCAATATAACTAAAATCATAAACACCAAATATAAGACTCTAAGCCAAATGTCCAATTTGGAACAAAGCTTAAAGTGCTAATCCGATACAACTTCATTCACTGCGATCCATTACTCCCAATCATCACTCATTCTCTTCTCTCATCTCTTGGAGAAGTAATTCCACAAATGCTTTCCTATCATCTCCTTGAAATCCCAAAAATAGATAAATATTCTTAAGATCATTCACAAATTTTCTACATAATTTTATTCTATCCATTGTACGTAAAGACATTTGAAGAAGCTCCTCATTGATTTTTCGTTTGTCATTATCCAAATCCTTGGCATATCCAATGTGGCTAATGATCATCTCCATTCTCTCATTAGCTTTTTCCAAGAATGAGCCAAAAGTTCCTGCTATCTCAACTAAGCCAGCAGCCCATTTGTCACTTGCTTTAGCCATTTTCTTCTTGAAGAATCAGAAACATTTTGTGTCTGAGAAGATGATAGTGGCGGTAAGTTTTGACTTACACCGTTGGTTGCCACATAATCATGATTTTCACCTTCCTCATGATCTACAGCCGCATGAGCTTCTAAAGGGTCTTCACTAAGATTTCCCTTAGCACGGTCTTTTCCAAATACAACTACTAGTCGATCATATTGAGGGAAGGACTTCCCTCTCAAAGAAGCAGCACCTGGATAGATCTACAAAGAAAATATATTATTTTATTAAAAATGAAACAATTAATAAAGAAGAAAAATGAGAAGAAGTGACACAAACCTTGCAATATTTTTGCCAACTATCCTCAGAATGAATATCAATATAATGCTTTTCATGTCCCACCCAAAACCATTTTGATTCCTCAAGTCATATATCTTATTATACAACTTTTTCAAGTTTTTCATTTTCGACTTTATATGATGATTACCCTTGATGCCAGAACAAGAGAACTTTTCTTCAAACCACTTCTCTAACATAATCATGTAAACAGTCTTGAAGCCGTTATCGGCTTTCATTCCTCGCATAACTAATTCTTCAAGACCATCTAGAAGTACATTTTTTTTTCATTTATTGTCCATACACGTTGGTCTCTCTTTGTTCTCATTTCTTGAGTTTGATTGAAATCGCTACCTTCCATTCCTAAACATCTCATTGCAATTTCAAAAAATTAAATGATGGAAGAAAACGTGGTAGAGAAAATTTAATGATAGAAACAACATAGTACTTACAAACTTAAAATGATAAAGTCATAATTCAAACAGTATATGGGAAATATATGTCTCAATAATGACAAACCAGCACTATATTACACATGTCTTGCAATAATGGAAAACAAATGATTTTTTTTAAATAATATACAATCACACAACTCCTTCACGTCCTCGACTTGTATTCCACTCATTAAACATTTGTACTGCCAAATTTTGCCTCCATGTTCTCCAATGATCCGACGGCTCGACAACATCAATTGTTTCCACATCTTCAATAGTGGTAGCAACTTCATCTAATTGTGCCTCAATTGGATCAATAGCCATTTCTCTTCTTATCAAGTTGTGCAGAAGGCAACAACTTATGATTATTCAACCTTGCATTCTAATTGGATAAAAAGATGGACTCCCAAGAATAGCCCACCGTAACTTAAGTAGACCGAAGTATCTTTCTATGACATTTCTAGCTTGAGAATGCTTCATGTTGAAGTATCTTTTGTCCACTCGAGATAGAGGTATCAAGTACCTCTATAGGGAGCGAGCCCTCCCCATTTGTGTATCCAGCATCTACAAGATAATAGATGGATATTATTAATTGTCTTCAAACCTTTAAAACCTACAATACATAGAATGCAATATATTGATAAAGGCTTATCTTACCAACGGGGATCTTTAAACCATTGGGTTTAACTAAAGCATCTCGAAGCACTCTAGAATCCACTGCCGAGCCTTCCCATCTAGATAAAACATAAACGAATCTCATGTCACGTGAGCAAACTCCTAATACATTGGACACAACCTCATCCTTTCTACTTTGGTACCTTAGTTTATCAACCTTTGGAACACGTACCCTTATATGTGTGCCATCTAATGCTCCTAAGCAACCCTAGAAACATAAAATTAATAAAATAACATTCCCTTTAAAGTATTAAATTAGTCATGAAATAGCATAACAAATATACCTTTAACCACTTGCATCTCTCGTTGGCACATTCCTCTGGAACTAGTTCAGGTGAGACAAGAAGCACACTATGCATTCTTATCATCACATTTAAAACTAAGTTAAAATACCTACTTATTGTCTCCCCAGACCTCATAAATCTGTACTTGATGACTCGATTAATCACTTGATGGGCAAGTATATGTAGAAACATGGCCATTTGTTCTTTTATAGTTACAAGTCCATCTTCTTTTAACCCACCAATTGTACGTGCCAACTTGCATAGTAAAGTAAATGTACGTCTATCCATCCTAAGTTGTTCCACACAATTTAAGTCATTGCTCTTAATGAGGCGGTCAAGGTGATCTAAACGAGCTTGGATTCTAATAAATGTCCGATCCTTCAATATATGCTTGCGATAGTGCCTTCCAACAGTATACATCATACACAAAAGCAACATTTGGAGGCTCATCTCCTCTAATATAAGAATGGTGAAAAATTCCTCTTTATCATTGTGATCCATTTCTAATGACAAAAAAAAAAAAAAACATTTGACAAGTACAAATTAATAGGTTAGATAATAGAAAAAATATATAAAATAATATCTTTTTTCAAATCAGAAAATTTCAAGGAGGTTCTCCTTCCTCCTTGCAGTAAGGAGAAAATCCTTGATCTCGTGGATTTGCTTCGACTGTTTTTCAAAGTCAAACTTTCAAGCATACCCAGCGAACATTTGGGTATATAATTCATACATTCTCACCACTCCCAAATCACTCCCCTCTCATATCCAGGCAAATTTCTCAAATCAAGCAAATTTCTCGTGTGATCGATCACCGGAAAGGCTCTTCATAGAATACTCGAGATAGTGCTAATTGCCCATCGCTAGGAACATCCTAGACCACTGACCTCTATCAATGTTTGTTGCTTTCATGGATGCATCTGCTCTGTCTAAGCGAAATCTTGCAGCTGGTGAGTTACATCCATCACCAGAAGTCCCTGCACGAGCACCACCCTTTACTAAAATGGTGGAAACGGTTTTGATCTCGGACAACAATCTCTCTCTGGAATACATCTGACACGTGCTTCATAAAAGAATGGCAATCGTGACAAATTCGGATGTTCTTCATGACCCGAATTGTCCTCCCGTTTTCAAAATGCAGAAAGGCGAAAGCAACTGCCAACTTCTCGCTGTGATAACTCAGATTGCTCTCCTTCTCCTCCTCTTCAATATCATGGAGCACGTTCGATGTTTGTGGCATATAACCCCGAAGCTTCAATCTGTCCATTATTGAAGTTAACAAGTCCCTAATATTTTCCCACTCCGGATGAGAATTTTCCCCTGAAACAAACTCATGGATCTCTTGGTCTGCATTGATCAAACTATAACCTGGTCTTTTGCTAATTCTCCTATCTGTCATTAAAATCCTCATCTGAGCTTTGCGATTCCATTTACCAACTCCCCCATAGGCATTGGACAGAAGGACATAATCACCATCGTGATGAGGATCCAGCTCATGAAGTCTTCCTCTCGCCTTTTCAGCTAAGCCAAGATGGTTATGATTCACACAGGCTCCAAGCAGAGTTCTCCAGACAACTGAGTTTGGCCTGATTGGCATCTTTTCAACAAATTCATATGCTTGCTCAACCATCCCAGCTCGGCCAAAAATGTCAACCATACAGCCATAATGCTCAAGCGTCGGTTCCATGCCATAATATTTCTTAATGCTTTCAAATATTCCTCGGCCTTCTTCGACAAGTCCCACATGGCTGCAAGCCACCAAAACTGCGGAGAACGTTATAGAATCCGGCTGCATTCCTGATTCCTTCATGTCATGGAACAATTTGAGGGCCTCATCACCACAGCCATGCACCGCAAGTCCATTGATCACCACCGTCCAAGTCAACACATTTCTCTCGGGCATTTCATGGAACACCCTCATCGATTCATCAACCGACCCGCACCTGGAGTACATGTCTATCAAAGCAGTCCCAACAGAAATCTTCCAACTAAAGCCACTTCTCCGAACATAACACTCGACCCACCTCCCCAATTCCAAAGCCCCTAAGCTGGAAACCGCCGAGATCACACTGAGCATAGTTACCTTATCCGGTTCAAAACTCTCTACCAGCTGCATTTCCCGAAAACAAGCCAAGGCATCGTACCCAAATCCATTATTCGCGTAACACCCAATCAAGGACGACCAAGACACCAAGTCTCGCTCAGGCATTTCGTCAAACACCTTCCGCGCCGACTCCACCGCACCAACACACCCGTACGCGCTGATCAGCGCGTTCTGGACATAGACGTCGGAGCCGAGCCCGAGCTTCGCGATCAGGGCGTGAAGGCCGTGGCTCATCTCCCGGAGGCGAGAGCAGGCCTTGAGGACGAAAGGGAAGGTGAAGTTATCGGGCGACACGCCGCGGCGGAGCATCTGGGCGAAGTATGAGAGGGAGTGGGGAGGGGAAGACAGGGCGTGACATCTGATGATGGTGTTGTAAGCGACGGCGTCGGGAGAGGAGATGCCGGCGAAGAGGGAGCGGGCGTGGGGCAAGCTCTCCGGGGCCGAGGCGGCGCATGATAGCAGGAGGCGGCGGAGGGTGGCGGCGTCGTCCTGGAGGCCGGTCTTGATGACAAGGGAGTGGAGCTTGTAGACATCGTTCATGGATGCTATCCTCGACAGCGTAGGTTCAGGTCTTGTCGGCTAGCCCACTTGCTTTTATACATCGAGTCTGCCAACTTATTTTACTTTTGCAATTGGGTCCTTTTTCCATCGATCGTATTGTGGTTGGCTGACAATATATTATTTATGAATCGTAGTATCTTGACATCTGGAGCTTATGTACTATTCCTACGTGGCATTACTGTCAGCAACATACAAAAAGAAATTCATATTTTAGGGAGGGAAGAAAAAAAAAGAGGCAGACTCGGAGATTAGTCGACCATATCTCTGGAAAGGGCGAGATGGCCCTCTCCGGCATAGGACCTAACTAAGCAATTTCTTCCTCATGCTGTGGTTTTCACATCAATGTTGCGTAAATTCTTGCCACATTTTCTATCACACATTTTTTCTGTGAAAAATCAAGAACGCGCGACAATAAAAGTCTTCCAATGTCGCCACCCCGTTTGGTGATACTGCCTCTGCCTTCACCTTCATCAATGGCACTGCTAGCACACATAAATCGGCCACCTCCCTCTACCTATCTGGCATTTTATGGATCCGTGGTCGATGATCCCAATCGACCTTAAATAAGAATTTGGCGAAGCAACAGCCATGGCACCGCATGCACGTATAGATAGCTCCATATGAGATCAATGACCTTGTTCCATCATGAGAGAGACAGTAGGAGACTGACGTTTAGCAACAGAAGGCTAGAAAAATACATATGAAAAGTATACCATTGGTTTGCTACCTTGGATATCCCAAAAATGTGACAAATTACATTGTATGTTTGGTTCTAACTGATGTAAAGTCAAGCAAACAACGACATAAGTAACTCAACTATTCATCTTCAGCAGATGCAGATGTATGGTGTGGGAAGCTCGACCATACATCAGACCAGGTCTGGCGACCGTCAATTACCTCCTTCACAACTGAGGCCACTTCTCCCACACTTACTCGAACTTGATCTTTGCTGTCCCTCTCTCGAATGGTCACATCAACTTGAGAATCAACAGTGATTGCAAAGGGCACTCCAAGCTCATCGGTTCTCGCATATCTCTTCCCTATGGTGTTGCCTGCAAACATCGCCAGGGTGCAGTAGCAGATGATCATCCAATGTAACTTTGGTGCTTTCACCAAGGACAAGAAAGTAAATCTTGGTCCAAATATACAGCTCCCTAACAGAACAAGTTCTCATCTAATTTATTTGCATATCATTCAGATCTGCACACCTGACACCAACCGTAGTCTTGGCAGTTTCCACAAATCATAGCTCAGATTTTAACAAGAAAAAAGTAAGAGGAAAGATAAGATGCCAATTAATGGAGCTAATCCTAGCATTAGGAAAAAAGAACACAATTTTAGAAAAACAGGCATTTGAACCCCTCTAGAAGATCCCCTTGCATATTCATGTAAACACATACGGAAAGGAACTGCTTCAGAAATCATAGCTCTGTTTTAGAAAGAGAAAGCAAAGAGGATAAAGATGTCCGTCAAACTTTGGAGCTGATCCTAGCATAAGGATAAATGAAAACAGTTCCAAGGAACAGGCAATCACACCCCTCCATTAAATCCCCTACTATGGTGAGTAAAGACAGGAGAGTGACCAAGATATAAGTCATGTAAATATGTACAAAAGAAATTCATTTCATGCAAGAAATTAAGAACCTAAGTTCTATATTGGATAAGTACCTGTAATGTCAATCTTGTGTGAAACACCAGCCACAGTCAGTAATCTGCTAATAAGTTGAGCAACCGACTCATACTCTGTCTTCTGTATCAATGGGAAAACTGTACATTTGATAGGAGCTACTAGTGGAGGGAAGCGGAACACATTAAATTGTTCATCGCCCGCTTTGTTGGGCCTTGTATAAAAAGAATGCTCAAAAAGGCAGTATATTATGCGTCCAATGCCAAAAGACGGTTCAATAACAGATGGTGTAAAAACCCTCTGATTTTCCCTTATCTTCTGCTTAGAAATGTTGACCATGTTATCCTTGATTATCACACTCTTCCCCATTGCGCATACAAGAAATTCTGCCTCTCCTTTGGATTCTAAAGCAGCCTTCAACTGGAAAGCTTCCTCTTCACCCATGGCCTGGTATTGACAAAACAAATGCAAGCATAACATAAATGAAGAGATTCTTAATAATCTTAGCAAAAGAGCAAAAACCAAGGAACCTCCAGCCTATACCTCCAGAGATTCAACCACCATCTTTTGGTTTCCCTTAAAGGCAAGACCTAGTTCCTTCTTGTTTGGAACAATCACCAGTTTCTGCATTGATACTTCAATTAGTTAGCTCATGAGAACAAACTCGAGCAGTTACAAATGAAGGGCAGACACCTGCTCCATGCACTCCAAGAATAGCAAGCAAAATTATCTAGTCTGAAGAATTACCTCCACTTCTCTAGGTTCAGCAAATTTTTCATGGGCAACAAGAGCAACTCCACTTTTCTCCTGTCAAATGATAACAATCATCAATCCAACTAGATGCCTCTATAATTAGCAGAACATATACATTTTTAAATTTTTCTTATCCAGTTTTCAACCCCCAAATGTGTCGGATAATGTTTTCCTTCAAACAGTATATTAGACAAAAGAATATAATTGTGCAACAACGGATAACATACAAGACAGCTAAAAAGAGAACTAGCAAACCACACCTTGCCATATGAAGAAAGAAGTAATATGGATGAAATGAAAAATACATACTTTGCTTCTGCTACCTAAAAATTAGAAACAGGATGAAGAGTTCTGGAAAATTTCAGAAAAGACTTAAGAGGACCCCGTGATAAAACCATTTCACTTATTGAGATAACAAGGTGCAGCTGTTTCTTTCAGTATTCGTGAACATACGCCTTCTCCCAAAAAAAAAAAAAAAAAAAAAAAAAAAAAAAAAAAAAAACAGCACTTGAAAGAAAGGCAACATAACTCTTACCGTATGTGCTCGTAAATCAAATGCTGATCTATCTGCAATACCAACACACTCAATCCAACCATAGGAACACTCAATTTCAGCATCCCAACAATCTGCTGCATAATGAGCCATTTCATTTGCAAGATGCTGCCTAAATCGCAAGCGATCCTTATCTATACCAAGGCGAGTTAAAAATAGATATACTCTTCCAATGAAGTAGCCGAGAGTCGCATTGTTAACAGTTCCCTAAAAATAAACATCGAAATTTGTGAGACTGAAAGTGAATGGGTTAGGGGGGGAAAAATCAAGTCCAAAAGATGATTCAAGCTAACCTTTGAAACTGCTTCACCAAGCTGAGTTATAACAGCAGATTGGCCAGACATTTGTTGTTCCCTTGGGAACATCAAAAATTCCAGATCTGCAACTTCAGAAAACTTTGGATGGCTTTTATCTTCTGGATCGACAAAATGCTCAATCTCAGCAAGAGTGAACTCACGTACTCTCAGAAGACCTTGGCGAGGAGAAATCTACACTTTGTGAAAAGCATTAGAATCAACCATAGACTAAAATATAAAGACACAATGAAGATAATGACAATATCTCAACTACAACATTGGAGACCACGGTTTCAGCCCATTGACTAAAGACAATCAAATCTTACTCTTAAGACACGTCATCCTATTGCAATAATGTCAACACAGAGATCACGCATACAACCCAAGCATATGAACATGCACAATTTAACATTATCAGAAAGAGTGATGCACAACCTCATTTCTAAAAGCCTGACCAATCTGAGCAGCAGCAAAGGGGAGTTTATTGCCGTTATAATAATATAAGTCTTTGAAATTTACAAATATGCCTTGTGCAGTTTCAGGTCGCATGTACCTGCAGTAAATTGAGAAAGTAAAAAACTCCTGTAAATCTCAAAGACATAAACCCAAAAAAAAAACAAAACAAAACAAAACAAAACAAAAGGCTAAAATAACATTTTTGAATTCAGGAACTTAATTCACTTGAAGTCTGCACTGCACAGCATGACAGTGTGACATCCATTGGTGATACTTACCCAGGGAGCATACCAGATGGGCCTATGGAAGTTTGAAACATCAGGTTGAACGGATAGGGATCAGAGAGAGGGTTTTTGGTGTCAGGAGCTTTGATATCATACTCTTTTATCTTGGCACCCAATTTATCAGCAGAGAGATCATCCAAAGTTGCGAGTACGAGCTTTAGTTCTGCAGCCTTCTCTGCAGTAATGCTCAAATCCTTTTGGAGCTTCTCATTACAAAAGTCTTTGAGCAGATGGTCAGCTCGATAGCAAGTCCCAGTTTTCTCATCCTTCACCATAAGGTCAGTAAACTTGTCCACGTGACCCGATGCCTTAAGGACAATCTCCGGAGTGACACAAGGGCAATCAACCTCCAACATGTTCTCCTCGTGAACAAAATGCTAATAATAGAAACAAAAAGATCAACACACTTAGACCCAGAGAAAAATGGATCTTTCTCTTCAGATAATAGTCAAACAGATTGTTTAAAAATTATCATCTAATCTACACAAGGTTCTGCATCCGAGCATTTTCTATACAGGCACAATACGGACATGTAAAGATTCAGAATAACAAAATAATGGGGAGAGAATCCTTATCCATGGCCCTTGCTCAGCAATATTGACAAAGATAAAAAGGAAGAAACACACTACTATGATGCTGTAAACAGCTGTAAATGGGCACCTAAATTGAACCATATACAGGCACAATACGGACATGTAAAGATTCAGAATAACAAAAGAATGGGGAGAGAATCCTTATCCATGGCCCTTGCTCAGCAATATTGACAAAGATAAAAAGGAAGGAACACTACTATGATGCTGTAAACAGCCGTAAATAGGCACCTAAATTGAACCAAATCACACAGTTCCACTTGAATTCTATCACAAATTTCCGCTTGAAGTCTGTGAAGTGATCTCTAGCTAACCTAAACGCCCATCAGAACTCATCGCCGTTACTTCACTCGGATTCTCCTCAGAACTCTCGCGAATGTTAACTTCGACAAATCACTACACAAATGTCATCAAACGATTTCCATCGTCTAACCAGCTAAATTAGGGAAATAATCGAACCCATTAAACCCATAAATTCAAATTCGGCCAAGAAGAGAAGAGAACAGAATCTCTAAACACCAATTTGCAACTGACAGACTATTACCGGCTAAAGCATCTTCTCCCATCGCCACAATCCAACTCAAATCCACGACTCACCTGACGCCAGTACGCCAAGACGTTCGACTTGACGGCGCAGCCGGGCGGGCCGTAGTCGTAGAGCCCGGCGACGCCGCGGTAAATCTTGAACGAGGGAATGTAGAACAGGCGGCGCTCAAGCGTGTTGACGATGGCGTGGCGGAACGCCTCCCGGGTGAGGGCGCCGTCGCCGGCGCCACCGGAGACGACGGCCTGGAGCCGCTTCTCGACGTCGGCCTTCTCGATCTTGAGGTCGTTGAGGGCCTTGATGGCGGCGTCGATCTCCGGCTTCGGCGCCTTGCCGGCCTTGAGGGCGCGGACGGCGTTGCCCTGGGCGTCGACAGCGGCCTGCCGGTCGGCGAGGGCCTTGCGGAGCGAGTCCTCGGAGCGGTCCATGGCGGGAGGGGAGGGAGAGAAGAGGCGAGAGATGGAGAGACGAGAGGCGAGTCTGGCGAGGAGCGAAGGAGGGGATGACGATGGCGACGGTGGCATGCAAATTTGCGTCCTGTCTCGGCGATGACTGAGGAGGACGGGAAAATATCTGATGCTAGGGTTTTTGACGGGGGTGGTGAATGGAGGGCTTCTTTTTGGGATTCTTGGGAATTTTATGGAAATTATTATTATTTCCATGGACGGATTGATTCCAATAAATTTTAAAAATTTAAAAAATGAAAAGAGGGTAAAAAAGTGAAAGAAAAGAAAAGGAAAACAATTTAAAAATTTTAAGAATACAAAAAAAAATCATCCAGCTTGTCTTACTCAACGTTAACCAACGCTAATTGAATGGTATAGTAATTTTTTTAAAATATCAAAAGATTTATGATTAAATTGATAAAATTAAAAAAATATAGTATTGAATTTATTGCTTTACAATAAATTCGAGACTTTCTTGACAATTTTCCCATAAATATTTGTTACTTTAGCAAGAAACGTAACAAATGTATAAACAAAAATAGAAGGAAAAATTCTAAATAAAGACCCTAAGTGCATTTATTTTCTCAAATAAGAGTTTAAAACCGTTATTTCAAATAAAGATTTGAAATGATCATATAAATCTTAAAGAAGGACTTGAAGTGATTGTAGCTATTTCAAAAAAGACTTAACCTTAACCTCGCCGTCAGCAAAATATTTTGGCCAATTAGGGACTTTTTTGTCCAAATACAAGTTAAATTTAAATTAATTTAGATTAAAAAATAAAAAATAAAACTTAAAAAAATTGGAAAACATTGGCATGAGGGAGTACCCTTCCACCTGTGGCCACTATCCTATCACCAATGGGGTGATGGTGAAGGCCCATGAGGTTGTCGGCACTTGGATGAGGGTCGGCAAACCTTGCCAACCAAACGTAAGAACCAGTCAAGAGGTGCTGGGCGAGGGCCACCGGGTCTACAGACCCTTGTTCAAAATAACATACACTTCATGCCTCTATTTGAAATAAAAAAAAAAAATGAGGATTTCGAATCCTCATTTGAAATAATATCCACTTTATGTATTTATTTGAAAAAATGAAAGCAATTCGGGCCTTATTCGAAGTTTATCGAAAATATAATAACTATAATTTATACATATAAATTATAAAAATCTTCTCTTAAAACATAGGCAAGAAATGTGAAAGCTATGTAAGGTTTTCAACTCTTGAATTACATCAATTGCGAGACCTGTTCGGAGCATTTATGAAAACTTAAGTTACTAATTTTTTTTTTTTTTTTTTTTTGGTCGAAGTGAAAACGCTTTGATTGATACTAAGTCGGTGGATTACAAATAGTAGGAAAATCAACACATAAGATAAGAAAGAGTTCGTGCGGGGGATTAGTAACCCAATTACTTGGCAAGGAACCGGAGCTGTGTGATTTTGCGACCTAGTCTGCGGCTTGGTTGGACTCGCGTGGTTCAAATTGCAAGCAAACATCCTTCATCTGGCCCAGCAATTGTTGGCAATCCAATACAAAGGGCCGCGAGGCCCATGGAGTTTCTGTGCAGCCCAGAACTGACTGAACAGCCAAGGAGCAGTCGCTAGACACGTAGAAGATGGCTTCAGTTCGTGCGGGTGAAAGTGATTCTGTCAGAACAGCTCTCTTCTCCTTCAACCACTTGAGCGAACGCCGGATAGCTAGGGTTTCGGCCATGTGAGCCGATTGAGCTCGGATTTTCTGCACAAAACCAGCAGTGCACACCCCATCAGCTCCTCTACAAAGACTGGCGATGGATCCCTTTGATCGGCTCTCTTGCCATGAGCAATCCACGTTGATCTTCCACGCGCCCGGATCTGGAGGTACCCATGAGTGTCTTTCCGAGGTAAGCATTGTCTTTTGTGGTTGCCGCTTCTCGAAAAGTTGCTGAGCTAGGCGAGCTTCACTGATTATCTTGTTTCGTTCTGTTTTCCTTCCTTGAAAGATCAGGCCGTTTCGTGCTTTCCATATGTACCATAGAGTGGTCACGAAGGTCGCCTTTTGACTTGCTGAGATGCCGGAGAAGAGGTAGTTACATACCCACTGATCTATTCTTGTAAATGATGTCGGGGATGTGCTGATTTGGTCACTAAAATTCAGCCATATTGCGTTTGTCCACTGGCACAGGATAAATAGGTGCTTGGAGGACTCCAGATGCTCGCGCGAAAGGGCAAGTAGGCTCGGGTAAGATTTTCCTCAAGCACAAAGTTGAGTCTCGTAGGAAGGCTTTCAGTACATAAGCTCCACATGAAGTGCCTGATTCTGGGATTAGTATGCATGTGCCATATTTCCTTCCATAGTCTGTTGGGGACTTGCAAAGAAGATGATGCCTGATTCTCTGTGTTTGTTATGGTTGCTGCTCGTAGTCTGTGGTATCCATGTTTGATTTTGTAGTTCCCCGAGTGATGCCCTATCCATATTAATTGGTCATGTCTGGTGTTTATGCTGAGTGTCGTTTGCTGGATCTCCTCTGAAATGTTACTGTCAAAAAGCTCATTGATGAGTTGATTTTTCCATGTGCGCGAGTGTGGCTCGATAATATCTGCAACTAACTTTGGGTCGTTTTGATTCGCCGGTCCTCCAATTTTGCCTGACATGAGCCAACGATCTTCTCTTAAGTTTATAGATTTGCCATCCCCAATCTCCCATTTCAAATCAGGTTCAAGAGCATCTCGGCCAAGTAGAAGGCTTTGCCAACCCCATGATGGTCTGGCACCCTTTGTAGCAGTCCATAGGCTACCATTAGGGAAGTAGAGTCCTTTAAACATTCTGCTCCATAAGGCTTCTGGAGTTTGATGGAGTCTCCAGGCTTGTTTTCCCAGCATTGCCTTGTTTAGTTCCATTAAATCTCTGAATCCCAAGCCACCTTGGTCCTTTCTCATCTTTAAGACATCCTAACTCTTCCAGTGAACACCTCTTTGTGCTGCATTCTTTCGCCACCAAAAATCTGAAATTTTCCTTTCAATCGCTCTACAAATGGATAGGGGTATTTTGAATATATTCATGGCATATTGGGGAAGAGCCTGAACAACCATTTTTATTAGTACTTCTTTCCCCGCATTTGAAATTAACTGCTCCTTCCAGCCCTCCAGTTTTCTATCCACCCGTGTCATGATCCAATTGAACATCTGTTTTTTTGTTGGACCCCAATTGGATGGTATCCCCAAGTATTTTCCAGTCTTTTCTAAGATAGGGACCCTCAATTCCGATGCTATGTTTCTTTTTAAAACCTGTGGATAGCTTTCCCCAAAGAACACCCCAGATTTGTTACGATTAACTGACTGGCCTGTCGCAAAGCAATAGCAATTCAGTAAGTTTGCAAGATTCTGAGCTTCTCTAAGTGTTCCATCCATAAAGAAAATAGCATCATCCGCGAAAAATAAATAGGAAAGAGTGGGGCAGTGAGGGTTTAATTTGATACCTTTTAGGCTACCATCACTTACAGCATTTTTCACCATGTGGGAGAGGACATTGGCCAAAAGTATGAACAGATAAGGTGAGAGCGGATCGCCTTGTCGTATACCTCTTGATGGACTAAAGGTTTCCCCTGCTTCACCATTGCTTAAAATTCGAAATTGGGCTGAGGAGATGCAAAATCTGATCAGCTGCACCCATCTATCACCGAAACCCATCTTCTTCATGCAATCACATAGAAAGTCCCACTCGACTCTATCGTATGCTTTCGCATATCCAGTTTCAGCAATTTTCTTCGCCTTTTTCTAACTCATAGCTGATGGATAACTTCTTGGACTATAAAGATGTTATCTTGTATCTGTCGATTGCTAACAAAAGCGCTTTGTTCAGGAGAAATAATGAGATGGAGCCAAGGTTTGAGTCGATTCGCCAAGACTTTTGTGATAATTTTATAGCTGAAGTTGCACAGGCTGATAGGCCTGAATTTTGATATGCTTTTAGGGTTTGCCACCTTGGGCATGAGTGTAATATGGGTTAGGTTTAGTTATGGATCAAAGGTTCCTTCTCTGAAAAAGGAATTTACAAGTTGAAATATGTCTTCATGAATGATATGCCACTAACTTTGATAGAATAGGCCACTTAAACCATCCGGTCCTGGGGCTTTAGTTGCCCCCATCTGAAAAACAGCTTGCTGCACTTCTTCCATTGTGACTGGTCTTATGAGCGCCTCATTCATTTCCTCGGTTACCATGCTGGGACATTGCTCTAAGACTGGCTGATAGTGTCGGTGCCCCACAGATTGGTATAGATTCTTATAGTAGGTTGTGCTGTGTTGTTTGATAACTCGAGGCTCACGGCTCCACACATTCTCATCAAGTTTGAGCATGCTGATTTTGTTTCTTTGTCGTCTCTGAATGGTTGTTGCATGGAAGAATTTTGAGTTCCGATCACCCCACTTCAGCCAATTAATTCTGGATCTAATGCCCCAATACATTTCTTCTTGGCGCCATAATGTGCCAATTTTCTCAGTTAAATTATTGTATTCCTCTCCCATATTTGTCTAGTCTGCTCTGTTCATTATCTGGATAAGCTGGTTTCTGAGCTCATCAATTTGTTTGGGTGCATTTCTAAAGGATCTTTTGCTCCACTTTCTCAAATCTTGAATTACTTGCTTTGTTTTCCTTACCAGGTTTTGGTGCTGCCCATGTACTGTCTTCCAAGCCTGATCTACTACAGCTGCACACTCAGGATGATCTACCCAGTAAAGTTCAAATCTGAATAATTTCTGTCTTTTCGGTACTACTGAATTTAAACAAAGCATTAGAGGACCATGATCAGAACCTATTGCTGGATAGACAAAAGCTTCAGCATTTGGAAATAGGATCCGCCATTCTAGGTTGCAAAATACTTGATCAAGTCTTTTCTTGACTAATTCCTCTCCTTCCCTTTTATTAGTCCACGTGAATGCACACCCCTTACTTTCAATATCTATTAACGAACATGAATCAACAAATTCTCGAAAGGTTGTCATTCGGAATCTCTCTGCTGATTTTCGACCCACCTTCTCCCAATGGTATAAAACCTCATTGAAATCTCCTATGCATAGCCAAGGTTGTGAAGTGTTTCCATTTCTTGCTCTAAGAAAGTTCCAAAGAGAGACTCTTTCTTGGAAATTTGTTGACGCGTGCAGCATCGAAATCTTCATTTTAGTTCCATTTTCAGCATCTGTGCATGAAATTTCAATCATCTCGTGGCAGCTATACTCGATAGAGATATGCACCGACTCATCCCATAAGATTAGTAGTCCTCCCGCAATGCCGATAGGGTTAATAGCAAACATAGAAGTAAATCTTAGTCTTTTTTTGATATTTTCCACCACCTGGTATTGATTCTTTGTCTCCATAAGGAATACCAGATTAGGTCTCTCACGAGCCACTAAGGCTCGTAGGTGCTGGACTGTCAAGGGAGAGCCTAGACCTTGACAGTTCCAGCTTAACATTTTCATGGCTCCTTTAGTGGCTTATTAGGGCTAGCCACCAAAGTCCCTACAGATTCACCTTCCCATACTTGAATTGGTGTTTCCATAAGTTGGTCCCAATCCACTAGCACTGTTAGTGAAACCCTCTTCTCATAGGGAGCAAACCGTTTCAATTTCTTGGTTGTTGGTTTTGTTGGACCAAGTTTCACTACCCCCTGAGTCGCTACACCCTCATCCTGTATCTGATATGTCTTTAGAAAATCTGAAGGCTGCTGTGTTCTTTTCCTTTCTTTTGTGCAATAAGCTCGCTGAACTGCTTTCTTCTGGTGTTGTTTTTGTCTTAGGTTGATAAAGCACAAGGGCTTGACTCTCATCACATGAACTTTTCCTGTTTGATACATCACAAGAGGGAATAACAGGGGTTTCGGGAACCATTTCATCTTCTATCAAGGGAAAATCGATGTCATCATAGAAGATATTCTAGCAAGGGCTAAGAGTTTTCACCTCTGCCTTTAACCAAGAACCATAGTGGCCTGGTTTGTCCTGTGGAAGTCCAGATTCTTCATAGGGATATGTCGGACAATAATTAGCATAATGGCCTATATAACCACAGGAATAGCAAAAGTGTGGGAGTCGCTCATATTTAAAATCAATCCACCAGTTGCGATCTCCCACGTGAATGATTGTACCAGTTCTAAGGGGCTGCATTAGATTCAGTTTCACTTTTGCTTTGCCTATCTTTCGAGAATCATTATTCCGAGCATCAATTCTAACATCCTCTACCTCTCCCATTTTTCCAGCAATCTTGCTAATACACTGCTCCGACATTGTAGCCCTTGGAAGCCCTATCAAGTGCACCTAGAACAAACAGGATTTGAATTCATAACAATGCTCGGGAACGGTAGGGTCTCCTTCTTGTAAGATGAGCAAATTACTGGCAAAAGACCAAGGGCTTGTTTGGAGTACTCCCTTCTTATCTATCTCCGATTTGAATATGAAAACAAAGAAACCCTGTTCTATCACCTCACATCTGACTTCTTCTACCTTCCATGCCTTTTTAATTGTAGCCCAGAATGCTGGGAAGTTAGCATTTGGCTTCGAAAACAATTTTCCATATAATAGATGCTCACCAGCTATTTGGTTTGCCTCAGGGATGTGATTATTCAACTCCGTAATATCATCCGCAGCCCAGAGATCTCCCATGCGTTTACAGAGGGTCAACAAGCGGAGCTGGTTTTCATGGCTGCCCTCCATCGCTGCAGCAGGACTTTCTAGAGAGGGGCTTTTTGATGACAACAAGGTAGGGTTCCGAAGATGGGTGGATTTTGGTTCAGGGGATGGATTTGTATGGAATGAAGGGAGCTCTGTAGATTACATGAGCACTTACTGATAGATCTGGGTTATGACAAGTTAGGGTTTGAGGAAGCAATTTGTTCATTCTTTTTGTTGTTTTGGTTGAGAAGAGAAAAAGAAATGGTCAATCCGGTGGGTAGAAAGTAGCAATATCCATTGCGAAGGCAGAATCGAAGTCTGGAGTGACAACGGAGCAATCGCAGGAAGAAGAAAAGGAAAACTCCCCGTCGGCGAGAGAAGAGGCCACTATCGACAGAGAGGACGTAGAGCTTTGCGAGAGGAACTTAAGTTACTAATTTACTAATACAAAATCTTGAATTCTTAGTTGACCAATGGCCAACTCAAGGAACCTCAAGCAAGTTTTCCGAAGATTGTCCAGAGAAAATAAGAATAATCAGCTCAATGTTTGATTGACAATCATGTGCGGAAGTAAGGGTGATCGGATTTAGGGTGGGTAGGGTCCAGATTTGGACCCTGTACCGGACCCTATTATAACCGGTTCTCTTTTTTTGGACCCTGTACCCGACCCTGTTTGCATTGGACCTTGTACCCGACCCACCTTGTTTTTCTAGTCCAGGAACCGGGTTAATCTTGTTTATATTGAAACCTGTTTTGCATAAAAATTCATGTACAACACTCATATGTAAGATAAATCATTTAAAATCTCGATCAACATTGGTTGAGAGACTATTAAAAGAAGGTTTGATGCCCGACCCACCCTCCTTCTTTTATGGGCAAGTTCTAGTACAAAAGTATATCGACAGATTGATAGGTTAATTGATAAAGGTAATTTCATTCTTTTCTATCATAAAAAATGTATGTTATTATTCAGGGTGGACCTGCGCAATGGTCTATTCAATAAGAGGTTTATTCCAAGTAAGGACAACATTTTATGCAGAGGAAAGCAATGTTAATTCAACAAAGTAGTGCAAAAATCTACAGACTTTCGAGAGCACAAGGCCAAAGGAAGCGACGATCAATTTCCAGTAGGAAGTAATGTCATGGGTCCCGCTAACATTGACTGTCACTTAACATAAGTAAATTTTTTCATCTAATGATTAACAAGCAATGTCATTGGAACAATGAATCATGAAGCTGGGACAAGATTATCGGTTCACCCTGCGACTCAAACAGCCGTTCTGCTTTCATCATGTTGACAATCTTCAAGATGGCAAGAAAAAATTCAGTAAATATAACAAATTCGTTTTTAAGAGGTAGAGATATGAAGATAATAAAAAAATGTCTAACCTTGAATGGTCCATTATCTGTTCTGAAACTAATACCACGGACATATTTCAGCCAAACAGGGAACCCACTAGAAGCAGAAACAAGTTTAGAAAAGACTTGACAAAAACCTCACATGAAATATAGAAACTTTCTTCTATTTCTAGGACTAGGATAAATCATCTACATTACCCGAAATTCCACTCAGCGCAGACATAAGGCCCGACTCTGAGATGGACGCAGAGGCCTGCTTGTTGCAAGAGCTTGACAAATTTCACGAGATCATAGTTTCCCTCAAAGTTGTACTGAAGCAAAATAAAGCAAATTTAATCAGAATTAAACCTTTTTTTTTTACTTTTATAAGTAGCCTAAATAATGAAAAGAAAAATGATGGACCAGTTCTGTTACTTTGCCAGGTGAAGGCTCGTGGCCATTGCAGAAAACATAAGTCTTAATGACATCCAAACCTCCTTCTTTTGCCTTCCGAATGAGATCTGGCCACATTTGCAACCAAGCAAAGTTGAAGCCCATAAATTTGCCAGAAACAAATTCTTAAGCTGACAAGCAAAAAAAGAGCCTTTTTTCTTTCAAAATAAAGCAGCTTTTTGCTAAGATAAGAAAAAAGATGCTGTAGTGATAAAAAGCGCAATATAGAGAGGCCCATTTCCAGCATGATAGCGAAAAGTTGGGGGGCGGAAAGATCATTCAGCCGAAAATGGAGACACATTCAACCTAAAAAAAGGAAAAAAAAAAGAAAGAAAGGAGCTACCTTAGGAGTGCTTCTGGGGTAGTGAATGGACCCAGAAATGAGGATCCTTCTCTGCCCATTAATTTTAATGCCTTAGCATCATAAGACACGGAGGCTGTCACAGAAGTACAGAAAACCCATGAAGCCAGTACCACCACAACCACATTCCACATTACTACATCCACCGCCCTCAATCATAAGACACGGAGGCTGACACAAAAGTACAGAAAACCCATGAAGCCAGTACCACCACAACCACATTCCACATTACTACATCCACCGCCCTCTATCTAGGCTGAGACCAATCTCCTCGCGCGACAAATGGCAGTAGTTAATTGCTGAAAACATTAGGTGCCCATCTATCCTCCGACTCTCCAAAAATTAAACCCCCAACACATTGGCACCCAACTCTCCATGATAGAATTCATCCTTCCGCACCATCAGAGGCTATCGTTCAGCTCTACTTCCCCAGTTTACCATGACCAATGAAGCAGTTCCTCTCCCCCACCCTAGCAAACTATTTCCCCAGTTTACCATGACCAAAATAGTATTGCCTTCAAGATCCTACACCATCGGACAATGATCCTTCCTACGAATCCAAAGTGCAATACTTATCGTTCAAATGTGTCAATAAATCAAAAACAATTAGACAGACCCATCTGGAAAATTTGGTCTCGTATAGAAGTTTTTTGAGCTTATAAGAAAAAACCAGAGAGAGCAGCTCAAAGGTGCTTGAAACCTACATAAACAAATTGAAATCTTAAAACCTAGCTTGATATCTACACATCAAAGGCTATCATTGAGCTGATCTACATAGACTAATTATAATCCCACTACGGTAGTTTAGAAAAACTGAGGAAAGCACCCCCAAAGAAAACGAGAAGAACCCAGCTTCAATCTGAAAGAAAATTTTAGAAAAACCGAGGAAATTTGTGAGCATACAAATGAGGAAGCTGGCGATGGATGAAATAGGGCGACGGGGAGCTGGCGATGGCGTGACGAGGAAGCAGATGAATGCAGATGAGGAAGTAGTGCGACGGGGAGCTGGATCTGGCGATGGTACGACGAAGGAAAACGCTGTGAAGTGTGAAGTTTGCGGGTGTGAGGGGTAAAGAAAGAAACAGTTGGGGGGAGCTCGTCGAAGGAAAATGTTGAGAACACATTAGGGTTTTGGTCCTTTTGAACTTTTGGGTTGCCTTAAAAACCGATTCTCAAATAAGTTCTCGAATCGGTTCGATCAATCCGGTTCCCGGGTGGATAATCCTCGTAACCGGTTCCCGAACTAGTTTCAACCGGAACTGGTTCCCAATCCTGTTTTTCAAGTGGGCCGGACCGGGAATTGGGTAAACCTGGTTCGATTGCACACCCCTATGTGAAAGTAAACAAGTATGGGAAATCGAGGATACCTTGGAAAAAAAATCAAATAAATATCTGCAAAAATTGTATTTAATTTATAGAAACACAAATGTCGCATAAAATCTACATTCCTATGAAAAAAAAAAAGGGAAAATTCCAAATAAGGACCTGGAGTGAATTTATTTTCTCAAATAATGACCCAAAGTGAACTTTGTGTCAAATAAGAACTCAAAGTGGACCAATTGTTTCAAATAAAGACCCGAAGTGAATTTTGTATCAAATAAGGACCCAAAATGATCAAGTTAATATCTATTGAGAACCTTAGCTCACCGGTAGACATTTTCCGGTGATTAAAATAGGGGCAATTTTGTCATAAATTTGTGATTGGAAAAAAAAGGGAAAATTTTAAATTAATTAAGTTTAGGTTATTCATTTAGATGTTTACGTTTTATTCTTTCTTCTCCTCCACTGCTCCTCAACCAAATCGTTGCCTGGTCATCATCGTGACTCGATTCTCATCGCTCCTTGCCTTACTCAACTAGCGGAGAATTTGGGTCTCCACAAACAAACTAAGAAGCATATGGTTTTCTTCTTGTTTTTGAATTCGTACCTCAACCAGCAGAAAATTTGGATCTTCGACTTTGTGGAGGATGGGTACAAGGAATGAGGAGATCGTAGAAAACCTAGGGTTATTTTGTTTCTATTTTAAGATTTGTTAATTTTCCCTAGATTTTTTTTGGACAAAATTGCCCAAACTCTAGTTGTCGGAAATGTTGCATGCTTGATAGCTGGGGAATATTTGGCTGACCAACAAGCTCAGGTCCTTATTTGAAATTGATTCAACTACTTTGAGTCCTTATTTAAGACAATGGGTCAACTTTAGGTCTTTATTTGACACAGAGTTTATTTCGGATCCCTATTTGAGAAAACCGATCCACTTCGGGTCCTTATTTGAAATTTTCAAAAAAAAAAAGGCATTCTTTCCACTTGAATTTGTGATAAAGACACTACAAATGGCATAATTACTGGATGATACTCACTTTAGTTTCATTATTTCTTTTTTTAATCACTCGAGTGCCACGTTTATTAAAAATCATTCATTTAAGTGCTATTGATGACTTGTCTCGAAAATCTCATTTGACATTAACCATTATATAATTTCAGACGTGGCTGATCAGATGAAGTTAGCAATTGAGTGTCTAAACAATGTTGTCTAGAGATCTATTTGCCCAAATTGTTGAATTGGAGCAAAATGCAGACCTTTAAGAACCCTAATTCCAATTCCTCAATCACCTCAGATCAGCTCTTCCCTCTGAGCTTATTCAGTCTGATCGTCCCCAACGCAAGCTCTCCTCATCTTGCTTCCCCCTTTAGTATCTCTCTGGTCTCTTCAGCCTCAGCATTCTTCGAAGAGCAGAAATAGGAGAAGAGGCCTTCATTGCTACAAGCATCAAGCATCCCATGGCTTTAGCCTCAAAACCAGAACTCCCATCTTAGAAACGCAGTTTGACGAAGCTCTTGAGGTGGTCAAATGCAGAGAACGTTTAATGGTCGAAAAAATTAAGAAAGCGAAGATCTTTCATTGCGGTGGAATGTTCAAGAACCAGTTGTTCAATTGCTGATAAACCGAAGGAAAACGGAAGCATTTACAGAGAGAGAAGCGTCGTCCTCTTTTGTGGCGGAACCATTCAGAGAGAGAGAGAGAGAGGAGAGAGAGAGAGATTGTCATTTTCGCAGAGAAAGCATTTAGAAGGAGAGACGTCGTTTTTGTTACTCTTACCATGTCGGAAGAAGAATGGCATGTTGGACATTATTATTATTATTATTATTATTATTATTATTATTATTATTATTATTATTATTATTATTCTTTTAAATTGTTATTTTCCAAGAGAAAGCATTTAGAAGGAGAGACGTCGTTTTTGTTACTCTTATCATGTCGGAGGAAGAATGGCATGTTGCACATTATTTTTTTCTTTTTCTTTTTTTTAAAAGTCACGTCGGACTAAAAATTTAAGTTAAAAAGGCACGTGGGGCGAATTGCCAGAACGAGCATTGTAGTGAATAATTTTACATCAATATATGATACTCAAGTGACTGAATACTCAAATGAGTGTTGTATGAAACATATGGTATTTATGATGCCATTTTCTCTTCTATCCACCATTGTAAACTTGGATAGCTGTTAGTAAATTTCAAATTCAGTTGTTAAGAAGAATGGATCAGCAAATTTTTTAATCAGCTAATTATTAATAAGTTGATAACGATAATGCATTGGTAGTAAAATAATTTGGAAACAATAATTCTACCTCTATTTAACCTACCAAAATAGTAAATTAACACTAAATTTATCAGTTTGGGATTCGTTGTGAAATGAAAATTAACTTTAGAGAAAAATGTGTTGACGATACCATTTTGGAATTTTTTGCGTGACGAAAACTAATTTCATATAAGTATGTCTAGATTAGAATTCTAATGGTTTCAACCGGAGAAGAAAAAATTCAGATAACATACTAAGGGAAGTGTTTACGATAATAAAGATTTATACTCGGACAACCTTAGTTGTAATTTAGAGTGAAGATACCATCTAAATAAATTAGGGAGGTCGGTATTCTCGCCCCTCAAGTTGGTGCGTAAAAAATCAAAGATGATGCCTTTTGATTTCCTAACGGCCTTGTGATGAGATTCGTGTGTTGATGACATTTGATGATGCTCTCTTTCCGTTTTAGCTATTAAATCAAGCGTTATCCAGCTGTAAAAGTACTTCATCTGCTATCCACTTCTTCAAAGCAAGCCAAATTTCTGCATCTCCCCTCCACTTTTCTGCATCAACCAAGGGATTGTTATAGTAAGGGAGGGGCCAGTTTTACTTGCTAAATAAGCTCCCATTTACGGTGTTTAAAAGTGCTCTTGAACCAAAGCATGGTCATCATCGTCGCTCAAAGAGGATTTCTCGATGGCCTTGTCCATCAAGAAGTTTAATGTTGGGATCAGTGCCAATATAACCAAAGATCGCAAGTTCTCTATGGAATAAACGACCCGTGCGCTTGAATTTAGTTATAAAACCGAATATTTGTATGTATCGATAATTCAATAATATGTATGCGAGTCGTTTATTACACTGGTAGTGTACCTAATAAAAGTCCAAAACATAACTTTTATATATAAAAATTATTATTGTTGTTGACACATAAATTTTTGCAAATTGATTGCTATTGCATTTTTCGAAAATTAAGGACCAACTTCACCATTAATGGCAAAATTCAACCCTTATTAAAAAAAGATGATCGATTGATTTTGCACCATCTTGCATCGTTATTTTATATTAGATTCCTCTGCATTTAGAAACTATGAGCACCATACTAAAAGAATTAGTGATCATGCACTTTATAAACTATGACATCTCCGACTCTCCCTCAAACTGGTTGGAGGTGTCGTTGATTGGAGCCCCTAACTCCCATCACCTCGACCTTACATATACCATGAAATTAGACTTAATAAAGGTCGAAATTGGACTAGATTGAAAGGAAGCAGTGGCTGTAATTGAAATCCAAACCAAAGGAGGGAGGTTGAATGCAATTCAGCAATAGATGAGGGACCACATTGCAAAGTTGATCCAAATACTCGCAACGTCAGATGAGGCATCTGAAATATGAATTATTTTAGTAAAAAAAAATTGGCTAGAATATCAGCCCAAATTGAGAACCAATGATCAGAAAATGAGCCCAAGGTCAAATTGGAACAAAAATGGGCCACTTGGGCTTATTTTGGCAAGATTTGGAGGGTCAGTTTGCAAAATCTGGCCAAGAAAACTACAGAACTCGACAAGGGTCATAAATACAATATATGATGTTAACAATTGAGAAAAATTTTCACTAGCAAAATACATATGAAAAGTATACAATTTGTTTCGGACCTAAGTAGGTCCTTAAAAGGCTCAAGCGTCCTCCAGACGGGTGGGAGAACTGCCTTGGGGTGGGAGACCCTACTTGGCTGTGGCCCGTACCTTGCTAGACAGGTAAGAAAAATATCTGTTTGGCTGTAGGGGAAGTCAAGCGCCGTGTCCCCAAGGCATTGTATTGGGCGAGTCCAAGCAGCCTGCCACCTCTCCTTAGGACGTGGACAGGCATTGGTAGACCTGACTGGGGAGGTTAGATCTCCTTCGGGACATGGTGGAGCCTACCTAGGTGAACCTTTAAACCTAGCTTAGGGGGTAATGAAACCATGGCACGCCTTGATTGAGAAAAGTTTTTGCCAGCAAAATACATATGAAAGTATACAATTTGTTTGCTACCTCGGATACCCAAAAAATGTGACAAATTACATTACATGTTTGATTCTCATTGATGTAAGGTTAAGTAAACAATGATTTTAGTAACTCAACTATTCATCTTCTTCGGCAGATGCAAATATCCGGTGTGGGAAACTCGACCATACATTGGACCATGTTTGTGCCCAACAATCACCTCCTTCACAACTGAGGCCGCTTCCCCATGCTTACTCGAACTTGATCTTTGCTGTCCCTCTTGGTCACATCAACTTGTGAATTGACAGATATTGCAAAGGGCATGCCAAGCTCATCGGTTCGCATCTCTTCCCTGTGGTGTTGCCTATCAACATAGTAAGGGCCTAGTAGTAAATGATCATCCAGTGTAACTTTGGTGCTTTCACCATGGATAAGAAAGCAAATATCGATCCAAATCTGCAACTCCATAACGAAATGAGTTCTCTTATCGAATAAGCGTGGTGAAATACTACATCATTTCAAATGAAGTTTTTCCCCTGAAACAAACTCATAGATCTCCTGGTCTGCATTGATCTAACTATAACCTGGTCTTTTGCTAGTTCTCCTATCTTTCAATTAAATTCTCATCCGAGCTGTGCGGTTCCATTTGCCAACTCCCCCATAGGCATTGGATAAAAGGACATAATCGCTGTTCTGATGAGGATCCTACTCATGAAGTCTTCCTCTTGCCTTTTTAGCTAAGCCAAGATGGTTACGATTTGCACAGGCTCTAAGCAGAGTTCTCCAGACGATTAAATTTGGCCTGATCGGCATCTTTTTGACAAATTCATGGCCTTGCTCAACCAACCTGGCTCGACCAAGAAAAGGTTGACTACACACCCACATAGCTCAAGCACCCATAATGCTCAAGCGTTGGTTCCATGCCATACTCTATCTTAATGCTTTCGAATAGTCCTCAACCTTCATCAATAAGTCCTGCGTGGCAGCGAGCCACTAAAAACGCAGAAAAGGTTATAGAATCTGGCTGCATTCCTGACTTCATGTCATTGAACAATTTGAGGGCCTTGTCACCGCGGCCGTGCACTGCAAGCCCATTGATCGCCAAAATCCAAGTTAACACATTTCTCTCAGGCATTTCGTTGAACACCCTCATCGATTCTTGGAAACCGCCGAGACCACGCTGGGCAGAGCGACCTTATCCGGTTCAAAAGTCTCTACCAGCTGCATTTCCCAAAAACAAGCCAAGGCATCGTACCCAGATTCATCATTCGCGTAACACCCAATCAAGGACGACCATCGACCAAGACACCAAATCTCGCTCAGGCATTTCGTCAAACACCTTCCGCGCCGACTCCACCGCACCTAGACACCCGTACGCACTAATCAGCGCGTTATGGACATAGACGTCGGAGTCGAGCCCGAGCTTCGCGATCAGGGCGCGAAGGCCGTGGCCCGTCTCCCAGAGGCGAGAGCAGGCCTTGAGGACGAATGGGAAGGTGAAGTTTTCAGGCCAAGGCGCCGCCGCGCAGCATCTGGCCGAAGAAGGAGAGGGAGTGGGGAGGGGAAGAGCAGGCATGGGATCTGATGATGGTCTTGTAAGCGACGGCGTCGGGAGAGGAGACACCGGCGAAGAGAGAGCGGGCGCAGGGCAAGCTCTCGGGGGTCGAGGCGGCGCATGACAGCAGGAGGCGGCGGCGTCGTCTTGGAGGCCGGTCTTGATGACGAGGTAGCGGAGCTTGTAGACATTTTAGTCCGTGGAAGTTCCGAGTCGTGCCGTCTAGCCCACTTTGATTTATTCATCGAGTCTACTAACTTATTTGATTTTTGCAATTGCCTCCTTTTTTCCATCAAATGTGTTGTGGATAATGGTTAGCGAATCCTTTTAGGGCATTTCAGTAACTATTCTATTATCAGAAATCATTTTTTATCAGAAATCATTTTTTCTATAACTATTCTCGAGAATAATTTCTGAGAAAAATAATGCATTTATTAACTACACAAAATTTTGTTTCCGGTATAAAAATGCATTTGATAAGATTCTTAAATTTTAAATTTTTAAAATTTTTTTTTTCCCCTTTCTCTTCTTCCTCCTCCTTTATGGCTAGTGATGGCCAGTGATAGTTGAATGAGGTCCAGTGAGCTTATTGGAGGTTTGCTTGGCCATCATGAGGCTTGGCCTCACCAAATCTAGGCAAGGCCTCGCCTAACTTGGCGAGCCCTGCCTAGCCATAGGCGAGGCTGCGCGTTGCGTCAGCAGGTGAGGCCGAGCCTTGCCGTGGTTTGGCATCGTCGACCTCCGGCGAAATTGCCAACCCTCATTTGGTTGGTTGCCGACTACTACCATGATCGACAACTGGCCAAAAGGAAGAAGAAGAAGAAAATGAAAGAGAAGAAAAGAGAATATAAAAGAAAAAAATTATATTTGATTTTAGGAATTATTCTCGGGAATAAGAAGTAATTTTTTTTGTTCTTTTTAATTATGTTCCAAACTTATCCTTAGAAATAGAAAAACAGATTTTTGTTCTCAGAAACAAAAAATTTATCAAATAGATTTTTATTTTTTATTTGTTTCCAGGAATAAAAAGGATATAATCAGTTGTTTTTAGGAGTATTACAAAAAAGACCCTTAATTTGCTAACAATACATTATTTGTGAACTAACACTTTGACAAGTGGAGCTTATGTCCTATGTGACATTGACATCGGCAACATGTGAAAAGAAATTCTTGTTTTGTTTTTGTTTTTTTGTTTAGGTAGGATGATCATAGCATTGACGAGCACCAACTCTCCTCCTAGAGATTAGTTGACCCTATTTTTAAAGTGGACCGCCCTCTTCGGCAAAGGACCTAACTAGCAATAAATATAGTCTGACCTGTGCTGGTATGATCGATACCTTATATTCTTATTGAAACCTTTTTCTTGTGCTCTCGATTTGACTTTCATGTCAATATCGCACAAATTCTCATGCAACTTTTTTTCATCACATATTTTTTTGTGAAATCGAGAACACAAGATCATAACAGGCTTCCAATGTCACCACCACATTCGGTGATGCGGCCTTTACCTTCATCAATGGCACCACAAGCACAAATAGATCGGCCACCTCTCTCTCTGTCATGTGCATGAGTCAAATGTTAATGTATACCTTGATATCCAAGGCCCAAATGAGATCGATGACCTCGTTCCAGAGAGAGAGGCTGAGATTTAGCAACCGATGGAAAACCTTTGGCGGAGCAACAGCCATGATGGTTGCGCGGTATGCATATCGGAAAGTAAGGGGAAACTAGGGGTTATGTTGTGGCAGATCCAGCCATGATGGTTGCGGCGGTATGCATATCGGAAAGTAAGGGGAAACTAGGGGTTATGTTGTGGCAGATCTTGATGACAGGTAACTTGAAGCAGAGAAGCTCATAGAAAAATATTTTCACCTTCTCAAGAAGCTGAGATTTAGTAACCGATGGAAAACATTTGGCGGAGCAACAGCCATGATGGTTGCAGCGGTATGCATATCGGAAAGTAAGGGGAAACTAAGGGTTATGTTGTGGCAGATCTTGATGACAGGTAACCTGAGGTAGAATAGTTCATAGAAAAATATTTTCACCTTCTCAAGAAGCTGAGATTTAGTAACCGATGGAAAACATTTGGCGGAGCAATAGCCATGATGGCTGCAGCGGTATGCATATTAGAAAGTAAGGGAAACTGGGGGTTATGTTGTGGCAGATCTTGATGACAGGTAACTTGAAGCAGAGAAGCTCATAGAAAAATATTTTCACCTTATCAAGAAGCAGAATTTCCATGAAAACTGTGCCATACGAAATCAAGAGAAGAGACCTATGTACATCTGCAACTTCCTATTTGTCTGCAACACCGACTTTGGATCCCAAAAATGTGACTAATTACATTGTATATTTGATTCAAACTGATGTAAAGTTAGGCGAACAATGATATCGGTAACTCAACCATCCATCTTCTTCAGCAGATGCAAATAAATGATGTGGGAAACTCGACCATACATCGGACCAGGTCCTGTGCCCGTCAGTCAATTCCTTCACAACTGAGACCACTTCCCCCACTTTTACTCGAACTTGGTCTCTGCTGTCCCTCTCTCTTATCGTCACATCAACTTGAGAATCGACAGTGATTGTGAAAGGCACACATACTCATCGGATCCCGCATATCTCTTCCCTATGGTGTTGCCTGTGACGCATCCTCCCTTTTCTCTTCCCCGTGGGGTTGCTTGTAAACATAGCCAGGGCAAAGTGGCAGAAGATCATCCAACGTAACTTTGGTGCTTTCGCCAAGGACAGTAAATCTCGATCCAAATATACAGCTCATTAACAAAACTAGTTCTTATCTAAGTTATTCACATATCATTCAGATCTGCAAAGCTGACTCCAGCATTAGCAGTTTCCACAAATCATAGCTCATATTTTAACAATAAAAAGGGCAAGTGGAAAGAGAAGATGCCAACAAATGGAGCTGATCCTAGCATTAGGAAAAAAGAACACAATCTATTAAAAAAAAAAAAGAAAAGAAAAAGAAAAAGAAGCATTCAAACTCCTCTAGAAAATCCCTTAACATTGTGAATAGGACAAAAAAAGAGCGATCGACAAACACATACGGAAAGGAAAAGCTTCAGACATCATAGCTCTGTATAAGAAAGATTAAGCAAAGAGGATAAATTGTCTGTCAAACTTTGGAGCTGAGCATGAGAATAAATGAAAACAGTTTCAAGGATGCAGGCATTCGCATTCACACCCCTTGATAAAATCCCCTTCTATGTTGAGTAAAGGAAAGAGAGTGACCAAGATATGAGCTTCATGCAAATATGCACAGAAGAAACTCATTTTACACAAAAAATTAAGAACCTAAATTCTATATTGGATAAGTACCTGTAATGTCAATCTCATGTAGAACACGAGCCTCAGTCAGTGATCTACACGAGCCTCAGTCAGTGATCTGCCAATAAGTTGAGCAACTGACTCATACTCTAGCTTCTGTATCAATGGAAAAACGGTACATTTGATAGGTACTACAAATGGAGGGAAGCGTAACACATTTAGTTGTTCATCTCCAGCTTTGCTGGGCCTTGTGTAGAAAGAATGCTCAAACAGGCAGTATATTATGCGTCCCATGCCAAAAGACGATACAATGATAGACGGCATAAAAACCCTCCAATGTTCCTTTATCTTCTGCTTAGAAATATTGACCATGTCATCCTTGATTATTACACTCTTCCCCATCGTGCGTATGAGAAATTCTGCCTCTCCTTTGGATTCTAAAGCAGCCTTCAACTGCCCTCTTCACCCATTGCCTGGTATTAACAAGACAAATGCAAGCGTAAAGTAAATGAAGAGATTCCTAATATACTCAATAAAAGAGCAAAAACCAAGGAAACTCCACCATATACCTCCAGAAATTCAACCACCATCTTTTGGTTTCCCCTAAAGGCAAGACCTAGTTCCTTCTTGTTTGGAACAATTACCAGTTTCCGCATTGATACTTCAATTAGTTGAGTCATGATAACAAACTCAAGCATTCACAAATAAAGGGCAGAAACCTGCTCCATGTACTCCAAGAATAGCTAGCATAATTACCTGAATTACCTCCCCTTCTCTAGGTTCAGCAACTTTTTTACAGGCAACAAAAGCCGCTCCGCTTTTCTTCTGTCAAATGATAATAACCATCACTCCGACTAAATGCCTCTTTTTTTTTTTCTTTTTTTTTGACTAAATGCCTCTTTAATTAGCAGAACATGTACATCTCTAAACTTTCTCTTATCCAGTTTTCAACCCCCTCAAAATGTACCAGATAATGTTTTTCTTCAAACAGTAGATTAGACAAAAGAATATAATTGTGCAATAATGGATCACATATGTCATCCATCAAATCGTTGCCACACAAGACAGCTAAAAAGAGAACCTGTACAATGTAACAAAACCACACATTGCTATACAGAGATCATTGAAGAAAGAAGTGATATGGATAAAATAAAAAATAATTATGATTCACATTCCATAACTTTGCTTCTGCTAACTATAAAGAGGACCTCATGATAAATCATTTCGATTATTGAGATCACACAAGATGCAGTTGTTTCTTTCAGTAATACCAAATGGGTGCCATCTTGGGAAAGAAAAAAAAAAAACTTAAAAAAGGCAACATTACTCTTACCGTACTTGTTCGGAACTCATATGTTGACCTATCTGAAATAACAATACACACGATCCAACCATAGGAACAGTCAATTTCAGCATCCCAACAATCTTTCGTTTGCAAGATGCTGCCTAAACCCTATGCGATCCTTGTCTATGCCAAGGCGAGTTAAGAAAAGATATACTCTCCCAATGAAGTAGCCGATCTCCCAATGAAGTAGCCGAGAGTCTCATTGTTAACAGTTCTCTATAAATAAACATTGAGACTCAAAGTGAAAGCAAACCTTTGAGACTGCTTCAAGTTTTAATAGCAGCGCCAGACATTTGTTGCTCCCTTGAGAGGATAAACAATTCCAGATCTGCAACTAGAGAAAACTTTGGATGGGATTTATCTTTGGGATTTATCTTTACACCCTTTACGGCTCAGAGAGAGGATTTTTGGTCTGTGGAGCCGTGACACCATATTTTTTTTTATCTTGGCAAGCACTTCAAGAAAAGAGAGACGACGCAAAGTTGCAAGTACATGCTTGAGTTCGGCAGCCTTCTCTGCACTAATGCTCAAATCCTTTTGGAGCTCCTCATTACAAAGATCTTCAAGCACATGCTCAGCTCGATAGCAAGCCCCAGTTTTCACATCCTTCACCAGAAGATCTCCAAACCTCTCCACGACGTCCCACGCTTTAAGGTGATACTCCGTGGAATAACAGCCTCGACGGAACATATCCTCCTCGACGCGAAAATGCTAATAATAAAAATGAAAAGATTAACATGCTTTTCTTCTTTCTTTTTGTCAGACCCAGAGAAACTTGACAGTGAAGCAAATAGATTTTCTTCGTTCAGATAATTGTCAAACGATATTTAAAGATCATCATCTAATCTTCGCAGCAGAACCCTCTTTCAACTAAGATCGCGACAAGTCAACTCAAATCCACGACAAACCTCATGCCAGAAGGTGAAGACGTTGGAATTGAGTTTGTGCTCCTTAAAGCTGAACGAGGGACTGTAGAACCGGCGGCTCTCCGGCGTGTTGACGACCCGCTGACGTTCCGCCTCCCTGGTGTGGGCAACGTCGCCGGCCCCGGAGACGGCGTCTTGGAGCCGCCTCTCGATGCCGGCCTTATCGATCCCGAGGTCGATCAGGGCCGCAATGGTGGCGCCGAGCTCCGGCTTCGGCACGCTGCTGGCCTGCTTGTCGGCGAGGGCCTCGTGGAGCGCGTCCTCGGAGACGTCCATCGCGGGGGAAGGCCGGGGAGGGAGGGAGAGAGCGAGGGAGGGAGAGAGGAGAGGCGAGAGATGGAGAAAAGAGAGCCAAGGGGGAGTTGACGAGGTGAGCCTGGTGCGGAGCCAAGAAGAAGAAGAAGAAGAAGACGACGACGACGACGACGATGGTGATGGTGATGGTGATGGTGATGGTGATGGCGATGGCGTTGGGGTTTTTGGAACTAAACATCGGCTGTCTAGGGTTTATGGAAAGGGAGGGAGTGAGTCGGCGGGCTATATTTTTGGGAAATTTTCTGGCGAACGTGATCTCATTGGGGGGCATGCATATTTGATATCAACATAATAAACGAGGAAATAGATGATACTCTAGATCTTACCGGATTGCTTTAGTGTTATGTGCTTGGACATAAACTCCGGATATCTCACTTTTTCAAATATAAATAATTTTATAACCGGTCTATTCACTCGGAATTTGATTCATATTTTATCTGGTTTATAAGGTTAATGGAGAATTTTACAAATGTCAGAGTTTATCTGTATAAATTGAATTTTCTCGTCATAAACGATGATCTAATACTTAATAATTAAGCTTAAGATCGGGGTTCAGCAGAAGAACGAAGCTACGTCCCTCTCTCGGAAAGCGAGCTTGCTCATGATAGCTCCATGCAAAAAGATCTGAGTTTTAGTGGGCTTTCGGACGACCTCACGGGGCCCACCTGGATATGCTTTATGGGGCCCGTGGGGGTGAGGCCCTTCGGCCTTTGTGTGCATGCAAAAGAGCGATGGGTGGTACGTAACTCCCGACAATGGAGCACTTTCGAAGCAAAGTGATATATATATATCCTCGACATCAGAGATATTAACTTTATTTACTTAAGCCTAAGAGACTTGATTCAATCGTAGTACTATACAAAGGAGTTCTCAACAAATCACTTGTTGCGTTCCCCAATTCATGATCTAGCGTCAAGACTATCAACAGTATAGTATTAAGTGTTGCGTCATACTTTAAAAAATTTATTTTTTTCGGTATATTTCTTAAGCTTCCCCCTTCATCGGTCAGTGCTTTTTCAATCTAAAGTATTAACCTATATAGGGTAATTGTGAAATTTATGGTTAATGTATCAACAGATGGAGGTACCTTAACAAGATTAGACTCCTCTTCCATTTCTTATTTTATCGACTGCCGGAGGCTATGAAGTCTTAGCTTGGGCATGCTTGATTTGGTCCCAACACTAATCTTACAAAAAAGGTAACTTCCAAGTCGAAATTTGATCACGCATGTAGCGGGTGGGGGATCTTTATGGTTGACCCTTGATATCTAACGGAAGGTGGGGACTTTGCCCCGTCAAGCTCGATCAGTGTGTTCTATATATATATTTTTTGCATTTTTTTGTTTTTCTTTTATTTTTGGGCTTTTTGCTGATAAGGCACTCACTTGGAGCTAAAATTCCTAAAAAAAAAAAAGGCTAAATATCAGGTATATATATAATTTTTGTCACTCAAATTGGATAGAGCTACCAGGATTCCTAGATCGCTCTAACTGTACAACTTTTTAAAACTTGCTTGCATTAAATAAAAGTTTTGGGACTTTAATGATACTTTCAGAACAAGTTTTAACTTACTTTTTAAAATAACACACTCCCACGTACCAAAAACAAACCCAACCCCATTTAAACGTAGCACTACACGCTTGGATCTGTGACTCATTCCAACATAAGCCAACCGATATATTTCCAAAGAGAAAGTTCGAAAGACGCATGCCAAAGCACTTTCCTCTTCATTTGCTTCGGTCACCAGGCCTGTAATCTTCAACGCTTTGGAAATCAGAACTCGATGATCTTGCTGTTTCGTCTCGTCAAGACAATGGTGTCAAAGACTGACACCCGAAGTTTTCTCGACCCACCAGGCTCGAAGGAATGATGGGAAGTCCGCATCGCTGCTGGAGAGAAGCTGCGCGTACTGGATCAGGTCCAGATATGCTTCGTGCGATGATGCCATAGTAGCGGCTGGAGGATTGAAGGGTGTTGGGAATAACTGATCCCCGAAAACCCGGATTCGACACTAAATCAAACCACTAAACTCAAGCGGAAGCGTAGCCCAAGAAAACGACACGTATCACCGATCGTAAAGCACACCACGGATTCGAGCGTACCTTGTTAGCCACAGATTAAACACCGACGCCAATGGAGGAAGAGAATCCGGTCGAATTCGATTTGATGAAGCCTTGAAGTGAAGAATTAGAAGCCATATGCCTTGTTCTTCTTTTGAGAGAGAAAACGCGCGGGAGAGAAAAGACGTGCGTAAGAATGAATCCAACCAACGTCTTTTTCTCTCTCTCTCTCTCCCTTTTATACCTCTCCCTTCCCACGGGCCTTATTCCCGTGGGCCGGGCTTTCTGGGCCCAGCTTGGGCGGACAGGGCCTTAAGCCCTTTAATTAATTAAATAAAGCTTTCATCTCCCACTCGCACAAGGTGGGCCGAACAGGAATCTCTTTACCTCTCTTTAACATTCATACCGGTGAATAATCCGTGCGACCAGCATACTTTGAGAGCTCGTTTGCTATACATCTTAGGAATATATAGCAGCTCATAATTGGGCGTCACACTCGAGTAGATTTAGTATGCGTACCCTAGATCGATCGATCACATTTATATCTCCCTTGATCTCTTTTAAACATGATATATATATTGTATTCACAATTATAATTATCACAAAGACAGTCATAATTGGTCGACCAGTGAATACAAAACCACAATGTGATTCTCCAAAATCGATCTTCCTCTTTCCTTCAAACTCTCAATTTCAGTCCAGCTTGCTTTTCTAGAAATGCCCCATTAGATCGAATCATCTCATGACCATTGGCAACATCCTAAGATAGCAAACACTAAATAGAAATCTTGAGAATAAGTAAGAGTCCTGAGGGGACTAAAAAATTGAGGAACTCTTTTCCTCAAGAGTCTCACACGTCATAAAAGTTGAGATCAAACTTTTTGCCACTCTTATTGGTCGTCTCATGCATACGTAGTATGAAATACGCATTACGGTATTAACTCCTTTCCCATGGAGCGTATGTCTACACTTTTCAATACCGTACAGATGATAGTTCGACATACCCAATGTCTAACTTGAGTTCACGTATCTACTCAATCACAAAATTCATCGAACTCACATCCGGCATCTTAGACGAGATAAAGTAAAATATGTGGGGTATTTTACTTTCGGACATCTTCAGTATTATGTCCTCATCTTAACACCCGATTAAGGCGACATACGTGTTTTAAGCTTGAGCTCTCGATTATCACCTAGATAATAAGCTTAAAAACAGTCTCATCTCTATTTATCACACAAGTAAATAGAGGCGATTACCCGTGTGAGTGGGCTAATCTTATATCTGTCCGACATACTTCTCAACTTAAAATAATGCGAGCATTAAGATGCATAAAGATCATACAAAGATTCATAGGCATTAATCAATGAAAAACAAAATCTCATAAATGTGAACAACTCAGGGAAATTACAATTCAAGTACATCGGACTCTACGCAATCCTAGAGATTTTACATGACCACAAAACACATCTCTAGGTATTGGCTTTGTCATAGGATCTGCTACCATTCTATGCGTAGATATGTACCGTAAGTTCACATCCTTTCGTGCAACCATATCTTTTACAAAGTTATACTTGGTATCTATATGTTTGGTCTTGCCATGATATTTTGGATCTTTGGTGTACGCTATAGCTGCTTGGCTATCACAGTTAACTAATAATGGATTTGCAGCTTTCTCAATAACACCTAAATGATCCAAAAATCTCTTAAGCCAAACTCCTTCTTGTACCGCTGCGATAATGCCACGAACTCAGCTTCCATCGTGGATAAGGCTATACACGTTTGCTTCTTCTTGCTCCATGATATGACGCCATTGTTCAGTAAGAAAGCAAATCCAGAGGTAGATTTCCTTTCATCTAAATCTCCTCCCCAATCAGCATCCGAATAGCCTTCAAGTCGCAGATCCTTTCCTTGATAATTCAACTTGAAATCAGCAGTTCCCTTCAGATACCTCAGTATTCTCTTCACGGCTTTCCAATGTGCTGGACCCGGGTTGGATTGGTATCTACTCACCATTCCAACTGCAAAACATATGTCGGGTCTTGTACACATCATAGCGTACATCAAGCTCCCAACAGCACTAGCATAAGGAACATGTTTCATTTGTTCCTTATCTTGTGGAGTCCCCGGGACACGATCTATGGCTCAATCCTTCACCTTTTGCAATAGGAGTGTCTATGGGTTTACAGTCTTGCATACGAAATCGTTCAAGAACCTTATTTATATAGGTTTCTTGCGAAAGAGACAACGATCTCTTCGAACGATCTCTCGAAATCTTAACTCCAAGAATGTATGCAGCCTCACCCATATCCTTCATCTCAAGGTTAGAAGACAATCATCTCTTGACGGTACTAACCAACTCCATATTGCTTCCGACAATTAGTATATCATCAACATATAATGATATGATCACAAATTGATCCTTGGATCTTTTGATATACACACAATGATCCTCATCAATCATTGTAAAATCATATGCCATTATGGCATTATGAAAACGTATATACCATTGTCTTGATGACGCTTAAGACCATATATCGACCTCAAAAGTCGACATACTTTTTCTTCTTGGCCTTTCACTATGAAACCAGCAGGTTGTTCCATATATATTTCTTCCTCCAATTCTCCATTGAGGAAAGCAGTCTTTACATCCATTTGATGTAACTCAAGATCCAGACTAGCCACTATTGCCAGAATAATGCGAATTGAGGTAAATCTTACTACAGGAGAAAACGTATCTTCATAATCAATCCCTTCCTGTTGATTATACCCCTTCGCCACAAGGCGAGCCTTATGCCTTTCTATCGAGCCATCAGCCTTTCGCTTTATTTTGAGAACCCATTTGTTCCCAATAGCTCTGCGTCCTTTTGGAAGATCAACCAATTCCCAGACTTGGTTTGATTCCATTGACTCCATTTCCTCTTCCATTGCATCAATCCACTTTTCCTTACTAGGGCACTTCAGAGCCTTATTGATATTTCTTGGCTCATCCTCATATTGTGGAGCAACCATAAAAGTTTCCCCTTCAATGTCAAAACGTCGACGGGGAATACTTTGGCGACTTGTTCGCCTTATAGGGGATTGTACACTTTGCACATTATTCCCTATTATGCTCCCACTTGGATGAACACCACTAATATCATTATCTTGATCCAATGTCTCAAATAGGGAGTGATCTTCCCCTATTTCGCCCTTCTTAGGAAACTCATCCTCTAAGAATGTGACATCTCGTGATTCATATTCAGTTATACTCCCACTTTCCTGCTCACCAATGAACACATACCCTTTTGAGTGTTTTGAGTATCTTATGAAAATACTCTTCTTTCCTCTGGGACTTAATTTCCCAAACTTGTGAGAGGACTCATGTGTATAGGCAGCAAAGCCCCATGGCTTAAGAAAACTTAAGTCCAGTTTTCTACCTGTCCATAACTTATATGGAGTGGAAGTAACTGATTTGGAAGGCATCCGGTTAAGTATATACGCAGCGTTAACAATGCATCACTCCAAAAGGTGATTGGTAAGTTAGCATGCGCCATCATAGACCTAACCATTTCTAGTAGGGTTGTTTCTTCTTTCCGCAACACCATTTTGTTGAGGAGTATATGGAATAGACAACTGTCTTTCTATTCCTTTTTCATCACATAATTTTCTAAACTCATCAGATAAATATTCTCGACCTCGATCGGATCTCAATGCTTTTATTTTCTTGTCTAATTGATTTTCTACCAGGTTCATAAACCTTTTGAAACAACTTATTGCTTCAGACTTGTGAGAAATCAAATAGACATATCCGAATCGAGTATAATCATCAATAAAGGTGATGAAATAAACAGCCCCATGCCTTCCTCTCACATTCATTGGACCACAGACATCGGAATGGATTAAATGCAGAGGAAATTCAACTCTTTTTCCTTTTCCAAATGGTTTTCGTGTTGCTTTCCCTTCTAGGCAATGCTTACATACAGGCAAATCGACTTTTCCAATATTGCCCAACAAGCCCTCTTTGGCTAGTCTATTCATACGCTGTTGGCCAATGTGACCAAGTCTAGCATGCCCCACATTCACATCATTATCATATTTATTAGGAGACGTGAGAAGGGAATAACAAACATTAGCATTAACATAATCAACATCTAATACAATAAAACCATTTAGAAAATAGCCACAACCATAGTAATTTGTATTTAAAAACAAATTCACACCTCTACTACAGAAGTTCATACAAAAACCTAATCTGACCAACACTAATACGAGACACTAAATTCCGACGAATCTCCGAAGCATACAGCACATCATGAAGGAACAAAGTGCGTCCACCGCGCATATTCGGTTGGCATGTGCCAATTCCTTTCACTTCAGCTCACGGAGTTGTTTCCCACATAGATCCACTTAGTTCCGGTAGGTACTCGTCGAATTCCACGAAGGATCCTCTATCCTTCGCTACATGGTCCGTCGCCCACGAATCCACGGTCCACAAAGGATTAGACTCGGTCAAGAACACAGAACTTGACACATAGGCAAAGTTCTGAAAAGTACAAGGGGTGCATACCTTCTTTGGCTCACGACTTGATCGCGAGCATAGTGACCCTTCTTGTCACGGTTGTAGCATTTCACCCTTGCTAGCTTTTTCATGTGAGGACGCTTTCCTCTATCATGTTGGTCAAATTTGGGTTTCTTCCCTGAAGGACCAGCTTCTTCCTTGCCTTTTCCTTTATCAAACCAGCTAGGGCGCTTGCGCTTGGAGCACGAAGCTCCATTTGAGCTAGAACTAGCATGATATAGATCAGCATCCGGCTTAGCCGCCAACAGGCGGTCCTCTTCCAGCTCAAGATGACGCATTGCATCCTCAAATGTTTTGATATTCTCATTATGAGTCAGGTGCACCTTTATATGCTCCCAACTCGAGGCAAGGAACGGATCACTTTGCTTGCACTGTTGTTCATACGTGAGGACATGGCGGCGTCTCTCGGCTCGGTTATCATATTTGACATCTTTCTAAGATGTTGCTTCATGGTCTCGACCATGAGGCTTCTTATAAGAGTCAAATCGATAGTTAGCTGCCTCAGTCTAGTCACCGAAGTATGACCAAACCTAGCTTCCAGTGCCTCCCACATTTCCTTGGCGTTGTCAAAACGTCGAAACTCTCGCATGACGTCATTTTCCATGCTGCTCAGCAACGTGATGCGAGCTAGAGAGTTCATTCTTTTCCACGCAAGAAAAGCTTCTTTGTCCTTTTTGTGCTGTTCAGTGGGTCCCTCTTCAGGTTCTACCATGGTCATGACAAGAGCCTCAAGTGATTCTTGCTCTTCCAGCACATACTGGATTTTCATTTGCCAAATTTCATAGTTGTCTCCAGTGAGCTTTTCACCTTTATTCAGCTCGGCAACTATGCTTTTCGTGGCTGAAGCCATTGATCTGAACACATCAGACAAATATGCACGAATTATTAATGCCTATCATTTATGCATCCCTATTTGCATAGACCCATCATATTAATGAACAATTTCAAGTAAGGCTTCAGAATCAAAAGGTCACTACGTTTCCAATCATCCTCCAAAAAAACCTAACTTAAAATTATCATTAATATAATTGTCATATGCAAAATCAATTCTATGAAGTTACAAAAACTTCTATAACTACCCCCAGCTAATTACCCACAGCAACCAGTAATAACAGAAAGCAACAAATAATTGAATTCCAATAAAACAATAATGCTTTCAATCAATACAAATAGGTAGTAATCATATGTCCACAAATCACACTTAACATATATCAGTCAATACAACTAACACCAAGTCAGCACACGAACTGGGAAAGATCCTATTTTCATCAATTTCTTGATCTTTTCCCTTGAAACAATACAGTAATATTCATTTGCAAAATCCATCACAATTTTCTTATAGGAAGCAGCTCCGTTGACATCCCATATGCGATTCAACACATCTTGCCATTCAGGTGGAAGAGTGCTTATGAAAAATCGCACCATCTCTGACTGTGACATAGGACGACCATTCCATATGACCTGTTGAATTTTCGCGTTGACTTCAAGGACGTGATCAATTAAGTCACCGCTCTCCCATCGATGATCGATGTCGTCAACTCGGTATCGGCTTAGACGACCTTTCTTTTTGTTCATGATAAGCTGCGCGAATAGGTGTGCGCACCCTCAAGGGAGGCATTGTTCCTGCAACAAATGCAGAACAAATAAGGGATTACATATAATCCTCATAGACTTAATTGAAAAAGAAACACATTCTTTTCCTCCTCCTTTTTTTTTTTTTTTTGGGTCAACGGTCAAGTCAACGGTCAACGGTCGGTCAACGGTCAACGGTCAAGTCAACGGTCAACGGTCGTCGTCGGTCAACGGTCAAGTCAACGGTCAACGGTCGTCGTCGGTCAACGGTCGTCGGTCGTCGGATCGGTCGGACCGGACAGACCGGTCGGACCGTTCGGGCGGACGGCCGCTGCGTGCCGCAGCGAAGATTTGACGTCACGCAGACGTCGGCCCCGCGTCGCCGCGCGCAGCGTGCATCGTCGCCGGTCGGGTCGAGTCGGTTCGCGGGTCGGGTCGCCGCCCGGCCAACCGGCGTCATCGCGACGTCATCGATGACGTCACCCAGCGATTCGGCCGTTGGGTGACGTCATGCTGACCGGCACGCGTCGGTCCGCGGACCGCGCGTGCGATCGCCGGCCGGCCGCGACGCGCACGCGCCGGTCGCCGACCGGCGCGTGCGAACACGCGCGCTCGGCGATCGAGCGCTCCGGGCGCGTCGCGCCCACGCGCAGCGCCTTCCGGCGCGTGTGGGCGCGTGCGACGGCGCCCGGCGGCGTTCGACACATCGCCGGACTCGTCTCGACGTCGCGCTTCTTCCTATGCAATCAGAATTTGGTTTTGACATTCGAAATCTCATGAAAATGGCCGAAGAATTTCGGGTGTCGGGATTTGTCGCCCGATCGTACGAAGTCCCTTTTGCAAAAAATCAATCAAAAACACATCAAATTGATCGGGAAAACGTGAACTAGGGCTCTGATACCAATGTTGGGAATAACTGATCCCCGAAAAACCCGGATTCGACACTAAATCAAACCACTAAACTCAAGCGGAAGCGTAGCCCAAGAAAACGACACGTATCACCGATCCTAAAGTACACCACAGAGTCGAGCGTACCTTGTTAGCCACAGATTAAACACCGACGCCAATGGAGGAAGAGAATCCGGTCGAATTCGATTTGATGAAGCCTTGAAGGGAAGAATTAGAAGCCGTATGCCTTGTTCTTCTTTTGAGAGAGAAAACGCGCGGGAGAGAAAAGACGTGCGTAAGAATGAATCCAACCAACGTCTTTTTCTCTCTCTCTCTCTCCCTTTTATACCTCTCCCTTCCCACGGGCCTTATTCCGTGGGCCGGGCTTTCTGGGCCCAGCTTGGGCGGACAGGGCCTTAAGCCCTTTAATTAATTAAATAAAGCTTTCAAAGGGCACGGCCTTGAAGTTTTGTTCGGACAACGACCATAAATTGCTAGGAGTGCACTCATTCCTAAGGATGCTAGTACTCGTGTTGCCTTTAAGTTGTCCAGGGAAACTGAGCTTAGCCTTGGTGCCTTTGAATCTGAGGTCCTGAGCTTGGCCTTGGTACTTTCGAATCTGAGGGTCGCGTTGTCGTAGGCGGGGGCTGCTGATTCGGCCCTGTCAAAAGTGCAAAGCCACACCCGAGCCGCTTTGCTCGGGTCCCGTGTCTGAGCAGCCCATTTGCCTCACGGTCTTTGCCTCACTCCTCTGTAGTGTCTTCTCACCATCCTGTTAGTCTCTTCACAAAAAAAAAAGGAGAGGCTTGTTAATTAGGTTAAGAGTGCGATGTGAGAAAGCTGTGATGGAAGAACATCAAAAAAGAAGCAATGAGAGGCTCAGTTTCGCGCCCATGATTGTAATGCATTGTCCTCTTAAGAAAATAACTAATTATCGTGAACCATATTTTCTTTTCATGACAATCTTTGATGAGTTAGCGTACATAATTGTTATATTTTGTAGACGGCTTTACGAATGATCTTGATCTGAAGTTGTCGGAGGTGCACAATCTCGGATTATACTCTCGGATGCATTCTGTTTCCTCCACGCACGTGCGTTCACACATATAGAGAATTGCCACGATGTTCTCTGGGAAATGATCTCCAGCGAGCATTAACGCCCGTTGACAATGTGAATTTTGACAAATCAAAGGCATTAAACTCATGAATTTAAACACCAATGCGCAATTACAAACTATTAAGGCAAAGGACAAACTATTAAGACTAAGCATCTAAAACTATCCACGCCAATACAACTCGTATTCATGACAGACCTGATGCTAGAACAAGACGTTCAACTCAATGGTGCAGCCGGACGGGCGGTCATACAGCTTGGCAACACCGTGGTAAATCTTGACCGAGGGAATGTAGAACACTAGGCGCTCGAGGATGTTGACGACGCATTGAGAAAACGCCTCCCTGGAGAGGGCGCCGGAGACAGTGGCCTGAAGCTGCTTCTCGATGCCGGCTTTATTGATCTTGAGGTTATTAAGGGCCAATGGCGGTGTCTATCTCTAGCTTTGGCACCTTGCCCTGGGCGTCGATGGCAGCCTGCTTATTGGCGAGGGCTTTGCGGAGCAAGTTCTCGGTGTGGTCCATCGCAGGGGAGTCGGGGAAAGAGTGAAAGAGGGAGGGGAGATACAGAAGAGGCGAAAGAGGGAAGGAAAGAGAGGCAAGGGAAGTCGACGAGGCGAGTCTCAATGAGGAAGAAAATATGCTGTGGGGGCGCGCCAGTGGAGGATATTTTCGGGATTCTCTTGAATTTTTTTTTTTTAATGGAAATCATGATTATTTCAATGGACGGATTGGACAGTTACGCACAAGAATTTAATCTCTGGCGATCATAGTAAGGATAAATAATAAAATAATTTTGTTAAAATAAAAATAATATATTTCATCTTCATTTGACAAAAAATTCATACAATGATGTGTGTCTGAACTTGTGTAAATTCACATGTCAATAATTCACCGATATTTGTTTCATCGATAGTAGATCCAGTAAAATTCCAAAAATAAAATATCTTTAATTTATATAAATATATTATAGCAATCTTTGCCAAGTATTGTCTTTAAGATTGTCATTTAAGATTGTCGATTGCTAAAAAAGAAGTAATAAAACGTGTTGATGCCACGACCAACAAAATGGTATATTCAATCATCGACATTGTCGCCAAAAACATGAAGTTGCGAGAGTGCATTTTTTTTGTGTGGGATTGGATAGAAGAAATTTAGGGATAAGTATAGAAACTTCACTTATTTTGTTGATGGCTAATTTTTTTGGATCGGATGGCTAATTGAGAACTTAGATTTTAATTTGAGTCGATTGAGGACTTAACGTTTTAAAGAGGCTACGTTCATGTTTCGAGCTCATAATTTGTAAAATTCAGGCATTGAAAATGATACATGGCAAATGATCAAATATTTCACGTGAAAGTCTTGTAGGGTTTTTAACTCTTGAATTTCATTGATGGCGAATTTGAGATCTGATTAGAGCTTCTTCTTTTTTTTTTTTGAAATCGTCAGTTATTTATTTGCTAAAATAAAATCTTGGTATTCTGATTGATCAACGACCAAATCCTTAAGTTTGTTTCCGCATTTGTTCACAGAAAATTAGAATCATTGATCAAAATATTGACTGACAATCATGCGTGGAAGAAAACAAGCAAGAAAAATCAAGAATACTGTGAAAATGTAATCAAATACATACTCGAAAATTTTGTTCTTTATTTAGAAAAATACAAATGTTAAATGTGCTCTAGAGTTCCGCAAGTAAAAAATGGACATTCTGTTCGTGCTTGTAAATTTGAACTGTGATCAGTAATTTTCAAATTGTGTTAAGAAAAATGGATAGGTAAATTATTTGGCCATCACGGACCGAAAAAAAGAAGAAGAAGAATTATTTGGCCATTCAATAGCAGATTATTAATTGCATTGATAGTGAAATAATCTGATTATTATTAATGTTACCTCTATTTAATTTTCCAAGCTAGTACTTATTATTAACTTTATCAGTTTGAGAATTTGTGTGAGGAAAATTAGTTTAGAGTAGTAAGTTCGAAATTTTTTGTGAGACAGAAATTAACTTCAGATAAATGTGGCATGAGGTACCAATTTGGCATTTTAACAGTATTTGAGTGAGAAAAATTCAGATCACATATTTAGCATCATATTTATACTAATAGAGTTTTATACCTGCGCAATCCCAATTATAATTTAAAATGGAGATACATTTAAACTAGCTAAGGAACTAAGTATCCTAGTACACTCGACCTCAAGTTGGTGTGTGAAAATCGATGATGCCTTTTACTTCTTAATAGCATCGTTAAAAGATTCATGAGTCGCTTAAGAAATTATTAATGTTACTTATGGCTCTCTTTCCTTTTAGCTACAAGATCAAACTGTTGTTAAATGCGACAGCGCATTACATGTTTATTGCACTTAACACACTCCCAAAGCTTAAATCATGCAGATTTCAAATGGAGTTCATCAAACAAAAGGAGAATAGATCTTCCACAGTAGTTCTCAACATGGTCATCCTTCCACATACTCAACAAAGACAAGAAAAAAAGATAAGTTGAACATTAAAAACACATTCTGTTTATCCATCTGATAACACAAAGCATTTCTTCAACGTTGGGCAAGTTTCTCCAGCTCTCGATTTTTCTGTTACAGATGCCAAATATAATCAATAATGGCTTCACCCAGATAAGATGCAAGAAATTTGTTAGCAGGAAAGAGGCGAGTTTTACCTGCTGAGCAAGCTCCTATTGGCGTTTTGCAAATGTTGTCTTAAACCAAAGCATGGCGATCATCATTGCCATCGAGAATTTCTCAATGGTCTTGTCCATCGCTCCAAAATGAGATCCTCCAAGATCGCTTAAAGTGCAAGATGCTACAAAATCCCAGAAATCCCACTATAAAACCTGGTCCGAATCCTGCACAGAACCAATTGTGGATGTATCCAAATCGCCTTCTCTAGGCCTATCTCCTCTCGAATTATCACCATCGGCACAGGGTGGCTCATCGCTGGGACAAATTTTTGAAAGAGGAGCTCCACAGAGTCCGTTATTACCGCGATAAACAAATTCATCATCCACAGTACATAGACGGTTGTCGGACAGAATAGGGCCGGAGAGTCTATTGAAGGATAAATTCAGATGACTGAGGAAGTCTAGGTTGGATATGCTTGGAGGGATGGAACCAAACAGTTTGTTTCTAGAAAGATCAAGAGATTCCAAGTTTTTCACGTCACCAATGTTTGAGGGTATGTGTCCACTCAAATTATTCTGAGAGAGGTTCAGATTTTGAAGTTCGCTGAGCCTAGTGAACTCTTCCGGTATTTCTTGATCCAACATGTTTGCTGAGAGATCGATTAAGAATTCTGCAAACTAAACATAATCTTGGTTAGCTCCCTTTGTGTTAACCATTAAATGGAGACCGATAACGTATGGCCAATCGTTAGAATGATCGCCATCAAACTTAGACGTGAACCCGCCAATACAATTGGGAATGGGTGCAGAAATGTTATTCCGTGTGAGGCTCAGTAAACGGAGATAGAGAAGTTGGCAAAGTTGAGGAGGAATGCCTCCCACAAAGCGATTTTTCTCTAAATTGATATATTCCAATGATTAAGGATGTTTCCCAAATGGAGGTAACCTACTTGGGAATTCATTGTCGCTGAGATCCAAAAGAAAAAACTATCCAACGTAGATTTGACAAACAGTTTGGGATTACTCTACTAAAGCCATTCCTACGTAGGCTAGGAATGAATAATTGCTGAAGATGGCACAAAGATTTCGGATTCTGACCGTTTGACTTGTTATCCCCAAATAAAAAAAATTTCGACGATTGCGATGCTCCCCAACATCGAGGAAGTCTCCCAGACAGTTGGTTCTTTGAGAGCTTAATTTCAACTGGATGTTTCAGCATACACATAGAACTCGGAATGCCACCGGTGAGATTATTATCTGAAAGTCTCAATGTTGTTGACTGTGGCATCTTGTCTCCGATATGCTGGGCCTCTAAGCATGTTGCTTGAGATATCCAAAACTTTAATATTAGAGGAAATGCTATAGAGCCAATTAGGAATGTCATTTGAGATGCTCGCATTTGACCTCATCAACCCCGTAATGTTCCTTTGTGTTTGAAGCATATCAGAAATGCAAGCCCCGCTTTGCAATTTGACAAATCTATCCCACGAACTTGGAATGGTGGAACCCAAGTAGGACTCACATGTAATATGAGCTCATTGGAGGAGATTAATAAATTGGTCAAGCCATTGAGATTTCAAAAGTGAAGTTTGCTTAAAACTCCAGACAACGAATACTGGTCCTACCAGAGGTTCTTTAAATTCGGTAGGTGCTTTATATTCTCAGGAATGGTCCTGCTCAATTCATTATGACTTAAATCCAACTCTCTTAGAGATGATAGCTCCCACAAATTGATAGGTACAAAACCAGAAATTGAGTTCGATGAAAGATCGAGGCACTCCAGTTCTTTGCAATCTCTAAATTGATCTAGTAGGTCGCCACTAGAATTACTGTGGGAAATATCAAAGATCTTCCACATACTTTTTATGCAACCAAGAGGACCATTTAAAATGCTGGAAATATTTCCGCTGATGTGGTTGTTGCATGGTCGTACCACTTGCAATTTGCAAACATTACTTAAGTTTTTTGGAAAATCGCCTTGTAGAGAATTTTGAGTCACGTCAAAAAAGACAAGCCTTTGATTATTTTCAATGATTGCCATGGGAAATGGGCCTTCAGTATGAAAGGTGAAAGACAAATCAATATGTTCTAGCTTGCTCGAGTTATGGATCCACGGCCGAATAGAAGAGCTTATTTGATTAGACCCGATATCGAGGAATTTAAGAGAGATTTGGCCTGCAAAAAGCTAGAAACATCTTGCAATTCAAAATCTCTTAATCCTAAAGATTGCAAAGATGGAAGCATGTTGATGGAACTGAACCAATCTTCAGCCTTGAAAAGGTTAACATTCTTAAAAAGGTTAATATTGGACATGTGCAAGTATTTCAAAGAAGATAATTTTGACACCCAATTAAGGTTGTTCAAGGTTAAGTAACCCGAAACGAAGTCACTACTAAGATCCAAATACTATAATTTTAACCCTCCTCTTATTTAAGCTACTTGTAGATTAGTTATCTATGCTATGATAAAAATCATTGGAGAAACTCAGTGAGGACTTTTAGGTTACTGATTCTCTGGGCTTATTGCTGAAAGGTTTTCATTTTTAAGAAGAAAATCTCTTAATTGGAATGACCGGTGAAATCTCATACTCGCGTTTAAAAAAAAAAAGCAAACAGTTACTCTAGGGATAACAGGCTGATCTTCCCCAAGAGTTCACATCGGCGGGAAGATTTGGCACCTCGATGTCGGCTCTTCGCCAAGGAAAAGGAGTCCTCAACCTGCAACAGATAGAGGATGACTTATTCAATCACATAGTTTGGGCTCCTAGAATATGGCGCCCTTGGGGCTTTCTATTTGATTGTATCGAAAGGCCCAATTCATTGGCATTTCTGTAGATTAGATCAAATTGAACCCTACTAATTGGTGGTTTTTTTTTATAAGAAAAGGAAGGAAAAACTTTGCAAAAGTAATTCGCTTTAGGAAATTAATTCAAATGGTTATTGCATCACATGACAATTTGAAAATTACGTTTATTGTTGTTGTTGTTTCTGTAGAAACTATTCCGGATGCCAAATATGAATGAATGTATCCAAATTGTTTAGCCAGGTTACGTTAGAACAAACTCTTAGATCTTTCATGTACTGGATCTCATATATGCCTTTTGGACTAGATAACTAATCTCATATATACTTACAATTTTCCACTATTCAAATGTCAACAGGAGGCCTCTAGATAACGGTAAGTATCAAAAAGCCGTTGATACAAAAAAAGGGTGAGCTTTTTCCCCACGTAACATGTTAGTAATTTATCAAGATTTTTATGAAATTACCAATTCTTTTACAGTTTGCAAATTACCCTTTTTTGTACTAAGTTACAAATTTTTATTTGTATACTTAATGATGTTTCGAATTTACTAAGTCCTACATGAAATTTCCAGCCTAAATTAGAGTAATTTGCCATATTTGTTAAATTAAATTTTCAACTTTCATTTGAGTTGCTAACGTTTTTAGTTTTGGTCGGTGAGTTGCTAACGTTTATTTGTTCTTTTTAAATTTACTAAATTTTCTGTTAAGTTACTAACTATGATTTGCCTTGATTAGCTATCCCTTAAATTTACAAACTATTTCAAGATATCACCAGCTTAAGTTAGCATAACTTATCAACAGTTCTAGTTTTTTGTGTTATCAAACCTCATATCTAGTTTAGAGATTACTAAGTCATTCTGTTACCATATAGTTTTGGGTTATCAACCCTCATTGGAAGTACTCATCGATTTTTTATTTTTTTTACAATTTACCAACTTTTTTAAAAAAAATATCAACTTTAAATAAAGTGACACACCGAGTTTTCACATAAATCTCTTTTGGTTCAACAAATTTTCGAATGTTTACCACTCACAATGTTGTCGCAGATGTGTTCCGATAACATATTGCTAGCCGAACAAAGTTTCAATTTTTACCATATCGATGAGTAGACTTGTCCAATTTCGACTCACACAATCGGCTCATTTTATACACATCTTATTTTATAGGACAAAAGCAAGAGATTATTTTGTTGTTGTTGTTTTTTTTTTTTTTTTTTTTTAATTTTATAACCAAATGGAAAGAAAGAGTAGTGTTGGAGAATAATGAGCACAACATGTTTATTATTTGAAGCTTCAATAGCAATCTTCCAACATGAAGAGAAAAACTATGGATTTATTGCAATCAAACTCGCATGTGCCTCTGGAATTTGATAAGTCAATTTATACTTCATCCACAAATCAAGGCACCGTCTTTTGTGTTAGAAATCTTCCAAATAAATTCGTTACCACGCATGCTTAGGCGAACATGACAATCATTTGGTTTCAGAAATAGTTTATGGAACAGAAATAGATTTTTTTATTCTATTTTTAGAAGAGTTTCTAAGCAAAAATAACTGTTTGATAACGATACAAAATTTTTACTCTAAAAATAGAAATTCGTTTAATAACGACACAAAATTTCTTTCTTTCGGACGACGGCGGACCGGCGGATGGCAGTGACGGATGGCGGTAGCGGTCGGCGATCGGTTATCGGTGACGACGGTGACTAGCGGCGGCGGACCGGCGATGGTGGCGGTGACCGTGTCGGTCGGCTGGTCGCGGCGAGCAACAAAGCGGTGATAGCGGTAGGCGGGTGGTGGTGGGCGGCGAGCGGCGAGCAGCAGCAGCTAGCTACCAGTGGGTGGTGGGCGGCGGTGGGGGGCGATGACGGCCGGCGACTGATGGACGGTGGTCAGCGGCAACGGATGAAGGACTGATTGATGAACGAAGAGAAATTTTTTTATTTCTCGTTTCTGTTCCAGAAATAGAGAAATAGAAAATTTTTACTTCTAATTTCTATTCCAAACCTATTTCTGAAATAGAAATCTATTCCAGAAATAGAAAAACGGAATAAGGTTATCAAACTGACTTCTATTTCAGAAACAGGTTTGGAATAGAAAAATTGTTTATGGAATAGAAATTACTGATTGTCATGCACCCCCTTAGTACTTTTTTTTTTTTGTTAGTCCTACTCTATTCCTACTTTAAACTCACTCTCAGACTTTTGCCTTGCCTCTTGCAGGGTGTGGGAGTTGAAACCCACTCCTAAAACTTACGCGTCCCCACCCCATCCCCCCTGAGAAGGTGGAGATTTGAACCCCTCACCTCCCCCTTCCATGTTGGAAGGGTGGCCACTGGGGCGAATCCCAGTGGTTCACCCCCTTAGTACTTGCCAACTGCATGAGATGCTGAGTCTATTAAAAGTTCACCTTCCAACCTATTTCCAAAAACATCAAGGAATCTAAGCCACCGTCTACTTTCAAAAGAGGACAACAGAGAATATGCCATGGCTATCATTATAACTCTGATCAAGATGCTCGAGGTTTGCTGAAGTTTTGAACAAGGAGGAATAAATGAATTTATGGAGTTTTAACACGAATCAAAGAATTTTTTTTTTTCTAGTCGAACAAATCAAAGAATTTAACAGAAGTGAAATTGACATGCAAAGAGGCTGAAGCATCTTCCAAATGACGTCCCATTGATAAGAAAAACTCTAGGAAGGAAAGCATGTGCATAGCACATAACCCTTCTTTGGGGTTGACAAGGACGACATACGACAGGTCCAAATACCTCAAGTTAGAAACTGTCCACTCCCACCGGAGGTTCTCTTGTTTAAAATGAAGTCGTGCCTTGCAAGACCCGTCATAGGTCAAGAAACCTAAAACCACTTAACATTGCCAGGGAAAAAGAAAACAGAAGGATTTATGACCAATGTCGTGCAATTATTTTCAATATTCCTTCCCCTCTGTCCGCTGCAATTTAGAAAAAAAAGAAGAAAGAAAATGAAAAAAATAAATTATGTTACGTTTGCCGCAAGTGCACTGTATTCTACAATCACAGTGCACCGTGAGACTTTTCCTCCAGAGGAATCATGAATACAGACGCAATTATTTTCTAGACTAAACAGGAACGAACTGGCATCGAAACTTTGTCTGTTTCACCACAATTAGGGGCCACTAACTGATATCGTTCTTTTTTAATTGCTTGAGTGATCAATCAGTTTTCGGATGACCCAAGGCAAAGCACCGGATCTTCACTGGTTGACATAGAATGTTGGCCTTGAGTTGTCTTGTTAAACTTTTCAACCTCCTAACTTTTATAAAATTTTGATTAATGGAGAGGTGGTGACCGTTGGGGAGTCAATCTCCTGACACTTGTCTGTTCTCATATAGTTAGCTGAATCCGTTCCACATTAACACGTTTTCATTACGAAAGTTCAGAAGACTAATAAATTGTATCATGCGGGTAGTTTGTCTCTTGAAATCTATTCATACTGAAGGCAATGGTGAAAAGTGATTGAAGACACCTCAAAGCCAAATAACGATTTTGTCCATGACTATTGTTCTGGCGATTAATTTTCAGGTCCCTAATTGAGAAGAATTAAAGTAGATACATAGTAGTACTTTTCTATATTAATTTTGGGTTACATCCTCGAAAATGTACTGAAAAAGCATGCTTCATCTCGCAAGTTTGGAACTTCAATCAATTCCCTCATATTGATATCATATTTTACCAAAAAACTAATGCCCGACCCCTTTGACCATGGAGCTTAGAAAGGATTATTGTTGAATGACAATTGAGGTTTTGAACTCTCAAGTACTCCATAAAAAAGGAGATCGTTGAGTGATACATAAATGTGAATGCAAGAAGACTGCTGTCACCAACGAAGTTATTTTTGCAAAGTGACACTAGATGTAATTGCAGCATCTTTTTTTCATTAATTTGGGCAATGTTGCCTTTGATAATATTATCAAAGAGATCCAGCACTTCAATATTGGACAAAGCATTGGATAACCTATCGGGAATTTCATCCGAGATGCTTGCACATGACATGTCTAATGTTGAAATAGTTCTCTAGGTTTGATACCAGTTTGAAATTCTGGTCCCACTTCATAACTGGACATGAGACTCTTAAAATGTGGAAAGGAGGAGCCCAAGACGCGTTAACAATTATAACAACTTAATTCAGGAAAACTGATAGCTTTGGTCAAGCTCTTAAGATTTGTAAAGTGGATTTCGCCTACACATTCAAATATCAATGTCCATCACCTCCGAATTGCATAGTCAGTCAATATTTTCTGAAAGAATTCCCGCTTAATATGTTACCTTCGAGATGCAACTCTCTCAGAGATATAGCTCCCCCACTGTAGAGGGAATAGGACTAGAAATTTCCAAATCGAATCAGCAGGTGACCACGGGAATTGTTATTAGAAACATGAATATTCTTCAAGTTACTTCATCCACAAACCAAGGCACCGTCTTTGGCGTCAGAAATCCACCTACTTGACTAATAAAAAGTGCACATAAGAGCTTAGACTCTGAAAGCTAATTTAGGACGACCTAGCTCTTCGCAATCTCCCTAGTTGGCTTTAGATGAATATCTTTTCCGCACTAGATGGCGCGATTAATGGTCACGAACTTAGATCGATGAAGGGTTCTGGATGTGTCTCTGGTGAGTGTCGGCACCGGCAAAGGAAGTTCCACCAATTTACTCGGCCAAAAAATAAAAACAGAGTAGAACAGAGCACAATCGGTGCAACTTTGAAAACAGAGACCGGTGGCGATGAGTGTTGCCAGACGACTTTCGGAGGCAGTGGCAAGGACTTAAGGACCAGAAAAATCTTCAATTTAGAGGAATTTTCAAACGTCGTATGAGTGGTGATGAGTGCTCTGCTCTCTGTTCTCTGGTTTTGTTGTGGCCTAGCGTATGGTGGCCGGCGATGGAGGTCCAGAGTGGTTGTGTGGGCTGGAGTTGACTGAGGCCAGCCCTGGTCATACAAGAAAGGTAACGAGAATCAGCGCTATTGATTGAATCGAAATCGAGCACCAGAGAGAGAGAGAGAGAGAGAGAGAACTTTTACTTTCATTTCGGTCCATCGAAGAAATAAAGTATCTGATCTCCATTGAGCTTCAATCATGGCCATTCTTCTTGAATCAATTCTTGAGGCTAAAGTCCGCTCTCGTGAGGATATCGTGCCGGTAAAATTATCCAAACGTGATTTTCAATTTATAAATAGATTATTAGCTTTACCTTGTGCACGTACATTATTCAATTTTCAATGACAGGGAGCCGGGAACCGTCACATGGAAGTGCGATATGTGTCATGGATTTCCGTAAATAACCGGAGATGTTAGCGTGATGATCAATCATGTCATTGTATAGTTAAATGATTAGAAGCCTCGTAAGAAGTGATTAGGGAGACTAATTTTTAGGGCTTTTCAAAATAATTTAACCTCGATGGTGATAGGATAATTGAGTTCATGCATTGGATAATAATCTTTCTAGCAAGTGCGTTTAACGTTGTTTCCTTGATAAGAAAACTTAGATGACATATCTAGCCCCATGCTTAAAATACTAACAATTTGTCTTTGCGCAATCTAGTTAAAATTTATAATGAAGATCCTATCTAAACAAACTAGGGAAGTATGCATCTTCAAGTTGGTGTGTGAAAATCGATGATGCCTTTAACTTCGTAATGGCTTTGTGAAAAGATTCGTTAGTATGCTCGGAGAAATTTTCGGCCACACTTGTGCAATCAAGTCTTATTTACTGTGACAGTGCATTACATGTGTAGTGCACTCAATACATTCCCGAATTTTAAATCATGCAGATTTCTAACGGGGTTGATCAAAAATAGGAGTTCATCTTCAACAGTAGTTCCTCCCACTTTGACCGGTCCACAAAACTAAACATATTCATTCTACCATACACTAGAAATTGACAAGAGAGGAAAAAGAAAAGTCGAAGGCTTAAAACACGTTCTATTTATTGATGTGAACGTATTTTCTTCTGTCCATCTGATAACCCGAAGCAGTTCTTCAAAGTGGGGCAAGTTTCTCCAGCTCTCTAACTCTTCTGGTACACATGCCCAAAATAATCAACAATGGCTTCAACCGAGAAAAGATGCAAGAAATTGGTTAGCAAGAAAGGGGCAAGTATTACCTGCTAAACAAGCTCCTTTTTACGTCGTGGGAATGTTCTCTTGAGCCAAAGCATGGTGATCATTGTTGTCATTGAAAATTTCTCAATGGCCTTATCCATTGCTTGGAAGTAAGAGACCCTCCAAGATCCCTTGAAGTGCAGGACGCTACAGAATCCTAGAAATCCCACCGTAAAGCCAGGTCCCAATCCTGCATAGAACCAATTCCGGATATCCAAATCACCTTCGCTGGGCTTATCTCCACCGGAATTATCACCGTCACGCCCATCAATACCGGGTGGCTCGTCTCCAGGACAAGTATTTAGAAGAGGAGCTCCACAGAGCTTGTCATTGCCGCGATAAACCGATTCATTGTTCACGGTTTGCAGATGGTTGCTAGACGGAATAGGGCCAGAGAGTCTATTGAAGGACAAATTGAGATGACTAAGGAAGTCCATGTTGGATATGCCCGGAGGGATGGTACCTGACAATTTGTTTCTGGAAAGATCAAGAGATTCTAAGTTTTTCAAGTCACCAATATTTGAGGGGATATATCCACTCAACTTATTCTGAGAGAGGTTCAGATTTTCAAGTTTGGCGAGCTTAGTAAACTCTTTTGGTATTTGCCCATCCAACATGTTTGCTGAAAGATCGATTGAGTGGAAGTATTCAAGCGTGCTTTCATAGATTTGGCTAGTTCCCTTTGTGTTAACCATAACATTGGCATATTTCGCATACGAATATTCCTTAGTCTCATTAACCATAGACAAGATCCCGTCAAAACAATTGGGAATGGGTCCAGAAATGTAATTCTGTGCTAGGCTCAAGAAATGGAGATATTGAAGTTGGCAATATTGGGGAGGAATGCCCCCAACAAAGCGATTTTTCTCTAAATTGATCACTGACAAATATGGAGATTGTGGCCCAAAAGGCGGTAACCTACCTGTGAATTCATTGTCGCTGAGATCAAGGTCAAATATTTTCGGCATATTTGACAAACAGTTTGGGATTTCTCCAGTAAAGTCATTCCTGTGTAGGCCAAGAGTGGACAATTGCCGAAGACGGCACAAGGATTTTGGAATCTGGCCATTTAACTTGTTATCCCCAAAATCCAAATAATCCAACCATTGCGATGCTCCCCAACATCGAGGAAGTTTCCCAGACAGTTGATTCTTTGAGAGTCTAATGTCACCCAGCCGATTTAACTTACACAAAGAATTTGGAATGCCACCGGTGAGATTATTACCCTCAAGACTCAAATATTGTAACTGTGGCATCTTGTCTCCGATATCTTGGGGAACTTGGCCTCTTAGCTTGTTGCTTGAGATATCTAAAAATTCAATGTTAGAGGAAATGTCACAGAGCCAATTAGGAATGTCGTCTGAGATGCTCGCATTAAACATCCATAACTCGGTAACATTCCCCTGTGTTTGAAGCCATTTTGGAAATTTAGGTCCCACTTTGCGATTTGACAAATCTATATGGCGAACCTGGAATGGTGGAACCCAGGCAGAGCTCATATTTAATATGAGCTCATTGGAAGAAATGTCTAACCAGGTTAAGCTTTTGAGATTTTTAAAGTGAAGTTCGCTTACAACTCCACACAAAAAATTCGAGCCTAGGACGAGCTTCTTAAGATTCGATAGTTGCCCAATACTCTCTGGAATGGTCCCACTCACTTTGGTATTTCCAAGATCAAAAGTTCTTAGAGACGATAGCTCCATCAAATTAGCAGGAATAGAACCAGAAATCGAGTTATATGAAAGATAAAGGTACTCTAATTCTTTGAAATCTCCAAATTGATTTGGCATGTCGCCGCTAATATTATTTTCGGAAACATCAAAGATCTTCCACTTACTTTGTGCGCAACCAAGTGAATCACCTAAAATGTCGGAGATATTCCCATTTAACTTGTTACCTTTTAATAGCACTGATTGCAAGTTGCAAAGACTACTCAAATTTTTGGGAAAATCACCTCGTATTGAATTCCTGGACACGTCCAAGAAGACAAGCCTTTGATTATTCTCGACGATTGCTGTGGGAAAAGGGCCTTGGATGCCACCGGGAAATGTGAAAGGACCATACTCATTGGACAAATCAATATGTTCTAGCTTGCTACAGTTATAGATCCATGGGGGAATAGAACTTAGATTATTGGCCCCGATACTGAGAAATTTAAGAGATGTGAAATTGGCTTGCAAAGAGCTAGATATACCTTGCAAATCACAAAAGCTCAATCCCAAAGATTGCAAAGATGGTAGCACGTTAATGCAACCAATCCAATCTTTGACCTCAGAAAGGTTAACACCGGACATGTGCAAATATTTCAAGGAAGACAATTTCGACACCCAGTCAAAGTCGTTCGAGGTTAAATCACCCGTAGCGAAGTTAATACTGAGATCCAAGTACTGTAATTTGGAAAGGTTACTGAGCTGCCTAGGAATATTTCCGTTGAACCTTGCATGTGAAAGGTTTAGATACTCCAATTTCTGAAGAGAAGCAAAGAACGTTGGGATTTTTTGGGTTGAAAAGTTGTTGACACTGAGGTCTAGATATTTCAGATACTTCAATTCAGTTAAAGAACGAACTATGTTACCTCCCAGCATGCACTTATTTGAAGGTACGAAGACTTCAATATCGATCTCTTCTATACATGGATTATGAAGATCGAGCTTCAAGACATGGCCGGTTTTCTTGTTGCATTCAACTCCTTCCCACTTGCAGCATTCTTCTCCAGTCCATGACGATAGGCGTCTTGAAGGATCAGTGAGACCATGCTTGAACTTTAGAAGAGCTTCTCTCTCTGCACCAATACAGCTTACATTGGTTGAAGCGTTGGAATGACTGAATTCAATTACTTGAATGACAAAGATTGCCCATAGGACAGTAGACACAAGGCCATCGTAAGACGCCATAGGTTCTTTGGGACCTGAGAACAAGTATTGCTTTAATCAAGTGGATAATTCTCTTTGATTCACCAAGAAAAGAGCCATTATATAATATTGATACGGTCATTTTCTAATCAATGTCCATCATGATTTCTTAAAGGACAAAGGACAACTCCAACTTTCCAAGTCAATGCCTTCCAAGACCCGCCAGCCAAACGGTTGATCCATCAAAATCAACCCAAAATATGTACCCTACTTAATCTTCGTAATAAGAGTCAAAGGAGGACAACAAACAAAAACGAAGAAAGAGGGATGCAGATGGCACAACGTAAAGTCTGGCTATTGTCTTCTTTAATTTATTTAAGCAACTCTAGATAAGTATTCCATACTACGATATAAATGCAAAGGAGAAAGTTGGTGAGAACCTCTATGCTGCTGGGTCTCTACATTTACTGTTGAAGGTTTTTCATTTTTAAGAAGACAATCTCTCCATTAGAATGACTCGTGAAATAGCACTCATGTTAAAAAGAAAAGCAAAAGTTCTTTTATATGAAAAAGGAAAAAACCTGAGCAAAATTAATTTGCGTTTGGAAATTGATTCAAATGGTTATTGCATTACATGAAAATTGGAAAGTTACTCTCTTTTTTTTCCATTATTGTTTCTGTTGCGAAAGGCGAGCGATTGAACAATAACATATACAGAAGAAGAAAATAAATCGAACACCAGATTTACGTGATTCGATTGTAAAGACCTACGTCCATGGGGAGAGCAGCGACGAATTTCACTATAGATCAAGTAATACAAGGAGATTATACACTTGAGTCACTCAAACACTCTTGGTGTTTCCCAAGCCCCAATTACACCCAACAACGCACGTAGTGTTTAGCCCCGAAATTCCTCAAGAAATAATATTTCAATTTCATGAAGGAATTACACGCAAATCTTACCACAATATTTAATTGGCTTGAACACTAAATCATCTTGGATGCAATTCACGGACAAGAATGACAAAGAAAAATCCCTCCCAAGCACTCGACGACGAGACGGCGCTTCAAGACCAATTCTTCATGATCAACATGCTTGCCACCCACAACCACAACTCTATAAATAAGTGAGACCCTTATTATTTTGCCGACTTTTCATAGGATTCTGTTTCCCATTTTAAACGATTTTATCCAAAACATATCTCTATATATTTTAAACAAAATCAAAATCCAAGTGAAAGTTGGACTTTCCTATTTTAGCGGTCAAATTCTCCAACGCAAATTCGAATTTTGGGAAGTTGATCTTTGGATCTTCTTTGCTCAATTTCGAACATCCGCAACATATCTAATTCGGAATATTCGGAATTTTACATTGGATTTAAACTCAAGACATATTTTAACAATTTCTATCAAAACTGTTCTGCATGCAACATATCTACGATTTTATTGTTCCAAAATGGATCCTAATTTTTTGGCCAAGTTACGTTGGAAGAACCTCTTAGATCTTTAATGTACTAGATCTCATATATGTTTTGGACTAGATAACTAATCTCATATCTACATTCAATTTTCCACAATTAAAGTGGCAACGAGAGGCTTTTTGACAATGATAACTTTGAAAAAACAGTTGGCAAAAAAGAATAGCTTGTGACTTTTTTCTCCACGTAACATTTTGGTAATTTAGCAAGATTTTTCTGAAATCATCAATTCTTTACAGTTGGCAAATTACCAATTTTTGTACTAATTTACCAACTTTTGTTTGCATGGCTTACTAACGTTTCAATTTTACTAACTATTAAATGAAATTTTTAATCTAAATTAGAGTAATTTACCAACTCTTGTCCATTAAATTATGAATTTTCATTTGAGTTGCCAACTTTTAATCGTTCTTTCCTAATTTACTTAATTTTTTATTTAGTTATTAAAATTTATTTGCTCTAATTAGCTATCCCTTTAAGTTGCTAACTCTTTTTAAAGATTTCTAGCCCATGTTACATGGCTCATCAACAGAGCTAATTTTTTGTCGTCAATGGAAAGAAAGAGAGTAGTGTTGAAGAATGATGACAACGGCAACATTATATCATTTGAATTATGGTGAGGGACATGGCTCCAAAGACACTGTAGTTACATTTGGTCATCTGGATTTCTAATCATGATAGGACTAGATAAGATAGGATATGAAATTCTGGGATTTTTCTATATCATATCCACTGTTTGGTGAATCGCAATATTAAAGTCGGATATATTCACATCATATCATATACATTTTTTTAATATAAACGGCATAACATTGTAAATGAACCTAAAAGTTTATAAACAGAGATGGTGAAAATCTCCGTGACATTATTCCTTAATTTATTATTATTATTTATTGTGTTTTTCCTCTTTTTTAAATTATTTTCTTTATTATTTATTTTTTCCCCTTTCATCATTCTTTAATAAAATTTTATCAAATAGTAAATTGTATTAACATACCTAAAATAAAATAAAAACCTAAAATATATATAATAAATATAAAGATGTAATTTATAGATTGAATGTTTATTATAAGATAGAAATAAAGCTGAATATATAAATTAAAATAAGATTAAATTAAAAAATAATTTTTAATTTTTAATTTCTTAAATTAGAATTCAAATATTATTTATATTGAAATATATTTTTAATTTTGTTAATTTAAGAAATTTTTTATTCAAGAAAAACAACTTTCCTATTATGAACATTAGAAATTTTATCCACCTTTATCTCACATTCCCCATAGGATAATTTTATCCGGCCTATGTCCCCATTATATCCAACTTTATCATATCCAAAGTAAGCACCAAATGTAGGATAAAATAAATCATATCATATCCGAATTTTATCCGACGCCAAACGCAGCATGAATTTATCAAACATTCTCTTCTGATGTAATTTGTGTGTTGTAGTTAAAAGGACACCATTATGTGCAATTCGTTTTTTTTTTTTTTCAAATTGTGTGAAGAGCTACTTTTATTTTAATTGGTTTAATTGAATAAGAGTTTTTCGTTAATTTTCTTCAAGTATCTTTTTTTTTTATTTGACAAAAAATAGTTTCATTTTTAAATTATTTTTATTTAGAAAATATAAATAAATTTCTAAGAAAAACTTGCCCCGGGTCGGGCATGTGGGCCAGCACGACCTAGAGCCCAACTCGACTGCAGTGGGGATTTCTATCTCCGCCAATTCTTTCTTTTCATAAATGATCCCTAAGTTGGAAGCATGAATCTTCAACCAGACAGAATCGACCACCCTACAACGACAGTTTCGAGTGAGGACGTTCACATGGCTAGATCATAATTACCATGAATTTTAAGTTTATAAGCAGATTATAAGACATATATTGTACATAGGTTACTCTGTGTTTAATGAAAGGAAGCCATGAACATCATGATCAAAGTGCAATATGTGTCATGGACTTTACTCAAAAAGGGGAAGAGATTAACGTGATGATCAAGCAAAGTTACTCGCACCTTCTATTTTATCGATCAAAGTGCAATGTGTTTAATAAAGTGGTTAGGAGCGTCACAATAATTAACTGGGGAGACTTACTTTTAGACTTTAAAATATTTTAACATTGACAATTATATGATAATTTAACTAATACCAACGAGAAGGCACTAAATCTTTTCCAAATCCTAAAGCAAGATTAGAAATTTCTAAGTCATACCCATGACGACCCATCCGGTCAAGCCATAAAAAAGAACGAGACTTCAAAGTATTGTTTGTTTATTACTTATTAACTTTAAAGCTTTCAACAATTTAACCAAAACTTATTGTATCTGCCAATGTACAAAGTTTCTATCCCCATATATTTACTTTAGAAACTTGAAAACAAAATGTAAGTTGTCCTTATCATCGCGCATAGCATCCCTTTGTACGTGCTGGTTGGGGAAGCAATCCTGTAGTCATGTTAGGACTAAAAGCATCTAGGACATATGTTAGGGAGTCATGATAACTATTTTTCGCACGTATTTCGCGATTCATGGTGCTTATGTAAGGAAACATAGGGAGTCCCATAAATAGCTCCAAAGATATTTTTTTAGGGAAATGATATAAATAATCCATGGATTTTAAGTAAATGTGCACTCTAGTACCTAGATTTTTAATTTGTTCAATATGGTCCATAAATTATTGTTAATGTTCAATTTAGTTTCTAGACTATATAAAATTGTTCCATGTCATCTTTCCATCAATTCAAGTTAACAAATTTGCTAATGTGGATCCTAATTTGCTAAGTTTGAACAGTGGATAATAAAAAAAAAGAAGTTACATGTGGCATACCAAGTAAGATATTCATATTGAATTAGAATATAAGAGCAGACGTCATAAAATAAGGATGGACATGTTGACGTCCTAATATTTTTTTTCTTTCCTAAAGTAGATGGAAAAAAGATAAACATATGACTCATCATCTTAAAAATGCAACTCAATATATGATAACACGTCATCAAATACTGTTTGTTTTATCATTTGAACCTATATATATATATATATATATATATATATATATATATATATATATCAGAAATAAATTGCCTTATAAAAGACAAAGAAAACCAACTTGAATTCCTAAAAAAAGATTTAGAATTCAAAATTTTAGAAAAAGTAGCTTCCCTACAAAAACACATAGAAAAAAACATATGCTCTACCTTTTCCAATGTTTTTTTGGGAAAGAAAGAAGCATATTGTTGATCTACCCTATGAACATGATTTTTCTGAAAACAAAATACCTACAAAAGCTTGCCCTACAAGGATGAATCAAGAAGTTCTAAAATTTTGCCAAACAGAAATATAAGACCTCTTAAATAAAAAAACTCATAAAAAAAAAAAAAGCCAGTTACCATGGAGCTGTTCCACTTTCTATGTCTATAAAAATGCTGAACTAGAAAGATGAGTTCCCAGCCTAGTCATAAATTATAAACCTCTAAATACAGCTCTTAGATGGATGAGATATCCTATACCTAATAAAAAAGATTTGCTTAACAGGTTGTGTAGGTCAAAAATATTTTCAAAATTTGACATGAAGTCAGGATTTTGGCAAATACAAATCAATAAAAAGGATAAATACAAGACAGCTTTTACAATCCCATTTGTAACATAAAGGGGCTCATCATAGCCCCTTTATGATATCAAAGCCAGTGGGAAGGTATAGATAGTCTTTGTAAGAACATACTCATAGATCGAGAGTCATTCGTTGGCATCCTTCTTGTTTCTACAGAGTGGTCCAGGCCGTAAGTCCCTGAGTGGCTATTAGACCGTTGGTTTAGCTCTGTAACGGTTCTGAAGAAGGAATAGTTCCGATCTTAAGTATGAGCTTATATAGAAGATCTACATCTTCCTCTAGTTCTCTATCACAAATGGACCCAGATCCAAGTCATATACATAGAGAAGAAGTAAGGATAGAAGATTTCAACAAATCTATAGAAAATTTGGAAATTCCTAAGATGCAGCTTAAAGAAATATACAAACAATCAAAATTGAAATTTTTCAAAAAATCTGATTATGTCATAGCTACCAAAGAAAGAGATATTCCTCTTTTTAATTTTTATGAAAAAATACATCTTTTAAATGGAGAGTCCATCAAAAAGCATAAACAAAAATATAATTACATTCATATAGGATTAGTCCAAGTAGGAATCAAACCTCTTACAAAAGAATGTCTTGATATTTCCATTTTCCTAGTTTTACGAGATTCACGTCTCTTGAACTATGATGAGTCTATTCTCGGTACTGTAGAGACAAGTCTCTGCAAAGGACCAATACATTTTGATTGTTACCCCAATTTCTCAGTATCTCTTAAGGATAAGAATATCCTGAGAGCCTTTACACTCCAAATCAAAACTCATAATTATAAAGTAGCGGATGGATATATTCCTTTAGCTCTTGTCTATAGGATCCATTATAAAGCCATGGCCTCCGCCTTTGGAGAGAATGCTTTTAAACATAGTCCAAAAGGAGAAACACTTCTCCTCCAGATTGACATTTCTAAGGCCAACACAACAATTCCTAGATCTATTAATTGGAACCAAGTCACTTTACCAGAACAATGGAAATTAGAAAACCAAATTCCCCAATAAGTTGTTCAAAATACAAATCCAACTAATGTCATTCAACATCCAGAAGGAAGAGTGACCATAAGGTTTTCTAGAAGATCTTTCGATTTGAAATCTAGTCCTTCTTTTCATACATCTTATACAAGGTCGATAGATCTTAATCCCAATCTTCCACCTATAATCACCATTCCTCCAAGTACGCATAGAGACACTCCCACACGTGATACAACACATTTACCTCCAAATATCATTAGAAATAATCCTAAGATACCTCCTGAACTAGAAATTACTAGTCTAGACAATAGATCAGGAATTTCCAGGCCAGTTTACCAACAAAACTAGCTTGATTAGTCTTATAAAATACAGATTCTCCTCATCATTCTCCCATTTATTCTCAAATGGTAGATGTAGAGCTTAATGTTTTAGAAAAACAATTTCAACCAAACAGAGCATTCCTTAACAAAGAATTCAATTCTGAAGACAACAAACAAATCAGAGAATGGTTCTTCAAAACCTTTGCTGATAAAGCAAAAGATGTCAAGCAAAAATATTACGACTACATGTATAAATATGAAGTCCATATATTTTTCTTTGATTGGTTAGAAGAACAATTCCTTGAACCAAAAGAGATAATTGTTTTAGATCATCACTATAAGCGGAAACTTGACAATGGTGAAACCATAGAATCCAACCATCCACCCCTTAGAAAGATAAAAATACAATATGGAGAAAGCAAAGTTGCAGCAATTCCTTTTAGGATTCTAGATAAAGGAGATTCTCTTTACACTCACAAGGTCATTGAGCAAAAGAATTTTACTAATCAACATCTAGTAACCATAGGAAAACAATTAAATAGGATATAGTCCACTATACAAAATCCTACCCAACTGATCACAACACAAGCCGAAACACTCAAAAAACCCATTTTTAAAGCCTTTGAGTTTCCATAAAACCTTAGCCCAGAGTTTGCTAAAGCCATTAAACAAAAGAAAAAACTCATAGGAAAATCAACTCTAGAGCCTGCCCCTATACTAGACACCCCTAAATTTAAGGACTAATTATTAAAGACACCCCTGACCAACCTATTATTAGTACCTTGACCAAGCCCTCTAATGATTCCGACAATGAATCAGTTGCTGAGGTAAACAGACTCAATTGGAGACAACCCCAAAAACTTTATTACAGTAGAGCTACCCCACCAGACATCGCCCAAGAAGAATCATCGCAAAAAATACAAAATAAATACTCTCCAAACGCCATTTATGAATGGAATATAGATGGTGTAGCTAAAACCAATATTATGAATATTCTTAATAACATGATAATGCTTGCTAATGCATACAAAACACAGCAAGATGTTTCTGATCATGCCGTTGCTAATCTTTTAGTAGCCGGATTTATTGGACAACTAAAAGGTTGGTGGGATAACTATTTGACCGAAGAACAGAAATACAAATCTTAACTGCCTATAAAGTAGACAACTTTGGACAACGCATGGATGATGATCAAGGACGTCTCATCCAAGATGCAGTTAATACTCTTATTTACTCCATTTCACAACACTTCATAGGAGACCATTTACATATTAGGGATAGAAACCAAGATCTCCTATCCAATATGCGATGCAAATCCTTAGGGAGATTTAGAGAATACAAAGAACTTTTCCTTCAAAGAGTTCTTGTCAGACCAGATTGCAATCAACCCTTTTGGAAAGAAAAATTCTTAGCCGGTTTACCCCAAATTATAGGTGACCAAGTTAGGGATAGAATTAGAGAAGAATACAGTGGCCAAATACCTTATGATCTTCTTTCTTATGGAGAAATAGTCTCATATGTTTACAAACAATGAACACAAATGTGTAATACAATCAAATTACAAAGACAACTTATGGAAGAACAATCTCTCACCAATAGGAGTCTAGGAGATTTTTGTGCTCAATATGATCTGTCTTATAATGAGAAAACAAAACCAAAATGTAAAGGAACTTGCCATTCTAAAAAAGAGCAAAGAAAATGTCATAGCCAGTCTCAACCCCATAGGAATAAACGTAGACACTATAATAACCAAAATAGACCTTAGACCGATAAGAAAAAATTTAAAGACATCAAGTGTTACTCTTGCAGTAGAAAATGACATGTTTCAAAATATTGTAAGATTAACAAAAGAATGAATGAATTATCTTTAGACGATAACACTATACACTTGCTAAACAACATCTTTATAGAAACTGATGACACTTCTTCTGATGAACTTTTGGAAGAAGAGGGCCTCCAGATTAATGAAATAGAAACCTCTTCAGATTCAGACTATGAAGATGCCTCTCCTGAAAAACACACCCCTGAAATAAACATGTTAACAAAAGAAAAATAATTTCTCCTCAGCACTGTTGATAAAATAACTAACCCAGAAGTCAAAAAAGAATACTTAGATAGATTACATTCTTCTATGAACATTGTTAGTAATCCCAATACTTCCTACAACTTAAACGACATTCGAATAGAAACAAAAAACCACAATCCAGACCCATAAACATTAATGATCTTCAAAATGAAATAAAGCAACAAAAATTAGAAATAGAAGCCTTGAAAGCAACCCAGTCAGAAATGAAACAAGAAATTTCTGATATAAAATCTCTTGTCATAAAAGGAAAAACAAAATTAGAAGACCAAAATGAAATCACCAATACATCTAATGCTCTGACCCGGCATTTCTTATGTTATTAACAGAAATAACATCTAGGAAATGGATAATAAATATAATGATAAAAATCAATAATGAATATATTATTGAAACAACATCACTCTTTGATATAGGAGCTTACCTCAATTGTATCAAAGAAGGCCTTGTTCCGACAAGATACTTCGATAAAACATCGAATCTCTAAAATCAGCCTTTGGAGACAAACTAAATATCCAATACAAATTGCCGAAGCCTTAATAGTAAAAGACCAAATGTCCTATAAAACATCTTTTTTTTTTAGTTAAAAATATAAGGCAACAGGTAATTCTAGGAAACCTTTTATACAATTAATCCAATCCTTTACAGTTACTAATGAAGGAATTGAAACTGAGACTTTAAACAGAAAGATCACCTTTAACTTCATAACAAAACCACAAAAGAGAAGCTTAAACATTTTACAAGAACACTCTATTTCAGAAATAAATTGCCTTATAAAAGACAAAGAAAACCAGCTTGAATTCCTAAAAGAAGATTTAGAATTCAAAAGAATAGAAGAAAATCTTGTAAAACCCAATATTTTAGGAAAAGTAGCTTCCCTACAAAAACACATAGAAAAAAACATATGCTCTACCTTGCTCAATGCTTTTTGGGAAAGAAAGAAGCATATTATTGATCTACCCTATGAACATGATTTTTCTGAAAACAAAATACCTACAAAAGCTCGCCCTACATAGATGAACCAAGAAGTTCTAAAATTTTGCCAAATAGAAATACAAGACCTCTTAAATAAAATAAAATAAAATAAACTCATAAGAAAAAGCCAGTCACCATGGAGCTATTCCACTTTCTATGTCAATAAAAATGCTGAACTAGAAAGAGGAGTTCCCAGGCTAGTCATAAATTATAAACCTCTAAATACAGCTCTTAGATGGATAAGATATCCTATACCTAATAAAAAAGATTTGCTTAACAGGTTGTGTAGGTCAAAAATATTTTCAAAATTTGACATGAAGTCAGGATTTTGGCAAATACAAATCAATAAAAAGAATAATTACAAGACAGCTTTTACAGTCCCATTTGGCCAATACAAATGGAACGTCATACCATTCGGCCTCAAAAATGCCCCTTCAGAATTCCAGAGAATTATGAATGAAATTTTCAATCTTTATTCATAATACATCATAGTTTATATAGATGATGTTCTTATTTTCTCGTCCAATACAGAACAACACTTTAAACATTTGTCCACTTTCATAAAAGTAATCATACAAAATGGTCTTGTAGTCTCTCCTACTAAAATTGCACTCTTTAAAATTAAGATTAGATTCTTAGGTCATTACATTCATTTAGGCACTATAACTCCCATAGAAAGATCAATATCTTTATTGATAAATTCCCAGATGAAATTAGAAACAAAACCCAATTACAAAGGTTCTTAGATAGTCTGAATTATATTCTGGATTTCTTTCCCAATATAAATATCATTTGTAAACCCTTACACCAAAGGTTGCAAAAGGACCCTCCACCATGGACATCTGTCCATACAAACATAGTCAAGCAAATTAAGATTCATGTTAAAGAAATACCATGCTTACATTTAGCTGACCCATCTACTTTCAAAATAGTTGAAACAGATGCCTCAGAGATAGGATACGGTGGCATTCTTAAACAGGTTAAGAATAGCAAAGAACAAGTCGTTTAGTTTATTTCAAAACATTGGAATTCTACACAACAAAATTATTCAACGATCAAAAAAGAAATACTTGCTATAGTTTTGTCTATATCAAAATTCCAAGGAGATTTATTGAATGAAAAATTTTCTCTTGAGGATTGATTGCAAATCAGCCAAAGACATTTTAAAAAAAGACGTCTTAAACATTGCATCAAAATAGATTTTTACCAGATGGCAAGCCATACTTTCAGTATTTGATTTTGACATCGAATATATTAATGGTTCTTCAAATTCATTACCCGATTTTCTCACAAGAGAACTTTTACAGGGGATATCATCATGCCAAGATCCAAAAAAAACAAAGGCAAAGGCAAAGTCATTACCGAAACCTCCAATACACCACAAAAGCCAATAGGCTTAACACCCATCAAGACATGGCTTCAAATGGCAGAAAACAACCGGTCATTCTTACAACAACACCAAACACCAAATACATCTTTGAAAATAGAACCCATATCATCTGAACCCATATTAGCTTTTAACCAGCTAGTCGACATACTACCAAAAGAAATAATATTGTTACTTGCCCAGTCTTTACAAAAAAAACAGTAAAGAAAGAGCCTTCTAAGGACATTGAGGTAAGCAACAATCCTTCCCCTCTTGATACACAAAAACAATACAAAAGAATTTCGAATGAAGTGGTTATTAGGCCACAAGCAACCCCTCATTCTCAAAGATCTAAGTTTTTCCCCAAAATATCTTTTCAAAAAATACTGACTGTGAAAGATGGATTTTACGATGAAAATCCAATCAAATTCGCTAAGAATATCTTTCCAGAAAATTGGCTTTTTAAGCCACACAATACAAACAAAACTCTTGCTTATTATGAGCAAATCTTAGTGGAGACCGAATCGGCAAGGTTTACTCACTTTGCTAACAAAAACAATACAGAAAATATCATTTACTCCACTATATTTATTAGTAAAATCATACACCCCTCACAATGGGAAGTTTCACCTAATACATTTAGAAAATTCCAAACCAGACTTACCCAAAGTTTACCATACTCCTTTTCATATACCTACTAGGACTACCAACAAACTTGGTGGAATGTTTTCTACAGGCAAAATACAAATTTCCAACATCCTTCAAAGACAATTTCCCTAGACAAAGCCTACCAAACTGGTTTAATTCTTGGTGGGATTTCTTTGGTCATTTGGACATAATTTTACATCCTACAGTTAATCAAGGATACTAAACATTCCGTAAACACTATGTATCAACTCCACATGATTAAAGATTCAATTGCCTTATGCATTTTTTTTATAATATTCAAAATCTCATGGGTAACAGCTTGGGAGTTTGAATACAATACATCCACCAACTTAGTACATGTACTTATCCGAAAGTACAAGATAAAATGGTGGGATGGATTCAAATTACATGAATAAGGATTTGAAGCTATGGTTAAAACATAGCTAAATAGTTAGAAAACTCATATAATCGCAGCCCCATCAAATACATCGTTTTTACAGGAGAAATCCATTGCAAGTGCAACACTTGTTGCAATTTAGAACAAAGAAGAATACTGCAACATCCTTAGAACAATGCTCTCAGGAACGGAAGGATCACAATGTGGATCCTCCAAATCACAAGACAATACAGACGGATCCTCATAGTCACATCACAGTGGAAACACCAATGAAGATGACTACTACTAGATCTCTCTAGGCGGGGATTAAAGACAAGTTCAAGACATCACATGCAAATACTGTTGTAAACGGCGCAAAAGGCTATACACTGTAGCAATAGGCATACACTATTCATTATTCACTATTCACTCAATAATGTTCACCTTACATTGTTCACTCAATACCCTTCACTTTACACTGTTCAACACTGTAGCACCTTCTATAAATACACTTCTCCAGCACAAGATGGAGAGACTCGAAATTTTCCAGATCTCATCTCTCTTCTTCCTCTTCTCACCCTCTTGTAAACCCTCATCCTTTCAAGCCTCAAGCTTTCTTACCTTGTATCCCTTGTTACAAAGTAAGTTTGTTTTCAAATACATAATTTTATATAGGGTTACCAACTTACGTGGTAGTTGGTTAATTATTTCTTGTAATACAACATCAATACTCCCTGGAGTGCGGATTACCGCCCTAGTGGATGACTTGATGCTTTAATTTCTGCTTTAGTTTTTGTATCTTTCAATACATGTAACTTTCAATTCATTTAATACAAGTTCATACCACTTTCATGATCGGTTTTTGTTTATGCATACTCTTACTTTATATCTTATATATTGCCTTCGGTCTTTACATTATTTTTAATTCTCGCAATTTTATTTAAGTTCTTAAGTTCTTATATAATCCTTTATAGTCTCTTATACTTCCTTGTTCTCTTACTATAGTACTCTGATCCTCGAAGTATCTTGTCGAAACAAGGCCTTCTTTGATACAATTGAGATCAGCTCCTGTATCAAAGAGTGCCAAGATCCAAAAAAGACAAAGGCAAAAGCAAAGTCATTGCCGAAACCTCCAATACACCATCAAAGCCAACGGACTTAACACCCATCAAGACATGGCTTCAAATGGCAGAAAATAACCAGTCATTCTTACAACAACACCAAACACCAAATACATCTTTGAAAATAGAACCCATATCATCTGAACCCATATTAGCTTTTAACCAATTAGCTGACATACTACCAAAAGAAACAATATTGCTACTTGCCTAGTCTTTACAAAAAAAACAGTAAAGAAAGAGCCTTCTAAGGACATTGAGGTATGTAACAATCCTTCCCCTCTTGATACACAAAAACAATACAAAAGAATTTCGAATGAGGTGGTTATTAGGCCACAAGTAACCCCTCATTCTCAAAGATCTAAGTTTTTCCCCAAAACATCTTTTCAAAAAATACTGACTGAGGAAGATGGATTTTACGATGAAAATCCAATCAAATTCGTAAAAAATATCTTTCTAGAAAATTGGCATTTTAAGCCACATAATACAAACAAAACTCTTGCTTATTATGAGCAAATCTTAGTGGAGACCGAATTGGCAAGGTTTACTCACTTTGCTAACAAAAACAATACAGAAAATATCATTTACTACACTATATCCATTAGTAAAATCATACACATCTCATAATGGGGAGTTTCACCTCATATATCTAGAAAATTCCAAACCAGACTTACCCAAAGTCTACCATACTCCTCTTCATGTACCTACTGGGACTACCAACAAGCCTGATGGAATGTCTTCTACAAGCAAAATACAAATTTCCAACATTCTTGGCTGGTATTTTTCAAAGACAATTTCCCCAGACAAAGCCTACCAAATTGGTTTAGTTCTTGGTGGGATTTTTTTGGTCCTTTGGACATTATTTTACATCCTACAATTAATCAAGGATATCAAACATTCCGTAAACACTATATACCAACTCTACATGATTCAAGATTCTATTGCCTTATGCATTTTTTCATAATATTCAAAATCTCATGGGTAACAGCTTGGGAGTTTGAATACAATACATCCACCAACTTAGTACATGTACTTATCCGAAAGTACAAGACAAAATGGTGGGATGGATTCAAATTACATGAACAAGGATCCAAAGCTGCGGTTAAAACATGGCTAATAGTTAGAAAACTCATATAATCACAACCCCATCAAATACATCGTTTTTACAGGAGAAATCCATTGCAAGTGCAGCACTTGCTGCAGTCCAGAACAAAGAAGAATACTGCAACATCCTTAGAACAATGCTCTCAGAAGCAGAAGGATTACAATGTGGATCCTCCAAATCACAAGACAATACATACGGATCCTCACAGTCACATCACAGTGGAAACACCAATGAAGATGACTGCTATAGGATCTCTCTAGACAGGGATTAAAGACAAGTTCAAGACATCACATGTAGACACTGTTGCAAATGGCACAAAAGGCTATACACTGTAGCAATAGGCATACACTGTTCACTATTCACTAAGTACTATTCACCTTACACTGTTCACTCAGTACTATTCACTTTACACCATTCAACACTGTAGCACCTTTTATAAATACACTTCTCCGGCACAAGATGGAAGGACTCGAAATTTTCCAGATCTCATCTCTCTCTTCTTCCTTCTCTCACCCTCTTGTAAACTCTTATCCTTTCAAGCCTCAAGTTTTCTTACCTTGTATCCCTTGTTACAAAGTAAGTTTGTTTTCAAATACATAGTTTTATACAGGGTTACCAACTTACATAGTAGTTGGTTAACCATTTCTTGTAATACAACATCAATACTCCCTGGAGTACGGATTACCGCCCTAGTGAATGACTTAATGCTTTAATTTCTACTTTAGTTTCTATATCTTTCAATACATGTAACTTTCAATTCATTTAATACAAGTTCATACCACTTTCATGGTTGGTTTTTGTTTATGCATACTCTTACTTTATATCTTATATATTGCCTTCGGTCTTTACATTATTTTTAATTCTCGTGATTTTATTTAAGTTCTTAAGTTCTTATATAGTCCTTTATAGTCTCTTATACTTCCTTGTTCTCTTACTATAGTACTCCGATCCTAGCCCCTTTATGGTATCAGAGCCAGTGGGAAGGTATAGATAGTCTTTGTAAGAACATACTCATAGATCAAGAGCCATTCATTGGCATCCTTCTTGTTATATATATATATATATATATATTTTGACATTGTCTATTCACCTATAGTTTAGGAACCACATTGAATAAATCAAAGGTCTAGAATGAACCATATTGAACAAATTAAAAGTTTAGGGATGACATTACATATTAAACTATAATTAAGGTATTATTTTCATTTTTCCCTTTCTTTATACTCATAACAAAACAACACATGCCATGTGCATGGGAAAAAAAGAAGGAATAAAACTACAATCATGGAAAGAAAGTACTATGTTTATAGATTGAGTAACTTAAAAAAATGAATTCAAATTATTATCGGATGCATAATGCCAATTAAAGTCAAATTTGGAATGTGAAGACTATATGGATTGCACGTAAATTACTTGATATTTTCAATTTAATACATTACAAGACATATAGCTAGCATTGGTATTCATGAAATTCTTTTGCATGAGAGTATTATTGAATTCCTAGCTGAAATGTGCCTTACAACAAAGGTAGGTTTCGGCACATGCCATTCAAATATATTAATTAAGGGTTACTGACTGTCCATTGACTACGTAAATAGGAGAATATCAATGAAATATATGCCACGCAAGTAAAATTGTTAGTAATATCCATGAAGGACGTTAGGTTCAAGTTAGAGGGACTTGAAACTCTCCTTGTTTGGTTATTAAGAAAAATTGGGGGTTGTGCAAGGAGGTCCGTGGCTCTTTTCTAGTCACTTAGTCTTCTTCAGGCCTTGGATTCCTAACACGCCGCTACATTATTATGACTTTACCCAATGTCCATTTTGGGTGCAAGTTGTTGGTTTGCCCTTGGAGTGGACTACATAATAGATGATACGAAAGGCAATTAACCAGATTGGAGAAGTTTTAGACGTTCGTGTTGATTTTAAAGAACATTCGGCTTTAAAGGCTAGATGGGTAAGAGTTGAACTTCCACTGAATGAACCTTTAAAGACTGGCAAACCAATTAGGATTGATGGGAGAATGATGTGGTTGGATTTCCATTATGAACGGTTGTCTCATTTCTGTTATTTGTGTGGGAAACTTGGCCATTATGCTTCATACCGTGCAGACTATCCTTATGATAAAGCTAAAACAGATGGTAAGGAAAAGATGGCTTTTGGTCCTTGGTTAAGAGTGGAGGTTAAACAATTTAGTCCTTATTGGCAAGCATTCTACAACCCCCCGGAACATCCGATTCAGAATGAAGAGACCGTACCTGAGACTCCTCCAAATTTATTGCCGATTGTCCCTCTACTGTCTGCTACGGATCGTAGCATTGAAGTTCCAGCCGCTCCACCAGTAGTACAACATCATTCGGCCCTAAGTGAGCCACTCCAGTACCCTTGGCACAACAGAAACTGAATGCTCCCCAAGTTACTCCTAAGTTGGGCCCTGCAAAAAAAACAGAAAAGATATTCTCCCTATGAATTGAAACATATCATGATAGAGAACTTTGATGATGCTTAATTGCTGGACACACCTAATTTGGATGCAGCATAAGGGAATACCTGGGCTTTGGTGGCTAGCCCTAAATAGCCACCGACTTACAAATGAAGCTTATCTGCTGGAATTGTCAGGGTTTGGGCAATCCCCTGATAGTTCAAGCTTTAAAGGTCTTGACGGCCAAAGAAAAGCCTGACTTTTTGTTTTTAATGGAGACTAAGAATACTGACAATGTTCTTAATCGTTTGCAACGATGGTTAAAGTTCAGGCACTCTTTTGTATAGAATCCTATAGGTCTTGCAGGAGGTTTGTCGCTTTTTTGGAATGAGACCTTATCGGTAGACATGGTCTCTTATTCGGCGGAATATTTTGATCTCATCTGTCGGGAATTAGTGGAAGACAAGCTTATGCGCATTACCTGTCTGCACGCACCATACTCCTACCATACTAGACAGTTACTTTGGGATAATCTTCGTCTGATCAGTTCCTCCAATAATCTCCCTTGGATATGTGCTGGAGATTTTAATGAAGTCCTGTACTCTTGGGAAAAGGTAGGTAGGTGGGCTCCGGAATGGTATAGAATGCAATCTTTTTGAGATGTTATCAATGACTGTGCATTTGTGGAGGTTGAGAGCAAGGGCTGCACTTTTACATGGTCGAATAATAGGGATGGTCTGGAACAAATCAAAGAACGGTTGGACCGTGTTCTGTGCACGATGGAGTGGAGACTTCTTTACCCTGAAGCCTAGGTCTTTGCCTTGCCAGCTATGGGGTCTGATCATAGCCCACTTCTCTTGTCCACATCGATATCTTATCCCAGATGTCAATGCCCTTTTGTCTTTGAAGCGTATTGGAACCAAGATCTGGAGTGTAGAGAGGTTATTTCTGACACATGGAACTCCATCCAGGTACGCAATTCCCATCTTTTGCGCAAACTCAAAATTGTTTCTTCTAATCTACGAAAATGGAGTCGGTCAAAATTTGAGAATGGTCACTTGAGTGTGCCAGCCTTACAACAGCAGCTCCAATCTCTCATTAACAAGCCATATCTTTCCAACACTGATACTGAAGAAGCAGAACAGCTGCGTGGGGAAATCCAGACACTATGGCAGTAGGAAGAACAATTTTGGGCTCTGCGTTCTCGTGTTAACTAGTTAAAATGGGGGGATAAAAATAGCAAATTCTTTCATGCCACTACAGTGCAGCAGAGGCAGCGCAATAGGATTGGAATGTTAAGGGATGAGAGCCTTAACTGGGTGAGAGATATTCCGACCTTAAAGGAGATGACTTATGACTATTTCTCCAACTTATACACCTCTGTTGGTTACCAGGACTATAGACCAATCTTAGATCAATGTCAACCGTTAGTGTCTGCTGAGATGAATGAGCATTTAATTGCTGAGCCTACAAGAGAGGAGGTTAGACTGACGACTTTTCAGTTGGGTGCGCTGAAAGCTCCAGGGCCCGATGGTCTGAATGGACTTTTTTATCAAACCCATTGGGATATCATTCAGCATGATCTATTCCGTTTAGTTCATGAGTTTTTTTCTTTGGGGGTCCTGCCTAGAGATCTTAATAAGACGGTACTAGTGTTGATCCCTAAGATCAACCACCCTGAGAGCCTCGATCAATTTCGACCAATTAGCCTATGTAATTATGCGTATAAGATTATCTCTAAGGTGTTAGCGAATCGTCTCAAACCGTGGCTTGGTGAACTCATCTCAATAGAACAGGCTGCCTTCGTGAGCAGGTGTCAAATTCAGGATAATGTGTTAATTGTTCAGGAGGTTATTCATCACTTCAAAACAAGGATCAAGAAGCGTCATTTTAATGCACTACTCAAGATGGACATGCAAAAAGCCTACGACAAGGTTGAATGGGATTTCCTACAGGATTATCTACTTAAATTGGGTTTTCATCACTCCTGGGTTAGAATGGTGATGCAATGTATCACAACTTCATCTTTAAGTGTACATTTCAATGGAGAACAACTCCAGTATTTCCAACCATCAAGAGGCTTACGTCAAGGGGACCCACTTTCCCCTTATATCTTCATTTTAGTGGCGAATGTTCTTTCCTCCCTTATTCATCAAGCTATAAATATGGGCCATCTAAAAGGGATCTAGCTTGACAGGTTTTGTCCTACTCTTTCCCATCTATTTTTCGCGAGATGAGGACACTTGGAGTGCCATAACTTGGCACGCCAGACACTTAAGTGCCATAACTTTAAAATTGTACACTTAAGTGCCATCATCGGAGTAAAATGGGACACTTAAGTGCCACTCAAATAAAAATCCGGGCAAATGGCTGACGTGGCGATTTTCCGGCGAGCTCGGTCCAAAACGGCGTCGTTTTGCACGCGACGTGGCGGAGAAAATGCAAAAACGACGCCGTTTTGCGTCTACGTGTAAATAATATTATATAAATTAATAAAATTAGATTTAAAATATTCAAAAAAATTTTAAAAATAAGAAAAGTTTAAAAAATTTTAAAAAATTAACAAAAATTTTAAAAATTAAGAAAATTTTAAAAATTTTAAAAATTAAGAAAAATTTTAAAAATTTAAAAATTTAAAAATTTAAAAAATTTTAAAAAATAAGAAAATTTAAAAAAATTAAAAAATTAAGAAAATTTAAAAAATTTAAAAAAATTTTAAAAATTAAGAAAATTTTATAAAATTTTAAAAAAAATTAAGAAAATTTAAATTTTTTTAAATTAAGAAAATTTTAAATTTTTTTAAAAATTAAGAAAAATTATAAAAATTAAAATTATAAAAATTATAAAAAAAGGGGGGTGGGAGGCCGAACGGGGTGGCTCCTTGCCGCCACCGCCGCTCCTCACCGCCGCCACCTCCGCCGCCGCCACCTCCCCCCCTTTTTTAAAAATTTTCTTATTTTTTTTAAAATTTTTAAAATTTTTTAAAATTTTCATATTTTTAAAATTTTTTAAAATTTTTTAATATTAAAATTTTTAAAATTTTATTTTTTAAAAAAAAATTAAAATTTTTTAAATTAAAATTTCTTAAAATTTCTTATTTTTTAATTTTTTTTTAAATTTTTTAAAATTAAAATTTTTAAAATTTTCTTTTTTTTTTAAATTTGTTTAATTTTTTAAAATTAAAATTTTTAAAATTTTCTTATTTTTTAAAATTTTTTTAATTTTTTAAAATTAAAATTTTTAAAATTAAAACTTTTAAATTTTTTTAAAATTTTTTAAAATTTTTATGTTGATTTGGAGCTCCGGTGAGCCATGTAAGCAAAAAATAATAATAAAATATTCCACGTAGGATTTCCGGCAAGGATCGCCGGAGGTGGCACTTAAGTGTCCCACTTTCGAAAAAAAAAGTGGTGGCACTTAAGTGTACATCGTTTTTGAAGTTATGGCACTTAAGGTAGCGCATGCAAACGTTTCTGTTTCTCATGGTTTCTGTTCTTTTGTTCCCCGGAACAAAAAAAGAACAGAAACCTGTTTGCTAACGCCACTTTATTTTTTTGTTCCCGGGAATAAAAACTTAGCCCGGGAATGGTTTGGGAACAGAAACAAGAAGCAAAAAAAAGTTGCTTCTTGTTCCCGGGAACAATTTCTAGAAATGAACTGATTTTCTTTTTAAATTTTCTTTTATTTCCTTTTCTTGCCGCGACCACCGTCAACCGCCGGTCGCCAGTCGCCCCGCCCGCCCCGCCCCGCCGCCGCATGGTCGGCTGGTCGCCCCGCCCCCGCCCCGCCCGGTCGCTGGTCGTCGCCGCCGCCGCCGGTCGCCGGTCGCCCGCCACCGCCGGTCGCCGCCGCCGGTCGCCGGCATTGCTTGCCGCTGGGCCGCCGCCCGGTCGTCGGGCACCGCCGCCGGCCGCCGCCACGCCGCCCGACGGCGATCGCCCGCCGCCACCCGCCGCCCTCCCGCAGCCGGTCTCCGTCGCCGCCGCCGCCGCACCACCGGGCGGTCGGCAGCCGGCGGTCGTCGGCGGCCGATGGGCTTCCGGCGGCGCCCGGCGGTGACGGTCGGCGGCCGGCGGTTGTGCGGCGGCGGCGGCTGGCGGGCCGGCGACGGCGACTGGCGGCCGGAGGCGGCGACAATCCGTCAGCAAGATTAAAAAATGATTAAATACAAAAAAGAAATTGTTGCATTATCAAACGCATTTCTATTCTTTTTCTATTCCAAGAGTAGAAATTTTGTGTCGTTATCAAACGGGTTCTTTTACTCAGAAATTGTTCCCCGGAGCAAAAATAGAAAAGAACCATTTCTGAAAAAAAACTCTTCCCCGGAACAGAAGCGTTTGCATGCGCAGCCTTAGTGTCCCGGCGTGTCAAGTTATGGCACTTGTGGTGGACTTCTGCCTATTTTTCGCTGATGATTCGGTCTTCTTCCTTAAAGGAACCCTCATGGAATGTCAGAATCTAGCCAATATCTTGAATCAATATTGTCTAGCTACTGGCCAAGTCATTAATAGGAATAAGTCTGGCATGTTTTTTTACTAAATCCTGTCCTTGGAGTCTTCAGCTCAATTTAGCGGCAGAATTTAGGGTACTGGTATTACAGAAGTATGGGAAATACTTAGGAATTCCATCTGATTGGGGACGATCCAAAACAGACATGTTTAGCTAGATATTAGGCAAGGTAAATGCAAAACTTGAGGGCTGGAAAGAACTTTTATTATCAAAAGGGGGCAAGGAAATCCTACTGAAATCTGTCGTGCAAGCTATTCTGCAGTATGCTATGTCCATTTTCAAACTTCCTATATCATTGTGTCATAAGATTGAATAGAAAATCTCCAATTTATGGTGGAGAAACGATAAACAGAGGGGTGGAGTGCATTGGCAAAGTTGGGATTTGTTAAAAACAACCAAGGTGAATGGTGGGCTAGGCTTTCGCGATTTGTTAGCTTTTAACAAAGCGCTACTTGGCAAGTAGGCATGGCGTCTATTTCAACAGCCACACTTGTTATGGTGCCGTCTCTTCAAGGGATTATATTTCCACAGTAAAGATATTCACTCTGCTGAACTCGGCACACGCCCATCCTGGGGTTGGCGGAGTGTTCTTTTTGGAAGGGACGCCATCCTACCAAATGTACGATGGTCTGTTGGGGATGGAAAGAACATCAAAATTCGTGATCATAGCTGGTTACCCTCTGGCCCAATTGGAGGACCAGCTACAAGAGACGAACCAAGGCTGGTGGCAGATCTTATTGACCCGGTCCACCATACCTGGAATGTTCATCTTATAACAGATTTATTTGATGACAACATCACATCAGAAATACTTAATCTCCCTATCAGACTGCTACATGCTACTGATTAGTTAGTGTGGATAGCCACGAAGGATGGCAATCATACAGTAAAAAGCAATTACAGGACTATGGTCAGCAAGCCAGTAATGCCACGGGGTCACCACGCATCATCATCATACCAACAACCCAGCATTTTTTGGCGCAAATTATGGAAAATCAACACTAATCAGAAAATCCGTCTATTTTTATGGTCAGCATGCCACAATGCTCTTCCTACCAAGGCTAATCTGTTTTGCTAGGCATATCATCTCTTATCCTATTTGTGAAATATGCAATCAACACTCTCCATAAACAATTGAACACTTATTCTTCTTTTGCTCATGGACACACGGGATATGGCATCATCAGCAGATCAACATTCCAGTCTCTCCTCTCAACATTCATCGTCTCGACGAGTGGTTTTTAGACAGAGCAACAAACGCTAATATGGTACCTAGATTGGAGACTATTGCCCATGTATTCTAGCAGATTTGGTGCCAACGCAACAACCAGATCTTCCGACAAATCTGTCCTGATCCAATTCGAGCTGTGATCGACGCTCTTGCCCTAACACAGATTCACGGCCTTTCTTCTACAAATCATCAACGATCAAAGAAATCGCAAACAAGGCATCCCACTGATCGTGGTTCAATTTTACTTTGGAAACCTCCAGATCGGGGATACCTCAAATGCAATATAGACGCATCTCATCAACTAGGAAGTCAAGAAGGAAACATAGTGTGTATCAGCAGAAATCATCAAGGGGTACTTACTGATGTCTATACTTGACGATGTCCCACCGCTTCTCCTTTTCAAGCCAAAGTACAGACGCTTGCTTTCACTCTTCATCATCTGCTGCATCAGGGACTCAATATGGCCAATATTATCATCGAATCTGACTGTTTGGTCATGCTTGAGATTCTCCATGAGAAATGGAATCCCCCATGGGAAGAACGAGCGTTGTTCGCAGAGATTGGTCATTTGCTTTCCCTGTGCCCTAATTTTAGTCTTCAGCATTGCAAGAGGGAAGCTAATGGAGTTGCTAATTGGGCTGCCAAGGCCCACGGTAGATCTGATGTGGCCCATAACTGGAATATTTTTCCCCATTTTGTCTTACAAAGCTTGGTAGCTGCCGAAGCAATAGCTTCCGGTTGTAATACCCAGTTCTTTTGTAAAGCTGTCAACTAGTAATGCAATACCTATATTTTTGACCAAAAAAAAAAAAAAGCTCAGATTGGGTTATAACGTTGATTTCATCAACACTTAGTTTGGCACGCCACAGAGAGAGAGAGAGAGAGAGAGAGAGAGAGAGAGAGAGAGAGATCTTTTCCTTACTACTAATTTGGTGGCCATGCACATTCTTTTTATTGAGATTAACATATTCAGGTTAAGTGAAAGGTACTATTACCATATAAGATATCTATTACATATAAGATTATATAACATATCACTATTTCTTACATAGAAGATATTGTTCTATTTTGTAATTTTACACAGCAATTATGATGGCAATAAGAAATTTAGTTTGCACGGTTAATGTCTACCTCTATGACAACATCATCTACACTATTGATAAAGTAAAAAGGTCTTCATAATTTTATGGGATCTCAATCGTTTTACTTGTTCCTCAACTATCCTCAATCACTTATTTTACAAATATATATATCCAAAAACAAATACGTAAATATATGATTTTATGCCATCTCTCATATATTTCAAATTTTGAATTCGAATCTTTTCGACCCTACAATAACCTTCCAAAAGAATTTCAAATAATCTTCAAAAAAGCTCTACCTAAATATGTACATATGTGTGCATTTTTTTTTTCTTTTGGTCAATTTCAATGCAATGTGTATTTCTCTCAATTTCGTGTAATCATTTTTTTTTTTTTATAAAATGATTTTGCTTAATCTTTCAAATATTGCTTTCTTGCACACAATTAACAAGTGCTCATTTCCTAGTTTCATATATACAAAAGAATGGCGTAAGGAAAGGAGCAAGAACTCATCATCGCATGGTGTCCGTTCCATTCTCAGAGCCCAACTTGCAAATCGAGTGCAGCGAGCTTAGTCAAATTGCACATGTCAAATTACACTTGTCGATGTATGCATCATTATCACAACATTTGTATATATCATTGTAGATGTTAATACCAAAGTTAGTTTTTGAATCAACGAAATTCCATAGAGATGTTTTCCGAATAAGAGGTGTCGCCGTGGATCATTGAGGCCGGGCTTCCCTCTTTGTACATGGTCAAAGCTTTGGAATGACTGAATTCGTTTACTTGAATTACAAAGATTGCCAATAGGAGAATAGACACAAAGCCATCACAAGATGGCATTGGTTCTATAGGACCTGAGAACTAGTTTTGCTTGAATAGCGTAGATAATGGTCTTGATTCCCCGTCAAAAAGTGTCACTACAAAACATTCTGCAAGTCATTTTCCAACCGCTGTCCGCCATGACTTCCTAAAAGACGACTCCAATTTTCCAAGTCGTGCCTTCCAAGACCCGCCAAACGGTCAACCCAACGATTCCAACTTTCCAAGTCGTGCCTTCGAAGACCCGCCAGACGGTCAACCCAACGAATCCAACTTTCCAAGTCGTGCCTTCCAAGACCCGCCAAACGGTCTACCCAACGATTCCAACTTTCCAAGTCGTGCCTTCGAAGACCAGCCAGACGGTCAACCCAACGACTCCAACTTTCCAAGTCGTGCCTTCCAAGACCCGCAAAACGGTCAACCTGTCAAAATCAAGCCAAAATAAAATATCATCCTTTATCTGGAATAACGATCAAAGGAGACCAGAAACGATGGAGAAGAAAGGGGGATGGTTACGACAACTATACAATGAAGAAGAAAGAGGGATGGTGATGACACTTCGTACCTACAAGGCCATAAGACTCTGTATAGTCAGTGTATGATCTCCAGAAATTTGTTATTTCCAAAAAACAAATTCCAATAATTCGGAATAGCATAAAAGAGGCTTAGGCATTATAAGGAAACAGACACACATGCACAGATCAACACTCCGCGGGTAGTTTATCCATTCAATTTCCTTGTATTTTCGCTTCCTTCTCCATTTTAATTCATATAATTTCCTTTTAATATATTTTCATTTCGATATCCTTCAATTTCTTCACAATTGAAATTTCATGGCATTTAAGATTTGCAGATTCGTCACTTCATCCATGTCTCATTCACGCACGCAATCTTGATCGTTCTTCAATAATCTAGAGCTCGGATTGGCTTATATTTGGTTGATTTTTGTCAACACTCGTTTTTGCATGCCACGGGGGAGGGGCGGGGGGCAGAGAGAGAGATTTTACTTACTACTAGTTTGGTGGGCACACACATTCTTTTATTGAAAGGTACTATTATCATATAAGACATTTATTATGTAGAAATTTATATAACATGCCACCATTTCTTACATAGAAGATATTGTTCTATGTTGTAATTTTACGCGGCAATTATGATGGCAATAAGAAATTTAGTTTGCACGGGTTAATGTCTACTTACATGACAATATCGTCTATACTATTGATAAAGTAAAGAGGACTTCTTACTTCTTTGAAATCTCAATCATTTTATTTGTTTCCCAACTATCCTCAATTACATATTTTTAAAAAATATATATCCAATGATAAATACATAAAAATATAATTTTATGGCGTCTCTCATGTTTTTCAAATTTCGAATTCGAATCTTTTCTACCTTACAATAACCTTCCAAAAGAATTTCAATAACTTTTAAATAACGTTCTCTTTACATATCTACATATGTGCACATTGCTTGTATTTTTTTTCTTTTGTTCAATTCTTATGCAATGTGTAGTTCTCTCAATTTCGTGTATTCAAATACTTTTCTATAAAATGGTTTTGCTTAATCTTTCATATATCGCTTTCTTGCATACACGTCACTCGTGTGCTCGTTTTCTAGTTTCATATAAACAAAAGAATGGCGTAAGGAAAGGAACATGGTGTCCCTTCCATTCTCTCGGAGCCCAACTTGCAATTCGAGTATAACGAGCTTAGTTCAGCCCAACATCATCCTCGTTCATCGAAATTGTCAATCAAAGTTAGCAAAATGCCCTCCCGATTCCACATCCTTGGGCTTTTGGTGGACTTGGATTTTATCGAACCGAAAACATCTGCACCACATTCACATGTATCATTCTGAGCCGGAGTTTATAAATCGATTGGCTGGAGCTCCACTAAGCCCGGTCTCGATAACACTTCGCGTGCAATCAAGAGTGACATGTCACGCCTTACGTGATTAACCCGACTCAACCCTCATTTCTTTTTTATTAGTTTTAATTATAATCCATATCCCTATTTGTCCCACTCTAAGTGGGTTTCGTTTGAAGTAGTTAAGCGAATTTGTTTTTTGATATATTTTATCTCTTTTATCCTTTTTAATACTTTCTTTTAAAATGAAATACTCTACACTTTACATATTTTTCCTACATACATTTGATGCCAATGCTAAAATTATTTTGCGCTTGTATAAGCATTTGAATTTTTTTAAGAGACCTTTTGACATTGCACTTTACATTTTAAAGTTGGACTAGACAATTAATTGTGGGGACACTTCCATTTTCCTCTTAGCCAAGTTACTCTTTCTTCTTCTCCTTAAGTTTCCATTTCACATGTAATTTAAGAATAAACCGATAAATTTAACTGATACATACATTAATAGCCATGGCTATACAAAGTAGAACCTATCAAGATCTCGCAAAAAAAAAAAAAAAATCCACACATATGCATATGAATATATATTTAAATTAATAGTTGAGAGATAGAAAAAATTCAAAGATGCGAACTATTTAGGAAAAAAATTTAAATGGTTGTTAGATATTTTAGAAAGTAAAACATTTGTGGGATAAGCTGGCTGTTAATTGACTCTATTACGATTATATCGATTTTTTTTTTTATAACAAGTTATCATAGAATATACTAGCAACAAGCATGGGCTTTTCAAAGAATTCTAGGAAAGTTTGTTGAAATAGGACATGCTATAGGATAGACTCATCATCACTCTCGTGGTATTATTTTTTTAAAATTTTATCTTATGTGAATGATCACTTATTTCATAAATTTTGAAGATAATACTGTATTTTGATATGCATACATGTTATATTTCTCTCTCGCCTATGCGAGTGTCTCTCTACCGCCATGGTAGTGCTTCCCTTCCCAAACCCTAAGACCTTCATGCGAACGTTTCTCTACCGCCATGATAGTGCTTCCCTTCCCAAACCCTAAGACCTTCTTGCTTCCATAACCTTCTTTCTTTCCTTCCTCTATTCTGCTTTTTTTTTTTTTATCTTGGAGGTGAAAAAAAAAAAAAATTCCCCAATGGGGCTGGGTCGAAGTCGGAACTGCGAATCGAACAGTGGTTTGCGCAGATCTAGCCATCGCCCTCTTGCATAGGCTTGAATCTAGCAGCTTAGCCTTCGGATTATCTCTAGGTTTCTTCGGATACTGGGCGATTGGGTGGATATTCTGTTCTGGTTGATTTCCTCAGTCAATGGCTCTGGTTATAGCGGAGGAGAATGGGCAGCAAGAGTTGTCGAGTCTTAATGCTGGTAGATCGGTTTTCTGTATTTGAGAAAGATGAGCATTCTCAAGCTTCTGTGCTGGTCGTTCGATTGAGTGCATTTGAGGAACAAGGGTATTCTCGATCATCAGGGCTGGTTAGTAAAATTTTACATTAGTCTACATGGAGAGAAAAGAAGAAAATGAACTGCGAGTGGCAGCAATATGTAAACGACTAGGTTACCTGTGGTCTGAGGAAGATGTTGTAGAAGTCTCTCCTGAAATTTCTCAATCCAAAAAGGAGGAATGTACACGCACTCTCCTTGGCAAGCTCTTCTCTAAACCTAATGTCAATTTCCCAGCATTTGTATCCACTATGAAAAAAGTGTGGAAAGCTGACACTGTTATCTGTGCACAAAAAGAACCAGGGCTCTTTACGTTTATGTTTCAATCAGAGGAGGAAAAAGAGAGAATTATGAAGGCATCACGTTGGTCGTACTCTAGCAACCTACTTGTATTAAGACAGTGTGAGCCAGAAATTCCTGAACATTGTTACGAGTTTACTAAAGCTGCTTTTTGGGTGCGTATCGGAGGCGTTCCCCCTAGTTGGAGAGTAGAGCAAGTCTTCAAAGACCTGGGAAGTAGAATCGGTTGAGTCATGGAAGTTAGACTTGATACTACAGGAAATCAACAAAGAGGAGGAAGAGTGAGAATAGAAGTTGACCTGAATGTACCACTGAAATCAGGGGCAATCCTAGATATTGGATCCAAATGGCTATGGGTGGAATTCAAGTATGAGCGCCTTCCCCACTTCTGTTATTCTTGTGGGAGAATAGGGCACTATGCCTCTGATTGTGCTGAAATTCCTTATGAACAGTCACCTTGGGGAAACAACAAAATTGGATCCTATGGGCCCTGGCTGAAATCAGAAGCAAGTGAGCATAGCCCTTATTGGGAAACTTTTTATGGCAAAATTGAAGAAGACGTTATTGTGGAGGAAACAGTACCTGTTACACCTTCCCAATCTGGTGGTATGGATATTATAGCTCATGAAGCAGCCCCCGATATACAACTTGGAGCTTGTAGCAAAAGAAGACTCGACAGCTCTCTTGGCAAAGAGATAGCTCCAAGTCATGAAGGGTCCCTTAATGAAGTCAGAGACCATGGCAAACAGGTACAATGCTCTGAAAACCATAAACAAGTCCTATCAAAAGTAGGGAAAAGCAGTAAGAAGAACATGAAAGTTCAAAAGGCAAAAAAAACATAAGTGTATATCTAAGAAAACCCCTTTCCTGATTGATGATACTGATTTTCTGGATACTCCTGTGAAACTGGTTGCAGAAGGACAAGAATGGGCTTTGGTGACTAGCCTTAATAAGCCACCTGTGATGCCATGAAAATCGTTAGTTGGAATTGTCAGGGGCTGGGTAACCCCCTAACAATTCAAGAGCTAAAAGCCTTAACGGCTAAAGAAAGGCCCAGTATTCTCTTTCTTATGGAGACTAAAAATAAAGAGGCAATGGTGGAAAAAGTTTGCAAAAAATTACACTTCCAGAAAATCTTCCTAGTGAATCCTTCAGGCACAGCAGGGGGTTTAGCTCTTTTGTGGCATGAGGAAGCGTCTTTGAAGGTAAAAACAAGTCCAAAGCACTATATTGATGTGGATTGTATGGACCCAGATAGCAGGCAACATATGCAAATTACTTTTATTCATGCATCTACCAATTTTGGTAAGAGACTGACCTTGTGGCAAACATTGGGACACATTAAAACCAACAATTCCTGGTTGTGGAGCTGCATGGGCGATTTTAATGAGATTCTGTATGTGTGGGAAAAAGTTGGGAAAAAAGAGGCCAACAACAGTCGTATAGCAGCATTCAGAAACATGATCAATGACCTTTCTTTAATGGATATGGATAGTCATGGGTGTGCATTTACTTGGGCCAATAATAGAGAGGGGGAAGATCTTGTGAAGAAACGATTAGATAAAGTACTATGCACCTTGGAGTGGAGAATTACCTTTCCTGAAGCTGAAGTACAAGCCCTTCCAGCTATTGGCTCAAATCACGGTCCTCTTATTCTTCGACTCCATCCTGGGAAGACAAAGACAAAGAGGTCCTTCAAAATGGAGGTTTTATGGACAGAGCATTAAGAGTACTATGAACTTATTCAACAAACATGGAAACCTAACTCTATCTCACCATGCACTTTTTTAGAAAAATTAAAGGCGACATCAAAAGCGTTGGCAAAATGGAGTAAAGAAAAGTTTGCCAATGCAAGGTTGCAGATAAAGAGCTAAATATGGTTCTTACAGAGCTTACTAATCAGTCTGACCAGCACACCAGCAAAAAGAAAAAACAGAGCATTATCTATCAGATAGAGAAATTGCGCAGACAAGAGGAACAATTTTGGGGTATGAGGTCACGCATTAAGTGGATGCAATGAGGAGATAAGAATACCAGATTTTTTCATGCATCAACTATACAACGGAGGCAGAGAAATAGAATAACTATGCTGCAACTAGAAGATGCAAACTGGTGTAGAGATCCTATATTGATCCGCAATCATATTCTATCATTTTACAAAGCGCTATATACATCAGAGGGTCCAAGGCAATACCAACCTGTTCTCAACTAGTGTCCCTCACCTATAACACAACACATAAATGAAGATCTGGTGGCTATACCTTTGCTTGAGGAGATCCAGGAAGTTGTTTATCAGATGGGAGCACTCAAAGCACCTGGCCCAAATGGTTTCAGTGGTATGTTTTATCAAAATTCATGGGATACTGTGAAAACTGACCTGCTTCAGTTAGTTCTGAATTTTTTCCAGATAGGGCTTCTTGATCCCCTACTCAACCAGACACATCTTTCCTTAATCTCGAAAGTGAAAAACCCTGAAAATATAAGTCAATACAGACCTATCAGCCTATGCAACTTCAGTTATAAAGTAATTTCAAAACTTCTAGCAAACAGACTAAAGAAGTGGTTACCCTCTATTATTGAACCGTAGCAGTGTGCATTTGTCCAAGGCAGACAGATACAGGACAATATCTTCATTGTGCAGGAAGTCTTGCACCAACTGCGCATCACAAAAAAGAAGAAAAAACATCAGGCCATACTTAAATTAGACATGCAAAAAGCATACGATCGAATCGAATGGGATTTTCTGAGGGATTGCATCCAGCATATGGGGTTTTGTGAAAAGTGGATAACACTTATAATGCAATGTGTGTCTACAGTATCTTTCAGCGTGAAGATAAATGGAGAACCTACCACTTTCTTCCATCCCTCGAGAGGACTCAGACAAGGCGACCCCCTATCACCTTATTTATTTATTTTGGTTTCTAATGTTCTCACTTGGCTGATGCATAAAGCAATTACAAATGGCAGTCTTAAAGGTATTCAGTTAAACAGGTTTTGTCCTAAACTATCACATCTATTGTTTGCGGATGATGTTATCTTTTTTATAGATGGTACTATCATGGAATGTCAAAATCTGGCATTGATACTTAAGCAGTACTGCTATGCCTCGGGACAAGCTATCAACTTAAACATATCGGGGGTGTATTTTAGTGCCAATTGTCCCTTAACATTGAAAAGAAATATAGCCACAGAATTAAGGGTTCCGGTGTTTGAAAAAACAGGGAAGTATTTGGGCATTCCCACAGATTGGGGCCAATCAAAGAAAGAACTTTTTGCATGGATATTAGCTAGGGTCAATACAAAGCTTGAAGGGTGGAAAGAGAAATTACTTACCAAGGCAAGGAAGGAGGTGTTGATTAAAAGCGTTGTTCAGTTCATACCTATGCATGCTATGTCCATCTTCAAGTTACCAGTATCTATATGCAGAGCAATCGAACAGCAAATTGCATCATTCTGGTGGAAAAAAGATGATAATAAGAGGGGAATTCATTGGAAAAATTGGGAGGTGATGAAAGCTCGAAAAGATGAAGGAGGAATGAGCTTCAAAGATTTGCTTACCTTTAATTATGCCATGTTAGGCAAGCAAGTATGGAGGCTTTCAAATTCTCCTTCTGCCTTGTGTAGTAGAGTGCTGAAAGGAATCTATTTTCCTGATGGAGACCTCTGGACAGCAAGCACGGGCCAACGTCCCTCATGGGGATGGCGGAGTTTGATACTTGGCAGAGACACAATCAAAGAAAATATTAAATGGTCAGTTGGGGATGGTAAATCTATTCGTATTCGAAAAGATAAATGGTTAATGCAAGGGATAATTGGTGGACAAATCAATCCCTCAGAACCCCTGATGGTATCTGAGCTTATACATGAAGATTCCAGAGAGTGGAATGTACAGCAGATTCAACAGGTCTATAACGCAGATATCGTCAATGAGATCCTAGCTATCCCACTGAACCCACAACCACACTAAGATTACCTAGTCTGGATAGGTAATAATATTGGGAAATACACTGTCAAAAGCGGCTACAACAGAGCAATTGCAGTAAACACAAAGCAAGACAACAATGAGGCCTCATGTTCGTTTAGACCTCCACGTACCTTATGGACAAGAATATGGAGCCTTGCTGTGCCACCGAAAATCAAAAATTTCCTCTGGGCTCTCTGTCAAAACGCCATCCCCACGAGGGAAAATCTACACAGAAGAAAACTTCTTACCGACCCATTCTGTCCAATCTGTTATATGAAGGTAGAAACAACCGAACATCTTTTCTTTTTGTGTAAATGGACAAAACGCATATGGGAAGATCCAACTTGTAGGGGTCTGAGTCCAACAAGCAGGATCACCCGAACAGACAAGTGGATAATGGAAGCTTTCCGAACGACTACAGACATACCTGACTGGGAATACACAGGATTGATCCTCTGGCACATATGGAAGGCAAGGAACGGATGGATCTTCCGAGCAAAAGTACCGATCTCTGCTGATACCCTGAGATGTGCACAAGATCAGCACTCAATTTGTACCCGCAGACAGAAGAGAAAGAATCGACCCAACCCTAATCGCAACTTACCTCAGCAATGGAAACCACCGGATAGACCAAATCTGAAGTTGAATGTTGACACATCTTGGAATCAGGGCGAGTTTCTCTGCTCTGTTGCTGGTGTGGTGAGGGATTCGTCGGGGCAGATAATCGAGGGCTTCGCTTGCACATCTAGGGTTTCTTCATCGCAAGAGGCGGAAGTCGAAGCCCTTTTACATAGCTTCTTTTATATGAAAGAACTCCAGATGCGGCACGTGCAGGACTTCCGAAGTCAACCACTTCGCTGGATCTGTGAAAGTGATTGTCTTCCAGCAGTTGAATAGGTAATGGGCCGGGCCGATATTCAATGGAATTTGAAAGAAGTGGCCAGACGATGCAAGCAAGAGCTGGATCAATGTGCGAATGTCAAGGTGAGCTGTTGTACCCGAGAAGAAAACCGTGCTGCGGACTGGATTGCACGAACCCACCGAGCGAACAAGCTTCCCCTAAACTGGTGGATTAATCCTCCTTTGCCTCTATGGAATATATTATGTTTGGACATTAGTCCTTATATGTCTTGTAAGACTCCTTTTAAGTAAGAATAGCACGTCACATCTTTTCGACAAAAAAAAAAAAGTATCTCATTTATATGATGTCCCAAGGTAAAGCGCCGAATCTTCCATAGTTGGTTGACATAGAATGATGGGTTATTGGATTTGCATCGATTAGCCTCTACTGCTTTCTCATTATTTCGAAGGGGCTACTTAGAATGGCCGTTGGGCTTGAGTTGTCTCATTATTCCAACTTGTCCCGGTCAATCAAATAATACTTACTACAAATGATAGACTACATGATGCCATAATCCAACCAAATGTTTTAACCTTTTGGGATTTCTAAACATACGGCGAGAAGGATGATGACTCGACATATTTGGACGTCACATGAGGATTGAGCATTCTCACGTTTCACACTATGTCTACAATTTCCCTAAGAATGTCCATGTTGTCTTAAGATTATGCTAACAATTACGACTCTCTTAGCTACTATAAAATCTCGAGTTATACTTTATAATAAGATTATGATAACCAACAAATAATGCACCAAGCACCAAGAGTATCCGGAGCCCATGATTTATCAGTCGCGGAATGAGCATGAGACAAAATAAACAATCTGTGACCAATAGTTGGCGCATGCAACCTAGTTATAATCCCATGTTCAGAGAAACTCTACAAACATGTATCCAAATCCAGTCTTATTAGTCCAATTAGCCCAAGACATCACGTGCTTGGGGCTTATAAAGTCTTTGCTCAACACCGATTTGATCCCCCGCTCCATCAAATACAAATCAATTTATATTTGGTATATCCACTCAAATTTTAACTCATGCTTATCAGGTATATAAAGTCGATGAAGAATTTTATTTGTCCTTGAATTATCTATGTAAAATGAGCTTTCTTGTCATAGATAACTAGATGATGCTCTACTGTCGAATCTGCATACCACGTGTTGTCAGTATTACTTAATATTTTAACTTAAGATCGGGATTCAGTGGAAGAATGAAGCTGCATCTCTCCATCTCTCCCATGCTTGCAGAAAAAAAAAAATTGATTTTCAGTGGGCTTTGGATGACCTAACGTGGCCCACTTTGACTTGCTTCCTGCGGCAAGTGGAGGCGAGGCCCACGATACTTATGTGGGCATGCGTGCGTGCAAAAGACAGCGATGATGATGTAGCTATTAATTTACAAATTTTCCGTCTAATAGAATATTCATAAAGTAACTCGTCGACAATTTTTTTGGGGAGAAAAAAAATCGTAATTCCTTAAAAGTAGGGATTTGTATATAATTGAAGGAAATTATGTAATCAGTCATAAATATATTATACATATGTCAATTTAGTCCTAAATCTTCGTATAAAATTTCAATGTAGTCCTTCCAATTAATTTTCGCCAGTGATGCAATGATGTACCACATACGATGGGTGGCAATGATTGGACGGTCATGTTAGCAATTTCCAATCAAAATTGATTGAAAAAAAAATGAAATTTCACACAAAGATTTAAGACTAAAATTGGCAAAATTAAAAAATTTAGAACTTAATTGATATCTGTACAATAGGTTTATAATCGATTGGATAATTTTTTTTTATAATTGTATGTATTATAGTATTTCCCATATTTTCACATTTAAGTGTGCCACTTTTTGGTAGCATTGGAATCAGAAACTTAATGTTACTACAATTACAGTAATTCATATATAGCTGGCTCGTCATATGATTTCGATTGCTTGGTATTTGTTGATTGGTGTGTGATGGGTAGCTCCACATGACTTCCCCTAAATTGGACATGGAAGGTAAAACAAGTGATATGATATGTTCTCAACGTTAGACATATCAAATTTATCTACATAGCCTGATGGACTTGATTCATACGTAATATATAAAAGAGTCTTTAACGAATCACTTATTGCATTCCCCACTTTATGGTCAAGCGCACGGTGCAAGTCAATAGGTTTCAACTCGTTTTAAGCCTATGGCGTCTCTCAAGTTTTGCTCCAGATCTCTTGGTTGACCTTTTACAGACGGAGCATTTGACTTTCACCAACTCTCCCTCTCGAAGCATCCCAAATTCAAACTATTAAATGTAAAGTATCAAGTGTTGTGACATACTTTTGATCAAAAGTAGGACAAAAGCTATCAAAAATCCTAAACTATACCTATTATGATACATTTACTCTAAACTTTTATTTGTCACACCAAAAGACCCATACTTATACCTATATGACACATTGAGAAAATTATTTTAAAAACCCTAAACTTATTCAGTTTAATCCGTTCAATTTTGTCAATTCAACTCTAAATATTTTCATATTTTATCAATTAAGTCTATTTAGCTAATTTTGGCCAAAATTAACTAGTGTAGACACTAGCCATTTTACGTTATAGGGCCAATGTTAACATGAACAATTTTTCGATTTTTATTAATTTTTTAATTTTTCTGATTTTTCCTTCTTCTTTTTTTCCCTTTCTTTTTCCTTTTGCTAGTGGCTAGGAGGGCTATCCTCGCCTGCCACAAACACGGCCCAGTTGGGCGAGAGGAGCCCTCACTAGGCCAGGGAGGCATCACCTTCACTCAGCAAGGCCAGCTGGCCCAACCGTGGTTGATGGCTAGCAACAAGCAAAAGAGAGAGAAGAGAGAGAGAGAGGAAAGAGAAAATCAGAAAAATTAAAAAAATATATTTCAAAAATTATTAAAATATTATTAAAAGTTGTCTACATCAGTGCCCGCCATCCTAGTGTCATCGTTGAGGTCCACATCAATGATTTCCAACCAAGGTTGGTTATATGAACTCAATTAGCAAAAAAGTAAAAAGATTTAGGATTCAATTGATAAAATTAAAAAGTTTAATACTAATTTGCAATAAGTTTAGGACTTTTTAGACATTTTTTCTGTGACACATTTGAAAGGGCTCGTAATAACACCTAGAGGGGGTGAATATGTGTGAACAACAATTTTTCGCAAAGTCAATAAAAACAATCACTTTTAGAAAAATACAAATTAATAAAGCTTTAAACTAAATAAAGGAGTTTGTACTTAAACAGTTACTTGGAGCTACGAATCAAATAAAGGAGTTAAGGGAAGAGAATTAAGAATACAAGATTTATAGTGGTTCGGCTTAAATTAAATCTACGTCCACTCTCTCGAGCTGATAGCCTACTGACTGAATTTCACTAAAAATTCAAAAGAGATTTTACAACTTGACGATCTTGACTTCACAGAGAAAAGACTTTATTAGTCTCTCACAAAGTCTCATTATGAGTTTTTCTCTTTTGTAAACAACTTTGAGCTCAGTGAATGAAATAGCAAGGAACTAGAAATCTTCAGGCTTTGAAATTTTTCTTTCATGCACTCTATCGAACAATTAGAGAGTCCACCTTAAATACTCTTTCATGCCATCACGACCGTTGGCACTTTCCAAATGAATTCTTCCAATCTACCCGTTGGACAGAATCAATCAAGGAAATCTCGAGTCGTTTAAAGATTTGTAATGAAAGCCCGTCAATCATGTTCGTCCATACAATCAGGATCTTGGTTTCCATAAGTAGAACCTTCCAAGTTTGCTTGCTTTCCAAAAGATTTGAATATCGGAATTGATTACAATAAGGATAATCAATCATGTAGGTGTTATATCCAACCATAAGGTCATCCATAAGCTATGCAAATTGAAACTTTGAAGAAATAAAGATAATCTTGCATCTGGATAAGTCTTCATTCTTCAATCTAGAATCTGTCAATACGGGTAGACTTTGAATCTAAAGTCTAGCAATCTTCAGACTTTGACACTAGAGTCTGGAAGCCTTCAAACTAAACTTTGGAAAGGTTTTGTCAATTTCAAAACAATAAAGAAGATTTCTCCAACAACATTTACCCCAAATTTGTACAATGTAACACATTTACCCCAAATTCTTTCTTGTTGCACAAAATGCCCCTCCCAAAACTTATACTCACATGACATATTTCCCTCAAAAATTTGGTGTTATTAAAAAAAATTTAGGGTTTTTAATCTCATCAAAAAAAGTTTCAGTTAAATTTGTCACACGGGTATAAGTTCGGGGTAATTTAGAGTAAATGCCTCACAGTAAGCAAATTTTGGGGTTTTTGTGGCTTTTTCCCCATTAAAAAAAAAAAAAAAAAAAAGGGGTATCATACTTCACAAGTGAACCAAAAGTTGACTTCTTCTGATATATCTCTTCCATTTTTTTTTTTTTTATGCACTATTGGAGGCTATAGAGTCATAGCTTGGGCGAGGTTGATTTGGTATCAGTTCAACTTTAATCTTACAAGAAATATGAATATCGAAATATGACAGATGTAGCGAGTCGGATTTTTAGGTTAATGCCTGAAAGAAGTAATCACGCTAAGTGCCTCTCTTCATCTTCTTATTAATAAAGAAAAATGCATAAATAAACCAGTGCCTATAATGCGGACGTAAATTTGTTTTCATTCATTATTATGGCCTAGTTTAACTTTGTAAAGGGCCTTGGCGTCGCTCCCCTGCGAGTGTATCTAACGTCTCCCAATGGAGGGACTACGAATGCAGCGATGGGTACAGAGAGTGCTGCGGCTGAGTGAGGCTAAAAGGAGGAGAGATGGAGGAGGGGAGAAAGGTTTATTAAAGAGTTTTTATTACTGAGTGTAATGTTCACTCAGAATTTTTACAAGAGCCAGCAATCGGAGGCCGCAGCTGATCAGGGACAGAGAAAAACATAACCCTGCATGCTGATTTTGATCCTTGGGTGACCATACTCCGATGGTAATCTTTCCTGCTCTTTTTTCGCGAGAAACACAAACAGTTAATGCCCAAATCAAATGTAGCATCACTACACGCTTGGATCTGCGACTCATTCCAATATAACCAAACCAAAATATTTCCTAAAGACACATACCAAAGCACTTTCGTCTTCATTTGCTTTGGTCACCAGGCTTGTATTCTTTGACACCCCGAAAATCAGAACTTGATTATCTCGTTGTCCTGTCTTGACTGCGTCAAAGACGGCAAACTGAAGTGTTCTTGACCCAACAGGCTCGAAGGAATGATGGAGAAGTCTGCATCACAACTGGAAAGAAACTGCACGTACCGGATCAGGTCTCTAGGTTTAGTTCGTGCGATGATAACATCATAGTGGCTGGAGGATTGAAGGGCACAGCATTGACATTTTGTTCAGACAATGACGATAAATTGCTAGGAGTGTACGCTTTACCAAAAAAAAAAAAAAAAAAAAAAATTGCTAGGAGTGTATGCATTCCTGATGATGCTAATATTAGCGTTGCCTTGAAGCTGTCCGGGGAAATTGAGCTTGGCCTTGGTGCCTTTGAATCTCTGAGGGCCGCAATGGCATAGCCGAGGGCTGCTCCTTCGGCCTATCAAGTGCCGAGCCACATCCGAGATGCTTTGTTCGGTCCTGTATCTCAGCAGCCCATCTGCCTCGCGGCCTTTGCCTCACTCCTCTGTAGTGTCTTCTCATCATCCTGTTACTCTCTTTGCGAGCGTAAGCAAACCAAAAAATGGAGGCTTGTTAGTTAGGTTAAGAGCGCAAAGTGAGAAAGCTGTGATGGAAGAACCAAAAAAGAGCACTGGGAGGCTCAATTTCGTGTCCATACCTGTATTGCATTGTCCTCTTAAGAAATGACTAGTTATCATGAGCCATGTTTTTTCCCCTACCAATCTTTGATGTGTTTTCAAAACATTTTTAAGTGTACATAATTGTTATATTTTGAAGACAAGCTTTATCAAAATAGATCCCCATCTCCGCAGTCTTGATCTGAGGTTGCTGGAGGTGCACAATCTCGGGTTAAACCCGAGCCGATGCAAACAATCAGGTATCCTCACATTCATTCATGTACACACAGACGGAGAATTGCTACGATATTGAATCCACCTTGAAGTCTCTGGGAAATGATCTCTAGCGAACCCAAAAGCCCTCAAGGTCAAGGTCTTATTTTCTCTTTACTTCACTCGGATTCTCTTTAGAATTCCCTCTGGACAATGTGAATTTTGACTAATCACTTCACAAATGTTATCAAAGGATTTCCTTCGTCTAACTAACTAACTAAAATCAAGGAAACAATCAAACACATCAAACTCATAAATTCAGATTCAGCCAAGAAGAGAAGAGAAAACAAAAACTTCAACAGGAATTCGCAATGACTAACTCTACCGGCTAGCATCTAATACTATCCACGCCAATTCAACTCATATCCATGACTAACCTGACGCTAGAATGCCAAGAGATGCAACTTAGCAGCACAGCAGCGCGAACGTAGCAATAGAGCCTAGTGACACCTGGTAGATCTTGAACAATTAAATCTTGGACGAGGGAATGTAGAACAAGCGGCACTTGAGCGTGTTGACGATGCCCTGACAGAAGGCCTCCTTGGTGACCCCACCATCACTAGCACTGGAGACGGCAGCCTATAGCTGCTTCTCGATGCCGGCCTTATCGATCTTGAGGTCGTTGATGGCAACGATGGCAACATTGATCTCTAGCTTTGGCACCCCGCTGGCCTTGAGGGCACGGACAGCATTGCCCTCAAGAGGCATGGGGTACCAGTTTCATAGATAACACTAAATTCCAGATACTACAATATGCATTGAACCGAAATTCATGGACAATTTGTGTCACTTTCAAAGATCTCTCGAGCTATTAATGGATCTCCTATGTTTTTTTACACAAGCTCCATGAATTGTGTGATACATGTGAAAATTGAGTTATCATCACTCACTAACATAGGTCACATATGGTATTAGTCCTAGCATGACTCCAGGATTGCTTCCTCAACCAGCAAGTATGAAAACATGATATGCGCAATAACCATAACAACTTACAAAATTTTAATTCTCTAACATAGATACGCAAATAGGAACTTTGATCATTGGCCAATACAATAAGTTGTGGTTAAGTTGTTTAGGTGTGTTTCAACCAAAAAAAAAGTTGTTTAGGTGTGTAACAATAACAAAACAGACACTGCATTCTTATCAACGCGACCGCAATTGCTTAAAGCTGAAGCTTTGTGGTCAATATTTTCTATGTACATCTAAATACCGAGAAAGCACGCGGATTTAGGGCAATCGGCTGTGTTCAGACCAAATGGAAGGAAGGGTGTTATTGTCTTTTCATGAGAAGTATATGCTGACTTTTACAGTTTTACTCCCCTCCTTCCCCGGACGGCGTGTCAAACTCCAATTGGGCCCACCCATCAGAGAAAAGCATCACCAAGTAGAAGTGATCTCTGAAAACCTAATCCCCGATTCTCCAGAAAAAAGAAATACTTCTTTTATCTGGTTGCCGGTTGATGGTAGACAGTCTATTGTCGTCATCTACCTTAAATTGGTCAGTGCAACCCCTCGTGGACCGGGCCAAGCACAAATTGAAGACTATGTTTGGCCTTTCTTTTGCTCACTGCAATAGAAACTCTAATCAAGTTGCTGACTGGGTTGCAAAAGCCCAGCGTTTTGATTTTCTTCCTAGTAATTGGGCGACTAGTCCCCCTTCTCGATCTCCTGGATCTTCTTTGTACTGATGCTTTTGATGTATTACCTTTACCTACTATCTAATATAATCAGCTTTGTTTCTCGTCAAAAAAAAAAAAAAAAGAAGTGATTAATTCAAGATCTGGAAATCTACCATGTTGTAACGGATTCTCATTTTTTGAATCCTAAAATCTATAATGTTTGCTTGGAATCGATTCCAATCTACCATGTTGTAACCGATTCTCATTTTTTGAATCCTAAAATCTATAATGTTTTGCTTGGAATCGATTCTAAAACTTATCTTTCTTTTTTTTATCCAATTCTATTGTCTAGCCAAGGACTTCTTTTTTTTTTGGTTCATTTTTTACGGCAAATCCATGTGAGGTTATAAGCAACAAAACATTCAAAGTAAAAAGAGGAATAACATGAATTCTCTATCTGTTAAAAATAACAATCCATAAGAAGAACATGTAGTCACGTATAATTACAAACAATAAAAAGTTCAAACACGTAACATAAAGCATTAATTATAAAACTCAATTCTTCATTAATCCATAAAAATTTAGGAAGAGGAAAAACCGAAGAGGAAAAACCGGCAAGGAGTTTCGGAAAAGGATGAAGGACGAATGACAAAGGAATGCTACGATTAGAATTTATGAGAAAAAGAAATTAGGATTTTGACTTATTAGCTTATAAAACCGGTTCCAAAACTGGTTCCAAAACAGGACGGTCCAATCCAATTCCCCAACGAGTATTCACTCGAAATCAATTCCCAGGCTTGTTTTTTGGGAGATTTAGTCCGATTGTACACTCCTATCGCGAAATTGTATGATTCATTTCGCATATAGAAACTTTTCTCGATAACCATCTCCATGGACTCTCTCTCATAAAAATTTTCTTTCGTTTTCTCAGCATCAAGATCTAGCGAACATTGAAGCGAACCACGAATATTCAACATGGAAATTTCGTGGACGGGCATGACTTGGAAACTTCCATGACTTTCTGTGGGGTTGGTGCAGTGTTTGAGAACAATGCATTTCATAAAAAAATTGATTATAACGCACATCATTGGTTTCGTGCGAAAAATCTATAAATCAAGCGGGATTGAGGCAAGTGTGAAATCGGACTAGATGGAATTGGGTAATTAGATACGATAAAAAAAAAAAATCAAATTTAGTCTCTTCCTCTTATAAAATTGGATCTTATAAATTCTTAAAATTTGTCTATTAACTAAACCTTCATTTCTTAAAAGAGAAAAGAAAAATAAACTAAGAGCCATTTTTCTCTTGTTAAAGGAAATAAATTGAATAGCAGATTTCAATCCATTACTCAACTCGAATCCTCAACGGATGTGGTGAACGAACAGGACTTTAATGGGCATGACTAGGAAATTTCTAATTGTGCTTTAGGATTTGGAAAAAAATTTAAGAAATAGGATAAAGTTGGATATAAGAGAGACATAGATCAAATAAAATTATCCCATGGGGAGGTAAGATAAAGATAGATAGGATTTCTAATATCTATAATAGAAAAACTATTTTTCTCGAATAACAAACTTCTTAAATTTAAAAAATTAAAATTATATTTTAGTATACATAATATTTGAATTCTAATATAAGAAATTCAAAATGAATAAAACAATGATTTCGTTTGTTAAATTTAATTTTTTTTATATATATTCAAATTTAATTCTATCTTACAATATAAATTCAATATGCAAACATATTTATATTTATTACATATTTTAGGTACTTTTACAATTTACTATTTAATAAAATCTAATTAGAGAATGATGGAAGGGGAAAGGAAATTAATTAAACAAAAGAGAAAAAATAAAATAAAAAATAGCTAATAAAAATAAAGTGGATAAGAGTGTCATGGGAGATTTTTACCATCTCTATTTGTGAATTTTTAGGTTCATTTACATTAATATGTCATTTATATAAAATAATATACATGATATGATATGAATATATCTAACTTTATTATTATTACCACCAAATAGTGGATAAAATATAGTGAAATCCCTGGATTTCATATTATATCATATACAATCTTATACTGATTAGAAATCCAAGCGACTAAACATAGCCTTAATGCATTCTCATTGTCAATAAAGACCAAGAGATCCATTTGACCGAAGTTGGGAAATTGCGAAGAACTATGGCGTTGTTCACTAGCTTTCAGTTTGAGTCTAAGTTCCTGTGTGCACTTTTTGTTGTGCAAGCATTGGAATTCAGTCATTCCGAAGCTTTGATTAATGTAAGCTGTATTAGCACAGAGAGGGATTTTCTTCTAAAATTCAAGCAAGGCCTCGTCGACCACTGTTGAAAATCTTCTCCGAGGCACATTCCCCACTGGCATCGTTGAAAAATAATCAATAGCTTAACTCTTTGGACGAATCTGACAATTATTGGTCGGAAGGTTAGCTTTCGAAAAAGGGGCTTAGCCGATCTTGTGGGAGGATTTTCGGACCAAAATACAATGCTTTTGTTTGTGCACGAAGTAATATGAAGAATATTGATGTTTCCGACAGCAATTTCAATGGTGATCGACTCAGATCAATTTCGGTGGGGCCAAAAATTTCCAAATTTTGTGCTATTTAATGAAATATAATAAAAATAGTGCATTTATAATCTGAATATGATATTACAAAATTATAATTTTTATATATAAATAGCAGTTGACATGCTATACCGTTGAATGGCTAAATAAAAAATATTAAACAAGTTAAGAATTATTTTAACGGGAGTATAAAACGCAATGTGTTTTTCTACGTGTATAATTCGTATTAATTTCAAAAGGCCGAATATTTTCCATAAGTTCGGCAAATGAGTTGGAGACCGTGGCTTTATTGAAATTACATACGTATGTGTATTTTAAGCAAAAGTACGAGTTTTATGTACTAATAGAAGCTTGGAGCAGCTATGTAAACTGAAGATAGAGAAGTTGGAATCATGTTCTTCCAGAAGAAACTGAATAAATGAGCCAATCCACCAGGATAGTTTTTGCATTATCATTGTAATTGACAGGATGTTCGGAAAAGAAGGCATCGTTTATGATTTTTACGGAGTTAACATTTACGTATGACTATTACCGTGAAAATTCTGTAATTGTTAACAAATGACACTATGGATTATGGTGTGAATTGTATATGGTGTGAATTGTATTATTGAATGGTCTGTGGTGAGTAGAACTAATGTCGAAGGAGTCAGGAATGCTTGGGCAGTCGCTACAGCAAAAACAATTTTAAATTAGTGCATCCATATACGGAGATTTCCGAGGGTTTATACCAAGGAAACAACATAAAACGTGCTTGTTAAAAAGAATATGCGATGTTGAAGTCTAATAAAAGTAAGTCTCCCTAATCAATTATTAGGACGCTTCCAAGCATTTGCTTGATCACCATGTTAAGATCTCCCCCTTTTGACACATATCGCACTTCCACCATGAAGTTCGCGGCTCCCTTTCACTGAAGATAGGATAATGAATGCACAACGTACAACTAATAATCTGCTTATAAACTTAAAATCATGGTAATTAGGATTCGGTTCGGGTTCACGATCTACAACCTCGGATGGCTATTTTTACCGGTACGAACATCCCCATTCGGATTTGTCGAAGTGTTAGGCAATCCTGGATTTTACATAAGCTTTATCTATCTCGTCACACGCTTCCAACTTATGAATCATTTGTGACAAGAGAGAATGGGGGAGATAGATATTGACGTGGCAGGGTCGAGCCATGTTTTCTAAAAAATTGATTTAATTTTGTTAATGAAATTTTTTTTTAAATGAAGCTAATTTTTTCCACATGTTACAAAATAATAAAAGGTTTTGAAAGAATAAGAATGGAAAATACTTAATCAATCAAATCAAACAGAAAGACAACTACAGCTTCATATAATATGCACATCAGGAGCACATAACTGTGTCCTAACAACGATTCACCAAAAGAGAATGTCCAATATGTTGTGCGTTTGATGCGTGTTCCTCCCCCATGATTTGGATCATGCAAATGTCATTAATTTCCTCTTGTTCATGTTGGGCACGGTCCGTTGGGCTCAAATTTTACAAAAGCCAATCAATTCGAGGACAAGCTATACCTATTGTCTTTCAAGATCCATTGTCTAGTGCACGTGGACTGCTGTAATACTATAGACCCCGATAGGGCCAGTAAGTCATGAGCACGGAAAGAATCGGAAAACTAGTGGCTTTCCTCTTCCATCATTGCATAGTGCCGTCATTGTCTTCACCAACTCAAATAATATATTGAGAAAACTCCAAATAAGGGTCCGAAGTACTCTCAACTTTTCAAATAAGGGTCTGAAATAAATATTATTTCAAATAAGAGCTTGAAATGATTATATCAATCTCAAAAAATTATATGAACTCATCGTTTAGTGAAAAGCAATTTCGTCTTTTCAATTTTTTATTTTTTTCCTTTTTTCTTTCTTTTTTTTCTTTTTGTTCCTTCCAAAAAACTAAAAAAGATTTTTAAAAAAAATGCATGGGAGAGAGGCTCCCTCCCACCGATGGCCGATGCCCCCATCACCAGTGGGGTAGCAATAGTTGACGAGGTTGCGAACGCTTGAGCAAGGGCCGGTGACCCTCGCCGACTAAAAGTGAGGGCCAGCAAGCCTTCGCTAGAGATGATAGAGGATGACAAACCTCTCCAAGATCGGGTGAGGGTCGCCCACCCTCACCCCAGCTTATGCGAGGGTCGATGGCCTCGCGCAAGCCTAGCAAAGCACTCGCTTAGCACCCTGAAATTGGGTGGTGTAAGGTCTAGGGGCACTTGGCGAGAACTACCAAGCCTGTGTACAACCCTCGCCGAGGCCAAGGCAAGTGGGGTGACCCTCGCCTAGATTTGGGAGAGGGTTGCCGTCCTCTCTCGTCTCTGGCGAGGGCCAATCAACCCTTGCCCAAGCACCGACAACCCCACCAACCATCGCCGCTGCCCCATCGGCAATGGGTGGTGGCCACAAGCGAGAGGGAGCCCTCCCGCCTCTGTTTTTGCCTTATTTATTTTTTTTTTAAATTTTGTAATTTTGTAATTTTCAATCTAATTTAATTTAAATTTAAATTGTGTTTGAATGAAAATATCCTCAATCGGTTGGATTTTTTGTTAGCAAGTCTAGGCACTTATTTGAAACAATCATAATCATTTCAAGCTTTTCTTTGATACTAATATAGCTATTTCATGCTCTTAGTTGAAACAAAATCCACTACATGCCTTTGTTTAAAAAAATGAAAGCACTTCCGGTTCTTAATTGGAATTTTCCCTAATATATTTGGAGTAGTTTGTTCCCAATTATATCTCCAACACATTGGTAGATGAAGATGCTGACCTAGCAAAGGTTGTGGGGGTGTTTTTCTCACAAAACAAAGATTATACATTACTCTAGGCACCGCTTACATAGGGTGCCATCTTTATCCATGAGGTGTGTCGTGACCTACTCCTTGGTACGAAAAGAAATATGTTCAAGGATACTACCTAAAAGGCAAGCCTACGGCCTTAGTTTTAGACACAAACTCTCCTAAGCCCATGCCTCACATGATGTTGGGTATTCAAATTGACGTTATAAGAATTTTCTAATAAAGAGTCACCACTAACCTATTGAGGTTGACTTAAAATCAAGTGAAGTATGAGAGCATACTTCACTTCCTATGCAATTAGAGAATTCAGGATCATAGACTTGATTATACTAATTAATTAATTAGCGCCATTTCAATACCTAATTTTGATCATTTCAAAAAATAATTTGTCAACTAGTCTGGATTGATTTTGAACATATCCACTAAAATCTGAGGTGATCACATGGATGTACAATCATTAAAATAATAATCAGCAACCAAAGAAGGCAAAGCAAGGGTCTAACGCTAAGATAAATGCTATACTAAAGGTGAATGATAATCAATATAATGAAAGTGCTCAATCAAGAGTGTTCGTCTCTAAGAACAATAGAAACTCTATGATAAAACCCTAATGGCTTATTCAATTTTTTAGCACAATTTTTTTAACAACAATTTTTTCGCAATGTTAAGAGAAGACTACCCAAAAAAAAAAAAAACTATTTTAAAGATTTTTCTTGACTTTATAAAAAAAAATTCCTTTTGGATTTTTTAATAAATTAATTTAGTTATTTAGTTATTTATTTATTGTTGTTGTTATTATTTTTTAATTGGAAAAGAGATCCAGTCGGGCTCGGGCTCGGGGCCGAATCCGAGCTGCCTGCCGATTTGGACCAATTCACAGGCGGACTCCACACCGATTGGCCTAGGCGCTAAAACAAACCTAAACTAAACCCCAAAAGCCCAATTTACCTAAAACGTCCAGCCCAGTCCGACTAAGCCCTAAACTTACTATGGCAGAATCAAATCCAACGCTAGCTCTCTGTTTCCATTGACGCCACCCTAGGCCCAGCTTCTATTGTGACGGAAATCAGCCGAAGGTCCCTTAAAATAAACCCAAGCACCCATTTAGGCCCTTTATGCCTTAGAAGCCCCCTTTTCACGCCATCCATGAGCGAACGACGCCGGTCGGCCGGACCAAGCTCCGATTCCGGCGACTTTGGAGTAGGGACGGTGACGTCGTGGAACATCGGACACGGGCCTCCCCTGGTGGCCGAACTCATATCCCATCCAACGCCGGCTATCCAAACCGGTCACCAACATCGACGAACCAACCCATGGCGTACAACCAACGCACGATTTGAAGAGACCAATTTATACCAACATCCCATGCAACTATGGCTACCAAGGACGAGATAAGTTACCCCAGGCCACTGACTGCCATGGAAAACCACTGAAACAAACAAACATGGAGAAAACAACACAAGGGAAGGCCATGGCACCTTAATTGATGAGCAAAAATTTCATAAAAACATACTTAATGATAAATGAGACGATCAACAGCACTCCAGCTACAGTAGCATGCCTCAAACTCGAAAGAAAAGGGGCTCTACTCATTGGTTCACTTTAGGGTCATTTCGTCGAACATATGGTGTGAATACGGAAGATATCGAGCATTTTTTAGAACTCGAACTCGGGTCTAGACCCAAAACACATCACCAGAGAATGCTCGACATCAAGCACCAACTAGTTAAAAAGAAGGCGCTCAAGATCTAGAGACACCAAATTCGGTCCTTCCTTAAAACAGAATATGGCAAGGCAAAATGGGAGTTCATGGGAATCAGTTTCGACCGCGGAATCCCTATCCGGCTCAGAGATGGCGGCTATAGGGCGAGCTCGGGACAAGTCGAGCTACGGTCGACCGCTTCGCGACGTCCCCGGGCCGAGATCCTCGAGAAACTCACCGGAGGTTTGGTGCAAGGTTAAAACGGAGCTGCAAACTCGAAGGCGTCGGCCGATAGTCGTCGGACGGGGCTCAAGCGTGGCCAAGCTACCGGAGAACTCCTTCTCGCCCTTCGGTTTTTATCTCTCAGTCGCTCTCTTTTTCAATCTCTTCCCCGGATTCCCTCTCTCCTTTCTTCACTCCAGGCCAGGACGACGCTAGCTGCCTCTGTACGAACACGTGCCGCGCGACGTTCTCTGTACCATGCACCGGCGTCTTTCGTCCTGTGTTGTTTGTCGTCGAGCCGCAGTCCACAACAGAGAGTAGAGAACGTGAAGGGGAGAGATAAGCAGGCCGGGCCGAAAAGCAGAGGAGATGGCCCGGCCTGCACAGGGGAAAGTTAGAAGAAGATAACAAGACAGCCAATCGACAACCACTAACATCAACAACTTGATTAGTGAATCGGTAACCTCTTCGCATAATCAGCAACTTCCAATGAATTTGGTTTAATTATTAACATGGACGGCATTGCTCCGGGCATCCACGGCGTCGTGCTTGTCGGCGAGGGCTTTGCAGAGCGAGTAAAATGGGGAAAAAACGACTCTTTCGTCCATCGCGGGAGAGGTCGGGGAAGGAGGGAGAGAACGAGGGGAGAGAGAGAAGAAGCGAGATTTGCATAAATGAAAGCCGAGGGAAGGGGATGAGCGGAGTCTAGTGAGGAGTGAAGAAGAAGATGATGATGGTAGCGGCGGCGGCGGTGGCATGCAAGTCCTCTTGGCGATGCTGAGTTAAAAAAGATCTCTGCTTTTGGAGAGGGAAGTGAGTGAGCGGGAGATATCTTTGGGATTCTTGCCATTTTTTTTTATTTACGAAAATTATGATTATTTCCATAGAGGAATTGAACAGTTACATTCAAGCATTTAGTCAAAAGAAAAAAAAAGATTATTGTTAGATTCTTGAACGTTACGAAAATTAAATGATTTAAAAATTATTTTTTAAAAATAATTGGATATAATATGTTGTTGATAATGAAAAAAAAAATATTGTCCAGTTATTTCAAACGATTGAAGTGATTATTTTAGGAAAATATTTTTCAAATCATTCATTTATTATGAAACAAACAGAGTCTTAGAATAACAAAAAATTTATGCATTCCTTATTGAATGAATTATATATGTTTGAACTTAGCTGTGCAACCAAATGATTCCGCATGTTAATAGTTCAATGATAAGTGTGTAACTTATCGTTACACTAAAGATGAATCTAATAAAAGCCCATAGACAAAATAACTTTAATTTATATGAATATAGTATAGCAATCTCTCTAAGTATCGCCTTTAAATTTGTCACTTAAGATCGTCAAAACGAGGCAAGAAAATAATTTGATGTCCCGACTAGCGATATGGTATGTCCAATCATGGTAACAGTAGCAAAAACGTGAGGTTGCCTGAGTGCATTGTTTTTTAGTGGTATTGGAGAAAATTAGGGATAAGTGTAGAAAAGAAACTTGTTTGGTTGATGGCTAAGTGAGGACTTTGGTTTTAATTTTGGTCAATTGAGGAATTAATGCTTTGAACGGCCACGATCAGGTTTCGTGGTCTTCTTTGTGAAATTCAAGCATAAAAAATGATACACGACAAATTATGGAATATTTCACGTGGAAACCATGTAGGGTTTTCAACTCTTGAACATCGATGGCTAGTTTAAGATTCGATTGGAGCCTTTTTTTGAAATCTTCAGTTATTTATTCATTAAAATAAAATCTTAGTATCTCAGTTTATCAGTGGCCAAATCCGTAAGTTTGTTTCCGCATTTGTCCAGAGAAAATAAGAATCATTAATCGAAATATTGACTGACAATCATGCGTGGAAGTAAACAAGCAAGAAAAATCAAGAATACTGTGAACACGTTATCAAAAACACATTTGAAAATTTTGGTCTTTATTTTCAAATTGTGTTATGAAAAATTGGATCGGCAAATTATTTGGCCATTTAATTATTAGTAAGTTAATAATGAAATAATGAGTTTATCTATGTCAAGTTCAATAACAAATTATTAATTGCATTGATAGTGAAATAATCTGAATATATTAATTTTGCCTCTATTTATTTTTCCAAGATTGTACATTATTGTTAACTTTACTGGTTTGTGATTTTTTGTATAAAGATAATTAATTTGGGATAAATGTATCATACAATGCAAGTTCAGGTTTTTTGTGAGATGGAAATTAGTTTTAGATAATTATGGCATGGGGTAACGGTTTGGCATTTTAATGGTATTAGTGTGAGAAAAATTCAGATAAAATATATAGCATCGTGTTTATAACAATAGAGTTTTATACGAGCACAATCCTAGTTATAATGTAAAATGAAGATATCCTAATACTGGCCCTTAAGTGGGTGCGTGAAAACATGCTTTTTACTTCTTGATAGCATCGTTAAAAGATTCGCCATTTGCTCAAATAAATTATTGATAAGATATTACCAGCCGAACAAAGTTTTAATTTTTACCATACCGATGAGTAGACTTGTCTAATTTCGACTCACACAATTGGCTCATTTTATACACATCTTATTTTATAGGACAAAAGCAAGAGATTATTTTATTGTTTTTTTATAACCAAATGGAAAGAAAGAGTAGTGTTGGAGAATAATAAGCACAACGCGGTTATTATTTGAAGCTTCAATAGCAATCTTCCAACATGAAGAGAAAAACTGTGGATTTATTGCAATCAAACTTATGTTTGCCTCTGGAATTTGATAAGTCAATTTGTACTTCATCCACAAATCAAGGCACCGTCTTTTGTGTTGGAAATCTTCCAAATAAATTCGTTACCATGCAAGCTTAGTACTTGCCAACTGCATGAAATACTGAGTCTTTTAAAAGTTCACCTTCCAGCCTATTTTAAAAAACATCAAGGAATCTAAGCCACCGTCTACTTTCAAAAGATGACAGCAGAGAATATGCCATGGCTATCATTATAACTTTGATCAAGATGCTCGAGGTTTGCTAAAGTTTTGAACAAGGAGGAATAAATGAATTTATGGAGTTTTAACGCGAATCAAAGAATATGTTTTTTTTTTTTCTAGTCAAACAAATCAAAGAATTTAACAGAAGTGAAATTGACGTGCAAAGCGGCTGACGCATCTTCCAAATCATCCCGTTGATAAGGAAAAACTCTAGGAAGGAAAGCATGTGGATAGCACTTAACCCTTCTTTGGGGTTGACAAGGACGACATACGACGGGTCTAAATACCTCGAGTTAGAAACTGTCCACTCCCACTGGAGGTTCTCTTGTTTAAAATGAAGTAGTGCCTTCCAAGACCCGTCATAGGTCAAGAAACCTAAAACCACTTTTCTTAACACTGCGAGGGAAAAAGAAAACGGAAGGATTTATGAGCAATGTCGTGCAATTATTTTCAATATTCCTTCCCCTCTGTCCGCTGCAATTTAGAAAAAAAGAAAGAAAACGAAAAAAAAAAAAATTATGTTACGTTTGCCACAGGTTCACTGTATTCTACAATCACAGTGCACCGTGAGACTTTTCCTCCAGAGGAATCATGAATACAGATGCAATTATTTTCTAGACTAAACAGGAACGAACTGGCATCGAAACTTTTGTCTGTTTTCACCACAATTAGGAGCCACTAACTGATATCGTTCTTTGTTTAATTGCTTGAGTGATCAATCAGTTTTCGGATGACCCAAGACAAAGCACCGGATCTTCACTAGGTGAAATAGAATGTTGGCCTTGAGTTGTCTTGTTAAACTTTTCAACCTCCTAACTTCTGTAAGATTTTGATTAATGCAGAGGTTGGGACCGTTGGGGAGTCAATCTCGTGACACTTGTCTGTTCTCATATGGTTAGCTAAATTCGTTCCACATTAACACGTTTTCATTACGAAAGTTCAGAAGACTAATAAATTGTATCATGCGGGTAGTTTGTCTCTTGAAATCTATTCATACCGAAGGTAATGGTGAAAAGTAATCAAAGACACCTCAAAGCCAAATAACGATTTTGTCCATGACTATTGTTCTGACGATTAATTTTCAAGTCCCTAATTGAGAAGAATTAAAGTAGATACATAGTAGTTCTTTTCTATATTAATTTTGGGTTGCATCCTCGAAAGTGTACTAAAAAAACATGCTTCATCTCGCAAGGTTGGAACTTCAATCAATTTCCTCGTATTGATATCATTTTACAAAAAATTAATGCCCAACCCCTTTGACCATGGAGCTTAGAAAGGATTATTGTTGAATGACAATTGAGGTTTTCAACTCTCAAGTACACCATTAAAAAGGGGATCGTTGAGTGATACATAAATGTGAATGCAAGAGGACTGCTGTCACCAACGAGGTTATTTTCGCAAAGTGACACTAGATGTAATTGCAGCATCTTTTTTTCATTAATTTGGGGAATGTTGCCTTTGATAATATTATCGAAGAGATCCAGCACTTCAATATTGGACAAAATATTGGATAGCCAATCGGGAATTTCATCCGAGATGCTTGCACATGACATGTCTAATGTTGAAATAGTTCTCTAGGTTTAATACCGGTTTGGAAATTCTGGTCCCACTTCCTAACTGGACATGAGACTCTTAAAATGTGGAACGGAGGAGCCCAAGACGCGTTAACAATTATAACAACTTCATTCAGGAAAACTGATAGCTTTGGTCAAGTTCTTAAGATTTGTAAAGTGGATTTCGCTTACAATGACATTCAAATATCAATGTCCATCACCTCCGAATTGGTTAGTCAGCCAATATTTTCTGAAAAAATTCCCACTTAGTTCGTTACCTTCGAGACGCAACTCCCTCAGAGACATAGCTCCCCCACTGTAGAGGAAATAGGACTAGAGATTGAGTCCCGTCAGAGATCAAAAGATCATTTTGAAATTTCCAAATTGAATCGGCAGGTGACCACCGGTATTATTACTAGAAACATCAATATTCTTCAAGTTACTTCCACAAATTACTCGGCCAAAAAGAAAAACAGAGTAGAACAGAGCGCAATCGGTGCAACTTTGGAAAACAACGACTAGTTGTGATGAGTGGTGCCGGACGACTTTCGGAGGCAGCGGCGAGGACTTGAAGACTAGAAAATCTTTAATTTAGAGGAATTTTCAACCATCGTATGAGTGGTGATGAGTGCTCTGCTCTCTGTTCTCTGGTTCTGTTGTGGCCTAGCGTATGGTAGCCGGCGATGGAGGGCCGGAGTGCCTTTTATGTGGACTGGAGTGGACTGAGGCGAGCCCTAGTGATACAAGAAAGGTAACGGGAATAAGCGCTATTGATTGAATCGAAATCGAGCACCAGAGAAAAAGAGAGAACTTTCACTTTCATTTCAGTCCAACGAAGAAATGAAGGATCTGATCTCCACTGAGCTTCAATCATGGCCATTCTTCTTGAATCAATTCTCAAGGCTAAAGTCCGCTCTCGTGAGGATGTTCGTGCCGGTAAAATTATCCAAACGAGGGTTTTGACCGTGATTTTCAATTTATAAATAGATTATTAGTTGTACGTTGTGCACGTACATTATTCAATTTTCAATGACAGAGAGCCGTGAACCGTCACATGGAAGTGCGATATGTTTCATGGATTTCCGTAAATAACCAGAGATGTTAGCGTGATGATCAATCATGTCGTTGTATAGTTAAATGATTAGAAGCCTCGTAAGAAGTGATTAAGGAGACTTATTTTTAGGGCTTTTTCAAAATAATTTAACCTCAATGGTGATAGGATAATCGAGCTCATGCATTGGATAATAATCTTTCTAATAAGTGCGTTTAACGTTGTTTCCTTGATAAGAAAATTTAGATGACATATCTAGCCCCATACTTAAAATACTAACAATTTGTCTTTGCGCAATTTAGTTAAAATTTATGAAGAGATACTATCTTAACAAACTAGGGAAGTATGCATCTTGATACTCACCCTCAAGTTGGTCTGTGAAAATCGATGATGCCTTTAACTTCTTAATGGCTTTGTGAAAAGATTCGTTAGTATGCTTGAAGAAATTTTCGGCCACACTTATGCAATCAAGTCTTATTTACTGTGACAGTGCATTACATGTGTAGTGCACTCAATACACTCCTGAATTTTAAATCATGCAGATTTCTAATGGGGTTGATCAAAAATAAAAGTGTATCTTCAACACTAGTTCCTTCCACCTTGACCCGTCCACAAAACTAAACATATTCATTCTGCCACACACTAGAAATTGACAAGAGAGGAAAAAGAAAAGTCGAAGGCTTAAAACACGTTCTGTTTATTGATGTGAACGTATTTTCTTCTGTCCATCTGATAACCCAATGCAGTTCTTCAAAGTGGAGCAAGTTTCTCCAGCTCTCTAGCTCTTCTGGTACACATGCCCAAAATAATCAACAATGGCTTCAACCGAGATAAGATGCAAGAAATTGGTTAGCAAGAAAGGGGCAAGTATTACCTGCTAAACAAGCTCCCTTTCACGTCGTGGGAATGTTCTCTTGAACCAAAGCATGGTGATCATTGTTGTCATTGAAAATTTCTCAATGGCCTTATCCATCGCTTGGAAGTAAGAGACCCTCCAAGATCCCTTGAAGTGCAGGACGCTACAAAATCCTAGAAATCCCACCGTAAAGCCAGGTCCCAATCCCGCATAGAACCAATTGCAGATATCCACATCACCTTCTCTAGGCTTATCTCCTCTGGAATTATCACCGTCGCGCCCATCACTACCGGGTGGCTCATCTCCAGGACAAGTATTCAGAAGAGGAGCTCCACAGAGCCTGTCATTGCCACGATAAACGGATTCATCGTCCACGGTGCGCAGATGATTGCCAGACGGAATAGGACCAGAGAGTCTATTGAAGGACAGATTGAGATGACTAAGGAAGTCCATGTTGGATATGCCTGGAGGGATGATACCCGACAATTTGTTTCTGGAAAGATCAAGAGATTCTAAGTTTTTCAGGTCACCAATATTTGAGGGGATATATCCACTCAAATTGTTCTGAGAGAGGTTTAGATTTTCAAGTTTGGCAAGCTTAGTCAACTCTTCTGGTATTTGCCCATCCAACATGTTTGCTGAAAGATCAATTGAGTAGAAGTATTGAAGCGTAGTTTCATAGATTTGGCTAGTTCCCTTTGTGTTAACCACAACATAGACACCGTCCATAAAAAAATGTCCCTCATCCGAATCAACCATAGACAAGATCCCGTCAAAACAATTGGGAATGGGTCCAGAAATGTTATTCTGTGCTAGGCTCAAGAATTGGAGAAATTTTAATTGGCAATATTGGGGAGGAATGCCCCCAACAAAGCGATTTTTCTCTAAATTGATAATTGTCAAGTTTGCAGATTGTGGCCAAAATGGCGGTAACCTACCTGTGAGTTCATTGTCGCTGAGATCAAGGACCCTCATTGTTGGTATATTTGACAAACAGTTTGGGATTTCTCCAGTCAAGCCATTCCCCCGTAGGCTTAGAATGAACAATGGTTGAGGATGGCACAAGGATTTCGGAATCTGGCCATTTAACTTGTTATCCCCAAAAAACAAATATTCCAACATTTGCGATGCTCCCCAGCATCGAGGAAGTTTCCCAGACAGTTGATTCTTGGAGAGATTAATTCCACCAATCCAATTCAACTTGCACAAAGAATTTGGAATGCCACCGGTGAGATTATTACCCTCAAGATTTAGTTCTACTAAGTGTGGCATCTTGTTGCTGATATCTTGGGGAACCTGGCCTCTAAGCATGTTGCTTGAGATATCTAAAATTTCAATGTTAGAGAAAATGTTGTAGAGCCAATCAGGAATGTCATCTGAGATGCTCGCATTTGACATCCTCAATATGGTGATGTTCCGCTGTGTTTGAAGCCAGTTTGGAAATTGAGGTCCCACTTTAAAATTTGACAAATCTATCTCGTGAATTTGGAATGGTGGAACCCAGACAGAGCTCATATTTAATATGAGCTGATTGGAAGAAATGTCTAACATGGTTAAGCTTTTGAGATTTTTAAAGTGAAGTTCGCTTACAACTCCATACAAAAAATTCCAGCCTAGTGAAAGCTGCTTTAGATTCGATAGTTGCCCAATACTCTCTGGAATGGTTCCACTCACTTTGTTTCTTCCAAGATCAAAAGTTCTTAGAGACGATAACCCCATCAAATTAGTAGGAATAGCACCAAAAATCAAGTTAGATGAAAGATCAAGGTACTCTAATTCTTTGAAATCTTTGAATTGATTTGGTAGGTCGCCGCTAATATTATTGCCGGAAACATCAAAGATCTTCCACTTACTTTGTGAGCAACCAAGTGAATCGCCTAAAATGTCAGAGATATTCCCATTTAAGAAGTTTTCTCGTAATCGTACCGATTGCAATTTGCAAAGACTGCTCAAATTTTTGGGAAAATCACCTTGTAGAAAATTATAAGACACATCCAAGAAGACAAGCCTTTGATTATTCTCGATGATTGTTGTGGGAAAAGGGTCTTGGATGCTACCGAAAAATATGAAATTATCACACTCGTTGGACAAATCAATATGTTCTAGCTTGCTACAGTTATAGATCCATGGGGGAATAAAACTTAGATTATTGGCCCCGATACTGAGAAATCTAAGAGATGTGAAATTGGCTTGCAAAGAGCTAGACATATCTTGCAATCTACAACAGCTCAATCCTAAAGACTGCAAAGATGGTAGCATGTTAATGCAACCAAACCAATCTTTGACCTTAGAAAGGTTAACACCAGACATATGCAAATATTTCAAGGAAGATAATTTCGACACCCAGTGAAAGTTGTTCAAGGTTAAATAACCTGTATAGGAATAAATACTAAGATCCAAGTACTGTAATTTGGAAAGGTTACTGAGCTACCTAGGAATATCTCCGTTGAAGCTTGCATGTGAAAGGTTTAGATACTCCAATTTTTGAAGAGAAGCAAAGAACATTGGGATTTTTTGGGTTGAAAAGTTGTTGACACTAAGGTCTAGATACTTCAAATACTTCAATTCTGTTAAAGAAGGAACTATTTTACCTCCCAACATGCACTTATCTGAAAGTATGAAGACATCATCGATCTCTTCTATACATGGATTACGAAGATCAAGCTTCAGGACATGGCCAGTTTTCTTGTTGCATTCAACTCCTTCCCACTTGCAACATTCTTCTCCAGTCCAAGACGACAAGCGTCTTGAAGGATCAGTGAGACCATGCTTGAACTTTAGAAGAGCTTCCCTCTCTGCAGCAATACAGCTTACATTGGTTGAAACATTGGTTGAAGCGTTGGAATGACTGAATTCAATTACTTGAATGACAAAGATTGCCCATAGGACGGTAGACACAAGGCCATCGTAAGATGCCATAGGTTCTTTGGGACCTGAGAACAAGTATTGCTTTAATCAAGTGAATAATTGTCTTTGATTCACCAAAAAAAGAGCCACTATATAATATTGATACAGTCATTTTCTAATCAATGTCCACCATGATTTCTTAAAGGACGGCTCCAACTTTCCAAGTCAATGCCTTCCAAGACCCGCCGGCCAAACGGTTGATCATTCAAATTAACCCAAAACATGTATTTTATTTAATCTTTGTAATAATGGTCAATGGAGGACAAGAAACAAAAACGAAGAAAGAGGGATGCAGACGGCACCACGTAACTCTAAGTCTGGCTATTGTCTTCTTTAATTTATTTAAGCAACTCTAGATAAGTAATCCATACTACGATATAAATACAAAGGAGAAACTTGGTGAGAACCTCTATGCCGCTGGGTCTCTACATTTACCGTTGAAGGTTTTTCATTTTTAAGAAGACAATCTCTCCATTAGAATGACTCGTGAAATAGCACACTCATGTTAAAAAGAAAAGCAAAAGTTCTTTTATATGAAAAGGATGAAAAGGAAAAAACCTTAGCAAAATTAATTTGCATTAGGAAATTGATTCAAATGGTTATTGCATTACATGAAAATTGGAAAGTTACTTTTCTTTTCTTTTTTCCATCATTGTTTCCGTAAAAACTGTTCTGCATGCCACATATGAACGATTTTATTGTTCCAGAATGGATCCTAATTTTTTGGCCAAGTTACGTTGGAAGGACCTCTTAGATATTTAATGTACTAGATCTCATATATGCCTTTTAGACTAGATAACTATTCTCATATCTACATTCAATTTTCCTCAATTAAAATGGCAACGAGAGGCTTTTTGACAATGATAACTTTGAAAAACACCGTTGGCAAAAAAGAATAACTTGTGACTTTTTTCTCCACGTAACATTTTGGTAATTTATCAAGATTTTTCTGAAATCATCAATTTTTTACAGTTGGCAAATTACCAATTTTTGTACTAACTTACCAACTTTTGTTTGCATAGCTTACTAACGTTTCAATTTTACTAACTATTACATGAAATTTTTAATCTAAATTAGAGTAATTTACCAATTTTTGTCCATTAAATTATGAATTTTCATTTGAGTTGCCAACGTTTAATCGTTCTTTTCTAATTTACTTAATTTTTTATTTAGTTATTAAAATTTATTTGCTCTGATTACCTATCCCTTTAAGTTGCGAAGTCTTTTTTATTTAGCTAATTTTCTGTCATCGAATGGAAAGAAAGAGAGTAGTGTTGAAGAATGAGGACAACGGCAACATTATATCATTTGAATTATGGTGAGGGACTTGGCTCCAAAGACACTGAATTTATCAAACATTCTCTTGTGATGTAATTTGTGTGTTGTAGTTACAAGGACACCATTATGTGCAATTCGTTTTTTTTTTTTTTTTTTTTTTTTTTTTTTTCAAATTATGTGAAGAGCTGCTTTTATTTTAATTGGTTTAATTGAATAAGAGTTTTTCGTTAATTTTCTTCAAGTATCTTTTTTATTATTTGACAAAAAATAGCTTCATTTTTTTAATTATTTGTATTCGGAAAAATTTAAATCAATTTCTAAGAAAAACCTGCCCCGGGTTTGGCATGTGGGCCAGCACAACCTAGCGTCCAAGTCGACTACAGTGCGGATTTCTAGCACGACCTAGTGTCCAAGTCGACTACCGTGGGGATTTCTATCTCCGCCAATACTTTCTTTTCATAAATGATCCATAAGTTGGAAGTGCGAATCTTCAACCAGACAGAATCATCCACCCTACAATGACAGTTTCGAGTGAGGATGTTCATATGGCTAAATCATAATTACCGTGAATTTTAAGTTTATAAGCAGATTATAAGACATACATTGTACATAGATTATTCTGTGTTCAATGAAAGGAAGCCGTAAACATCATGATCAAAGTGCGATATGTGTCATGGACTTTAGTCAAAAAGGGGAAGAGATTAACGTGGTGACCAAGCAAAGTTATTCGCACGTTGCATTCAAAAAAAAAAAAAAATTGTTCGCACGTTCTATTTTATCGATCGAAGTGCAATATGTTTTTAATTAAATGGTTAGGAGCATCACAAGAATTGACTGGGGAGACTTACTTTTAGACTGAAAATATTTTAACATTGACAGTTACACGATAATTTAACTAATACCAATGAGAAGGCACTGAATCTTTTCCAAATCCTAAAGCAAGATTAGAAATTTCTAAGTCATGCCCGTCACAATCCATCCGGTCAAGCCATCAAAGACAACGAGACTTCCAAGTCTTGTTTGTTTATAACTTATAGACTTTAAAGATTTCAACAATTTAATCAACACTTATTGTATCTCCAATGTACAAAGTTTCTATCCACATATATTCACTTTAGAAACTTGAAAACAAAATGTAAGTTGTTCTTATTATTGCGCAGATCATCTCTTTGTACGTGCTGGTCGGGGAAGCAATCCTGTAGTCATGCTAGGACTAATGCCATCTAGAACATATGTTAGTGAGTCACGATAACTATTTTTCATATGTATTTCGCAATACATGGAGCTTGTGTAAGAAAACACAGGGAACCCCATAAATAGCTCGAGAGATATTTCTTTAGGGGAAATGATATAAATAATCTATGGATTTTAATCCAATGTGCACTCTAGTACCTGGATTTTTAATTTGTTTAATACGGTCCCTGAACTATTATTAAATGTTCAATCTAGTTTCTAAACTATATAAAATCATTCCATGTCTTCCTTCTCAAGTTAACAAATATGCTGATGTGAATCCCTATTTGTTTAAGTTTGAACAGTGGATGATAAAAAAAAGTTACATGTGAATTACCAAGTTAGATATTCATATCAAATCATAATACAATAGTCGATGTCATGAAATAAGAATGGGCATGTTGACGTCCTAATTTTTTTCTTCTTTCCTAAAGTAGATGGAAAAAATTATGACTCATCATTTTAAAAAAATGCAACTCAATATATGATAACACATCATCAAATATTGTCTATTTTGTCATTTGAACCAAAAAAAAAAAAAAATTACATTGTACATTCAACAATAGTTTAGGGACGATATTGAATAAATCAAAAGTCCAGAATGAACCGTATTGAACAAATTAAAATTTCAATGACATTACATATTAAACTATAATTAAGTTATCATTTTCATTTTTCCCTTTCTTTGTACTCATATCAAAACAGCGCACGGCATGTGCATGGGAAAAAAGAAGGAATAAAACTTCAATCATGGAAAGAAAACACTATTATAGATTAACTTTAAAAAATGAATTCAAATTATTATTGGATGCACAATGCTAATTAAAGTCGAATTTGGAATGTGAAGACTATATGGATTGCATGTAAATTACCTTGATATTTTCAATTTAATACGTTACAAGACATATAGCAAACATTGATATCCATGAAATTCATGTGCATGAGCATTATTGATATTCCCGGCTGAAATTTGCCTGACAACAAAGATAGGTTCCGGTACATGCCATTCAAATATATTAATTAAAAGGGTTATTGACTGTCCATTGACTACGTAAATAAGAGGATATCAATGAAATATGTGCCACGCAAGTAACGCTGGTAGTAATGCCCATGAAGGACGCTAGGTTCAAGTCAGAGGGGCTTGAAACTCTCCTTGTTCGGTTATTACGAAAATTGGGGGCTGTGTGAAGAGGTCCAAGTGGAACAAATATTGGCGATGGTGATGAGTTTGTCCCCGAAATATACATGTCGCATGCACTAGTTGATTTGATATGACGGTTATACCCCCATGGAGATGGCGCCCTCAACAAGAAGTGGCCAGAAACCCATATGTCTTTGCTTCGTAAAAATAAGAACACCCCACAGCCTTTTGCTAGATTTACCAATGGAAGGAGACATACCTAGGAACAGATTAGTCCAAATAAATTAATAAAGTTGGTGAAGACAACATCAACGTTACAAAATGATGAAGGGCAGAGCCACTAACTTTTCGATTTTTTCCATCATGACTCACGATTTACTAACCCACCAACATCTACAATTTTTTTTCGCCACGCATAATACACCTAATGGTCTGCCGGCCCTCCCCCGCAACTTGCGTTGCGGGGGCTTCGAACACCTGACCTTTCTCTTCAAAGGCAGGAGCCTACCTAGCAGAGCCACCACGGAAGGTGGTTCTACAGTTTTAAGTCCACATATTCTACAAAAATTTAGAAATTATTGTCATAGGGCATGATTAGTTTTGTCATAAGGCATGATTAGTTTTTGTTAGAATTGACTCCATATTGATGTGCCCCACATGAACAAGAGGACAATGGCAAAATTGTAGTATTTGAATCATGGTGAGGGACATGGCACCAAAGACATTGAATATATCAACCATAATCTTGCAGTGTAATTTGTGTGTTATTATTAGGACACCATTATGTGCAATTTGTTTTTTTTTTTTTAACTATGTGAAAAGCTAATTGTATTTTAATTTGTTTAATTTTTTGGTAGATTTTTAATTTTTTTAATTGAATAAATTCTTTTCATTAATTTTCGTCAAGTATCTTTTTTATTATTTGACAAAAATAGTTTCATTTTTTCTGAATTATTTTTATTCAGAAAAATATAAATCAATTTCTTAGAAGAACCTGCCCCGGGTCTAGCACGTGGGCCAGCTCGACTGAGAACCTTATTGCCGTGTGGATTTCTATCTCCCCCAATTCTTTCTTTTCATAAGTAATCCATTAGTTGGAAGCGTGAATCTTCAACCGGATCTATAAAGCTTATGCGAGACATAGAATCACCCACCCCACTACGACATTGTACAAACATTATTCTATGTTCAATAAAAGGAAGCCGTGAACATCACGATGGAAGTGCCATATGTGTCGTGGACTTGAGTCAAAAACGGGAAAAGACGTGGTGATCAAGCAAAGTGGTGTTGAATTATATGATTAGGAGTGTCATAAGAATTGACTAGGGAGACTTACTTTTAGACTTTAAAATATTTTAACATTGACGATAACATTATGATTTAATTAATACATCGGATATTCTTTCTACCAAACACGTTTTACACAAGAAAGAAAGCTCTTGGAAGTGGATAGGCCTCGAAAATCTCCCTATATCAATGCACTAAATTCAAAATCATTTTTACTATAACAAACGCCCAAGCATTACTTATTCCTCCGACATTAGTTCTACTCACCATAGATCATTGAAACATACAATTCATACCATAATCTATAGTTTCGTCCATTAATAGCTATGTAATTTTCAAGATAATAGTCATGTGTAAATGTTAACTCCATAAAAATCATGATTTATGCCTTTATTTCTGTGAATCTTATTTATTACAATGATAATGTAAAAACTATCCTGGTGGGTTGGCTCATTTATTCAGTTTGTTGCGGAAGAAAATGATTCTAACTTCTCTTTCTTCAGTGTACGCATCTGCCACAAACCTTCGTTAGTACATAACACTCGTATTCTTGCTTAAAATACACATATGCACGTAATTTCAATAAACCACGGTATCCAGCTCCTTCGCCCAACTTACAGAAAATACTCGTCTTTTTGAAATTAATATGAATTTACACGTATAAAAACACATGGTGTATTATACTTCTGTTAAAATACGTCAATTCTTAGCTGGTTTAATATTTTTTATTTAATCAATCAATGATATAACATGTCAACTGCCATTCATATAGAAATATGATGATATAATATCATATTCAGATTATAAGGCTGCGCATGGAAACAATTCTGTTTCTTTTTTGTTCCTCGAAACAGAAACAAAAAAAAGTGTTTCTGTTCCGGGGAACAGTTTTTGAACAAAAGAACGCGTTTGGTAAATGTAAAAAAAAACTGTTCTTGGAATAAAAAAAGAGAAACACGTTTGGTAACGACAAAAAAATTTCTGTTTTTTTTTTTAATTTTTAAATTTTTTTTAATAAAGTTTAAAATTGATATTGAATTGTCATTCTTATGAAATGCTCATTAATATTATTTTGTTCATGGTTAGTGAAGACAAACATTTTTAGCATGATCATATAGCATATTTCGTAGAAAATTTTGTAATTAAAGTTTGTATCAAATTTTTTCAAATGCATCTTTTTTATTTTTTAGTTTTAAAGCATATAAACTTGATATTGATTTCTTTTACCAAAAAAAAACTTTATATTGATTTCTCATTCTCATTAAATGCTTATAAATTTAATTTTTGAAAAATGGGGTGTGAAATGAAAAATATTTTCAACATGCTCATATGTGTGCCCTTAAACGAAAATTGCATACATCTTAACATGAACCCTTCTATACATAACATCACAATAATGAAGTAATATAGTTCATTGTTCAACTGCATTACAGTGAATACGTAAATGCAATATTACAAAAGTCAACAAATCTCATTCATATTGTGATCCCTTACCATTTTATTTGCAATTCTTACCTAAGGTTTTGTTCATCCCGAGATGACCGCTTTCAGCCGATGTATCATCTGCAACTTCCCCTCCTGTAGGTCCAAATGGATACTCTGGATCTCCATACATGGAAAAATTTCTGTCCATCCTATCTTGATCACGAATGTAATTATGAAGAGCACAACATGCAATTACAACAAGTGCTTGCTTCCGAATTGTAAATGGAGGCATATGTCTCAAAATGGTGAAACGATTCTTTAATGCCCCAAATGACCTCTCAATTACATTTCTTAGTGAAGAGTGCTTATAGTTGAATAACTCTTTTGCTATTTTTGGCCGTCTCCCATTCCCTCTATATTCGCTGAGATGATACCGTTCCCTTCTAAAAAGAGTTAAAAATCCCGGAAGTACTGCATAACCGGAATCTGCCACATAGTATTTCCCTATAACATGATATATAAAAATTTGTTATGATATTAAACCATAATATAATCACAAATGTCAATATAAACAAAGTAAACACCGGGTGGTGGTCGGGGAAATTGCAATTGAGGAGTTTCGAGTGCTGTCGAAAGCACTCGACAATCATTGGCAAATCCTTCCCATCCAGCATACACGTAAGTAAATTTCATATCAAATGAGCAAACACACAACACGTTCTGTGTGGTAGTCCCTCTCCTACCTTTAAATCGAACATGCTGAGACACCGGGATAATAGCATTTATATGGGTGCCATCCAGAGCACCTACGCAGTCTTGTCAATTTAATACCAATATAAGATTATAAAAGATTATGAAGTACATGTATTTGATGGTATAAAATTGATATAGAAATCATACCTTGAAGTAGCGCTTATGACTAGGATCCATAAGAATTTCTTGAGGGATGACATCAAAGGACGGTGGTTTGATTATCTCTTTTGAAAGTTTGATAATTGCTTTCAACACTTTGCTGAAATACTTGCTGATCGTTTCTCCAGAATGTTGAAATCTCTCACATAAAATTCTATTTGAGGTACCATGACAAACCATAGTTAAGAATATCCCAACTTGTTCGTCTATTCTAATATATCGACTATCTTTTAACCAACCTCTTACTCTCATCAAATCACATAAATTCAGAAAAACATGCCTCTCCATCCTGAAGGCTTCATATATCCTATCTGAATGTCCAGTAATAATCTCACTTATCCATTCGGATCCTAATAATTTGCCGTCCCTAATTGGTTCTATTGTATGCACGGACGCGTCAATGGCAACCGTGCACAACCATGCAAGCAATACGGCTAGATCATCCTCATCCAAGAATTGTTGAACTTGTTCTACCTCTTCACTACATATACTATCTAATCCATCTTTCATAGTACCTATATCATCAAAAAAATATAAAAACATCAATAACATAAGTCATAGTCCCAATTGAGTACGACATTACATATAAGTAGGAAGAGTCTCAACACTTAAAACGACATATTAAAAGATAACATAAGTTATACAATCTCTACGTTACCCCACTCAATTCATAAATCTACTAAAGATGATAAAGAAGTCCAATTCTCATTTCAGGTGTGGATTTAATGAAAGCCACCCTCCACGAGGCACTATCGTATGCCCGATCCACTGCTTTATTATAATGATCTTGTTCTATCTCAGGCATAGTAAGCAGGATATCCATCACAGCAGCGACGGAGAAAGGATCCTCAGGTGATGGCATAACCCCAGAGGTCGCAGAGGCACTACCAGATTGACTGGACTTAACTTTCAAAAAGTCTTGGATAGCTTTGCAAGTGTCATCAATATTGTTTTGGGTACTCCTCCTTCTCCTCTTAGTAATTGGAGTCCTATCCAATTTGTGCTTCCCACGAGCTGAAGTTCCAGCATCTTCTGGTGTAAAGACTCTCTCATCAGTGTGGTGATCACCGAAGTCATCTATATGGCCACCACCAGCATCACCATAGGCATTGCCACTACTGTTGTCACCATATGTATTGTAACCACTGTTGTCAGCACCTACATTGGCATCACCAATGTGATCTTCCTCCGACCCCGGCCCATCTTCAGCATTTGCAACGCCATATTCCCCAGTAGCATATGTACCACCAAATATAATACATAGCTCGGGATATTGGGGACATCCATCCTTCCTGAATTTTGCCTACTTTACATTCTCCTACAATTTTGACAATATTGACATTTGAGGTATATAATCATACATTTTAAAATTAATATACATAATGACATTAAAATGAACAAAAAGTTAAAAAATTATACCTTGATGTGATCTTCCCATATGCTTGGATCGTCGACAGAAACTCTTCTATTGACACTATCCCAACCGAATCCAGACTGAGACATGAGTTTTTAAAAACTGCTATACTGTTTTCTCAATTTGTTTAGCTTGTTCCACATCTGGATCATGCTATATTGGCATCCTGTTTGTCTAACGAATTCAGTATGTATATTCCTCCACCCTGCTTTATTGAAAGTTGAAGTAGTTCGATTCCCTTTTTTGACCTCATCCACCAACAAACCAATAAATATGTTGGTTACAGACTCGGTCCACTTCGCATTGCATGTCTGTCTCTCAGATGCCATTTAATCTTTCATCGATTGAACAACATATGAGTTATGAGTTAAATCAATAACATAATACTATATATGCCAAACACAAAATCATTCTCAAGAGATGCAAGCCAAGAAGACTATATAATGACAAAACTGAAAATTGTTGAACTAACTTGTGTAAAACAGATCATAAGTTGCATTTTCAGCTACAAGAAGTACATAATAATGCTACATATAGAATGCACCATGAAATTCAGCCAACACAAGGCAGCATTACTCTTGGTTATACCTTCTTACGATGCTGCACAACCACGCTGCACCCCGACTTCGGCTGGATCTCCCCCTTGGTGGTGAAATCATCCTTGAACGCCCTCGCCACGTGCTTGACCAGCCTGTCCATTCCACATCACCATGAGCAACAAAATAACAATCGAAGGAAACCACATCACCAGCCTATCCATTCAACATCACCAGCCTGTCCACCTCGCTAGAGCTGCTGCTCGAGCAGCTGCAGCTCGCTGGAGCTGCTGCTCGAGGAGCGAGGCTCGAGCTGCAGCTTGCTGGAGCTGCTGCTCGAGCAGCTCCGAGTGCAGCTCGAGCAACTACAGCTCGAGCAGCTGCAGGCCTGCGGCTCGAGCAGCTCGCTCGAGCTCGGCGGAGCTGCAGCTTGAGCTGCAGATCGATCGAGCCTCGCTCGAGCAAGCGCAGATCGAGCTACAGCTCGAGCTTGCTCTTGAGCGAGCGAAGGGGTAGCTCGAGCAGGCTGCAGATCGAGCTGCAGCTCGAGCTCGCTCTCGAGCGAGTGTTGCTCCCCCTTCGGCGCGACGGATCTGGCGAGCAACGCTCACTCGAGGCTCGAGCGAGACGTCCCAAATCTGTCGCGCCGAAGGGGGAGCAATGCTGAACGGAGAAGGAGCGCCGAAGGGGAGCAACGCTGACCGGAGGAGGAGCGCCGAATGGGGAGCAACGCGGACCGGAGAAGGAGGAGCACCGAAACGTACACGGAGTCGCCGGAGTGAGGAGTCGCCGGAGAGCCAGCCGAGTGGGAGCCGCCGGAGAGATGGGAGAGACGCCGGAAAAGGAAGAATGAAGCTTCAGGCGACGAGAGGAGCGACGAGCACGCACGAAGGAGAAGAGCTTCGCCTTTGTTCCGATTTTGTTTTTTTGTTCTTTTGGTTTTTGTTCTTTTGTGCCTTCCAAGAAGTGTTTCTTTTCAAAAGAAACAACTTTTTTATGTTTCTTTTTTCTGTTCTTATTTCGTTCCAGAAACAAAAAAAACAAAAAAGGAACAGAAACGCAACGCGTTTCTGTTCCTTTTTTGTTCCCGGGAACACTTTCCGTACAAAAGTGTTCCGGAAACGTTTCTAAGAAACATTTCCATGCACGCCCATATTTACCAGCCGGCGAGCATAAGACATTTCTGGCGCTGGAGTATAGGTAATTTTATCCCAAAAAAGAATATGGATAAAAACTAACAAACCCTAAAACAAAAACAAAAAACAAAACGAAAAAAAAAAAACGAAAAAAGCCAAATTCTAAGGGTAGACACAAAGCCACAATAAGACGCCATAGGTTCTCTAGGACCTAAGAACATATATTGCTTTAATCATGGGATAATGATCTTGATTCACCAACAAAAGGGGTCACTATAAAATATCCTGCGGTCATTTTCTGATCACTGCCCATTATGACTTCCCAAACGATAACTACAACTTTCTAAGTCATGCCTTCTAAGACCCACCAAACAGTCCACCCATCAAAATCATAGAAAAACTATCCAAAAAACCCTAAACTTACTACACTTTTACCAATTCGATTGTAAACCTTTCAATTTTGTCAATTCAGTCCTAAACCATTTTTTTTTTTTTTTTACAATTTTCCAATTAAGTAAATCGGCCAATTTTGGATGGAAATTGCCAACGTGAACGGCTGACACTAATGTGGTATTTTTTTAATAATATTTTAATAAGCTTTTTTTGCTTCTTTTTTTTTTTTTTTTTTTTTTAGGTTTTTGGATCTTTGGCTGTGAAGGGTCGCCGGCTGACCCTCGCCAGCCACAGGCGAGGGCGTCGTGGCCCTCACCTAGAGCCAGCAAGGGTAGGTCAGTGAGGGTCGGCGAGCAACCCTTGTCGCCAAAGCTCCAAAAGTCTTTTACAAAAAGCAAAAAAAAAAAATCATTAAAAAAATCAATATAATATTAAAATAATATTTAAAAAGTGCCACGTCAACGCCAGCCATCCACGTCAGCAATGTCCAGCCAAAATTAGCTAAATGGACTCAACTAGTAAAATGTGAAAATGTTTAGGATTGAATTGATAAAAAGTAAATGCATTCAGAATTGAATTGACAAAATTGAAAGGTTTAGGATTAATTAACAAAAATGTAATAGGTTTAAGACTTTTTGGACAATTATCCCTCAAAATCAACCCGAAATATATATCATCTTTTATTTGTAATAATGAGCAAAGGAGGACGACAAACAAAAATGACGAAAGTGGGATTCTTACAGCATTGCATGCCTCTAAAACTGGCTATCGTCAGTGTATGAAATCCAAAATTTGTTGTTGCCGGTGTCGACCATCCATCTCTACCCATTTTATCACGAAGTAACAAGTATGGTGAAAATTAAAGGGGACCTAATGAAAGTCCAGAAATATTGAATTCTTGAATGGTTCCTTTTTGTAATAGCCATAATTGGTGTTACAAAAGACAGGCCATAGGAAAGCCAACCATTGGCCTGAAGGGGTCGAAACAACGAGGAAAACTTCCAGAAAGATTGATATGGGATAGGCTTAAGTAATGGAGACGGTTTAATTGGCAGAGTTGCATGGGAGTATCTCTAGTCAACTCTCAGGATCATTAACTCTAACGATCAAGAGTGTTGTCCAGGCGTTCTACCGGTGAATTCATCGTTACTGAGATGGAGGATATACAAATATAGCATTTGCAGACATTTGGTAATATCAATTAAAGAAACAGTTATAACTAATTGAAATATCAATTGGTAATTTTATATAAAGGTTGCTAAATTAAGCTCTTTAAGTAAATGTTAGAAAATGATTGAAGTATTTGGCAATTCTGAAAATATTTGATAATTTTCTACAAAAGTTAGTTATTTAACACCTTAGTGCTTTAACAAATACGTAGTGGTAAATTATAAGAATGATTTGTAATTTCCAAAATAATGTAATACGCATTTTAAGCAAACTCAATTAATAGTAGGTAATTTCATAGACTAGTTAGTAAATTGCAGCAGAGTGTAGGCAAGAAGCTTAATGTGGAAGTGGGACGCCATTGTCGTTTGAAATGAACCTCTGAACTTTCGTTTATTTTGGCAAACCCTCAAGGAAGATACCATTTTCTTTCTTTTAGTTTATATTAATCTTGGTCTTGATTCACCAAAATAAAAAAGAAAGAGATAGGACATTAACATCTTTTGAAAGGCCTTTTCTCTTATGGCCGTCCATCAATCATAGAGGCACAAACACCATCGAAGCCAGTACAAGCCAATCACCAGAGTGTGGCCGATAGCGTAATGTCGCCTGAGTGCATTCTTTAGTAAGGTGTTGGATTAGGAGGAAATTCGAATCATTAGTTAAAAAGATTCGACTGATAATCATGTGTGGACGGACGCAAACAAGCATGAAAAACAAGACTGTGAAGAGAAAACAGCAAGAAAGAAAGAGAAATTAATTAAAAAAAAAAAAAAAGGAAACTGTTGAAATAGTGTTAGCGAAGAGTAAACATTGCGTTTGAGCTCCCCACGAAAAATAAAAACGAAAACTTTGGCTGAAAGCTGTTCGATTCAACGGAAGACTTTGAAAGTTTTATTTTGAATAGGACTGATAGATGCATTTCGTCGCCTCTTGAGGCACAAGGATCTTCAACTAGTGGCCATTGTTTATGGGTGTATGAATGCATTATGAGCTCTTTCTCTTTGAAGTGGAACTCGGAGGCCCAGAAAGTGCTATGGGGGGAGATGAACCATGAAAGTAAACATTGGCCGGTGCCAAAGCTTTCCTAATTTCATTTTCTGCGAAATTTTTTCTGTAGTTTAAAAATTAGAGCAATCCATCGTTCTGGCATGCTTAGGCAAATCTATTTTCATCGACAGAGAGCAAGTGTTGCGTGTCCTGAGTAATAGGAGAAGAAATTATGAGAGAGAGAGAGAGATTTCACTTACTGCAAGATTGGTGGGCACGTTTATCATATAAAACATTTATTACATAGAAGTTTAAAGAACATTTCACTATTTGTTACATATTGTTCTGCGTTGTTATTTTACGCAGCAAAAAAGCCATATCAAGAAAACATAAAAACTGGGATATCTTGAACCATTCATATCTGGATTGTTTTTCTTCAAAAACTTAAGATGTGTGGAACATTCAGCTTTCTTTTATCGATAGGAGACAACATTAAACTTGCTTTGGATTTGTCCTCGCGCTTCATAAGTATGAGATAACAATCAGCTCTTCATTAGATAGTGTCGACATATTTCTTACGTCGACCATGCCTTCCTATCTAGGGTTGCTGTTAGTATTAAGTTGAATATGTGATGTAACTGAAAAATTTCCTAAAGATTACTTCCTTGGTCTGTTCCATTAGCGTTCTACATGTACATTGAAGAAATTGTTCGGCAAAGATGCCAAATTAATTTGCAGTCAAGGTCCCCGTTGAATCTTCAAGTTGTAGTTTACACACAGCACCTGTTATTGAAATTGAAATTTTCAGGAGATGGTAAAAATCGTTATTCATTTTCCAGTCCAAAAAATGATACAATAAAAGTTATGTTGCCATGCGCGTAATGCATTGGCTCGTGATTCTTCTGAATTTATTACAAAGGCGCTTACTCCCGTGGCCGCAGGAGAAATTTCTAAAAGAAAGTTTAACCCAAAGTTGAAGTATCTAAAAATTTTTGTTATACTAAAGTTGCATTATTACTTATTGTTGATTTATTATTTAAATTTAAAAAGGTCGTACTAATAATTTTAACCCGACCACACAAAAGGAAATAAGAAAGGATGGTAAGTTTGCATAATAATTTCTTATTCTACGAGAGTTCATTTTTATGGATGTATTCTTAATTAATAACTAGCATTTCTTGGACCATTGCGGTGGCAGTTTTTGGTTGGAAAAAGTACCAAAAAAGTTATAAATCTATTAAGTCATAAACATTTTCACATGTACCAATTAAGTCCATCCAACCAATTTATGTCGGAAATTGCTGACATGGATACTGTCGTTTTACATGGCACAACTAGTGCTAACATGGTTATTTTAATATAATTTTTAATTTTTTTTCGATTTTTTTAATTAATTTTTTCCTTTTCCTTTTTTTTCTTTCATTTCTTTTTTCCCTTTTCTTTCTTTCTTCCTCATCTTCCTTCACTCACCTCTGACCGGTGGAGGTCACCGGCTACTGGCTAGGGTAAGGGCGAGGACACCCTCACTGACCACAGGTAGAGCAACCCTTGCTAGCTTTTGGCAAGGTCTAAGGAGGGCTTGATGACGCTACCCCTTGCCAAATCTAACAAGGGGACACTCGCCCAACCTTCGCTAGAGGCCAGTGAGGGCTGACGAGTGCTAGGAAGCCCTCGCTGGCCTAGCCTCAATGAGGCCCCTCGCCAGCACCAGAGATCGACGAGGGCTGGTGAGGGTTGGCCTTGCTTGGATGAGGCCCCTCACCATCCAAGCAAGGCCACTCTTGCCGCAGGGTCCCCTCACTGGGACCTCATCTAGGCGAGGCCCACCCTTGCTAAAGCCCCACTAGCCCTTGCTAGCCTCTAACGAGGCTAGGTGAAGGTCCCCTCTTTGGATCTAGTGAGGGACGGCCTTGCCTAGCCCTTGCCAAAGGCGACAAGGGCCGGTTGGTCCGCCTGTGGCCGATGAGGGTGTCTTGACCCTTGCCCACGCCGACAATCGACGACCTCCACCAATCGAAGGTGGGTGGAGGAAGAGGAAGAAAGAAAAAAAAAATAAAGGGGAAAAAAGAAATGAAAAAAAAAAAAAAAAAAGAAAAAGGAAAATATTAATTAAAAATCAAAAATATTAAAAATTATATAAAAATATCTACGTTAGCACCAGTCGTGCCACATAGGATGACTAGCGTCCATCAGCAATTTCCAACATAAATTATTCGGATGGACTCAATTGGTATCAATGTAAAAAGATTTAGGTTGGTATGATTGAAAAGTTTATGACTGAATTAATACCCATGCAATAGATTTATGATTTTTTTTGGTACTTTTCCCTATATTCAGATTATGTGGAAGGTACTATTATCATGTAAATTGCTATGAGCTACTTGTCAAATTGCACTTGTTCTCTAAATTGTCACCAGTTGGGTTCCTCGTCTTTGCTTATATCTCTGGAAAATCAATATATGTATGATTAGCACAGAATCTACACTTATCATAGTAGATATTAGTATCAAGAATAGTTTTGAAATCATCAAAATTCCATAGGGATATTTTCCAAACAAGAGGCGTTGCCATGGATCAGTGGAGCCGTGCTTGAATTTTATAATAGCTTGGCTCTCTCTACCAACACCACTTACAGTGGTAAAAGCTTTGGAATGACCAAATTCGATTACTTGAATTACAAAGATTGCCAATAAGAGGATAGACACAAAGCCATTACAAGATGCCATAGGTGCTATAGGACCTGAGGATAAGTTTTGCTAGAGTGGCGTAGATAATGGTCTCACGCCACCATCAAAAACGGCCACCACAAAACATTATGTAGGTCATTTTCTGATCACTGTCCACAATGACTTCCTAAAGGACGGCTCCAACTTTTTAAGTCATGCCTTCCAAGACCTGCCAAAGGTCAACCCAACAAAATCAAGCCAAAATAAATACCATCCTTTATCTGGAATAACGATCAAAGGAGAACCACTAACAACGGAGAAAAATGGGGATGGTAACGACACCATACAATGAAGAAGAAAGAGGGATGGTAACGACACCACGTACCCATAAGACTATATGATTAGTGTGTGATCTCTAAAAATTTGTAATTTTCTGGAATTATTTTCTCCAATAATGCGGAATAGCATAAAAGAGGTTTAGTCCTTATAAGGAAAAAACATGCATGCACAAATCAACGCTCTGCCGAGAGTTTATCCATTCAATTTCCTTGTATTTTTGCTTCCTTCTACATTAATTCCTATAATTTCCTTTTAATATTTTTTCATTTCAATATCCGTTAATTTTCTCCTCAATTTACATTTCATGGCATTTAGATTTGCAGATTCATCTCTCCATCCATGTCTCATCCACACAATTTGTGCTCGAGTGTGCAATCATGGAGCAATCTCGATCGTTCTCCAATCGTCTAAAGCTCGGATTGGCTTATACTTCGTTGATTTCGTCAACACTTATTTTGGCACGCCACAGAGAGAGAGAGAGAGAGAGAGAGAGAGAGAGAGAGAGAGATTTTTCCTTACTACTAATTTGGTGGCCATGCACATTCTTTTATTGAGATTAACATATTCAGGTTAAGTGAAAGGTACTATTACCATATAAGATATCTATTACATATAAGTTTATATAACATATCACTATTTCTTACATAGAAGATATTGTTCTATTTTGTCTATTTTGTAATTTTACACAGCAATTATGATGGCAATAAGAAATTTAGTTTGCACGGTTAATGTCTACCTCTATGACAACATCATCTACACTATTGATAAAGTAAAGAGGACTTCATAATTTTATGGGATCTCAATCATTTTACTTGTTCCTCAACTATCCTCAATTACTTATTTTACAAATATATATCCAAAAACAAATACGTAAATATATGATTTTATGCCATCTCTCATATATTTCAAATTTTGAATTCAAATCTTTTCGACCCTACAATAACCTTCCAAAAGAATTTCAAATAATCTTCAAAAAAGCTCTCCCTAAATATGTAGATATGTGTGCATTTTTTTTTCTTTTGGTCAATTTCAATGCAATGTGTATTTCTCTCAATTTCGTGTATTCAATGGTGATTTAAATGAGTTTTTTTTTTTTTTTTTTTTTTATAAAATGATTTTGCTTAATCTTCCAAATATCGCTTTCTTGCGCACAATTAACACGTGCTCATTTCCTAGTTTCATATATATAAAAGAATGGAGTAAGGAAAGGAACAAGAACTCATCATCGCATGATGTCCATTCCATTCTCAGAGCCCAACTTGCAATTCGAGTACAGCGAGCTTAGTCAAATTGCACTTGTCAAATTACACTTGTTCTCCGAATTGTCACTATTTGGGTTCCTCGTCTTTGCTGATTATTTAGTAAACATCAATATATGCATCATTATCACAACATTTGCATATTTCATGGTAGATATTAATACCAAAGTTAGTTTTTGAATCATCAAAATTCCATAGAGATGTTTTCCAAATAAGAGGCGTCGCCGTGGATCAATGAGGCCGTGCTTCCCTCTTTGTACATGGTCAAAGCTTTGGAATGACTGAATTCGTTTACTTGAATTACAAAGATTGCCAATAAGAGAATAGACGCAAAGCCATCACAAGATGCCATTGGTTCTATAGGACCTGAGAACTAGTTTTGCTTGAATAGCGTAGATAATGGTCTTGATTCCCCATCAAAAAGGGTCACTACAAAACATTCTGCAAGTCATTTTCCAACCGCTGTGCACCATGACTTCCTAAAGGGACTCCAACTTTCCAAGTCGTGCCTTCCAAGACCCGCTACACGGTCAACCCAACGATTCCAACTTTCCAAGTCGTGCCTTCGAAGACCCGCCAGACGGTCAACCCAACGACTCCAACTTTCCAAGTCGTGCCTTCTAAGACCCGCAAAACGGTCAACCCATCAAAATCAAGCCAAAATAAAATATCATCTTTTATCTGGAATAACGATCAAAGGAGACCACAAACGATGGAGAAGAAAGGGGGATGGTTACGACAACTATACAATGAAGAAGAAAGAGGGATGGTGATGACCCTTCGTACCTATAAGGCTATAAGACTCTGTATAGTCAGTGCACAGATCAACACTCCGCTGGTAGTTTATCCATTCAATTTCCTTGTGTTTTCGCTTCCTTCTCCATTTTAATTCATATAATTTCCTTTTAATATATTTTCATTTCAATATCTTTCAATATCTTCGCAATTGACATTTCACGGCATTTAAGATTTGCAGATTCGTCACTTCATCCATGTCTCATTCACGCACGCAATCTTGATCGTTCTCCAATCATCTAAAGCTCGGATTGGCTTATATTTGGTTGATTTTTGTCAACACTCGTTTTTGCATGCCAGGGTTACTACTAGTTTGGTGGGCACGCACATTCTTTTATTGAAAGGTACTATTATCATATAAGACATTTATTACGTATAAATTTATATAATATACCACCATTTCTTACATAGAAGATATTGTTCTATGTTGTAATTTTACACGGCAATTATGATGGCAATAAGAAATTTAGTTTGCACGGGTTAATGTCTACTTATATGACAACATCATCTATACTATTGATAAAGTAAAGAGGACTTCTTACTTTTTTGAAATCTCAATCATTTTATTTGTTTCCCAACTATCCTCAGTTACATATTTTTTTTATATTTAATGATAAATACAAAAATATATAATTTTATGCCATCTCTCATGTATTTCAAATTTCGATTTTGAATCATTTCTACCCTACAATAACCTTCCAAAAGAATTTCAATAATTTTTAAATAGCGTTCTCTTTACATATGTACATGTGTTTACATTGCTTGTATTTTTTTTCTTTTGTTCAATTCTTATGCAATGTGTAGTTCTCTCAATTTCGTGTATTCTAATACTTTTCTATAAAATGGTTTTGCTTAATCTTTCAAATATCGCTTTCTTGCATACACGTCACTCGTGTGCTCGTTTTTTAGTTTCGTATAAACAAAAGAATGGCGTAAGGAAAGGAACATGGTGTCCCTTCCATTCTCTCGGAGCCCAACTTGCAATCGAGTATAACGAGCTTAGTTCAGCCCAACATCATCCTCGTACATCGAAATTGTCGATCAAAGTTAGCAAAATGCCCTCTCGATTCCACATCCTTGGGCTTTTGGTGGACTTGGATTTTATCGAACCGAAAACATCTGCACCACATTCACATGTATCATTCTGAGCCGGAGTTTATAAGTCGATTGGCTGGAGCTCCACTAAGCCCGGTCTTGATAACACTTGGCGTGCAATCAAGAGTGACACGTCACGCCTTACGTGATTTACCCGACTCAACCCTCATTTCTTTTTTATTAGTTTTCATTATAAGTGGATTTGGTTTGAATTGGTTAAGCGAATTTGTTTTTTGATATATCTTATCTTTTTTATCCTTTTTAATACTTTCTTTTAAAATAAAATGCTATACACTTGACATATTTTACCTACATACATTTGATGCTAACGTTAAAATTATTTTGCGCTTGTATAAGCATTTGAATTTTTTTAAGAGATCTTTTGACATTGTACTTTACATTTTAAAGTTTGACTAGACAATTAATTGTGGGGACACTTCATTTTTCCTCTTAGCCAGGTTATTCTTTCTTCTTCTCCTTAAGTTTCCATTTCACATGTAATTTAAGAATAAGCTGATAAATTTAACTGGTACATACATTAATAGCCATGGCTATACCAAGTAGAACCTATCAAGATCTCTCCCAAAAAAAAAAAAAATCCACACATATGCATATGAATATATATTTAAATTAATCAGTTGAGAGAGAGAAAAAATTCAAAGATGCGAACTATTTAGGAAAGAAATTTAAATGGTTGTCAGATATTTTAAAAAGTAAAATATTTGTGGGATAAGCTGGCTGTTAATTGACTCTATTGCGATTATATCAATTTTTTTTTTTTTAATAACACGTTATCATAGAATATACTAACAACAAGCATGGGCTTTTCAAAGAATTATAGGAACGTTTGTTGAAATAGGACATGCTATAGGATCGACTTATCATCATTCTTGTGGTATTATTTATTTAAAATTTTATTATCTTAAATTTTCTTACGTGAATGATCACTTATTTCATAAATTCTAAAGATAATATTGTATTTTGATATGCAGATATGTTATAAGTGAAGTATCTCATTTTTATGATGTCCCAAGGTAAGGCGCCGAATCTTTCATAGTTGGTTGACATAGAATGATGGGTTATTGGATTGCATCGATTGGCCTTTATTGCTTTCTCATTATTTCGAAGGGGCTACTTAGAATGGCTGTTGGGCTTGAGTTGTCTCATTAATCCAACTTGTCCTGGTCAATTGAATAATACTTACTACAAATGACAGACTACATGATGCCATCGATCCAACCAAATGTTTTAACCTTTTGGGATTTCCAAACATACGGCGAGAAGGATGATGACTTGACATATTTGGACGTCACATGAGGATTGAGCATTCTCACGTTTCACACTCTATCTACAAGTTCCCCATGAATGTCCATGTTGTCTTAAGATTATGCTTACAATTACGACTCTCTCAGCTACTATAAAATCTCGAGTTATACTTTATAATAAAAGATGATGATAACCAACAAATAATGCACCAAACACCAAGAGTATCCCGAGCCCATATTTGATCAGTCGCGGAATGAGCATGCGACAAAATAAACAATCTGTGGCCAATGGCCGGCGCATGCAACCTAGCTATAATCCCATGTTCAGAGAAACTCTACAAACATGTATCCAAATCCAGTCTTATTAGTCCAATTGGCCCAAGACATCTCGTGCTTGGGGCTTATAAAGTCTTTGTTCAACACCAATTTGATCCCCCGCACCATCAAATACTAATCAATTTACATTTGGTATATCCACTCAAATATTAACTCATGCTTATCAGGTCTATAAAGTCGATGAAGAATTTTATTGGTCCAAAATTAATCTATGTAAAATGAGCTTTCTTGTCATAGATAACTAGATGATGCTCTATTGTCGAATCTGCATGCCACGTGTTGTCAGTATTACTTAATATTTTAACTTAAGATCGGGATTCAGTGGAAGAATGAAGCTGCATCTCTCTCTCTCTCTCTCTCTCATGCCTGCAAAAAAAAAAAAAATTGATTTTCAGTGGGCTTTGGATGACCTAACATGGCCCACTTTGACTTGCTTCCTGCGGCAAGTGGAGGCGAGGCCCACGATACTTATGTGGGCATGCGTGCATGCAAAAGACAGCGATGACGATGTAGCTATTAATTTACAAATTCTCCCTCTAATAGAATATTCATAAAGTAAGTCGTCGACAATTTTTTTGGGGAGAAAAAAAAATCGTAATTCCTTAGAAGTAGGGATTTTTTATATAGTTGAAGGAAATTGAAAATATTATATTTATACATATGTCAATTTAGTCATAAATATGAAATTTCAATGTAGTCATTCCAATTAATTTTCGCCAGTGACGCAGTGGTGTACCACATATAATAGGTGGCGATGATTGGACTATCACGTTAGTAATTTCCGATCAAAATTGATTGAAAAAAAATTGAAATTTCACATAGAGATCTAAGACTAAAATTGGCAAAATTAAAAAAAGAAAAATTAGGACCTAATTGATATCCGTACAATAGGTTTATAATCGATTGGATAATTTTTTTTTATTTTTATAATTGTATGTATTATGGTATTTCCCATATTTTAACATTTAAGTGTGCCACTTTTTTGTAGCATTGGAATCAGAAACTTAATGTTACCAAAATTAGAGTAACCAAAATTAGAGTAATTCATACATAGCTGGCTCGTCATATCATTTCGATTGCTTGGTATTTGTTGATTGGTGTGTGATGGGTAGCTCCACATGACTTCCCCTTTGATTGGCCATGGAAGGTAAAACAAGTGAGATATGTTCTCAACGTTAGAGATATCATATTTATCTACATAGCCTGATGGACTTGATTCAGGCGTAATATATAAAAGAGTCTTTAACAAATCATTTATTGCATTCACCAGTTTATGGTCAAGCGTACGATGGAAGTCAATAGGTTTGAACTCGTTTTAAGCCTATGGCGTCTCTCAATTTTTGCTCCAGGTCTCTCGGTTGACTTTTTACAAACGGAGCATTTGGCTTTCACCAACTCTCCCTCTCGAAGCATTCCAAGTTCAAACTATTAAATGTAAAGTATCAAGTGTTGTGACATACTTTTGATCAAAATTAGGATAAAAGCTATCAAAAACCCTAAACTATTCCCACTATGATACATTTACTCTAAAATTTTATTTGTCACACCAAAAGACCCAAACTTATACCTATGACAAATTGAGAAAATTATTTAAAAAACCCTAAACTTATTCAATCTTAATCCTTTCAATTTTGTCAATTCAAACCTAAATATTTTCATATTTTATCAATTGAGTTTATCTAGCCAATTTTGAATGAAATTCACTGGTGTAGACACTGGACATCTTACATTATAGGGCCAATGTTGACATGAACAATTTTTAATAGTATTTTAATATCTTTTTGATTTTTATTAATTCTTTTATTTTTCTAATTTTTTTTTTTTCTTTCTTTTTTTCCCTTTCTTTTTCCTTTTGCTGGTGGCTAGGAGGGCTATCCTTGCCTACAACAAGCACAACCCAGTTGGGCGAGGGGAACCCTCGTCTAGGCCAAGGAGGCGCCACCTTCGCTCAGCAAGGCTAGTTGGCCCAACCGTGGTCAATGGCCAACCACAAGCAAAAGGAAGAAGAAAGGGACAAAAAGAAAGGAAAAAGAAAAATCAGAAAAATAAAAAAAAATTCAAAAAATATTAAAATATTATTAAAAATTGTCAATATCGTCTTAGCCATTCTAGTGTCATCACCGAGGTCCACATCAGTGATTTCTGACCAAATTTGGTTATATGAAATCAATTAGCAAAAAAGTAAAAAGATTTATGATTCAATTGACAAAATTAAAAGGTTTAAGACTAATTTGCAATAAGTTTAGGATTTTTTTTTAAACAATTTTCCCAAGACACATTTACCCCAAATTCTTTCTTGTTACACAAAATCCCCCTCCCAAAACTTCTACTCACATGATATATTTACCCCGAAAATTTGGTGTTATCGAAAAAAATTGAGGTTTTTAATCTCATAAAAAAACTTTAAGATAAATTTGTCATACGGTAGAAATTTGGGGTTTTTAATGTCATAAAAAATAATTTAGAGTAAATGCCTCATAGTAAGCAAAGTTTGGGGTTTTTGTGATTTTTTACCAATATATAAATAAATAAATAGTTGTATCGTACTTCACAAGTGAACCAAAACTTGACTTCTTGTAATATATATGTTCCATTTTTTTTTTATGCACTATTGGAGGCTATAGAGTCATAGCTTGGGCGAGGGTGATTTGCTATTAGTTCAACTTTAATCTTACAAGAGAGGTGAATATCGAAACATGACAGATGTAGCGAGTCAGATTTTTAGGTTAATGCCTGAAAGAAGTAATCACGCTGAGTGCCTCTCTTCATCTTTTTATTAATAAAGAAAAGCGCAGAAATAAACCAGTGCCTATAATGCGGACATAAATTTGTTTTCGTTCATTATTATGGCCTAGTTTAACTTTGTAAAGGGCCTTGGCGTCGCTCCCCTGCGAGTATATCTAAGGTCTCCCATTGGAGGGACTACGAATGTGGCGATGGGTACAGAGAGATGGAGGAGGGGAGAAAGGTTTATTAAAGAGTTTTTATTACTGAGTGTAATGTTCACTCAGAATTTTTACAAGAGCCAGCAATCGGAGGCCGCAGCTGATCAGGGACGGAGAAAAACTTAACCCTGCATGCTGATTTTGATCCTTGGTAGACCATACTCCAATGGTAATCTTTCCTGCTCTTTTTTCGCGAGAAACACAAACAGTTAACGCCCAAATCAAACGTAGCATCCCTACACGCTTGGATCTGCGACTCATTCCAATATAAACAAACCAAAATATTTCCTAAAGACACATACCAAAGCACTTTCGTCTTCATTTGCTTTGGTCACCAGGCTCGTATTCTTCGACACTCTGAAAATCAGAACTTGATTATCTCATTGTCCTGTCTCGACCACGTCAAAGACTGCAAACTAAAGTGTTCTTGACCCAACAGGCTCGAAGGAATGATGGAGAAGTCCGCATCACTACTGGAAAGAAACTGCGCGTACTGGATCAGGTCCAGGTATAGTTCGTGCGATGATAACGTCATAGTGGCTGGAGGATTGAAGGGCACAGCATTGACATTTTGTTCAGACAATGACGATAAATTGCTAGGAGTGTATGCATTCCTGATGATGCTAATATTAGCGTTGCCTTGAAGCTGTTTGGGGAAATTGAGCTTGGCCTTGGTGCCTTTGAATCTCTGAGGGCCTCGATGGCGTAGGCGAGGGCTGCTACTTCGGCACGTCAAGTGCCGAGCCACATCCGAGATGCTTTGTTCGGTCCAGTATCTCAGCAGCCCATTTGCCTCGCAGTCTTTTGCCTCACTCCTCTGTAGTGTCTTCTCATCATCCTGTTACTCTCTTCGCGAACGTAAGCAAACCAAAAAAATGGAGGCGTGTTAGTTAGGTTAAGAGCGCAAGTGAGAAAGCTGTGATGGAAGAACCAAAAAAAGAGCACTGGGAGGCTCAATTTCGTGTCCGTACCTGTATTGCATTGTCCTCTTAAGAAATGACTAGTTATCATGAGCCATGTTTTTTCCCCTACCAATCTTTGATCTGTTTTCAAAACATTTTTAAGTGTACATAATTGTTATATTTTGAAGACAAGCTTTATCAAAATAGATCCCCATCTCCACAGTCTTGATCTGAGGTTGCTGGAGGTGCACAATCTTGGATTAAACCCGAGCCGATGCAAACAATCAGGTATCCTCACATTCATTCATGTACACAGACAGAATTGCTGCGATGTTGTATCCACCTTGAAGTCTCTGGGAAATGATCTCTAGCGAACCCAAAAGCCGTCAAGGTCAAGGTCTTATTTTCTCTTTACTTCACTCGGATTCTCTTTAGAATTCCCTCTGGAAAATGTGAATTTTGACTAATCACTTCACAAATGTTATCAAAGGATTTCCTTCGTCAAACTAACTAACTAAAATCAAGGAAACAATCAAACACATTAAACTCATAAATTCAAATTCAGCCAAGAAGAGAAGAGAAAACAAAAACTTCAACACCAATTCGCAACGACTAACTATACCGGCTAGCATCTAATACTATCCACGCCAATTCAACTCATATCCATGACTAACCTGACGCTAGAATGCCAAGACATGCAACTTAGCAGCACAGCAGCGCGAACGTAGCAATAGAGCCTAGTGACACCTGGTAAATCTTGAACGTGGGAATGTAGAACAAGCGGCACTTGAGCGTGTTGACGATGCCCTGACAGAAGGCCTTCTTGGTGACCCCACCATCACTAGCACTGGAGACGGCAACCTATAGCTGCTTCTCGATGCCGGCCTTATCGATCTTGAGGTCGTTGATGGCCACGATGGCAACATTGATGTCTAGCTTTGGCGCCTCGCTGGCCTTGAGGACACGGACAGCATTGCCCTCAAGAGGCATGGGGTACCGGTTTCTCAGATAATACTAAATTCCAGATATTACAATACACATTGAACCAAAATTCTTGGACAATTTGTGTCACTTTCAAGATCTCTCGAGCTATTAATGGGGTCCCGTCTTTTCTTACACAAGCTCCATGAATTGTGTGATACATGTGAAAATTAAGTTATCATCACTCACTAACATATGTCACATATGGTATTAGTCCTAGCATGACTCCAGGATTGCTCCCCAACCAGCAAGTACGAAAACATGATATGCGCAATAACAAGAACAACTTACAAATTGATTTCAATTCTCTAAAATAGATACGCAAATGGGAACTTTGTTCATTGGCCAATACAATAACTTGTGGTTAAACTTTTTAGGTGTGTAACAATAACAAAATAGATACTGCATTCTTGTCAACGCGACCACAATTGCTTAAAGCTGAAGCGTTTGTGGTCAATATTTTCTATGTACATCTAAATGCCGCGAAAACACGTGGATTTAGGGCAATCGGCCGCGTTCAGACCAAACGGAAGGAAGGGTGTTATTGTCTTTCACGAGGAGTATATGCTGACTTTTACTCCCCTCCTTCCCCAGATAACAGCATGTTAAACTCCAAGGCTTCATTTGACAGTTATGATAAAATTCGAAATAAGATAAAATTTATCATATCCTATATTTGGTACCTACTCAAGATAGGATAAAAAGGGATATAATGGGGATATAGACCATATAAAATTATTTCATGAAGGAAGTGGGATAAAGATGAATAGGATTTCTAGCATCCACAATAAGAAAGTTATATATTTGAGTTTAATCATATTTTATAAAATAATTTCAATATATAAATATAAATATATATTTATTATATATTTTAGGTATTTTAGTATTTTCGTTATATTAGTATAGTCTACTATTTAATAAGATTTTATTAGAGAATGATAGAAGGGGAAAAAAATAAAAAATTAATTAATTAATAAAAGAGAGGAAAATAAACTAAAGTAAGCAAGAGTGTCGCGAGAGATTTTTACTATCTCTATTTGTAAAAAATTTTGTTCATTTTCATTAATGTCTCATTTATACTAAACAATAAATATAATATGATGTGAATATATTGAACTTTATTATTACAATTACCAAATAATTGATAGGATATATCAAACTCTCTTGGATTTCATATCCTATCTTATCAAATCCTATCATGATTAGAAATCCGGATCACCAAACGTAACTTGGGCCATTATTTCTAGATGTTGGGCCCACCTATAAGAGAAATGCATCAATAAGTTGTGGTTAAATTTTTTAGGTGTGTAACAATAACAAAATAGATACTGCATTCTTGTCAACGCAGCCACAATTGCTTAAAGCTGAAGCGTTTGTGGTCAATATTTTCTATGTACATCTAAATGCCGAGAAAGCACGTGGATTTAGGGCAATCGGCCGTGTTCAGACCAAACGGAAGGAAGGGTGTTATTGTCTTTTCATGAGGAGTATATGCTAACTTTTACTCCCCTCCTTCCCCGGACGACGGCATGTCAAACTCCAATTGGGTCACTGTTTCTAGATGTTGGGCCCACCCATCAGAGAAAAGCATCACCAATTAGAAGTGATTAACTCGAGAATCTTGAAATCTACCCTGTTTTAATCGATTCTTATTTTTAAACCCTAAAATCTATAATGTTTGCCTGGAATCGATTCTAAAACTTATCTTCTTTTTTTATCCAATTCTATTGTCTAGCCGAGGACCTTTTTTTTTTTGGTTCCTTTCCTTGGTTTATTTTTTACGGCAAAATCATGTGAAGTTATAAGCAACAAAACAATTCAAAGTAAAAAAATAGATAACAGGAATTCTCTATTCGTTAAAAATAACAATCCATAAGAATAACATGTAGTCACGTATAATTACAAATAATAAAAAGTTCAAACACATAACAAAAAGCATTAATTATAAAACTCAATTCTGCATTAATCCATAAAAATTGAGGAAGAGGAAAAACTGGCAAGGAGTTCCGGAAAAGGATGAAGGACAAAGGACAAAGGACAAAGGAATGCTACGATTAGAATTTATGAGAAAAAGAAATTAGGATTTTGACATTTTAGCTTATAAAACCAATTCCAAAACTAATTCCAAAACGGGACGGTCCAATCCAATTCCCCAATGAGTATTCACTCAAAACCAATTCCCAGGCCTGTTTTTTGGGAGATCTGGTCCGATTACACACCCCTATCGCGAGATTGTACGATTTATTTCACATATAGAAACTTTTCTCGATAACCATCTCCATGGACTCTCTCTCATAAAAATTTTCTTTCGTTTTCTCAGCATCAAGATCTAGCGAACATTGAAGCGAACCACGAATATTCAACATGGAAATTTCGTGGACGGGCATGATTTGGAAACTTCCATGACTTTCTGTGGGATTGGTGCAGTGTTTGATAACAATGCATTTCATCAAAAAATTGATTATAACGCATATCATTTTATTCTCCTTTTCTAAGGAGAATTTTACTTGGTTTCGTGTGAAAAATTTATAAATCAAGCGGGATTGAGGCAAGTGTGAAATCGGACTAGATGGAATTGGGTAATTAGATACAAAAAAAAAAAAAAAAAAATCAAATTTAGTCTCTTCCTCTTATAAAATTGGATCTTATAAATTCTTCAAATTTGTCTATTAACTAAACCTTCATTTCTTAAAAGAGAAAAGAGAAAAGAGAAAAGAAAAATAAACTAAGAGCCATTTTTCTCTTGTTAAAGGAAATAAATTGAATAGCAGATTTCAATCCATTACTCAACTCGAATCCTCAACGGATGTGGTGAACGAACAGGACTTAATGGGCATGACTAGGAAATTTCTAATTGTGCTGTAGGATTTGGAAAAAATTTAAGAAATAGGATAAAGTCAGATATAAGAGAGACATAGATTGAATAAAATTATCCAATGGGAAGGTAAGATAAAGATAGATAAGATTTCTAATATCTATAATAGAAAAACTATTTTTCTCGAATAACAAACTCCTTAAATTAAAAAAAATTATAATTATAATATAAATAATATTTGAATTCTAATATAAGAAATTCAAAATGAATAAAACAATGATTTCGTTTGTTAAATTTAATTTTTTTTATATATATTCAAATTTAATTCTATCTTACAATATAAATTCAATATGCAAATATATTTATATTTATACATATTTTAGGTATTTTTACAATTTACTATTTAATAAAATTTAATTAGAGAATGATGGAAGGGGAAAGGAAATTTTTAAAAAAAGAGAGAAAAAATAAAATAAAAAACGGCTAATAAAAATAAATTAGATAAGAGTGTCATGGGAGATTTTTGCCATCTCTATTTGTGAATTTTTAAGTTCATTTACATTAATATGTCATTTATATAAAATAATATACATGATATGATATGAATATATCTAATTTTATTATTGTGATCACCAAATAGTGGATAAAATATAGGGAAATCCCTGGATTTCATATTATATCATATACAATCTTATATTAATTAGAAATCCAAACAACTAAGCATAGCCTTAATGCATTCTCATTGTCAATCAAGACCAAGAGATCCATTTGACCGAAGTTGGGAAATTGCGAAGAACTATGGCGTTGTTCACTAGCTTTCAGTTTGAGTCTAAGTTCCTATGTGCACTTTTTGTTGTGCAAGTATTGGAATTCAGTCATTCCGAAGCTTTGATTAATGTAAGCTGTATAAGCACAGAGAGGGATTTTCTTCTAAAATTCAAGCAAGGCCTCGTCGACCACTGTTGAAAATCTTCTCCGAGGCACATTCCCACTGGCATCGTTGAAAAATAATCAATAGCTTAAATCCCTGGACGAATCTGACAATTATTGGTCGGAAGGTTAGCTTTCGAAAAAGGGGCTTAGCCGATCTTGTGGGAGGATTTTCGGACCAAAATACAATGCTTTTGTTTGTGCCCGAAGTAATATGAAGAATATTGATGTTTCCGACAGCAATTTCAATGGTGACCGACTCAGATCAATTTCGGTGGGGCCAAAAATTTCCAAATTTTGTGCTATTTAATGGAAAATAATAGAAATAGTTCATTTATAATCTGAATATGATATTACAAAATTATAATTTTTATATATAAATAGCAGTTGACATGCTATATCGTTGAATGGCTAAATAAAAAATATTAAACAAGTTAAGAATTATTTTAACGGGAGTATAAAACGCAATGTGTTTTTTTCTACGTGCATAATTCGTATTAATTTCAAAAGGCCGAATATTTTCCATAAGTTCGGCAAATGAGTTGGAGACCGTGGCTTTATTGAAATTACATACGTAAGTGTATTTTAAGCAAAAGTACGAGTTTTATGTACTAATAGAAGCTTCGAGCAGCTATGTAAACTGAAGATAGGGAAGTTGGAATCATGTTCTTCCACAAGAAACTGAATAAATGAGCCAATCCACCAGGATAGTTTTTGCATTATCATTGTAATTGACAGGATGTTCGGAAAAGAAGGCATCGTTTATGATTCTTACGGAGTTAACATTTACGTATGACTATTACCGTGAAAATTCTGTAATTGTTAACAAATGACACTATGGATTATGGTGTGAATTGTATTATTGAATGGTCTGTGGTGAGTAGAACTAATGTCGAAGGAGTCGGGAATGGTTGGGCAGTCGCTATAGTAAAAACAATTTTAAATTAGTGCATCCATATACGGAGATTTCCGAGGGTTTATACCAAGGAAACAACATAAAACGTGCTTGTTAAAAAGAATATGCGATGTTCTGGTTACATTATCATGTCACTGATGTTAAAATATTTTGAAGTCTAATAAAAGTAAGTCTCCCTAATCAATTATTAGGACGCTTCCAACCATTTGCTTGATCACCATGTTAAGATCTCCCCCTTTTGACACATATCGCACTTCCACCATGAAGTTCGCGGCTCCCTTTCACTGAAGATAGGATAATGAATGCACAACGTACAACAAATAATCTGCTTATAAACTTAAAATTCATGGTAATTAGGATTCGGTTCGGGTTCATGATCGACAACCTCGGATGACTATTTTTACCCGTTCGAATATCCCCACTCGGATTTGACGAAGTGTTAGGCTATCTGGATTTTACATAAGCTTTATATATCTCGTCACACGCTTCCAACTTATGAATCATATGTGAAAAGAGAGAATGGGGGAGATAGATATTGACGTGGCAGGGTCGAGCCATGTTTTCTAAAAAATTGATTTAATTTTTGTTAATGAAAAAATATTAAAAATGAAACTAATTTTTTCCACATGTTACAAAATAATAAAAGGTTTTGAAAGAATATGAATGGTAAATACTTAATCAATCAAATCAAATAGAAAGACAACTACGGCTTCATATAATATGCACATCAGGAGCACATAACTGTGTCCTAACAACGATTCACCAAAAGAGAATGTCCAATATGTTATGCGTTTGATGCGTGTTCCTCCCCGTGATTTGGATCATGCAGATGTCGTTAATTTCCTCTTGTTCATGTTGGGCATGGTCCGTTGGGCTCAAATTTTACAAAAACCAATCAATTCGAGGACAAGCTATACCTATTGTCTTTCAAGATCCATTGGCTAGTGCACGGGGACTCCTGTAATACTATAGACGCTGATAGGGCCAGTAAGGGCCCATTTGGTTCAACTTTGGGGAAATGCCCTTAGAAGAATGCAAATACCTTTGAGATAAAAGGGTTTCCCAAAATGTTACACCGTTTGGTAAATTACAATCTCAAGTAGCTTTCAAAAATAATTTTAGCAAAAACACCGTTTGGCAAAACTTGCATTTCTAATTAGCTTTTGCTATTTTTATTTTTTTTAAAGTCTGAAAATAAAATCCGGTCACCTGCGAATAGTCGGCCAACTGCCGGACCACTAGATCTGGCCGCCGGACCGCAGATCTGGCCGCCGGACCGCCGACGGGCGGCTCGAGGTCGCGGAGGCCAGATCTGGCTGTCGGACCGCCAGATCTGGCCTCCGACGACCAGATCTGGCCACGGACCGCCAGATCCGGCCTCCTAACGGCCAGATCTGGTGGCTGAGGGCGCGACCTCAGGCGGCGTCGCCCGGCATGCACGAACTAGGCGACGCCGCCTGGGTCGCGGGTCGCCCCACCCCGGGCGGTGGTCACCAGGGACGCGCAACCCCCACGCGATGGTGGTGGTTGCCGGAGAAGCCAAACTCTCAGGTGGCGAGGAAGACGAAGACGAACGGAGAAGAAGATGAACGATAAACTTGCATTTCCGGAATGTCCAATGCTCAAAGCTGGTACTACCCAAAGATTCAGCTTTCAACTTTTAAAATGCCCGCATTTCGCAAATGAGCATTCAAAAACCATTGCCAAACACACAAAATTTTCTCCAAGGGGCTTTGAGGGCTCGAAGCCCCTTGGGAAAGCCCAACCAAACACCCCCTAAGTCATGAGCACGGAAAGAATCAGAAAACTAGTGGCTTTCCTCTTCCATCATTGCATAGTGCCGTCATTGTCCTCACCAACTCTAATAATATATTGAGAAAACTCCAAATAAGGGACCAAAGTACTCTTGCTTTTTTATTTTTATTTTTTTAAAATAAGAACTTGAAATAGATTTTATTTCAAATAAGAATCTGAAGTGAACCTTATTTTGAATAATAACCTAAAATGGCCATATCTGTCTCAACAAATGACCTGAACTCATTGCTTAATGAAAGGCAATCTCGTCTTTTAAATTTTTTATTTTTTTCTTTATTTTTTCTATTTCTTTTCCAAACAACTACAAAAATTAAAAATTAAAAAAGACATGCACAGGAAGGAGGCTCATGATGCCCCATCACCAATGGGGTAGCGATAGCCGACGAGGTTGCCGACACTTGGGCGAGGGCTAGTGACCCTTGCCAACTAGAAGTGAGGACCAACAAGCCTTCGCTAGAGATGCTAAAGGACGGCGAACCTCTCCCAAATCTAGGCAAGGGTCGCCTGCCCTCACCCCAGCTTGGGTGAGGGTCAATGGCCTCGAGCAGGTCGAGCAACCCTCACCCAGCGCCCTTGAAATTTGGTGTGTAAGGTCTAAGGGCGCTTGGCGACCCTGCGTGAGGGCCAACAACCCTCGCCCAGATTTGGGAGAAGGTCGCCGCCCTCTCTTGTCTCACCCAAGCACCAATAGCCCCACCAACCATCGTTGCCGCCCCATTGGCAATGAGTGGCGGCCACAAGCGAGAGGGGGCCCTCCTGCCTCTATTTTTGCCTTTTTTTTTAAAAAAAAAATTGTAATTTTTTAATTTTTTAATTTTCAATCTAATTTATTTTTAATTTAAATTGTAATTAAATGAAAACATCCTTGATCAGTCGAAATTTTTTGCTAGCAAGGCTAAGCCCTTATTTGAAACAATCATGATCCTTTCAAGCCCTTATTTTATACTAATATAGTCATTGAAACAAGATTCACTTCGGACCTTTATTTGAGAAAATGAAAGCACTCCGAGTTCTTATTGGAATTTTCCCTAATATATTTATAGTAGTTTGTTCCCAATATTATCTCCAACACATTGGTAGATGAAGATGCTGACCTAGCAAAGGTTATGGGGTGTTTTTCTTCTCACGAAACAAAGACCATCCATTATTCTAGGCACCCTCGCTTATAGGGGGTGCCATCTTTATCCATGAGGTGTGTCATGACCTACCCCTTGGTATGGAGGGAAATATGTTCAAGGATATTACATAAAAGGTGAGCCTACGACCCTAATTTTATATGCAGACTTTCCCAAGCCCATACCTCACATGACGTTGGGTATTCAAATTGAGAATATGAGAATTTTTTAATAAGGATTCACCATTAACTTATTGAAGTCGGCTAAAAATCAAGTGGAGTATGGGAGCATATTCCACTTCCTATGAACTAGAAAATTTAGGATCGGAGACTTGATTTTAGATGCAGACTTTCTCAAGCCCATATCTCACATGACGTTGGGTATTCAAATTGACAATATGAGAATTTTTTAATAAGGATTCGCCATTAACTTATTGAAGTCGGCTAAAAATCAAGTGAAGTATGGGAGCATACTCCACTTCCTATGCAACTAGAAAATTTAGGATCGGAGACTTGATTATACTAATTAATTAATTAATGCCCTTTCAGTACCTAATCTTGTTCATTACAAAAAGATTTTTATCAAGCAGTATGGATTGGTTTTAAACATATTCGCTAACATCTAAGATGATCACGCAAATGCACAATCATTAAAATAACAATTAGCAACCAACGAAAGCAAAGCAAAGGTCTAACACTAAGATAAATGCTATGGTAAAGGTGAACGATAATCAATATAATGAAAGTGCTCAATCAAGAGTGTTTTTTTTTTTTCCTTTTTTTTGTGAAAGGTAATAAATATATTGAGGAAAGATCAACTGAACAAGAAAATCACGGCATCAAAACCCACAGTCAAAACAACATATCATAATGAGTGGAAGGATGCCAGGATATAAAAGCCACAATCGTGGCAACCCACTAACAACTAGAAAGGAAAAGCACGGCATGAACAATCGGCGAACATATACAAAACGCCCTCAGGTGGGGAGAGAACCATCCTCAGGAATCAGGAATAACCACTACACCAATTGCCTTAATCAAAACGCACAAGCTGAAAGGAAGGGAATCAACGCTCCCCGGAAAAGATGACCGAGTCAATGCCCTAGCTCCGCTGCAACCTTCTATTCCTGATGTTATCCTCAACCTTCTATACAAAACGCACCAGCTCAATCAAGAGTGTTCGTCTCTAAGAACAATAGAAACTCTATGACAAAGCCCTAATGGCTTATTCAATTTTTTAGCACGATTTTTTTTAAAATGTTTTTCCCACAATGTTAATATAAGACTACCCAACAAAAGAAAAAAAAAAATTAAGCTCTTTCATGACTTTATAAAAAATAATTTTTTTGGAATTTTTAATTAATTTATAGTTATTTAGTTATTTATTTATTGTTGTTGTTATTATTCTTATATTCTATTTTAAAAAATTTAAAAATATATTTTTAAAATTTTTAAAATTTTTATTTGGAAAAGGGATCCAGGCCAAGCTCGGGCTCGGGCCCGAATCCGAGCTTGGGCCTGAATCCGGGCTTGCCGATTTCGACCAATTCACAGGCAGACTCCCACACTGAGCCCAATTTGGCCTAGGCCCTAAAACGAACCTAAACTAAATCCTAAAAGCCCAATTCACCTAAAAGTCCAGCCCATCCCGCCTAAGCCCTAAACTGATTCTAGCATAATCAAATCCAACGCTAGCTCTCTATTTTCATTGACCCCACCTCAGGCCCAACTCTTATTGTGACGGAAATCGGCACAAAATCCCGTAAAAGAAACCTAAGCCGAGCTACCATCTAGGCCCTTTATGCTCTAGCAGCCCCCTTTCACGCCACCCGAGAGCGAACGATGCCGCTCGGCCTGACCACGCTCCAACTCCGGCGGCTTTGGACTTTTAGCAACTACGACGTCGCTGAACCTCGAAACGGGCCTCCCCCAGTGGCCGAACTCATATACCGTCCGACGCCGGCTATCCAAACCGGTCAACAATATTGACGAACCAACCCATGGCAAACAACCAATGCACGATTTGGAGAGACCAACTTCTATCGACATCCCGCGCGACTATGGCAGCCAAGGACGCGATGATTACCCCGGGCCACTGACTGCCATGGAAAACCACTTAAACAAGCAAATATGGAGAAAACAACACAAGGGAAGGCCATGGCACCTTGATTGATGAGCAAAAATTCATAAAAATATACTTAATAATAAATGAGACTCTCAACAGCACTCCAGCCACACTAGCGTGCCTCCAACTTGAAAGAAAAGGCGCTGTGCTCACAGGTTCACCTGAGGGTCATTTCGTCAAACATATGGTGAGTATGGAAGATATCGAGCATTTTTTAGAACTCGAACTCGGGTCTAGACCCAAAAACATCACCAGGAAATACTCGACATCAAGCACCAACTCAGTTAAAAAGAAAGCGCTCAAGATCTAGAGATACCAAATTCGGTTCTTCCTTAAAACAGAATAGGGCGAGGCAAAATGGGAGTTCATGGGATGAGTTTCGACCGCGGAAATCTCTATCCGGCTCAGAGACAGTGGCTATGGGGCGAGCTCGGGACGAGTCGAGCTATGGTCGACCGCTTCGCAATGTCCCCGAGCTGAGATCCTCGGGAAACTCACCGAAGGTTTGGTGCGGGGTTAAAACGGAGCTACAAACTCAAAGGCGTCGGCCGATAGTCGTCGGACGGGGCTCAAGCGTGACCAAGCTACTGGAGAACTCCTTCTCGCCCTTCAGTTTTTATCTCTCAGTCGCTCTCTTTTTCAATCTCTCCCCCGGATTCCCTCGCTTCCTCTCCCTCTCTCGCTTCTTCACTCCAGGCCAAGACGACGCTAGCTTCCTCTGTCCGAACCCGTGCCGCGCGACATTCTCCGCGGCGTTCTCTGCACCATGCACCGGCGTCTTTCGTCCTGTGTTGCTTGTCGTCAGTCCACGACAGAGAGGAGAGAACGTGAAGGGAAGAGATAAGCGGGCCGGGAAGAAAAGCTAAGGAGATAGCCTAGCCTGCACAAGGGAAAGTTAGAAGAAGATCAAGAAAAAGGAGAAGGGGCCGGGCCGATCCAGCCCTGGCCTAGCCTCCCCATTTTTCAAGAAAAAAGATATTTTTAATACGCAATGTAATTTAATAAAAATTAATTTTGTTTAAGGGTTAGAAACTAATCTCTAATTTTTCATATAATTTAAAACCTAAATAAATATGCAAAATTTAAGTGTCAATAAAGTAGAACTAATTGTAATAAATTGACCGGCATATATAGCACACATATTTTGAAGCCAACCTATTGCCATTGCCGATATCTGTTCCACTTGAATCTCCTCATCTAGTCTTAAGGGTGTCAATAGTTAAACTGAACCAAATCACGTCCCGAACTAATTATGAACTAAACCAGAAACCCGTTCAAATCAGTTTGGATCAATTTGGCTTTCCATTTCCCTTCACACCCAAAATTGAGTATGAACTGAACTAAGAAGAGATACTTTTAAGTTGGGTGTTCAGTTTTTATCAAGAATTTTGATTTGGTTCGGTAAACCCGAATAATCCAAACCGGAAAAAAAAAGGGTTATTTTTCCATCATTCACGAAATTGAAAATGCACAAAATTTCGGTTCTATTTTCCAGTTTCTAAAACCCCTACTTTTTTTTTGAGCAAGTTCTAACACCCCTACTTAACCCCGCACTTTTGTAGTATAGAACAATGTGAATTTCAAGCCCCTCCAATCATCGATGTCAAAAAATCAAGCGAAATGTCCTAATACTTGAGGAATTTTGACTTCATGGCCACCGCTAGTGTCACACCAACGCTACTTGCATAGCATATATTTTCTTCCTAATCTCTTTGTTACGTGGTTAACGGACGGGCAATTATAAACAAATTGTACACTCAGATACCAAATTTGATGGGATAATTTGAAGGTGAAAGTCACTCACAACTCACAATACTTAAGGAAGAGAAGGAGACAAAGTGGCTTTTTTTGTGTTTTCTTATATTTCACTTTATTGAAAAGGATTAATAGACTTGCTTTTAAGTAGGCTTACAATAGGACACTTAAATGACCCGTAAATATATCTAGTATTTCAAAGAGATCGATCCCTAAGATTATACAAAACATAAAACAAGACATAGAAACGCAAACAAACACTTTGAAAGCAACACTACAATAAAGACTTGTGCATCAATCTTAGGAGTAGAATTAATATCGACATTAAACTTGTACATCGACAACAAGACAGCCAATCGACAACCACTAACATCAACAACTTGATTAGTGAATCGGTAACCTCTTCGCATAATTAGCAACTTCCAATGAATTTGGTTTTGTAGGGAATTATTGATTCCCTAAATCTAAACAAATTCGACACTAAATCGAATCCATAAACAAATGCGGAAAACGAGCCCAAGAACAAACATGTATCACCGATTAAAGACACACCACGGAATCGAGCGTATCTTATTATCAACAGATTAAATACCAACATTGAAGATTGAGGAAGAATTCTGATCCCGTTCTACCGAGGAGCGTAGTGTTGCTATTAGGGGGAGAAAAATGTTGTCTTTGGAACGTAACGTACTGTTCTTTCGCTTCTTCAAGGGAGAGAGAGAACGTACGTTATCTTGTTTCAAGTGAGTGAGAGAGGATTAACTGAACGTACCCCTTGAGAATACCTTGTTTCCCTTAAGATGCCTCTTCCCAAAGACGTAATCCCTCAACATAAAACGTTTCTCCCAATAGACATAACCTTTCATATCTCAACCCTTTCTCCATGGGCCCTTATCTTGTGGGCCAGGCTTTTAGGCCCAACATGGGCGAACGGGCCCACTTAGGCCCATCAACGCATAGATAAAACCATCAGGTTTAATTATTAACATGGACGGCATTGCTCCAGGCGTCCACGGTGTTGTGCTTGTCGGTGAGGGCTTTGCAGAGCGAGTAAAATGGGGAAAAAACGACCGTTTCGTCCATCGCGGGAGAGGTCGGGGAAGGAGGGAGAGAACGAGTGGAGAGAGAAGAAGCGAGATTTGCAGAAATGAAAGCCAAGGGAAGGGGATGAGCCGAGTGTAGCGAGGAGTGAAGAAGAAGATGATGATGGTAGCGGCGGCGGCGGTGGCATGCAAGTCCTCTTGGCGATGCTGAGTTAAAAAAAATCTGCTTTTGGAGAGGGAAGTGAGTGAGCGGGGGATTTTTTGGGATTCATGTCATTTTTTATGGAAATTATGATTATTTCCATAGAGGAATTGAACAGTTACATTCAAGCATTTAGTCAAGAAAAAAAAAAGATTATTGTTAGATTATTGAACATTACGAAAATTGAATGATTTAAAATTATTTTCCCAAAAATAATTGGATATAATTTGTTGTTGATAATGAAAAAAAATATTGTCTAGTTATTTCAAATGATATTAGTTATTATTTTAGGAAAATATTTTTCAAATCATTCATTTATTATAAAACAAACAGAGTTCATTTATTATGAAACAAACAGAGTCTTAGAATAACAAAAAATGTATGCATTCCCTATTGAATGAATGATATATATGCTTAACTTAGCTGTGCAACCGAATGATTCTATATGTTAATAGTTCAATGATAAGTGTGTAACTTATTCGTTACACTAAAGATGAATCTAATAAAAGTCATAGACAAAATAACTTTAATTTATATGAATATAGTATAGCAATCTCTCTAAGTATCACCTTTAAGTTTGTCACTTAATATCGTCAAAATGAGGCAAGAAAACAGTTTGATGTCCCGACTAGCGATATGGTATGTCCAATCATGCTAACAGTAGCAAAAACGTGAGGTTGCCTGAGTGCATTGTTTTTTAGTGGTATTGGAGAAAATTAGGGATAAGTGTAGAAACGAAACTTGTTTGGTTGATGGCTAATTGAGGACTTTGGTTTTAATTTTGGTCAATTGAGGAATTGATGCTTTAAAAGGCCACGATCAGGTTTCGTGGTCTTCTTTGTGAAATTCAAGCATAAAAAATGATACATGACAAATTATGAAATATTTCACGTGGAGACCATGTAGGATTTTCAACTCTTGAACATCGACGGCTAGTTTAAGATTGGATTGGAGCCTTTTTTTTTTTTTTTGAAATCTTCAGTTATTTATTCATTAAAATAAAATCTTAGTATCTCAGTTGATCAGTGGCCAAATCCTTAAGTTTGTTTCCGCATTTGTCCAGAGAAAATAAGAATCATTAATCAAAATATTGACCGATAATCATGCGTGGAAGTAAACAAGCAAGAAAAATCAAGAATACTGTGAGCACGTTATCAAATACATATTTGAAAATATTGGTTTTTAATTTCAAATTGTGTTATGAAAAATTGGATCGGCAAATTATTTGGCCATTTAATTATTAGTAAGTTTTTTTTTTTTTTGGTCAGTAATTATTAGTAAGTTAAAAATGACATAATGAGTTTATCTATGTCAAGTTCAATAACAAATTATTAATTGCATTGATAGCGAAATAATCCAAATATATTAATTTTGCCTCTATTTATTTTTCCAAGATTGTACATTATTGTTAACTTTATCGGTTTGTAATTTTTGTATAAAGATAATTAGTTTGGGATAAATGTATCATACAGTGCAAGTTCAGGTTTTTTGTGAGATGGAAATTAGTTTTAGATAATTATGGCATGGGGTAACGGTTTGGCATTTTAATGGTATTAGTGTGAGAAATATTCAGATAAAATATATAGCATCATGTTTATAACAATAGAGTTTTATACGAGCACAATCCTAGTTAGTAAAATGAAGAAACATATCAACAAGCTAGGGAAGTTGGTATCCTAATATTAGCCCTTAAGTGGGTGCGTGAAAACATTCTTTTTACTTCTTGATAGCATCATTAAAAGATTCGCCAGTGGCTCAAAGAAATTATCGATAACATATTACTAGCCAAACAAAGTTTCAATTTTTACCATACCGATGAGTGGACTTGTCCAATTTTGACTCACACAATCGGCTCATTTTATACACATCTTATTTTATAGGACAAAAGCAAGAGATTATTTTGTTGTTTTTTTATAACCAAGTGGAAAGAAAGAGTAGTGTTGGAGAATAATGAGTACAACGTGTTTATTATTTGAAGCTTTAATAGCAATCATCCAACATGAAGAGAAAAATTATGGATTTATTGCAATCAAACTCGCATTTGCCTCTGGAATTTGATAAGTCAATTTGTACTTCATCCACAAATCAAGGCACCGTCTTTTGTGTTGGAAACCTTGCAAATAAATTTGTTACCACGCAAGTTTAGTACTTGCCAACTGCATGAAATGTTGTGTCTTTTAAAGTTCACCTTCCAGCCTATTTCCAAAGATGTCAGGGAATCTAAGCCACCATCAACTTTCAAAAGATGACAGTGGAGAATAAGCCATGGCTATCATCATAACTAATAAAGATGCTCGAGGTTTGCTGAAGTTTTGAACAAGGAGGAATAAATGAATTTATGGAGTTCTAACACGAATCAAAGAATTTTTTTTTTCCTGATCGAACAAATCAAAGAATTTAACTGAAGTGAAATTGACATGCAAAGAGATTGAAGCATGTGAAGCATGTGGATAGCACTTAACCCTTCTTTAGGGTTGACAAAGGAGGACATACGATAGGTCCATATACCTCAAGTTAGAAACTGTCCACTCCCACCAGAGGTTCTCTTGTTTAAAATGAAGTCGTGCCTTGCAAGACCCGTCATAGGTCAAGAAACCTAAAACCACTTTTCTTCACATTGCGAGGGAAAAAGAAAACGGAAGGATTTATGAGCAATGTCGTGCGATTATTTTCTATATTCCTTCCCCTCTATCCTCTGCAACTTAGAAAAAAGAAAGAAAACAAAAAAAAAATTATGTTTACGTTTGCCGCAAGTGCACTGTATTCTACAATCACAGAGCACCGTGAGATTTTCCTCCAGAGGAATCATGAATACAGATGCAATTATTTTCTAGACTAAATAGGAACAAACTGGCGACCGTTGTCAGCCCCTCCAGTGATGGGTGGCAGCAACGGCGGTGGGGGAGGAGCCACTGATTTTATTTCTTTTTTCTAAAAATTTTTTTAAAATAAAGTTTAACTTTTCTTTTTAGTTTTTAAATCTATTTTTTTAAAAAAATTAAAAAATCCACGTGGAAACTAAAAAAATTATTTAAAATGCCACGTCAGCATTTTTAACGGAAAAGGCTAACGGTGTTAACTTTAAAACTCGATTGAAATAATTTGATAAATTTTAGGACTTGGTTGTACTTTTTGCAAGTTTTAGGACTCAATTGCATTTTCGTGACAAGTTTTAGGACTTCTGCAGCACTTATCCCAAAAATAAATCACAGGACTAGCCTCATTAATCATAGACAAGATCCCATCAAAACAATTGGGAATGGGTCCAGTAATGTTATTCTGTGCTAGGCTCAAGAATTGGAGATATTTAAGTTGGCAATATTGGGGAGGAATGTCCCCAACAAAGTTATTTTTCTCTGAATTGATCACTGCCAAATCTGGAGATTGTGGCCCAAATGGCGGTAACCTACCTGTGAATTTATTGTCGCTGAGATCAAGGACCAGCATTGTCTGCATATTTGACAAACGGTTTGGGATTTCTCCAGTAAAGCCATTCCTGTGTAGGCTAAGAACGTACAATGGCCGAAGATGGCACAAGGATTTTGGAATCTGGCCATTTAACTTGTTATCCCTAAAAAACAAATATTCCAACACTTGCGATGCTCCCCAGCATCGAGGAAGTTTCCCGAACAATTGATTCTTTAAGAGATTAATTCTATACAGCCAATTTAACTTACACAAAGAATTTGGAATGCCACCGGTGAGATTGTTACCGTCAAGAATCAGCTTTCTTAACTGTGGCATCTTGTCTCCGATATCTTGGGGAACTTGGCCTCTTAGGATGTTGCTTGAGATATCTAAAATTTCAATGTTAGAGAAAATGTCACAGAGCCAATAAAAAAATGTCGTCTGAGATGCTCGCACTTGACATCCTCAAATAGGTAACGTTCCCCTGTGTTTGAAGCCATTTTGGAAATTTAGGTCCCACTTTGCAATTTAACAAATCTATCTCGCAAACTTGGAATGGTGGAACCTAGGTAGAGCTCATATTTAATATGAGCTGATTGGAAGAAATGTCCAACCCGATCAAGCTTTTGAGATTTTCAAAGTGAAGTTCGCTTACAACTCCATACAAAAAAATTCCAGCCTAGTAAAAGTTGCTTTAGATTCGATAGTTGCCCAATACTTTCTTGAATGGTCCCACTCACTTTGTTATTTCTAAGATCAAAAGTTCTTAGAGACACCAGCTCCACCAAATTAGCAGGAATAGAACCAAAGATCAAGTTCAATGAAAGATCAAGGTACTCTAATTCTTTCCAATCTCTGAATCGATTTGGCAAGTCGCCACTAATATTATTCCTGGAAACATCAAAGATCTTCCACTTACTTTGTACCCAACCAAGTGAATCACCTAAAATGTTGGAGATATTCCCATTTAAGAAGTTACCATTTAATCGTACCGATTGCAATTTGCAAAGACTGCTCAAATTTTTGGGAAAATCACCTCGCAGCAAATTCCAAGACACATCCAAGAAGACAAGCCTTTGATTATTCTCGATGATTGTTGTGGGAAAAGGGCCTTGGGCGCCACTGAAAAATATTGAATTCTCACACAGGTTGGACAAATCAATATGTTCTAGCTTGCTAAAGTTAGAGATCCATGGGGGAATAGAACTTAGACTATTGGACCTGATGCTAAGAAATCTAAGAGATGTGAAATTGGCTTGCAAAGAGCAAGATATATCTCGCAAGCCACAACTGCTTAATCCTAAAGATTGCAAAGATGGTGTCATGTTAATGGAACCAAACCAATCTTTGACCTTAGAAAGGTCAACACCGGACATGTGCAAATATTTCAAGGAAGATAATTTCGACACCCAGGCAAAATTGTTCAAGGTTAAATAACCCATATCAAAGTTACTACTAAGATCCAAGTACTATAATTTGGAAAGGTTATTGAGGGCCTGCTTGGTAACGTTTTTATTTCTCCCGATTTTTGTTCTTTTGTTCCACGGAACAAAAAAAAGAAAATAAATATGTTTGGTAACGCCAATTTATTTTTCTATTCCGGGGAATAGAGTGGTTGGGGAATATATTTGGAACAGAAACAAGAAAAAAAAGTAGCTTCTTATTCCCGTGAATAATTTTTAGAAATAAGTTCTTTTTTTCTTTTCTATTTTTCTTTTGTTCTTCTTCCTTGTTACGGCCATCGCCGGTCGCTTGCCAACCACCAGCAATTGTTGGCAATGGTCGCCGTCGCCTATAGCCCACCGGCCACCGCCCATGACCCATCGACCGACAACCGCCATCGTCCGCCGACAGCCCGTCGCCGCCAATTGCCACATGACCACCGCATGATCACCGCCCGTCGCCACACAACTACGGACCGTTGCCGCCGACCACCGCCCACAACCCCCGGCCGCCGCCCCTCTCGTGGTCGGTGGGCTATGGGCGGCAATCCTACGATGGCAGTCGGCATCAATGATTGTGTAGCGGTCAAATCATTTGAGATAATTCCTCTTCTATATTGAATGATCTCCGGACGAATCCTCCACAACACAGGCAAGATATACCCCCATCAATAAAAGGCCAAATGAAGACTAATGGCCATTTCTTTATTTTGCATATGTTTTTCGCAGTTCGGTTATGCATAATCAGATTTGGTTTTCAATTCAATTGAGACAATTCCTCTTTTGTATTGAATGATCTCCAGATGAATCTTCCACGACACAGGCAAGATCACCATCACCAAAAAAGGCCTGCATGGTAACGTTTCTATTTCTTCCTATTTCTGTTCTTTTGTTCCCTGAAATAAAAAAAGAACATAAATTTGTTTAGTAACGCCAACTTATTCTTTTATTTTGGGGAATAGAAAAGTAGCTGGGAAATAGATTTGGAACCAAAACAAGAAACATAAAAAAAAAAAAAAAAAGTAGGTTCTTGTTCATGCGAACAATTTCTAGAAATAAGTTCTTTTTTCCTTTTCTATTTTTCTTTTGTTCTTCTTCCTTGTTGCGGCCACCACTGGTTGCTGGCCAACCATTGACCAACTCCGGCTGCCCGCGGCCACCATCAGCAACCGATCGCCAGCGACTGTTGGCGATGGTCACTGCCGCCCATAGCCCACCGGCCGTCACCCACAGCCCACCGGCTGACAACCGCCATCATCCACTGGCAACCTGCCACCACCAATTGCCACATAATCATCGCACAATCGCCACCTGCGACCATACGACCCAGGATCGTTGCCGTCGACCATCGCCACGGGATCGCAGCCCACAACCCACCGACCGTCGCCCCTCCTATAGTCGGTGGGCTATGTGCGGCGATCCTGCGGCTACGGTCGGTGGCGCGTCGATGGTCGTGCGACGGTCGTGCAGCCATCGTGCGACGGATGTGCGGTGGTCGTATGGCGGTCATGCGACAAAGAACGGCGCAGCGGTCGTGCGATGGTCGCCACCGCCCATAGCCCACCAGCCACCGCTCACAGCCCACCGGTTGACAACAACCATCGTCTCGCGACAACTTACCGTCACTAATTGCCACACGACCGTCGCCTACGGCCACATGACCGTGGATTGTTGCCGTTGACCGCCACAGCAAGACAACTGCCCAAAGTCCACTGGCTGACACCCCCTCCTACGGTCGGTGGGCTGTGGGCAGCAATCCTACGATGGCGGTTGGCGGCGGCAATCGGCGATCGTGCGGTAATCGTGTGACGGACGTGCGGCAATCATGCGGTAGTCGTGCGACGGACGTGCAACGGTCGTATGGCGATTGTGCAATGGCGAGCGGCAGTCATGCGATAGCAAACGGCAGTCGATGGTCCGTGAGTAAGAAGAAAAATTAAATAAATACAAAAATTTATAAATTTTTACCAAACACATTTCTATTCTTTTTATATTTCAAGAGTAGAAATTTTGTGTAGTTACCAAATACTTTATTTTACTCAAAAATTGTTCCTAGAGTAGAAATAGTTCTCCAGAATATAAACATTACCATGCGCACCTAAAGCTACCTAGGAATATATCCGTTGAAGCTTGCATGTGAAAGGTTTAGATATGCCAATTTTTGAAGAGAAGCAAAGAACATTGGGATTTTTTGGGTTGAAAAGTCATTGACACTTAGGTCTACATATTTCAGATACTTCAATTCTGTTAAAGAAGGAACTATGTTACCTCCCAGCATGCACTTATCTGAAGGTACGAAGACGTCAATATCGATCTCTTCTATACATGGATTACGAAGATCAAGTTTCAGGACATGGCCAGTTTTCTTGTTGCATTCAACTCCTTCCCACTTGCAACATTCCTCTCCAATCCATGACAACAGGCGTCTCCAAGGATCTATGAGACCATGCTTCAAATTTAGAAGAGCTTCCCTCTCTACACCAATATAGCTTACATTGGTTGAAGTGTTGGAATAACTGAATTCAATTATTTGAATGACAAAAATTGCCCATAGGACAGTAGACACAAGGCTATCATAATACGCCATAGGTTCTTTGGGATCTAAGAACAAGTATTACTTTAATCAAGTGGACAATTGTCTTTGATTCAGCAAGAAAAGAGTCACTATATAATATTGATGCGGTCATTTTCTAACCAATGTCTACCATGATTTCCTAAAGAACAACTCCAACTTTCCAAGTCAATGCCTTCCAAGACCCGCCGGCCAAATGGTTTATCCATCAAAATCAACCCAAGACATGTATTCTCCTTAATCTTTGTAATAAGGGTCAAAGGAGGACAACACACAAAAATGAAAAAAGAAAGATGTAGATGGCACCGCGTGCCTCTAAGACTGGCTACTGTCTTCTCCAATTTATCTAAGCAACCCTAGATTAGTAATCCATCTATGATATAAATGCAACGGAGAAACTTGGTGAGAACCTCTATGCAACTGGGTCTCCACTTTTACTGTGGAAGGTTTTTCATTTTTAAGAGGGTTAATATCCTAAATAACCCCAAACCGATACACCTGTGATAAATTTACCCCAAACTATTTTTTTGATCATGAAAACCCTCAAACTGGTACACCTATGACAAATTCACCCCGACTGATCATAAAAAAACCCTAAACTAATATATCTATGACAAATTTACCCTAAACTAATTTATTCGACTGTAAAAAACCCCAAACTGGTAAATTTATGACAAATATACCCTCCACTAAATTGGATTAATACCACAAAAAAATCACAAAAATTGTAAACTGTGACAAATGGAACGTAAAATCTCAAATTAGTATATTAGTCAACTGTTACGTGTCATTTAACTTAATACTTTAACAATAGAATTTAACGAAAACTAACATAGGGTAAATTTGTCACAAGTGTACCAGTTTGGGGTAAATTTGTCAAAAGTATACCAGTTTGGGCTTTTTGGTGGTCAAAAAAATAGTTTGGAGTAAATTTGTCACAGGTGTACCAGTTTGGGGTTCTTCAGGGTATTAACCATTTTTAAGAAGACAGTCTCTCCATTAGAATGACTAGTGAAATAGCACACTCATGTTAAAAAGAAAAGCAAAAGTTCTTTTATATGGAAAGGAAAAAACCAGGAAATTGATTCAAATGGTTATTGCATTACATGAAAATTGGAAAGTTACTCTCTTTTTTTCATTATTGTTTCTGTAAAAACTATTCTGCATGCCACATATGAACGATTTTATTGTTCCAAAATGGATCCTAATTTTTTGGCCAAGTTACGTTGGAAGAACCTCTTAGATCTTTAATGTACTAGATCTCATATATGCCTTTTGGACTAGATAACTAATCTCATATATACGTTCAATTTTCTGCAATTAAAATGGCAACGAGAGGTTTTTTTGACAATGATAACTTTGAAAAAATACTGTTGGCAAAAAAGAATAACTTGTGACTTTTTTCTCCACGTAACATTTTGGTAATTTATCAAGATTTTTCTGAAATCATCAATTTTTTACAGTTGGCAAATTACCAATTTTTGTACTAACTTACCAACTTTTGTTTGCATAGCATACTGACGTTTCAATTTTACTAACTATTACATGAAATTTTTAATCTAAATTAGAGTAATTTTCCAACTTTTGTCCATTAAATTATGAATTTTCATTTGAGCTGCCAACGTTAATCGTTCTTTCCTAATTTACTTAATTTTTTATTTAGTTATTAACATTTATTTGCTCTGATTAGCTATCCCTTTAAGTTGCTAAGTCTTTTTAGAGATTGATAGCCCATGTTAGCATAGCTCATCAACAGAGCTAATCTTCTGTCATCAAATGTAAAGAAATAGAGTAGTGTTGAAGAATGAGGACAACGGCGACATTATATCATTTCAATTGTGGTGAAGGACACGGCTTCAAAGACACTGAATTTATCAAACATTCTCTTGTGATGTAATTTGTGTGTTGTCGTTACAAGGACACCATTATGTGCAATTCGTTTTTTTCAAATTATGTGAAGAGCTGCTTTTATTTTAATTGGTTTAATTGAATAAGATTTTTTCGTTAATTTTCTTCAAGTATCTTTATTATTATTTAACAAAAAATAGCTTCATTTTTTAAATTATTTTTATTCAGAAAAATATTAATCAATTTCTAAGAAAACCTGACCCAGTTCCGCTTGTGGGCCAGCATGACCAAGCGTCCAAGTTGACTACCGTGCGGATTTCTATCTCTGCCAATACTTTCTTTTCATAAATGATCCATGTTGGGAAATTACGAATCCCCGAAAACCGGATTTGACACTAAATCGAATCCCTAAATCAATGCGGAAGACGAAGTCCAGGAAATACACGTATCACCGATCATAAAGCATACCACGGATTCGAGCGTACCTTGTTAGCCACATATTAAACACCAATGCCAAAGATTGAGGAAGAAATTCTGATCCGATGATGTCAATTTGCCTTGAAAAGGGAAACGTCGTGCCTTAAGCGTTTGGAGAGAAAGAGAGAGTGAAGAGCATATGTTCAAAATGGCCAAAGGGTGTCATCTCTCTCTCTCTCCTCCCTTTTATACCTTCCCCCATCAACGGGCCCTATTCCCGTGGGCCGGGCTATTTGGACCCAACTTGGGCGGACGGGCCAACTCAGGCCCATCAACAAATAAGAAATCCATCATCTCCCACTCGCACATGGTGGTCCAAAACCAACATGGGCGGACAGGCCCACTCAACCCCATCAGAGAAAAATCCATTATAGACTCTCACTCAACATGGTGGGCCGAACAGAATCCTCTTTTCCTCTCTTCAACATTCATACCGATGAATAATCCGTGCGACCAGCATATTTTGAGAGCTCGTTGCCATACATCTGTTAGGAATATATAGCTGCTCATAATGGGCATCACATTCTGAGTAGATTTAGTATGCAGTACCCTAGATCGATCGATCACATTTTACATCTCTCTTGATCTCTTTTAAACAATGATATATATATATTGTATTCACAATTATGATTATCACAAAAACAGTCATAATTGGTTAACCGGTGAATACAAAACTGCAATGTGATTATCCAAAATCGATCTTCCTCTTTCCTTCAAACTCTCAATTTCAGTTCAGCTTGCTTTTCTAGAAATACCCCATTAGATCGAATCACTCATGACCATTGGCAACATCCTAAGATAGCAAACACTAAATAGAAATCTCGAGAATAAGTAAGAGTCATGAGGGGACAAAAAAATCGAGGAACTCTCTTCCTCAAGAGTCTCACACGACATAAAAGTTGAGATCAAACTTTTGTCACTCTTATTGGTCGTCTCATACATACGTAGTATGAAATACGTATTACGGTATTAACTCCTTTCCCATGGAGCGTATGTCTACACTTTCAATACCGTATAGATGATAGTTCAGACATACCCAATGTCTAACTTGAGTTCACGTATCTACTCATTCACAAAAATCATCAGAACTCACATCTGGCATCACAGACAGATTAGGTAAAATATGTGGGGTATTTTATTTTCGGACATAGTAAATATTATGTCATTATCTTAACACTCAGTTAAGGCGACATACGTGTTTTAAGCTTGAGCTCTCAATTATCACCTAGATAATAAGCTTAAAACAGTCTCATCTCTATTTATCACACAGTAAATAGAGGCGATTACCCGTGTGAGCGGGCTAATCTTATATCTGTCCGACATACTTTCTCAACTTAAAATAATGCACTGAGCATTAAGATGCATAAAGATCAAACAAAGATTCATAGGCATTAATGATGAAAACACAAATTCATCAAATTGTGAACACTTAGGGAAATTACAATATTCAGTACATCGGCCTCTACGCAATCCTAGATATTTCATATGACCATAAAACACATCTCTAGGTATTGGCTTTGTCATAGGATCTGCTATCATTCTATGCGTAGTATGTACTCTAAGTTCACATCTTTACGTGCAATCATATCCTTGACAAAATTATACTTGGTATCTATGTGTTTGATCTTACCATGATATTTTGAATCTTTGGTGTACACTTTTACTGTTTGGTTATCACAGTTAACCAACAATGAATCTACAGCACTTCCAATAACACATAAATGATCCAAAAAATCTCTAAAGCCAAACATCTTCTTATACTGCTGCTGATAATGCCACAAACTCAATTTCTATCGTGGACAAGGCTATACTTGTTTGTTTCTTACAGCTTCAACATATGGTGCCATCATTCGGTAAGAAAACAAACCCAGAGATAGATTTTCTTTCATTTAAATTTTCTCCCCAATCAGCATCAGGATAGCCTTTGAGTCGCAGATCCTTTCCTTAATAACTCAGCGTATAATCAGCAGTCCCCTTTAGATACCTCAGTATTCTCTTAACGACCTTCCAATGTGCTTGACCTGGATTGGATTGGTATCTACTTACCATTCCAACTGTAAAACATATGCCAAGTCTTGTACACATCATAGCGTACATCAAACTTCCAACAGCACTAGCATAAGGAACATGTTTCATTTGTTCCTTCTCTTGTGGAGTCCCTGGACACAGTCTATGGCTCAATCCTTCACCTTTTGCAATAGGAGTGTCTATGGATTTACAGTCTTGCATACGAAATCATTCAAGAACCTTATTTATATAGGTTTCTTGCAAAAGAGATAACGATCTCTTCGAACGATCTCTTGAAATCTTAACTTCAAGAATGTATGCAGCCTTACCCATATCCTTCATCTCAAAGTTAGAAGACAACCATCTCTTGACAGTATTAACAAACTCCATATTACTTCTGGCAATTAGTATATCATCAACATATAATGATATGATCACAAATTGATCATTGGATCTTTTGATACATACACAATGATCCTCATCAATCATTGTAAAATCATATGCCATTATGGCATTATGAAAACGTATATACCATTATATTGATGACTGCTTAAGGCCATATGTCGATCTCAAAAGTCGACATACCTTTTCTTCTTGGCCTTTCACTATGAAACCAGCAGGTTGTTCCATATATATTTCTTCCTCTAATTCTCCATTAAGGAAAGCAGTCTTTACATCCATTTGATGTAACTTAAGATCCATACTTGCCATTATTGCTAGAATAATGCGAATCGAGGTAAATCTCACTACAGGAGAAAATATATCTTCATAATCAATTTCTTCCTGTTGATTATACCCCCTTCGCCACAAGGCGAGCCTTCTTGTTTGGTTATGGCTAATTGAGGACTTTGGTTTTAATTTTGGTCAATTGAGGAATTAATGCTTTAAAAGGCCACGATCAGGTTTCGAGGTCTTCTTTGTAAAATTCAAGCATAAAAAATGATACATGACAAATTATGAAATATTTCACGTGGAAACCATGTAGGATTTTCAACTCTTGAACATCGATGGCTAGTTTAAGATTGGATTGGAGCCTTTTAAAAAAAAAAAAAACTTCAGTTATTTATTCATTAAAATAAAATCTTAGTATGATCAGTGGCCAAATCCTTAAGTTTGTTTCCGCATTTGTCCAGAGAAAATAAGAATTATTAATCAAAATATTGACTGACAATCATGCGTGGAAGTAAACAAGCAAGAAAAATCAAGAATACTGTGAACACGTTATCAAATACATATTTGAAAATTTTGGTCTTTATTTTCAAATTTTGTTATGAAAAATTGGATCGGCAAATTATTTGGCCATTTAATTATTAGTAAGTTAATAATGAAATAATGAGTTTATCTATGTCAAGTTCAATAACAAATTATTAATTGCATTGATAGCGAAATAATCTGAATATATTGATTTTGCCTCTATTTATTTTTCCAAGATTGTACATTATTGTCAACTTTATCGGTTTGTGATTTTTTGTATATTTATAATTAGTTTGGGATAAATGTATCTTGTAGTGCAAGTTTAGGTTTTTTGTGAGATGGAAATTAGTTTTAGATAATTATGGCATGGGGTACCGGTTTGGCATTTTAATGGTATTAGTGTGAGAAAAATTCAGATAAAATATATAGCATCATGTTTATAACAATAGAGTTTTATACGAGCACGATCCTAGTTATAATGTAAAATGAAGAAACATATCAACAAGCTACGCAAGTTGGTATCCTAATACTGGCCCTTAAGTGGGTACGTGAAAACATCCTTTTTACTTCTTGATAGCATCATTAAAAGATTCGCCAGTGGCTCAAAGAAATTATCGATAACCTATTACCAGCCGAACAAAGTTTCAATTTTTACCATACCGATGAGTAGAGTTGTCCAATTTCAGCTCATTTTATGCACATCTTATTTTATAGGACAAAAGCAAGAGATTATTTTGTTCTTCTTTTATAACCAAATGAAAAGAAAGAGTAGTGTTGGAGAATAATGAGCACAACGTGTTTATTATTTGAAGCTTCAATAGCAATCTTCCAACATGAAGAGAAAAACTATGGATTTATCGCAATCAAACTCTTGTTTGCCTCCAGAATTTGATAAGTCAATTTGTACTTCATCCACAAATCAAGGCACCATCTTTTGCGTTGGAAATCTTCCAAATAAATTCGTTACCACGCAAGCTTAGTACTTGCCAATTGCATGAAATGCTAAGTCTTTTAAAAGTTCACCTTCCAGCCTATTTCCAAAAACATCAAGGAATCTAAGCCACCGTCTACTTTCAAAAGATGACAGCGGAGAATGTGCCATGGCTATAATTATAACTCTGATCAAGATGCTCAAGGTTTGCTGAAGGTTTGAAGAAGGAGGAATAAATGAATTTACGGAGTTTTAACACAAATCAAAGAATTTTTTTTTTTCTAGTCGAACAAATCAAAGAATTTAACAGAAGTGAAATTGACATGTAAAGAGGCTGAAGCATCTTCCAAATGACATCCCGTCGATAAGGAAAACTCTAGGAAGGAAAGCATGTGGGATAGCACTTAACCCTTCTTTGGGTTTGACAAGGACGACATACGACAGGTCTAAATACCTCAAGTTAGAAACTGTCCACTCCCACCGGAGGTTCTCTTGTTTAAAATGAAGTGGTGCCTTGCGAGACCCATCATAGGTCAAGAAACCTAAAACCACTTTTCTTAACATTGCGAGGGAAAAAGAAGACGGAAGGATTTATGAGCAATGTTGTGCAATTATTTACAATATTCCTTCCCCTCTGTCCGCTGCAATTTAGAAAAAAGAAAGAAAATGAAAAAAAAAAAAATTATGTTACGTTTGCCGCAAGTGCACTGTATTCTACAATTACAGTGCACCGTGAGACTTTTCCTCCAGAGGAATCATGAATACAGATGCAATTATTTTCTAGACTAAACAGGAACGAACTGGCATCGATACTTTTGTTTAATTGCTTGAGTGATCAATCAATTTTAGGATGACCCAAGGCAAAGCACCGGATCTTCACTGGTTGACATAGAATGTTGGCCTTGAGTTGTCTTGTTAAACTTTTCAACCTCCTAACTTTTGTAAGATTTGATTAATGCAAAGGTGGTCACCGTTGGGGAGTCAATCTCGTGACACTGTCTGTTCTCATACAGTTAGCTGAATTCGTTCCACATTAACACGTTTTCATTACGAAAGTTCAGAAGACTAATAAATTGTATCATGCCGGTAGTTTGTCTCTTGAAATCTATTCATACCGAAGGCAACGGTGAAAAGTGAGCAAAGACACCTCAAAGCCAAATAACAATTTTGTCCATGACTATTGTTCTGTCGATTAATTTTCAAGTCCCTAATTAAGAAGAATTAAAGTAGATACATAGTAGTTCTTTTCTATATTAATTTTGGGTTGCATCCTCAAAAGTGTACTAAAAAAACATGCTTCATCTCACAAGGTTGGAACTTCAATCAATTCCCTCATATTGATATCATTTTACAAAAAATTAATGTCCGAACCCTTTGACCATGGAGCTTAGAAAGGATTATTGTTGAATGACAATTGAGGTTTTGAACTCTCAAGTCCTCCATAAAAAAGGAGATCGTTGAGTGATACATAAATGTGAATACAAGAGGATTGCCATCACCAACGAGATTATTTTCGCAAGTGACACTAGATGTAATTGCAGCATCTTTTTTTCATTAATTTGGGGAATAAGGCCTTTGATAATATTATCGAAGAGATCCAGCACTTCAATATTGGACAAAGCATTGGGTAGCCAATCGGGAATTTCATCCGAGATGCTTGCACATGACATGTCTAATGTTGAAATAGTGGAAAGGAGGAGCCCAAGACGCGTTAACAATTATAACAACTTCATTCAGGAAAACTGATAGCTTTGGTCAAGCTCTTAAGATTTGTAAAGTGGATTTCGCTTACAATGACATTCAAATATCAATGTCCATCACCTCCGAATTGGATAGTCAGCCAATATTTTCTGAAAAAATTCCCGCTTAATTTGTTACCTTTGAGGTGCAACTCTCTCAGAGATATAGCTCCCCCACTGTAGAGGGAATAGGACTAGAAATTGAGTCCCGCGACAGATCAAAAGATCATTTTGAAATTTCCAAATTGAATCGGCAGGTGACTACTGGAATTGTTATTAGAAACATGAATATTCTTCAAGTTACTTCATCCACAAACCAACGCACCGTCTTTGGCGTCAGAAATCCACCTACTTGAATAATAAAAAGTGCACATAAGAGCTTAGACTCTGAAAGCTAATTTAGGACGACCTAGCTCTTCGCAATCTCCCTAGTTGGCTTTGGATGAATATATTTTCCCCACTTGATGGCGTGATTAATGGTCCCAAACTAAGATCGATGAAGGGTTCTGGATGTGTCTCTGGTGAGTATCGGCACCGGCAAAGGAAGAGCCACCAATTTACTCGGCCAAAAAAGAAAAACAGAGTAGACCAGAGCACAATCGGTGCAACTTGAAAACAGAGACCGGTGGCGATGAGTGGTGCCGGACGACTTTCAGAGGCAACGGCAAGGACTTAAGGACCGGAAAAATCTTCAATTTAAATGGATTTTCAAACATCGTATGAGTGGTGATGAGTGCTCTGCTCTCTGTCCTCTGGTTCTGTTGTGGCCAAGCGTATGGTGGCCCGCGATGAAGGTTCGACAGTGGCTTTTGTGTGGACTGGAGTTGACTGAGGCGAGGGCTGGTGATACAAGAAAGGTACCGAGAATCAGCGCCATCGATTGAATCAAAATCGGGCACCAGAGAAAGAGAGAGAACTTAGCTTCACTTTCATTTCGGTCCATCGAATAAACGAAGGATCTGATCTCCATCGAGCTTCAATCATGGCCGTTAATCTCGAACCTCGTGACGAAGCTTTATGTTCATTTTGACGATTGTCGTCCTGGAATTGTGAAATCGGCCTGCATGGGAGCTCGAGGAGGTTCGTGCTCTCGTGAGGCTAAAGTCTGCTCTCGTGAGGATGTTCGTGCTGGTAAAATTATCCAAACGGGGGTTTCGATCGTGATTTTCAATCTATAAATAAACTATTAGCTGTACCTTGTGCAAGTAAATTATTCAATTTTCAATGACAGGGAGCGGTGAACCGTCACATGGAAGTGCGATATGTGTCATGGATTTCCGTAAATAACCGGAGATGTTAGCGTGATGATCAATCATGTCATTGTATAGTTAAACGATTAGAAGCGTCTTAAGAAGTGATTAGGGAGACTTATTTTTAGGGCTTTTCAAAATAATTTAACCTCGATGGTGATAGGATCATTTAGCTCATGCATTGGATAACCTTTCTAACAAGTGCGTTTAATGTTGCTTCCTTGATAAGAAAATTTAGATGACATATATAGCCCCATGCTTAAAATACTAACAATTTGCCTTTGCGAAATCTAGTTAAAATTTATAATGAAGATACTATCGAAACAAACTAGGGAAGTATGCATCTTGATACTCACCCTTAAGTTGGTGTGTGAAAATTGATGATGCCTTTAACTTATTAATGGCTTTGTGAAAAGATTCGTTAGTATGCTCGGAGAAATTTTCAGCCACACTTGTGCAATCAAGTCTTATTTACCGTGACAGTGCATTACATGTGTAGTGCACTCAATACATTCCCGAATTTTAAATCATGCAGATTACTAAGGCCCTGTTTGGTAAGCATCCAAATATGGCCAAATTCTGATTCTTTGTTCCCGGAATCAGTTTCGACCTAGAATCGCGTTTGGTAAAATTTTTGTTCCCGGGAACAGATTGGGAATAAAATCAAGAACTAAAAAAAGTTGATTCTTGTTTCGGAAACGAATTTGAGAATCAAAATCAAAAACTCTTCTTCTTCCCTTTAGACATCTCGCGACCGCCATCCACCACCGCCCGCCACCGTCCGCCGTCCGCCGCCACCATCCGCCGCCACCGCCAGCCACCATCCGCCGGTCCGGCGAGCTCGCCGAAGGCTTGCCCAACCACCAGCAAGGCTTGGCCTCCCCCGGATCGAAGAGGCCAAGCCTCGCCGGTGGCCGGCGCGGCCTCGCCGGTGGCCGGGGCGGGCCTCGCCGAGGCCGGGCGAGGCCTCGTTGGGGCCGAGCGAGGCCCGCCGGCCATCGGCAAGGCTCGGCCTCACCGGATCTGGCTAGGTCGAGCCTCGCCGGGGCCGGGCGGGGCCGGGCAAGCCTCGCGACGCCCGCCCCCACCGTGGCCGGTGAGGCTTGCCCGGCCCCGCCGGTGGCCGGCAAGCCTCGCCCAACCCCGACAAGGCCGGCGGCCACCGGCGAGGCTCGGCCTCACCCACCGCCGACGAAAGCTCGGCCGACGAGGGCGGCGACGCTCCGGTGAGGCTGCCAACCCTCGTACGGCCGGTCGCCGGTCCGGCGACCGGCCGAAGAAGAAGAAGATGATGATGAGAAAAAGAAAAGAAAAATGAAAAGAAAAAATGAAAAAAAAAAGGAAAAAAAGTAAAAAAAGTTATTTAAAAATTAAAAGAAATTGATTTGGAACAGAATTAATGAACACGGTACCAAACGCAATTCTATTCTAGAATCAGAAATTTTGGACAGTTACCAAACGGCTTAAAATGCTTAGAATCAGTTCCCGGGAACAGAATAAAAAAGAATCAGTTCTGATCAGAATCTACTCCCGGGAACAGAATCGTTATCAAACGCACTCTAAACATATTCATTCTACCACACACTAGAAATTGACAAGAGAGGAAAAAGAAAAGTCGAAGGCTTAAAACACGTTCTATTTATTGATGTGAACGTATTTTCTTCTGTCCATCTGATAACCCGAAGCAGTTCTTCAAAGTGGGGCAAGTCTCTCCAGCTCTCTAACTCTTCTGGTACACATGCCCAAAATATTCAACAATGGCTTCAACCAAGATAAGATGCAAGAAATTGGTTAGCAAGAAAGGGGCGAGTATTACCTGCTAAACAAGCTCCTAAACAAGTTCCTTTTCACGTCGTCAGAATGTTCTCTTGAACCAAAGCATGATGATCATTGTTGTCATTGAAAATTTCCCAATGGCCGTATCCATCCCTTGGAAGCAAGAGACCCTCCAAGATCCCTTGAAGTGCAGGATGCTACAGAATCCTAGAAATCCCACGGTAAAGCCAGGTCCCAATCCCGCATAGAACCAATTGCGGATATCCAAATCACCTTCGCTAGGCTTATCTCCTCCGGAATTATCACCGTCGCGCCGATCACTACCGGGTGGCTCGTCTCCAAGACAAGTATTCAGAAGAGGAGCTCCACAGAGCCTGTCATTGCCGCGATAAACAGATTCATCGTCCACAATGCGAATATGGTTGCCAGACGGAATAGGGCCAGAGAGTCTATTCAAGGACAGATTGAGATGACTAAGGAAGTCCATGCTAGATATGCCCAAAGGGATGGTACCCGACAATTTGTTTCTGGAAAGATCAAGAGATTCTAAGTTTTTCAGGTCAACAATATTTGAGGGGATATATCCACTCAAATTATTCCGAGAGAGGTTCAGATTTTCAAGTTCGACAAGCTTAGTGAACTCTTCTAGTATTTGCCCATCCAACATGTTTGCAGAAAGATCTATTGAGTAGAAGTATTCAAGCGTAATTCCATAGATTTGGCTAGTTCCCTTTGTGTTAACCATTACATCGATACCAAACATATAAAAATATCCTTTAGTTGCATTAACCATAGACAAGATCCTGTCAAAACAATTGGGAATGGGTCCAAAAATGTAATTTTGTGCTAGGCTCAAGAATTGGAGAGATTTAAGTTGGCAATATAGGGGAGGAATGCCCCCAACAAAGCGATTTTTCTCTAAATTGATCACTACCAAAGATGGAGATTGTGGCCCAAATGGCGGTAACCTACCGGTAAATTCGTTGTCGCTGAGATCAAGGACCCTCATATTCGACATATTTGACAAACAGTTTGGGATTTCTCCAGTAAAGCCATTCCCGTGTAGGCTAAGAGCGGGCAATAGCTTAAGATGGCACAAGGATTTCGGAATCTGGCCATTTAACTTGTTATACCCAAAAAATAAATACTCCAACACCTGCGATGCTCCCCAACATCGAGGAAGTTTCCCAGACAGTTGATTCTTTGAGAGACTAATTCCATACTCATTGAGGGGACTAATTTCATATAGCCGATTTAACTTACACAAAGAATTTGGAATGCCACTGGTGAGATTATTACCCTCAAGACTCAGCTTTCTTAACTGTGGCATCTTGTCTCCGATATCTTGGGGAACTTGGCCTCTTAGCATGTTGCTTGAGATATCTAAAACTTCAATGTTAGAGAAAATGTCACAGATCCAATCAGGAATGTCATCTGAGATGCTTGCATTTGACATTTCCAATCTGGTAATGTTCCTTTGTGTTTGAAGCCATCTCTGAAACTCGGGTCCCACTTTGCAATCTGACAAATATATCTCACGAGCTTGAAATGGTGGAATCCATGTAGAGCTCACATTCAATATGAGCTGATTAGAGGAAATGTCAAACGAGGTTAAGCTTTTAAGATTTTCAAAGTGAGGTTTGCTTACAAATCCAAACAAACGATTCTCGCCTAGGAAGAGATTCTTTAGATTTGGTAGTTGCCCAATGCTCTCTGGAATGGTCCCACTCACTTTGTTATATCTAAGATCAAAAGTTCTTAGAGATGATAGCTCCACCAAACTGACAGGAATAGAACTAGAAATAAAGTTCCTTGAAAGATCAAGGTGCTTTAATTCTTTGAAATCTCTAAATTGATTTGGTAGGCCGCTGCTAAAATTATTGATGGAAACATCAAAGATCTTCCACTTACTTTGTACACAATCAAGTGAATTGCCTAAAATGTTGGAGATATTCCCATTGAAGAAGTTATTGCATAATCGTACCACTTGCAATTTGCAAAGGCTGCTCAAATTTTGGGGAAAATCACTATGTAGCAAATTATCAGACACATCAAAGAAGACAAGCCTTTGATTATTCTCGATGATTGTTGTGGGAAAAGGGATATGACGGGGAAAATTGTGGTACCCATAGCTATTGGACAAATCAATATGTTCTAGTTTGCTAAAGTTATAGATCCATTGGGGAATAGAACTTAGATCATTGGACCCCATGCTGAGAAATCTAAGAGATGTGAAATTGGCTTGACAAGAGCTAGATATATCTTGCAATTGACAATAGCTCAATCCTAAAGATTGCAAAGATGGGAGCATCTTAATGGAACCAAACCAATCTTTGACCTTATGAAGGTCAACACCGGACATGTGCAAATATTTCAATGAAGATACTTTCGACACCCAATGAAAGTCGTTCGAGGTTAAATAATACATATTGGAGTTACTACTAAGATCCAAGTACTGTAATTTGGAAAGGTTATTGAGCTGCCAAGGAATATCTCCGTAGAAGCCTGCATATGAGAGGTTAAGATACTCTAGTTTCTGAAGAGAAGCAAAGAACATTGGGATTTTTTGGGTTGAAAAGTTATTGCCATTGAGGTCCAAATACTTCAGATACTTAAGATTAGTTAAAGAAGGAACCATGTTACCTCCCGGCATGCACTTATCTGAAGGTACAAAGATGTCAGCATCGATCTCTTCTATACATGGATTATGAAGATCGAGTTTCAGGACATGGCCAGTTTTCTTGTTGCATTCAACTCCTTCCCATTTGCAACATTCTTCTCCAATCCATGATGACAGGCGTCTTGAAAGATTAGTGAGACCATGCTTGAACTTTAGAAGAGCTTCCCTCTTTGTTCCAATACAGCTTACATTGGTTGAAGCGTTGGAATGACTGAATTCAATTACTTGAATGACAAAGATTGCCCATAGGACAATAGACACAAGGCCATCATAAGACGCCATAGGTTCTTTGGCACCTGAGAACAAGTATTGCTTTAATCAAATGGATGATTGTCTTTGATTCATCAAGAAAAGAGTCACTATATAATATTGATGTAGTCATTTTCTAACCAATGTCCACCATGATTTCCTAAAGGACGACTCCAACTTTCCAAGTCAATGCCTTCCAAGACCCATCAGCCAAACGGTTTATCCATCACAATCAACCCAAAACATGTATCCTCTTTACTCTTTGTAATTTGGGTCAAAGGAGGACAACAAACAAAAACGAAGAAAGAAGGATGTAGACGGCACTGCGTGCCTCTAAGACTGGCCATTTGTCTTCTCCGATTTATTTAAGCAACTCTAGATTAGTAATCCATCTGTGTTATAAATGCAACGGAGAAACTTGGTGAGAACCTCTGTGTAGCTAGGTCTCCACATTTACTGTTGAAGGTTTTTCATTTTTAAGAAGACAATCTCTCCATTAGAATGACTAGTGAAATAGCACACTCGTGTTAAAAAGAAGGGAAAAAGACACCAAAAACCCCAAACTTTGCCTAGAGTGACAGATTTACCCCAAATTTTGTTTTATGACGTAAAAAACCCCGAACTTTGCGAATCGTGACACATTTACCCCATTAAGGGTATTTTCGTCTTAATTTTTCTATTTTTTTTCTTTTTTTCTTCTTCTCTCTTTGCTCCGCCGGCCATGGCGGAGCCGGCGGAGGGAAGCTAGCGTTCGGCGAGGGCTGCCCTCACCGGCGTCGGGTGAGGGTCGCCCTCGCCTGGGCTGGCTAAGGCCGCCCTCGCCGACGAGGGCCGATGCGGCGAGGAGGCCCTCGTCCGACACCGACGAGGGCCGCCCTCGCCTACGTCGGGGAGGGGTGCCCTCGTCGGACTCGGGTGAGGGTGCCCTCGCAGATCTCGGTGAGTCGACGAGGGCCGCCCTCGCTTGCATTGGGCAAGGGTGCCTCGCCAAATCCGATGAGGGAGGGCCTTGCTGGACGCCGGCGAGGGCGGCCCTCGTCGGACGCTGGCTTCCCTCCGCCATGGCCGACGGAAGGAAGAAAGAAGAAGAAGAAAAAAAAAAAGAAAAAAGTTTTTAAAAGTAAAAAGACCAAAATGCCCCTATGATTTAGGGTAAATGTGTCGCACAAATGAAAGTTCAGGGTTTTTTGTGTCACCAATAAAAGTTTGGGATAAATGTGTCACAGTTAGCAAACTTCGGGGTTTTTCACGTCACAAAATAAAGTTTAGGGTAAATTTGTTACTGCAGGCAAAGTTTGAGGTTTTTAGTGGCTTTTTCCCTAAAAAGAAAAGCAAAAGTTCTTTTATATGGAAAGGAAAAAACCAGGAAATTGATTCAAATGGTTATTGCATTACATGAAAATTGGAAAGTTACTTTTTTTTTTCTCATTATTGTTTCGTAAAAACTATTCGGATGCCACATATGAACGATTTTATTGTTCCGAATGTATCCTAATTTTTTGGCCAAGCCGTTGGAAGAACCTCTTAGATCTTTAGGGCGCGAATGGAAACACTTATGTTTCTTTTTTGTTCTTGGGAACAGAAATAAAAAAAAGTGTTTCTGTTCCGGGGAACAGTTTTTGAACAAAAGAACGCGTTTGGTAACGTTTAGTCCGGGAATAAAAAATGAATAGAAATACGTTTGGTAAATTTTATTCTTTTTTTGTTTCTTTTAATTTTTTAAACATTTTTATTTTATTTTTCATTTTTTCCTTTCTTTTTTATTTTTTCTTTTTTCGGCCGGTCCCCTTCGGCCTTCGGTGACAACTGACAAGGCGGCCTCGCCCGGCCACGGCGAGCCCGAGCCTCGCCGTGGTTGGGCAAGGCTCAACCTCGCCTTGGCCGGGCGAGCTCGGCCTCGCCTAGATCCGACGAGGCCGAGCGTCACCGGCCCCGGTGAGACTCGGCCTCGCCGGATCGGGCGAGCCCGAGCTCGCCCGGCCAAGGCGAGGCTCGGCCTCGCCGGGGGCCGGTGACGCTCCGGCGAGGTCGCCGACCCTCGATGGCATCGCCGGCCCTCGACGGCCAGTCGCCGGCCATGGCTGAGGCCGGCGGCCGGCGACCGGCGAAAGGAAAAAGAAGAAAAAAAAGAAGAAGAAAAGAAGAAGAGAAGAAGAAGAGAGAGAAGAAACGTTTCTTCATTTTTGTTTCTGGAACAAGAAACAACAATTTGTTGTTTCTTTTTTTTGTTCTTATTTTGTTCTGGAAACAAAAAAACAAAAAAACAACAGAAACGCAACCAAACGCGTTTCTGTTCTTTTTTTGTTCTCAGGAACAAAATCCGTACAGAAGTGTTCCAAAAATGTTTCTAAGAAACGTTTCCATGCACGCCCTTAATGTACTGGATATCATATATGCCTTTTGGACTAGATAATTAATCTCATATGTACATTCAATTTTCCCCAATTAAAATGGCAACGAGAGGCTTTTTGACATTGATAACTTTGAAAAAACTGTTGGTAAAAAGAATAACTTGTGGCTTTTTTCTCCACGTAACATGTTGGTAATTTATCAAGATTTTTCTGAAATCATCAATTTTTTACGGTTGGCAAATTATCAATTTTTGTACTGACTTACCAACTTTTATTTGCATAGCTTACTATCATTTCAAATTTACTAACTATTACATGAAATTTTTAATCTAAAGTAGAGTAATTTACCAACTTTTGTCCATTAAATTATGAATTTTCATTTGAATTACCAACGTTTAATCATTCTTTTTTAATCTATTTAATTTTTATATTGGGTTATTAATATTTATTTGCTCTGATTAGCTATCCCTTTATGTTGCTGACTCTTTTTTAGAGATCGCTAGCCCAAGTTGGCATGGCTCATCAACTAAGCTAATTTTCTGTCATCAAATGGAAATAAAGAGAGTAGTGTTGAAGAATGAGGACAAGGGCGACGTTATATCATTTGAATTATGGTGAGGAACGCGGCTCCAAAGAAACTAAATTTATCAAACATTCTATTCTGATGTAATTTGTGTGTTATAGTTACAAGGACACCATTATGTGCAATTTGTTTTTGTTCAAATTATGTGAAGAGCTGCTTTTATTTTAATTGGTTTAATTTAATAATATTTTTTTGTTAATTTTGTTCAAAGTATCTTTTTTATTATTTGACAAAAAATAGCTTCATTTTTTAATTATTTTTATTTGGAAAAATATAAATCAATTTCTAAGAAAAACCTGCCCCGGGTCTGGCATGTGGGCCAGCACGACCTAGCGTCCAAGTTGACTACCGTGCGGATCTCTATCTCTGCCAATACTTTCTTTTCATAAATGATCCATAAGTTGGAAGCGCGAATCTTCAACCAAACAGAATCGCCCACCCTACAACGACAGTTTCGAGTGAGGATGTTCATATGGCTAAATCATAATTACCGTGAATTTTAAGTTTATAAGCATATTATAAGACATACATTGTACATAGGTTATTCTGTGTTCAGTGAAAGGAAGCCATAAACATCATGATCAAAGTGCGATAGGTGTCGTGGACTTTAGTCAAAAAGGGGAAGAGATTAACGTGGTGATCAAGCAACGTTATTCGCACATTCTATTTTATCGATCAAAGTGCAATATGTGTTTAATTAAATGGTTAGGAGCGCCACAAGAATTGACTGAGGAGAATTACTTTTAGACTTAAAATATTTTAACATTAACAGTCACACGATAATTTAACTAATACCAACGAGAAGGCACTAAATCTTTTGCAAATCCTAAAGCAAGATTAGAAATTTCTAAGTCATGCCCGTCACAACCCATCCGGTCAAGCCATCAAAGACAACGAGACTTCAAAGTCTTGTTTCTTTATAACTTATTAACTTTAAAGATTTCAACAATTCAACCAAAACTTATTGTATCTCCAATGTACAAAGTTTCTTTCCACATATATTTACTTTAGAAACTTGAAAACAAAATGTAAGTTGTTCTTATTATTGCGCATATCATCTCTTTGTACATGCTGGTCGGGGTAGCAATCCTGTAGTCATGCTAGGACTAATGCCGTCTAGAACATATGTTAGTGAGTCATGATAACTGTTTTTCACATGTATTTTGCAATACATGAAGCTTGTGTAAGAAAACACAAGGAACCCCATAAATAGCTGGAGAGATATTTCTTTAGGAGAAATGACACAAATAATCCATGGATTTTAATCCAATATGCACTCTAGTACTTGGATTTCTAATTCGTTTAATATGGTCCTTGAACTACATGTATTGCGAAATACATGTGAAATACATGGAGCTTGTGTAAGAAAACAAGGGGAACCCCATAAATAGCTCGAGAGAGAACCCCATAAATAGCTCGAGAGATATTTCTTTCGGGGAAATGACATAAATAATCCATGGATTTTAATCCAATGTGCACTCTAGTACCTGGATTTTTAATTTATTTAATATTGTCCATGAACTCTTATTAAATGTTCAATCCAGTTTCTAAACTATATAAAATTGTTCCATGTCTTCCTTCTGTCAATATAAGTTAACAAATCCGCTGATGTGAATCCCAATCTATTAAATTTGAACAGTGGATAATAAAAAAAAGTTACATGTGGATTACCAAGTAAGATATTCATATCAAATCAGAATACAATAGTTGACATCATGAAATAAGGATGGACATGTTGACGTCCTAATTTTTTTCTTCTTTCCTAAAGTAGATTGAAAAAATTATGACTCATCAATTTAAAAAATGCAACTTGATATATGATAAAACGTCATCAAATATTGTCTGTTTTGTCATTTGAACCAAAAAAAAAATTACACTGTACATTCACCAATAGTTTAGGGACGACATTGAATAAATCAAAAGTAGAATGAACCATATTGAAAAAATTAAAATTTTGGGATGATATTAAAATTTAAATTATAATTAAGGTATCATTTTCATTTTTCCCATTTTTTATACTTATAACAAAACAGTGCACGCCATGTGCATGGGAAAAAAGAAGGAATAAAACTTCAATCGTGGAAAGAAAGTACTGTTATAATTAAGTAACTTTAAAAAATGAATTCAAATTATTATTGGATGCACAATGCTAATTAAAGTCGGATTTGGAATGTGATGACTATATGGATCGAACGTAAATTACCTTGATATTTTCAAATTAATACGTTACAAGACATATAGCAAACATTGATATCCATGAAATTCATGTGCATGAGTATTACAGAAATTCTCGGCTGAAATTTGCCTGACCACAAAGATAGGTTCCGGTACATGCCATTCAAATATATTAATTAAAAGGGTTAGTAACTGTCCATTAACTGCGTAAATAAGAGAACATCAATGAAATATGTGCCACGCCAGTAACACTGGTAGTAATGCCCATGAAGGACGCTAGGTTCAAGTTAGAGGGGCTTGAAACTAGTTGATTGGGGGTTGGGTGAAGAGGTCCAAGTGGAACAAATATTGGCGATGGTGATGAGTTGTCTCCGAAATATACATGTTGCATGCACTAGTTGATTTGATGTGACGGTTCCGCCCCCATGGAGATGGCGCCCTCAACAAGAAGTGGCCGGAAACCCATATGTCTTTGCTTCGTAAAAAAAGAACACCCCACAGCCTTTTGCTAGATTTACCAATGGAAGGAGACATACCTAGGAACAGATTAGTCCAAATAAATCAATAGAGTTGGTGAAGACAATATCAACGTTACAAAATGATGAAGGGCAGAGCCTCTAGCTTTTCGATTTTTTCCATCATGACTCATGATTTACTGACCCACCAACATCTATAGTTTTATAGGAGTCCACATTGTCTACAAAAATTTACAATTTGTTGTCATAGGGCATGATTAGTTTTTGTAAGAATTGACTCCATATTGATGTGCCCCACATGAACAAGAGGACAATGGTGACACTAAAGTATTTGAATCATGGTGAGGGACATGGCACCAAAGACATTGAATATATCAACCATACTCTTACACTGTAATTTGTGTGTTATTATTAGAAGGACACCATTATGTGCAATTTTTTTTTTCAAACTATGTGAAGAGATAATTGTATTTTAATTTGTTTAATTTTTTTGGTAGACTTTTAATTTTTTTAATTGAATACATGTTTTTCATTAATTTTTGTCAAGTATCTTTTTTATTATTTGACAAAAATAGTTTCATTTTTCCTAAATTATTTTTATTAAGAAAAATATATATCAATTTCTTAGAAGAACCTGCCTCGGGTTTGGGACGTGGGCCAGCTCGACCGAGAACCTTATTGCTATGTGGATTTCTATCTCCCCCAATTCTTTCTTTTCATAAGTGATCCATTAGTTGGAAGCGTGAATTTTCAACCGGATCTATAAAGCTAATGTGAGATATAGAATCGCCCACCCCACTATGACATTGTACAAACATTATTCTATGTTCAATAAAAGGAAGCCGTGAACATCACGATGGAAGTGCCATATGTGTCGTGGACTTGAGTCAAAAAGGGGAAAAGACGTGGTGATCAAGAAAAGTGGTCTTTAATTATATGATTAGGAGCATCATAAGAATTGACTCGGGAGACTTACTTTTAGACTTTAAAATATTTTAACATTGACGATAACATGATTATTTAATTAATACATTGGATATTCTTTCTACCAAACGCGTTTTACACAATAAAGAAAGCTCTTGGAAGTGGATAGGCCTCAGAAATCTCCATATATCAATGCACTAAATTTAAAATCATTTTTACTATAACAAATGCCCAAGCATTACTTATTTCTCCGACGTTAGTTCTGTTGTAATATATTCTATTATTTTAAATGTGATCCAAATATTGTATTTCCAATTAATTTCGACTTATTGCCCGATTTATTACCCGCATTTATTAAGTGATATTTGCCTGTTAATATTTTACCATAACAGTTTTGATGAAAGACGTCGATAATGTAAGAAATGGAATAAAACGTTAGATTGTCCAATTCAAACCCCATCACTGCAGAAAACACACCATCAAATTTGAGAGGTATTTGTTAGTGGAACAGGATGTACAGATCTAGTGTTTCCATATCCGTTAATCGATCATGTTTCGTGGATCCATCCAAGGTTTTAGGGTTTTCCGCATTTGCAAATATTCATAAACTTGAGGTATGTCGATCTTTACGTTTCCGCAAATCGATCCTGAATTATGCACATATTTGTTTGAGAATGGGATCATCAAGTTTTATTTAAAATTAGTTTTACAATTGGTATCAGAGCATGTCTATAATCTCTGCATTGGTGAAAAGTTTGAAAATTTTGTATGTTTTCACTGAATTATGTATGGGTAAAATTCGGATCTTCTGCGGCTTGGAACAGAATTTCAAAATCTGGCCAAATTCGGGCGACCCACCACGCGATAATGGATCTGCATAGTCACACTCCCATTAGGAAGAAAACCCCTTAAATTATTTGTCATATTACTGATCATCGGAAGTTTATCGAGCAGTGAAATTTTGGTTATTAAGGCTTTAGGACATATCGTTTTAGGCTTAATTCTGATCAATATGTTAGTCGTTTTTGCCAAATCTTGAAACTATGGATTCGTCTCGGCATTTTTTTCGAAACCCATTGATCAATTTGATCGGATATGGGCTGTGGAAGAAGACCCAAGCGGTGGAATGAAGGCAGTTCGCGGTGGAGGAACCTTACTGCTATGTGAATTTCTATCTCCCCCAATTCTTTCTTTTCATAAGTGATCCATTAGTTGGAAGCGTGAATCTTCAACCGGATCTATAAAGCTTATGCGAGATATAGAATCGCCCACCCCACTACGACATTGTACAAACATTATTCTATGTTCAATAAAAGGAAGCTGTGAACATCACGTTGGAAGTGCCATATGTGTCGTGGACTTTAGTCAAAAAGGGGAAAAGACGTGGTAATCAAGAAAAGCGGTGTTTAATTATATGATTAGGAGAGTCATAAGAATTGACTAGGGAGACTTACTTGTAGACTTTAAACTATTTTAACATTGACGATAACATGATGATTTAATTAATACATCGGATATTCTTTCTAACAAACGCGTATTACACAAGAAAGAAAGCTCTTGGAAGTGGATAGGCCTCGGAAATCTCCATATAACAATGCACTAAATTTAAAATCATTTTTACTATAGCAAATGCCCAAGCATTACTTACTCCTCCGACGTTAGTTCTGTTGTAATATATTCTATTATTTTAAATGTGATCCCAATATTGTATTTTCAATTAATTCCGATTTATTGCCCAATTTATTACTCGCGTTTATTACGTGATATTTGCCTGTTAATATTACCATAACGGTTTTGATGAAAGACGTCGGCAACGTAAGAAACGGAATAAAACGCTAGGTTGTCTAATTCAAAGCCCATCACTACAAAAAAAAACACATCGTCACTTTTGAGGGGTATTAGCTAGTGGAACAGGATATACAAATGTGGTGTTTCCAAATCTGCAAATCGATTCTGTTTCGTGGATCCGTCCAAAGTTTTAGGGTTTTTCGCATTTGCAAATTTTCATAAATGACTAGAGGTATGTCGATCTTTACGTTTCCGTAAATCAATCCCTAATTATGCACGTATTTGTTTGAGAATAATAAATTGGGATCACCAGGTTTTATTTAAAATTAGTTTTACAATTGGTATCAAAGCATGTTTATAATCTCTGCATTGGTAATAATTTTGGAATGTTTGCATGTTTTCACTGAATTATGTATGGGTAAAATTTAGATCTTCTGTGGCTTGGAACAAAATTTCAAAATCTAGCCAAATTTGGGCCACCCACCACGCCATAATGGATCTACATAGTCACACTGCCATTAGGAAGAAAACCCCTTAAATTATTTGTCATATTACTAATGATCGGAAGTTTATCGAGCAGTGAAATTTTGGTTGTTAAGGTTTTAGGGCAAATAATTTTAAGCTTAATTCTGATCAATATGTTAGTCGTTTTTGCTAGATCATGAAACTATGGGTTTGTCTTGGCATTTTTTTTCAAAACCCATTAATCAATTTGATTGGATATGGGCTATGTAAGAAGACCCAAGCAGCGAAATGAAGGCAGTTCGCGGCGGAGGAGTGGTGGAAGAAGACAAGGCCGAAGAGAAGGCCTCGAGCGCGTGCAATGCACATGGCAGAGCGTATGGAGCAGGCGCATGCATCACACACGCCCGAGATTCACACGCACTCGAGAGGGGTGGTCGTTTCTCCATTCTGTCCCTCAATAATTGCAAAATTCCGATTTTGCCATTGTCCACATAAATTTCTGATTTTGCCCCATCCGCAGTAGGAAAATTACGGTTTTGCCTTAGCCACATTAAATTCCTATTATACACCCTCAGGGGCGTGGAAAATTATGGTTTTGCCCTTCTGGGAGCAAAATTCCCATTTTGCCCCTTTCAAGTGAAATTCCAATTCTACCCTTATGTGTAAAATCCCAACTTTAACCCTTTACATGTGATTTTACTGTTTTACCCTTACGTGCAATTTCATGAATATTTTCTCATAAAATTAAATGTCTAGTGATTAATTGAATATTAGCCATGGCATCTTTGATTATATTAACGACATACATTAAGAGCCTTTGGATCACACATAGTCAAAGACAACAGTTGTTATTAGTCACACTAATATTATGAATTTTATCCCACATGAATTTTCAATATGCTAATGTGATTAATTAGGATGAAATATTATTTTATCTTTCTTAATTTACCCATAGGGATTAAGGAATGGAATATAATTTGATAGTTTCATCATGAAGTAATTATGAATCTATTTAAATTAAAAACTTAGCTCATAGACAGTTTTAGATGTTATTTGATTCATATTTTTATAACATATTTTACATTGGTAAAATATGATTTATTTTTATTTGCCTCAAATATATTTTATTTTAAAAAATTATAAAAGTACATTTAAAATTTTTTTTTTTTTTTGGAAAAGGGATCCAGACGAGGCTTGGGCCCGAATCCAGGCCTGCTGATTTGGACCAATTCACAGGGGGACTCCCACCGAGCCCAATTTGGCCTAGGCCCTAAAACAAACTTAAACTAAACCCCAAAAGCCAAATTCATCTAAAACGTCCAGCCCAGCCCAACTAAGCCCTAAACTTACTATGGCATAATCAAATCCAACACTAGCTTTCTGTTTCCATTGACGCCACCCCTAGGCCAGCTTCTATTGTGATGGAAATCAGCCCAAGATCCCTTAAGATAAACATAAGCCGAGCTAACATTTAGGCCCTTTATGCCCTAGTAGCCCCCTTTCACGCCATCCATGAGCGAACGACGCCGCTCAGCCTGACCATGCTCCAACTCCGACAACTTTGGACTTTTAGCGAGGGCGACGTCGTGGAACCTCGGAAACAAGCCTCCCCCTGTGGCGGAACTCATATCCCGTCCGACGCCGGCTATCCAAACCGATCACCAATATCAACAAACCAACCCATGGCGAACAACCAATGAATGATTTGGAGAGAGCAACTTTTACCGACATTTCACGCAACTATGGCCGCCAAGGACGGGATGAGTTACCCCGCGCCACTGACTGCCATGGAAAACCACTGAAATAAACAAACATGGAAAAAAAACAACACAAGGGAAGGCCATGACACCGTAATTGATGAGCAAAAATTTCATAAAAACATACTCGATAATAAATGAGACGATCAACAGCACTCCAGCCACACTAGTGTGCCTCAAACTTGAAAGAAAAGGTGCTGTGCTCACAGGTTCACCTCCGGATCATCTCGTCAAACATATGGTGAGTATGGAAGATATCGAGCATTTTTAAAACTCAAACTCAGGTCTAGACCCAAAAAACATCACCATGGAATGCTCGACATCAAGCACCAACTCAGTTAAAAAGAAAGTGCTCAAGATCTAGAGACACCAAATTCAGTCCTTCCTTAAAATAGAATAGGGCGAGGCAAAATGGGAGTTCATGGCGTGAGTTTAGACCGCGGAATCCCTATCTGGCTCGGAGACGGTGGTTATAAGGCGAGTTCGGGACGAGTCGAGCTATGGCTGACCGCTTCACGACGTGCCCAAGCCGAGATCCTTGGGAAACTCACCGGAGGTTTGGTGCGGGGTTAAAATAGAGATGCAAACTCGAAGGCGTCGGCCGATAGTCATCGGATGGGGCTCAAGCGTGGCCAAGCTGCCGTAGAACTCCTTCTCGCCCTTCGGTTATACTCTCTCAATCGCTCTCTTTTTCAATCTCTCCCCGGATTCCCTCTCTTCCTTTTTCACTCCAGGCCAGGAAGAAGCTAGCTGCCTCTGTACGAACCCGTGCCGTGCGACGTTCTCCATGGCGTTCTTTGTACCATGCACCAGCATCTTTCGTCCTGTGTTGTTTGCCGTCGAGCTGTAGTCCACAACAAAGAGGAGAGAAGGTGAAGGGAAGAGATAAGCGGGCTGGGCCGTGCGAGAGGAGATGGCCCGGTCTGCACAAGGGAAAGTCAGAAGAAGATAAAGAAAAAGGAGAAGGGGCGGGGCCAGCCCAGCCCTGGCCCAGCCTCCCCCTTTTTCAAGAAAAAAGATATATTTAATTATCTTTTTAATTTTGTTAATACTAGTAATGCAAATGTTCCTAATGTTTATACCCGATGTAATTTAATAAAAATTAAATTTTTTAAGGGTTAGAAATTAATTTCGAATTTTTCATATAATTTAAAACCTAAATAACTATGCAAAATTTAAGTGTCAATAAGGTAGAACTAATTGTATTAAATTGACCAGCATATATAGCACACATATTTTGAAGCCAACTTATTACCATTGCCAATATCTGTTCCACTTGAATCTCCTCATCTAGTTTTAAGGGTGTCAATAGTTAAACTGAACCAAATCACGTCCCAAACTAATTATGAACTAAACCATAAACACGTTCAAATTGGTTTGGATCAATTTGGCTTTCGATTTCCTTTCACACCCAAAATTGAGTATAAACTGAACTAAGAAGAGATACTTTTAAGTTGGGTGTTTTGAGAATTTTGGTTTGGTTCGGTAAACCCGAATAATCCAAACCAGGGAAAAAAAGATTATTTTTCTATCATTCACGAAACTGAAAATGCACAGAATTTTGGTTCTATATTCCAGTTTCTAACACCCCTACTTAACCCCGCACTTTCATAATATAGAACAGTGTGAATTTCAAGCCCCTCTAATCGTGGATGTCAAAAAATCAGGCGAAATCTCCTAATACTTGAGAAATTTTGACTTCATGGCCACCACTAGTGTGACACCAATGCTACTTGTGACATCCCGATTTTCCAATTCTATTTTCAATAAATTGAGACGGGCATTTCGTTGGCACGCATATAGTTCATTTCCTTGAGTCGGCCACTCATGTGAAAGCTAGTCTATCGAGTGAAGTCGTTAAGAAATTCTAATGCATCAGACTCGAGAATTTGGCCAGGAAGCGACCTTTCGACCGAACTAATCTTCAAGGGTCATTACGGCACAAATAAAAATCGATTAGAGACCAGAGATAGGTCGACTCGACAAAGGCATGTGATCGAGTGTGGGTGATTCCACCAGATCGCATAATCCTTGTCGATCGACACTGGACCGACTTTTCTATTGATTGGGTACCCTGTGTTCGTATTTGAAACCTTGAGATTACCCCGACAACCGAAAGTTGCCAATGTTTCAAAGATGTACATTGTGGCTTGAGATGATCAACCACAGGTCAAATGCATAAAAATTTCTAAAGGCTACCCGGTAGGTTGGGCCGCGATAGTATCGTGCCAAAGTGAAATTAACCATGAAATTGAGATCGAATTCAGAAATTGGAAGTCTGGGTGTGTTACAAATCATTTTAGGAATATTAACTCATCTTTAGAAGATTTTTCGTGTAATCAGAATTTTTCAGCAGTTAAATCAGAGAATGGCTAATTTGGCTCGAGAAATTAGTAGGCCCGTCCTTGGTTGTGCTTTTGGGACTTAAGTTGGTTCTATGGACAAGTGAAGATGGGAATTGAAGTGTGGTGACATCGGATTAATTTTATAGGCTTCAATTTAATTCAATTGGAAGAGGATCGAGTGAAATTGAAGAAGTTGTTGTACAAAGAATTGGACCCCGGCGGAAATTGCAAGTGAACCCATTGGAAGAGGTTGTGGGAGATAGTGGAGTGTGATGTCATCCTAGGTCATGGTGGGCCATTTTGTGGGATTAAAGAAAAAGAAAAACAAAAGAAAAATGGTCCCATCTCTCTCTCTCCTTCTTCTCTCTCCTCCCTCTCTTCTTCCTCTTTCTTCCATGCGATTCCTCCATCTTCTTCATCTTCTTCCTCCATGTTTGAACCGTGCAAGGGGGAGGGGCGTGCGATGCAAGGAGGAGCTCGGCCAGCAGCTCGCACGTCGTTCGCCGCCTTCGCCCGTTCGCTCATCGTCGCGGTCGCGCCTCGCCGCTCGAACCTCCGCCTCCCTCTCTCCTCTCTTCTCCGTCTCCGATTTCTGCTCAAAGACCCAGCAGATCTGAGAAGACACCGGAGCAGCCAGCAGCACCGTCGGAGCAGCCGCACGCCTCCGCCCGTCGCCGCTCGCCGTCTCGCGCTCCGCCGCAGCTCGCGCTTGCCCGTGCTTGGCCGACGCCCAGCTGCGTCTCAGCCTCTGTCCACGAGTTCCAAGAGCTACCGGAGCTCGTCCCCGCCGCCGTGAGCCGCCGTTGACCCCCCCACCGGCCCGTCCAAGCCTCGCCGGTCTTCTCCGCCCGTGTCCGACCCAATCGGCGCCGGATCCGCCCTTCTCGGCCACAAATCGGTGGCTGGAAAAATGGGTATGGCAGCCCATGTTTGGCCCGTTTTGGCCAGCTTCTCGAGCTCGGATGCTCGGCCCGCTTTGAGGAAAGTCGATCCTCGCGTCGTCCTCGTCGTTTTGGTCCGCTCGGCTCGCTAATCTTGTGAGTTTAACTCACTAAACCTTGATTAGAGGGTTAATGATGCTTTAGGTGTGTTTAGTTTATGTTAAGTGTTATTAGGTGGTTAGTTTAATTTATTTAAATGTAGATTAGATTAATGTGCTTGATTAACTTAAAGTGAGTTTAATTTAAGGCTAAATGAAGGTTTATATTAATATAAGCCTTGATGTGACATAAAGGAATTTACTTTTGATTTATTTAAATATCTCGAAATTATTTAATAATTTAGTAATATATTATTATTCGAAATTGTTAAAATATTATTATTTAATTATTTTCGGAATAAATTTAATTATTTATTAAATTCGAAAATTTTTTCGGGACCCTAAATTCTCAGAATTTCGTGCCGGTCGCTGTGTATTCGGATTTTGAAATTGATGGTCGGATATTATAAATTGAATGTGGATTGCGAAAAATATGAATATTATTATTTAATTAATTTTCGGAATAAATTTAATTATTTATTAAAATTCGAAAATTTCATCGGGACCTTATACTCTCAGAATTTCGTGCCGATCGCTGCTGTGTATTTAGAATTTGAATTTGATGATTGATTGTGGCAAATTGAGTGTTGATTGGGATAAATAAGGATTTTATTCATAAAAACCCAAATGTCGGGTTTTGATGCAAAAATTGGATTTTAATGATTATATTAAATAGTGGGGTTTGAAAAAGTGAGATATTGGCTTTTTGATTCGAAATTAGCATGTCCCCACACACGTGAGTAATTTATGGAATATTTTTAATATGAAGAAAAATGGCCGGGATCACTATTTTAAGTGGAAGCGTTGAGTTAAATGCAAAGTGTCCCGGGGCCGAGTATGATTTGGCTGTGTGATAATTAAGAGGAATCGTCCTGGGCTGTTGAGCCGGACTTGCCCCTATATGGGATGCCCACGCGGTGGTTGCGGGTCGCAGTAGATTCTGGGCCCATGCTCCTTCGGGAATGCCGTCGACGTACTGACGAAGCCGCGCTCCATGGGGGGAGGCGATGCCTGGCCATATGCCAGTAGATAGCCGAACAGCGAGTAAGCTATGCCCTTGTGTGGCAGTGAATAATAATTGGAATGCGTGCTAAGTGCGATTGTGAATTATATGAAAGTGATGACGTTCCAACTGTTTGAATTATTATTACTACCTGAGATTGAGTGAGTTGAATTGTACTAACCTGCAGAAAGGAACTGAGACGAGGTAAGTCTTCTGTATGATGTGGCTAGGCCACCTGGGGCGTATTTTCTTTCTAATAGGGGTTTAGGGGGTTGAACTTGCTGAGATATCGTCTCATCCCGGTTGTGGGATTAAAATTTCAGGTCCCTAGATGGCGGTCGTGGAGGACCCGAAGCCCTAAGTCTGGAAAGGTGGAGATTGAAGTATCGATGAACGTGTCCTGCTAATTGGTTTTAGGATAGTTCCCCTTTTGTCGAGCTGGTGTATTTTGTAGACAGTCTAGAGTTGTATTTAAACCTATGTGTTGTAAATGAGTGTTTGGTATTGTGATTGATTGCTTGCTTTTCTATCCCAAGTTAAATGTTGTCAGGGGATTTGTTTCGCTTCCGCATGCGTAAATAAATGAATGGGTCGGCGACGTGTCCTGGGATGTCGCATATTTAATCGACCGCTGTGGGATGTGCGCGCGCTCGGGGTTCGGGGCGTGACACTACTTGCATAGCATATATTTTCTTGCTAATCTCTTTGTTACGTGGTTAACGGACAGGCAATTATAAACAAATTGTACACTCAGATACCAAATTTGATGGGATAAATTGAAGGTGAAAGTCACTCACAACTCACAATACTTAAGAAAGAGAAGGAGATGAAGTGGCTTTTTCTGTGTTTTCTTTTATTTCACTTTATTGAAAAGGATTAAAAGACTTGCTTTTAAATAGGCTTACAATAGGACACTTAAATGACCAGTAAATATATCTAGTATTTCAAAGAGATCAATTCCTAAAAATGTACAAAACATAAAACAAGACATAGAAACGCAAACAAACACTTTGAAAGCAACGCTGCAATAAAGACTTGTGCATCAATCTTAGGAGCTGAACAAATATGGACATTAAACTTGTACATTGACAACAAGACAGCCAATCGACAACCACTAACATTAACAACTTGATTAGTGAATCGGAACCTCTTCGCATAATCAGCAACTTCCAATGAATTTGGTTTAATTATTAACACATACGGCATTGCTCTGGGCATCCACGGCGTCGTGCTTGTCGGCGAGGGCTTTGCAGAGCGAGTAAAATGGGGAAAAAACGACTCTTTCGTCCATCGCGGGAGAGGTCGGGGAAGGTGGGAGAGAACGAGGGGAAAGAGAGAAGAAGCGAGATTTGCAGAAATGAAAGCCAAAGGAAGGGGATGAGCCAAGTCTAGTGAGGAGTGAAGGAGAAGATGATGATGGTAGCGACGGCGGCGGTGGCGGCGGCGGCATGTAAGTCCTCTTGGCGATGCTGAGTTAAAAAAGATACCTGCTTTTGGAGAGGGAAGTGAGTGAGCGGGGGATAATTTTGGGATTCTTGTCATTTTTTATGGAAATTATGATTATTTCCATAGAGGAATTGAACAGTTACATTCAAGCATTTAGTCAATAAAAAAAGATTATTGTTAGATTCTTGAACGTTACGAAAATTAAATGATTTAAAAATTATTTTACTAAAAATAATTGGATATAATTTATTTTGATAATGAAAAAAATATGTCTAGTTATTTCAAATGATACAAGTGATTATTTTAGGAAAATATTTTTCAAATCATTCATTTATTATGAAACAAACAGAGTCTTAGAATAACAAAAAATTTATGCATTCCTTATTGAATGAATGATATATATGCTTGAACTTAGCTGTGCAACCAAATGATTCCACGTGTTAATAGTTCAATGATAAGTGTGTAACTTATTCATTACACTAAAGATGAATTATATAAAAGTCCATAGACAAAATAACTTTAACTTATATGAATATAGTATAGCAATCTCTCTAAGTATCCCCTTTAAGTTTGTCAGTTAAGATGGTCAAAACGAGGCAAGAAAACAGTTTGATGTCCCAACTAATGATATGGTAAGTCCAATCATGGTAACAGTAGTAAAAACATGAGGTTGCCTGAGTGCATTGTTTTTTAGTGGTATTGGAGAAAATTAGGGATAAGTGTAGAAACGAAACTTGTTTGGTTGATGGCTAATTGAGGACTTTGGTTTTAATTTTGGTCAATTGAGGAATTAATGCTTTAAAAGGCCACGATCAGGTTTCGTGGTCTTCTTTGTGAAATTCAAGCATAAAAAAATGATACATGACAACTTTACCCAAAACAAAAAAAAAATGATACATGACAGATTATGAAATATTTCACGTGGAAACCTTATAGGGTTTTCAACTCTTGAACATTGATGGCTAGTTTAAGATTGGATTGGAGCCTTTTTTTGAAATCTTCAGTTATTTATTCATTAAAATAAAATCTTAGTATCTCAGTTGATCAGTGGCCAAATCCTTAAGTTTGTTTCCGCATTTGTCCAGAGAAAATAAGAATCATCAATCAAAATATTGACTGACAATCATGCGCGGAAGTTCAGGTTTTTTGTGAGATGGAAATTAGTTTTAGATAATTATGGCATGGGGTAACGGTTTGGCATTTTAATGGTATTAGTGTGAGAAAAATTCAGATAAAATATATAGCATCATGTTTATAACAATAGAGTTTTATACTAGCACAATCCTAGTTACAATGTAAAATGAAGAAACATATCAACAAGCCAGGGAAGTTGGTATCCTAATACCGGCCCTTACGTGGGTGCGTGAAAACATCCTTTTTACTTCTTGATAGCATCGTTAAAAGATTCGCCAATGGCTCAAAGAAATCATCGATAACATATTACCAGCCGAACAAAGTTTCAATTTTTACCATACTGATGAGTAGACTTGTCCAATTTCGACTCACACAATCGGCTCATTTTATACACATCTTATTTTATAGGACAAAAGCAAGGGATTATTTTGTTTTTTTTTTTTTTTTTATAACCAAATGGAAAGAAAGAGTAGTGTTGGAGAATAATGAGCACAACGTGTTTATCATTTGAAGCTTCAATAGCAATCTTCCAACATGAAGAGGAAAACTATGGATTTAGTGCAATCAAACTCGTGTTTGCCTCCGGAATTTGATAAGTCAATTTGTACTTCATCCACAAATCAAGGCACCGTCTTTTGTGTTGGAAATCTTCCAAATAAATTCGTTACCACGGAAGCTTAGTACTTGCCAACTACATGAAATGCTGAGTCTTTTAAAAGTTCACATTCCAGCCTATTTCCAAAAACATCAAGGAATCTAAGCCACCGTCTACTTTCAAAAGATGACAGCCGAGAATATGCCATGGCTATCATTATAACTCTGATCAAGATGCTTGAGGTTTGCTGAAGTTTTGAACAAGGAGGAATAAATGAATTTATGGAGTTTTGACACAAATCAAAGAATTTAACAGAAGTGAAATTGACATGCAAAGAGGCTGAAGCATCTTCCAAATGACATCCCGTCGATAAGGAAAACTCTAGGAAGGAAAGCATGTGGATAGCACTTAGCCCTTCATTGGGGTTGACAAGGATGACATACGACAGGTCTAAATACCTCAAGTTAGAAACTGTCCACTCCCACCGGAGGTTCTAAGTCGTGCCTTGCAAGACCCGTCATAGGTCAAGAAACCTAAAACCACTTTTCTTCACATTGCGAGGGAAAAAGAAAACGGAAGGATTTATGAGCAATGTCATGCAATTATTTTCGATATTCCTTCCCCTCTGTCCGTTGCAATTTAGAGAAAAGAAAGAAAACGTTAAAAAAAGATTATGTTACGTTTGCCGCAAGTGCACTGTATTCTACAATCACAGTGCACCGTGAGACTTTTCCTCAAGAGGAATCATGAATACAAACGCAATTATTTTCCAGACTAAACAGGAACGAACTAGCATCGAAACTTTTGTTTGTTTTCACCACAATTAGGAGCCACTTACTGATATCGTTCTTTGTTTAATTGCTTGAGTGATCAATTAGTTTTCGGATGACCCAAGGCAAAGCACCGGATCTTCACTAGTTGACATGGAATGTTGGCCTTGAGTTGTCTTGTTAAACTTTTCAATCTTCTAAGGGTCTGTTCGTTTCGCGGAAAATCATTTCCAGGAAAATATTTTCCAGACTTTCCGATGTTCGTTTCACGGAAAATAAACTACTCAAGGAAAATGTTTTCCATCATTTGAAAAAACAACCTTCAAAGATGAGGAAAATGTTTTCCACTTTTCAAAAGTGAAAAACATTTTCCATAACTTCTTCCACCTTGCTTCTTTCACCAACACATTTTTGTTTTATTTTTATGCTTTCTTTTTCTATTTTTCCTTTTCCTTTTTTTTTTCATCTTTCTTCCTTAGCCTTGGCCGGTCGCCGGCCACGACGGCGGCTGGTGACTGGCCACGGCCGCGAGCCAGCTTAAGCTTCGCTCCAAGCCGGCGAGGCTCCGAGCGGAGCTCTGGCCTCGCCAAATCTAGTGAGTTGGGCGAGGCTCTGGTGAAACGCAAGCTCGCCAAATCTGGCGGCGGAGGTTGAGCTCCTGATCTAGGCGAGCCCAAGCTCTGCTGCTAGATCCGGCGAGCTCAGGTGAGATCGACAGAGCCTCGAGCTCGCCGAATCTGGCGATCGACTCTTGGTCGACCATCGGGCAGCCGGCCATCGTTAGGTGTGCGGCGGCAGAGGAAGGAGGAAGGAGGAAGGAAAAGAAAAGGGAAAAAAGAAAAAGAAAAAGAAAAAGAAAGAAAAATAATAAATAATAAAAATTTAGATTTTTAAAAATACAAATAATTAAAAATTCATTTTTGACAAAATATGAAAAATAAAACTAATTTTTTGGTCAATTAAAAATATTAAAATTCAATTTTTTGATAATTTTTCCCAAACAATTGAATTAGATAATGAACGGTGGAAAATATTTTCCACTCAAAGTTCAAATTTTAGGCAAACACTGGAAAATGATTTTTGGGAAAATATTTTCCGGAAATGGCCAATTTTTCGTGAAACGAACGGACCCTAACTTTTGTAAGATTTTGATTAATGCAGAGGTGGTGTCCGTTGGGGAGTCAATCTCGTGACACTTGTCTGTTCTCATATAGTTAGCTTAATTCGTTCCACATTAACACGTTTTCATTACGAAAGTTCAGAAGACTAATAAATTGTATCATGCGGGTAGTTTGTCTCTTGAAATCTATTCATACCGAAGGCAATGGTGAAAAGTGATCAAAGACACCTCAATGCCAAATAACGATTTTGTCCGTGACTATTGTTCTGTCGATTAATTTCCAAGTCCCTAATTAAGAAGAATTAAAGTAGATACATAGTAGTTCTTTTCTATATTAATTTTGGGTTGCATCCTCAAAAGTGTATTAAAAAAACATGCTTCATCTCGCAAGGTTGGGACTTCAATCAATTACCTCGTATTGATATCATTTTACAAAAAATTGATGCCCGACCCCTTTGACCATGGAGCTTAGAAAGGATTATTGTTGAATGACAATTGAGGTTTTGAACTCTCAAGTCCTCCATGAAAGGGAGATCGTTGAGTGATACATAAATGTGAATGCAAGAGGATTGCTATCACCAACGAGGTTATTTTCGCAAAGTGACACTAGATGTAATTGCAGCATCTTTTTTTCATTAATTTGGGGAATGTTGCCTTTGATAATATTATCGAAGAGATCCAGCACTTCAATATTGGACAAAGCATTAGATAGCCAATCGGGAATTTCATCTGAGATGCTTGCACATGACATGTCTAATGTTGAAATAGTTCTCTAGGTTTGAAACCGGTGGAAATTCTGGTCCCACTTCATAACCGGACATGATACTCTCTTAAATGTGGAAAGGAGGAGCCCAAGACGCTTTAACGATTATAACGACTTGATTCGGGAAAACTGATAGCCTTGGTCAAGCTCTCCAGATTTGTAAAGTGGATTTCGCTTACAATGACATTCAAATATCAATTTCCATCGCCTCCGAATTGGATAGTCAGCCAATATTTTCTGAAAAAATTCCCGTTTAATTCGTTACCTTCGAGATGCAACTCTCTCAGAGATATAGCTCCCCCTCTGTAGAGGGAATAGGACTAGTCCGCGAGAGATCAAAAGATCATTTTGAAATTTCCAAATTGAATCGGCAGGTGACCACTGGAATTTTTATTAGAAACATTAATATTCTTCAAGTTACTTCATCCACAAACCAAGGCACCGTCTTTGGCTTTAGATGAATATATTTTCCCCACTTGATGGCGCGATTAATGGTCACAAACTAAGATCGATGAAGGGTTCTGGATGTGTCTCTGGTGAGTATCGGCACCCGCAAAGGAACTTACACAAATTACTCGGTCAAAAAGAAAAACAGATTAGAACAGAGCGCAATCGGTGCAACTTTGAAAACAGCGACCGGTGGTGATGGGTAGTGCCGGACGACTTTCGGAGGCAGCGGCGAGGACTTGAAAACTAGAAAAATCTTTAATTTAGAGGAATTTTCAACCATCGTATGAGTGGTGATGAGTGCTCTGCTCTCTGTTCTCTGGTTCTGTTGTGGCCTAGCATATGGTGGCCGGCGATAGAGGTCCGGAGTGGTTGTGTGGGCTGGAGTTGACTGAGGCCAGCCCTGGTGATACAAGAAAGGTAATGAGAATCAGCGCTATTGATTGAATCGAAATCGATCACCAGAGAAAGAGAGAGAACTTTCACTTTCATTTCGGTCCATCGAAGAAATGAAGGATCTGATCTCCATCGAGCTTCAATCATGGCCATTCTTCTTGAATCAATTCTTGAGGCTAAAGTCCGCTCTCGTGAGGATGTTCGTGCCGGCAAAATTATCCAAACGAGGGTTTTGACCGTGATTTTCAATTTATAAATAGATTATTAGTTGTACGTTGTGCACGTACATTATTCAATTTTCAATGACAGGGAGCCGTGAACCGTCACATGGAAGTGCGATATGGGTCATGGATTTCCGTAAATAACCAGAGATGTTAGCTTGATGACCAACCATGTCGTTGTATAGTTAAATGATTAGAAGCCTTGTAAGAAGTGATTATGGAGACTAATTTTTAGGGCTTTTCAAAATAATTTAACCTCGATGGTGATAAGATAATCGAGCTCATGCATTGGCTAATAATCTTCCTAACAAGTGCGTTTAACATTGTTTCCTTGATAAGAAAATTTAGATGACATATCTAGCTCCATGCTTAAAATACTAACAATTTGTCTTTGCACAATCTAGTTAAAATTTATAGTGAAGATACTATCTAAACAAACTAGGGAAGTATGCATCTTGATACTCACCCTCAAGTTGGTGTGTGAAAATCAATGATGCCTTTAACTTCTTAATGGCTTTGTGAAAAGATTTGTTAGTATGCTCGAAGAAATTTTCGGCCACACTTATGCAATCAAGTCTTATTTACTGTGACAGTGCATTACATGTGTAGTGCACCAATACACTCCCGAATTTTAAATCATGCAGATTTCTAACGGGGTTGATAAAAAATAGGAGTGTATCTTCAACAGTAGTTCCTTCCACCTTGACCAGTCCACAAAACTAAACATTCTCATTCTGCCACCCACTAGAAATTGACAAGAGAGGAAAAATAAAAGTCGAAGGCTTAAAACACGTTCTATTTATTGATGTGAACGTATCTTCTTCTGTCTATCTGATAATCCGAAGCAGTTTTTCAAAGTGGGGCAAATTTCTCCAGCTCTCTAACTCTTCTGGTACACATGCCCAAAATAATCAACAATGGCTTCAACCAAGATAAGATGCAAGAAATTGGTTAGCAAGAAAGGGGCAAGTATTACCTGCTAAACAAGCTCCTTTTCACGTCGTGGGAATGTTCTCTTGAACCAAAGCATGGTGATCATTGTTGTCATTGAAAATTTCTCAATGGCCTTATCCATCGCTCGGAAGTAAGAGACCCTCCAAGATCCCTTGAAATGCAGGACGCTACAAAATCCTAGAAATCCCACCATAAAGCCAGGTCCCAATCCCGCATAGAACCAATTGCGGATATCCAAATCACCTTTGCTAGGCTTATCTCCTCCGGAATTATCACTGTCGCGCCCATCTCTACCGGGTGGCTCGTCTCCAGGACAAGTATTCAGAAGAGGAGCTCCACAAAGCCTGTCATTGCCGCGATAAACCGATTCATCATCCACGGTGCGGATATGGTTGCCAGACGGAATAGGGCCATAGAGTCTATTAAAGGACAGATTGAGATGACTAAGGAAGTCCATGCTGGATATGCCCGGAGGGATGGTACCTGACAATTTGTTTCTAGAAAGATCGAGAGATTCTAAGTTTTTCAGGTCACCAATATTTGAGGGAATATATCCACTCAACTTATTCCGAGAGAGGTTCAGATTTTGAAGTCCGACAAGCTTAGTGAACTCTTTTGGTATTTGCCCATCCAACATGTTTGCTGAAAGATCTATTGAGTAGAAGTATTCAAGCGTAGTTTCATAGATTTGGCTAGTTCCCTTTGTGTTAACCACAACATCAACACCATCCATATAATAACGTCCCGACATAACATCACCATCATCCATATAATAATGATCCGCATCCGCATTAACCATAGACAAGATCCCGTCAAAACAATTGGGAATGTGTCCAGAAATGTAATTCTGTGCTAGGCTCAAGAACTGGAGCTTTTGAAGTTGGCAATATTGGGGAGGAATGCCCCCAACAAAGCGATTTTTCTCTAAATTGATCACTAACAAATTTGGAGATTGTGGCCCAAATGGTGGTAACCTACCTGTGAATTCATTGTCGCTAAGATCAAGGACCCACATTGCCCACGTATTTAACAAACAGTTTGGGATTTCTCCAGTAAAGCCATTCTTGTGTAGGCTAAGAGTGGACAATAACTGAAGATGGCACAAGGATATTGGAATCTTGCCATTTAACTTGTTATCCCCAAAAAACATATGATCCAACGGTTGCGATGCTCTCCAGCATCGAGGAAGTTTCCCAGACAGTTGATTCTTTGAGAGACTAATTCCAATCAGCCGATTTAACTTACACAAAGAATTTGGAATGCTACCGGTAAGATTATTACCCTTAAGACTCAGGTCTTTTAACTGTGGCATCTTGTCTCCGATGTCTTGGGGAACTTGGCCTCTAAGCATGTTGCTTGAGATATCTAAAGCTTCAATGTTAGAGAAAATGTCACAGAGCTAATCAGGAATGTCGTCTGAGATGCTCGCATTTGACATACTCAACTCGATAACGTTCCCCTGTGTTTGAAGCCATTTTGGAAATTTAGGTCCCACTTTGCAATCTGACAAATATATCTCGCAAACTTGGAATGGTGGAACCCAGGCAGAGCTCATATTTAATATGAGCTGATTGGAAGAAATGTCTAACCAGGTCAAGCTTTTGAGATTTTGAAAATGAAGTTCGCTTACAACTCCATACAAAAAATTCCCTTGTAGGGAGATTTCCTCTAGATTCGATAGTTGCCCAATACTCTCTGGAATGGTCCCACTCACTTTGTTATGTTGAAGATCGAAAGTTCTTAGAGATGACAGCTCCCCCAAATTAGCAGGAATAGAACCAAAAATCAAGTTAAATGAAAGATCAAGGTACTCTAATTCTTTGAAATCTCTAAATTGATTTGGCAAGTCGCCGCTAATATTATTTTGGGAAACATCAAAGATCTTCCACTTACTTTGTGAGCAACCAAGTGAATCGCCTAAAATGTCAGAGATATTCCCATTTAAGAAGTTTTCATTTAATCGTACCAATTGCAATTTGCAAAGACTACTCAAATTTTTGGGAAAATCACCTTGTAGAAAATTATCAGACACATCCAAGAAGACAAGCCTTTGATTATTCTCGATGATTGCTGTGGGAAAAGGGCCACGGATGCCACCGTAGAACGAGTAGGACAAATCAATATGTTCTAGCTTGCTACAGTTATAGATCCATGGGGAAATAGAACTTAGATTATTGAACCCGATATTGAGAAATCTAAGAGATGTGAAATTGGCTTGCAAAGAGCTAGATATATCTTGCAATCCACAACTGCTCAATCCTAAAGATTGCAAAGATGATAGCATGTTAATGCAACCAATCAAATCTTTGACCTCGGAAAGGTTAACACCGGACATGTGCAAATATTTCAAGGAAGATAATTTCGACACCCAGTCAAAGTTTTTCAAGGTTGTAAAGAAATTAAAACTAAGATCCAAGTACTGTAATTTGGAAAGGTTACTGAGCTGCCTAGGAATATCTTCGTTGAAGAGTGCATCTGAAAGGTTTAGATACTCCAATTTCTGAAGAGAAGCAAAGAACGTTGGGATTTTTTGGGTTGAAAAGTTGTTGGCACTGAGGTCTAGATACTTCAAATACTTCAATTCAGTTAAAGAAGGAACTATTTTACCTCCCAACATGCACTCATCGGTCTCTTCTATACATGGATTATGAAGATCAAGCTTCAGGATATGGCCAGTTTTCTTGTTGCATTCAACTCCTTCCCACTTGCAACATTCTTCTCCAATCCATGATGACAAGCGTCTAAAAGGATCTGTGAGACCATGCTTGAACTTTAGAAGAGCTTCCCTCTCTGCACCAATACAGCTTACATTGGTTGAAACGTTGGTTGAAGAGTTGGAATGACCGAATTCAATTACTTGAATGACAAAGATTGCCCATAGGACAGTAGACACAAGGCTATCATAAGACGCCATAGGTTCTTTGGGACCTGAGAACAAGTATTGCTTTAATCAAGTGGATAATTGTCTTTGATTCACCAAGAAAAGAGCCACTATATAATATTGATGCGGTCATTTTCTGATCAATGTTGACCATGATTTCTTAAAGGACGTCTCCAACTTTCCAAGTCAATGCCGTCCAAGACCCGCCGGCCAAACGGTTGATCTTTCAAATTAACCCAAAACGTGTATCTTATTTAATCTTTGTAATAAGGGTCAATGGAGGACAACAAACAAAAACGAAGAAAGAGGGATGCAGACGGCACTACGTAACTCTAAGTCTGGCTATTGTCTTCTTTAATTTATTTAAGCAACTCTAGATAAGTAATCCATACTACGATATAAATGCAAAGGAGAAACTTGGTGAGAACATCTATGCCGCTGGGTCTCTACATTTACCGTTAAAGGTTTTTCATTTTTAAGAAGACAATCTCTCCATTAGAATGACTCGTGAAATAGCACACTCATGTTAAAAAGAAAAGCAAAAGTTCTTTTCTATGAAAAGGAAAAAAACCTTAGCAAAATTAATTTGCATTAGGAAATTGATTCAAATGGTTATTGCATTACATGAGAATTGGAAAGTTACTTTTTTTTTTTTTTCCATTATTGTTTCTGTAAAAACTGTTATGCATTCTACATATGAACGATTTTATTGTTCCAGAATGGATCCTAATTTTTTGGCCAAGTTATGTTGGAAGAACCTCTTGTAAGTGCTAATATGAACACCTAAAGATGGATGAATAGGTGTGAAGACAATTTTTCGTAAAGAACAGTAGAAATATTTTACTTTTGAAATTGAATCTGAAAAACAACAGACTTTGAGCGAGTTCAAACTTTAACTATAAACAGAATTACGAACAAAATAAAGGAGTTTAACCACCGCCTTGGTGGCCACGATAATTTGGGTCTCTCCCCCTCACAAATGGAAGGAGTTTGACTCCCCTCATGGTCGCTTGGGGTCTTAAGTGGGACGTCGGGGGTGGTGGCTCCTCTCGCTTACGTGTCCCCCCAAGTTTACTCGCCGGCTGTCAGCTGTACGGGGTTTTTGGGTCACCAAAAAAGAAAAAAAAAAAAACAAAATAAAGGAGTTTAGGGAAGAGAATAAGAATACATAATTCATAATTGTTCGGCTTAGATCAAGCCTACGTCCACTCTCTACGCTAACAGCCTTCTGGCTGGATTCTACTATGCAATCAACAAGAGATTACAACTTTGAGTGCAAACACTTAGTAGTAAATCACACTATCTCACTAAGTCACTCTTTTGGTATTTCTCTTACGATCACAAACGTTTAAGCTCACAAGAGACAAGTGTATGATCGAAGGTTGCTCAAACTTAGGAATTATAAATTCTACGCTCCGTTTCTTACTTACTCATTGGTCCCTGATCTCCTTAAATACTCCTTCAATTCCAAATTAGCCGTTGGACAGTATCTTCAAGAACTGTCTTCTAATCTACCCATTGGACAGATTTGTATCTAGAAGATTTGGTAGCTATTGAGTGACAAAAGTAGAATCCCAAGTTTATTCTAATCACCCACACAAACAGAATCTTGGTTTCCATAAGTAGAGCTTCTTCATATAGAAAGTTCTTGTTTTCAATATCCAATTGACAATAAATTAGATTGAGTCAATCAAATCTATCTTGATGTAAAATCCAAATCATATCATTAGTCGTTATATGTTTGGGGCTTATGTTACATTATGTCAAGTTGTCTCGTTTTGAACATGCTTCGTTCTGAATCTGCTACGTTCTGAACTTGTGTCTCGTTCTGGATGTAAAGTCTAAAGGTGTTTAGTCGAAAGTAGAGTCTAAGTGTCTTCAAACTGAAGTAAAGTCTGAGTGTTTTCTGTCTAAAGTGGAGTCTAACTGTCTTCCTTTTGAAATAGACTTTACAATCTGGACGTCAGTCTGAACATATTTTGCTTCTGAACAGATTTAACATATTTTGCTTCTGAACAAGATTTGGACTTGACATCTGCTTGAACAGATTTAGCCTTAAAGTCTAGATACAAGTCTGCTACAAATTTACCCTTAAGGTCTAAACACAATCTGCTTATGAACATATTTACCCTTAAAGTCTAGATACAGTATGAATAAGTTCAACTTCATCAAACATGTTAGTAGCCTTTTTTATTTATTTTGTCATCTTCAAAACATCATAAAGGATTTCCCTAACACTTCTTAGATCTTTAATGTACTAGATCTCATATATGCCTTTTGGACTAGATAACTAATCTTATATCTACAATAAATTTTCCACAATTAAAATGGCAACGAGAGGCTTTTTGACAATGATAACTTTGAAAAAAATCGTTGGCAAAAAAGAATAACTTGTGACTTTTTTCTCCACATAACATTTTGGTAATTTATCAAGATTTTTCTGAAATCATCAATTTTTTACAATTGGCAAATTACCAATTTTTGTACTAACTTATCAACTTTTGTTTGCATAGCTTACTAACGTTTCAATTTTACTAATTATTACATGAAATTTGTAATCTAAATTAGAGTAATTTACCAACTTTTGTCCATTAAATTATGAATTTTTAATATGAGTTGCCAACGTTTAATCGTTCTTTCCTAATTTACTTAATTTTTTATTTAGTTATTAAAATTTAGTTGCTCCGATTAGCTATTACTTTAAGTTGCTAAGTCTTTTTAGAGATTGCTAGCCCATGTTAGCATGGCTCGTCAACAGAGCTAATTTTCTGTCATCGAATGGAAAGAAAGAGATGAGTGTTGAAGAATGAGGACAACAGCGCCATTATATCATTTGAATTATGGTGAGGGACATGGCTCCAAAGACATTGAATTTATCAAACATTCTCTTGTGATGTAATTTGTGTGTTGTAGTTACAAGGACACCATTATGTGCAATTCGTTTTTTTCAAATGATGTGAAGAGCTACTTTCATTTTAATTGGTTTAATTGAATAAGAGTTTTTTGTTAATTTTCTTCAAGTATCTTTTTCATTATTTGACAAAAAATAACTTCATTTTTTAAAGAAAAACCTGCCCCGGGTTTGACATGTGGGCCAGCACGACCTAGCGTCCAAGTCGACTACCTTGCGGATTTCTATCTCTACCAATACTTTCTTTTCATAAATGATCCATAAGTTGGAAGTGCGAATCTTCAACTAGACAGAATCGCCCACCCTACAACGACAGTTTCGAGTGATGATGTTCATATGGCTAAATCATAATTACCGTGAATTTTGAGTTTATAAGCAGATTATAAGACATACATTGTACATAGGTTATTCTGTAAACATCATGAGCAAAGTACGATGTGTCATGGACTTTAGGCAAAAAGGGGAAGAGATTAACGTGGTGATCAAGCAAAGTCATTCGCACGTTCTATTTTATCGATCGAAGTGCAACATGTGTTTAATTAAATGGTTAGGAGCATCACAAGAATTGACTGGGGAGATTACTTTTAGACTTAAAATATTTTAACATTGACAATTACACGATAATTTGACTAATACCAACGAGAAACGCAAGATTAGAAATTTCTAAGTCATGCCCGTCACAACCCATCCGGTCAAGCCATCAAAGACAACGAGACTTCAAAGTCTTACTTGTTTATAACTTATTAACTTTAAAGATTTCAACAATTTAACCAAAACTTGTTGTATCTCCAATGTACAAAGTTTCTATCCTCATATATTTACTTTAGAAACTTGAAAAAAAAAAATGTAAGTTGTTCTTATTACGGCGCATATCATCTCTTTGTACATGCTGGTCGGGGAAGCAATCCTGTAGTCATGCTAGGACTAATCCCATCTAGAACATATGTTAGTGAGTCATGATAGCTGTTTTCACATGTATCTTGCAATGCATGGAGCTTGTGTAAGAAAACACAAGGAACCCATGAATAGCTCGAGAGATATTTCTTTAGGGGAAATGACATAAATAATCCATGGATTTTAATCCAATGTGCACTCTAGTACTTGGATTTTTAATTTGTTTAATACAGTCCTTGAACTATTATTAAATGTTCAATCTAGTTTCTAAACTATATAAAATCATTCCATGTCTTCCTTCCATCAATTCAAGTTAACAAATTTGCTGATGTGAATCCCAATCTGTTTAAGTTTGAACAGTGGATAATAAAAAAAGTTACATGTGGATTACCAAGTAAGATATTCATATAGAATCATAATCCAATAGTCCACGTCATGAAATAAGGATGGACATGTTGACGTCCTAATTTTTTTCTTCTTTTCTAAAGTAGATGGAAAAAAATTATGACTCATCATTTTAAAAAATGCAACTCAATATATGATAACACGTCATCAAATATTGTATGTTTTGTCATTTGAACCAAAAATAAAATAAAATTTCATTGTACATTCACCAACAATTTAGGGATGACATTGAATAAATCAAAAGTCCAGAATGAACTGTATTGAACAAATTAAAATTTCATGACATTACATATTAAACTATAATTAAGGTATCATTTTCATTTTTCCCTTTCTTTATACTCATAACAAAACAGCGCACGCCATGTGCATGGGAAAAAAGAAGGAATAAAACTTAAATCATGGTAAGAAAGTACTATTATAGATTAAGTAACTTTAAAAAATGAATTCAAATTATTATTGGATGCACAATGCTAATTAAAGTCGAATTTGTGAAGACTATATGGATAGCATGTAAATTACCTTGATATTTTCAATTTAATATGTTGCAAGACATATAGCAAACACTGATATCCATGAAATTCATGTGCATGAGCATTATTGATATTCCCGGCTGAAATTTGCCTGACAACAAAGATAGGTTCCGGTACATGCCATTCAAATATATTAATTAAAAGGGTTACTGACTGTCCATTGACTACGTAAATAAGAGAATATCAATGAAATATGTGCTAGTAATGCCCATGAAGGACGCTAGGTTCAAGTTAGAGGGGCTTGAAACTCTCCTTGTTCGGTTATTACGAAAATTGGGGGCTGTGTCATAAGGTCAAAGTGGGACAAATATTGGCGATGGTGATGAGTTGTCTCCGAAATATACATGTCGCATGCACTAGTTGATTTGATATGACGGTTCCAACCCCGGGGAGATGGCGCCCTCAACAAGAAGTGGCTAGAAACCCATACGTCTTTGCTTCGCAAAAACAAGAACACCCCCACAGCCTTTTGCTAGATTTACAAATGGAAGGAGACATACCTAGGAACAGATTAGTCCAAATAAATTAATAGAGTTGGTGAAGACAATATCAACGTTACAAAATGATGAAGGGCAGAGCCACTAGCTTTTCGATTTTTTCCATCATGACTCATGATTTACTGACCCACCAACATCTATAGTTTTATTGGAGTCCACATTGTCTACAAAAATTTAGAAATTGTTGTCATAGGGCATGATTAGTTTTTGTAAGAATTGACTCCATATTGATGTGCCCCACATGAACAAGAGGACAATGGCGACATTGTAGTATTTGAATCATGGTGAGGGAAATGGCACCAAAGACATTGAATATATTAACCATACTCTTGCAGTGTAATTTGTGTGATATTATTAGAAGGACACCATTATGTGCAATTTTTTTTTCAAACTATGTGAAGAGCTAATTGTATTTTAATTTGTTTAATTTTTTGGTAGGTTTTTAATTTGTTGAATAGATTTTTTTTCATTAATTTCATTTTTTCTGAATTATTTTTATTCGGAAAAATATAAATCAATTTCTTAGAAGAACCCCGCCCGGGTATGGCACGTGGGCCAGCTTGACCGAGAACCTTACTGCTGTGTAGATTTCTATCTCCCCCAATTCTTTCTTGTCATAAGTGATCCATTAGTTGGAAGCGTGAATCTTCAACCGGATCTATAAAGCTTATGCGAGACATAGAATCGCCCACCCCACTACCACATTGTACAAACATTATTCTATGTTCAATAAAAGGAAGCCGTGAACATCACGATGGAAGTGCAATATGTGTCATGGACTTGAGTCAAAAAGGGCAAAAGACGTGGTGATCAAGCAAAGCGTGTTTAATTATATGGTTAGGAGCATCATAAGAATTGACTAGGGAGACTTACTTTTAGACTTTAAAATATTTTAACATTGACGATAACATTATGATTTAATTAATACATCGGATATTCTTTCTACCAAACACGTTTTACACAAGAAAGAAAGCTCTTGGAAGTGGATAGGCCTCGGAAATCTCCATATATCAATGCACTAAATTCAAAATCATTTTTACTATAACAAACGCCCAAGCATTACCTATTCCTCCAACATTAGTTCTACTCACCATAGATCATTGAAACATACAATTCATACCATAATATATAGTTTCATCCGTTAATAGCTATGTAATTTTCAAGATAATAGTCATATGTAAATGTTAACTCCATAAAAATCATAATTTATGCCTTTATTTCTGTGAATCTTATTTATTACAATGATAATGTAAAAACTATCCTGGTGGATTGGCTCATTTATTCAGTTTGTTGCAGAAGAAAATGATTCTAACTTCTCTTTCTTCAGTTTAAGCATCTGCCGCAAACCTTCGTTAGTACATAACACTCGTATTCTTGCTTAAAATACACATATGCACGTATTTCGATAAACCACGGTATCCAGCTCTTCGCCCAACTTACAGAAAATACTCATCTTTTTTAAATTAATATGAATTTACACGTATAAAAACACATGGTGTATTATACTTCTGTTAAAATACGTCAATTCTTAACTGGTTTAATATTTTTTATTTAATCAATCAATGATATAACATGTCAACTGCCATTCATATAGAAATATGATGATATAATATCATATTCAGATTATAAATGTATTATTTTTATAATTTCGCACCAAATAGTACAAAGTTTGGAAATTTTGGTCCCACTCAAACTAATTGGGTGGGTAAATTGAAATTGGGTAAAATTTCAATTAATGACCTAAAGTGGACATTATTTTAAATAAGGATCTGAAATGGTTAAATCAATCTCAAATAATGACTTAAACTTGCCAACTGGCCAAATATTTGCCAGCCGGCGAGCATGAGACATTTCTGGCGCTGGAGTATAGGCAATTTTATCCCAAAAAAGAATATGGATAAAAACTAACAAACCCTAAAACAAAAACAAAAAACAAAACGAAAAATGAAAATGAAAAAGCCAAATTCTAAGGGTAGACACAAAGCCACAATAAGACGCCATAGGTTCTCTAGGACCTAAGAACATATATTGCTTTAATCATGGGATAATGGTCTTGATTCACCAACAAAAGGAGTCACTATAAAATATTCTGCGGGTCATTTTCTGATCACTATCCACCATGACTTCCCAAACGATAACTCCAACTTTCTAACTCGTGTCTTCTAAGACCCACCAAACAATCCACCCATCAAAATCATGGAAAAATTATCCAAAAAGCCCTAAACTTATTACACTTTTACCAATTCAGTTGTAAACCTTTCAATTTCGTCAATTCAGTCATAAATTTTTTTTTTTTACATTTTTCCAATAAAGTAAATCCGGCCAATTTTGGATGGAAATTGCCAACGTGAACGGCCAACGTTAATGTGGTAATTTTTTAATAATATTTTGAATTTTTATGATTTTTTTATAGCTTTTTTTGCTTTTTTTTTTTTTTAGGTTTTTGGATCTTTGGTTGCCAAGGGTCACCAGCCGACCCTCGCCGGCCACAGGCGAGGGTGTCGTGGCCCTCACCCAGAGCCAGCAAGGGTAGGTCGGTGAGGGTCGGCGAGCAACCCCTCGGTGAGCAACCCTTGTCGCCAAAGCTCCAAAAACCTTTTTAAAAAAGCAAAAAAAAAAAAAAAGAAAAAAAATCATTAAAAAAAATCAATATAATATTAAAATATTATTTAAAAAGTGCCACGTTAACGCCAGCCATTCAGGTCAGCAATTTCCAGCCAAAATTAGCTAAATGGACTCAACTAGTAAAATATGAAAATGTTTAGGATTGAATTGACAAAAAGTAAAAACAATGAGGATTGAATTGACAAAATTGAAAAATTTAGGATTGATTAACAAAAATGTAATAGGTTTAAGACTTTTTGGACAATTTTCCCTCAAAATCAACCCGAAATATATATCATCTTTTACTTATAATAATGAGCAAAGGAGGACGACAAACAAAAATGACGAAAGTGGGATTCTTACAGCATTGCATGCCTCTAAGACTGGCTATTGTCAGTGTATGAAATCCAAAATTTGTTGTTGCCGGTGTCGACCATCCACCTCTACCCATTTTATCACGAAGTAACAAGTATCGTGAAAATTAAAGGGGACCTAATGAAAGTCCAGAAATATTGAATTATTGAATGGTTCCTTTTTGTAATAGCCATAATTGGTGTTACAAAAGACAGGCCATAGGAAAGCCAACCATTGGCATGAAGGGGTCGAAACAACGAGGAAAACTTCCAGAAAGATTGATATGGGATAGGCTTAAGTAATGGAGACCGTTTAATTGGCAGAGTTGCATAGGAATATCTCTAGTCAACTCTCGGGATCATTAACTCTAACGATCAAGAGTGTTGTCCAGGCGTTCTACCGGTGAATTCATCGTTACTGAGATGGAGGATATACAAATCTAGCATTTGCAGACATTTGGTAATATCAATTAAAGAAACATTTATAATAATTAAAATATCAATTGGTAATTTTCTATTAAGGTTGGTAAATTAAGCTCTTTAAGTAAATGTTAGAAAATGATTGAAGTATTTGGCAATTCTGAAAATATTTGATAATTTTCTACAAAAGTTAGTAATTTAACACCTTAGTGCTTTAACAAATACGTAGTGGTAAATTATAAGAATGATTTGTAATTTCCAAAATAATGTAATACGCATTTTAAGTAAACTCAATTAATAGTTGGTAATTTCATAGAATAGTTAGTAAATTGCAGCAGAGTGTAGGCAAGAAGCTTAATGTGGAAGTGGGACGTCATTGTCGTTTGAAATGAACCTCTGAACTTTCGTATATTTTGGCAAACCCTCAAGGAAGATACCATTTTTTTTCTTTTAGTTTATATTAATCTTGGTCTTGATTCCCCATCAAAAAGGGTCACTACAAAACATTCTGCATTTCATTTTCCAACCGCTGTCCGCCATGACTTCCTATAGGACGACTCCAACTTTCCTAGTCGTGCCTTCGAAGACCCGCCAAACGGTCAACCCAACGATTCCAACTTTCCAAGTCGTGCCTTCGAAGACCCGCCATGACTTCCTAAAGGACGACTCCAACTTTCCAAGTCGTGCCTTCGAAGACCCGCCAAACGGTCAACCCAACGATTCCAACTTTCCAAGTTGTGCCTTCAAAGACCCGCCAGACGGTCAACCCAACGACTCCAACTTTCCAAGTCGTGCCTTCCAAGACCCGCAAAACGGTCAACCCGTCAAAATCAAGCCAAAATAAAATATCATCCTTTATCTGGAATAACGATCAAAGGAGACCACAAACAATGGAGAAGAAAGGGGGATGGTTACGACAACTATACAATGAAGAAGAAAGAGGGATGGTGATGACACTTCGTACCTACAAGGCTATAAGACTCTGTATAGTCAGTGCATGATCTCCAGAAATTTGTTATTTCCAAAAAAAAATTCTAATAATTCGGAATAGCATAAAAGAGGCTTAGACATTATAAGGAAACAGACACACATGCACAGATCAACACTCCGCTGGTAGTTTATCCATTCAATTTCCTTTTAATATATTTTCATTTCAATATCCTTCAATTTCTTCGCAGTTGACATTTCATGGCATTTAAGAATTACAGATTCATCACTTCATCCATGTCTCATTCACGCATGCAATCTTGATCGTTCTCCAATCATCTAAAGTTCAAATTGGCTTATATTTGGTTGATTTTTGTCAACACTTGTTTTTGCATGCCAGGTGTCGTGATCAATTTTTTCGCAACCACCTAAGCCGCTCCAAGGTTTTAATGGATTGTTCTAAATTTAACTCGGCTCTCCCAAACCCATACCAATTCGCGACTTTCGGTTCAAATTCTTAACATGCAAATTTTTTAATTGGGAGTCGCCACTAATCCATTTTTTGTGGGTCGATTAGAAACCCAAGTAAAATAACGGGAGAATTATTTTACTCCTACAAACTAGAGATTATGGGTACGGGGACTTGGTTACGCTAGAATTCTCTAACACCCTTACGGTACCTTTCTTTTTATTTTGAAAAATGTTTGGCAAGCAGTTTTGATTGATTTTAAATCTATTTCCTTAACATGTGAGGTGGTTATACGGCTGCACAATCCATCAATTTAACATCTAAATAAACAATAAATAAATTGCAAAAACTTACCTCAAAGCAACGAAAGCATCTGCAATGTTAAATTAAAATCCACATCAATAATCCTAGATATGGTTTTTAATTAACACGCAATTTCTTTTTTTTTTTCACTTTTTAATGAAAATCATGTAATATGCAATGCAATATTAACTAAATGACATAATTCCAACGACATGTAATTTCTAATTAAATGGGTGTAGCAAAAATACTAAATGACATGCATCTCAATGAATCTAACCCTAATGACGTGCATATGATTTTTTTTCTTTTTCCTAAAAGAATGCATTTCATCCTAAATAATAAAATTAATTTAACCTATGACAATTTTTGGTATTTTTCAAGAAATTCGAAATTAGGTGAAATGTGAAAATTACCTAATCAGATTAAGATCCTATTTAATTTATATTAGGAATTAGGTTGAACCAAATCCTAATTTAAACTAAAATGTTATCTTAACCTAGATAATCCTAAAATGCAATCTATTTAATAAAATACCTAAACCTAGGGTAAATTAAGAAAAATATCATCTAAAATTAAACTCAATGCAATTTTACCCTAATATGCTATGACGTGCAAAAGATGCCCTAATTTTACATGACATATGCATAATGACTTTTTTTGTGTTTTTCCCTTTTTCCCTTTTTTTTAAATTTCGAAATTTATAATCGTCAAATAATTAAACATGCAATCCAAGTTAAAAAAAAAAAAAAAAACTCAACCTAAATTAATTGATTTGATTTTTTTTTATTTTTTTGAAAATTCGAAATAAAATACCTATTATGAACATGCAAACCCTAAAACTACATTTTTTTTATTTTTTTTAAAGAAAACTAATTTAAGTAACACCACAGCAAATCAAGCCATATTGATACCCAAATCGACAAACCATATCTCGAGCATGAGATAGAGTAATGCAAATGATAAATGAACCTACCTGAAATAACTTACCTTTGAGGAGGATAGAGTAATTCGAGGTAGTGGTTGTTACATGTCCAGGACCCGTACCATTCTACGGTCGCCTAGAATAGTAACATGACTTTGTGAAGAAACTGCTTTCCCAGGACCCGTACCATTCTGCGGTCGCCCAGTATGGCAGAAATGAGTTGCTTTCTCAAGACCCGTACCATTCTACGGTCGCCAAAGACGCGAAAGGTTTTGTCTAGGACCCGTATCATTCTATGGTCGTCTAAACGGGGATTCATTTTCCAGGACTCGTACCATTCTACGGTCGCCTGAATAAGGAATAGGTGTTGTCAAGGACCCGTACCATTCTACGGTCGCCTTGACGAAAAAAATTATTTTTCCAGGACCTGTACCATTCTACGGTCGCTTGAATGAGGAAATTGCTTTTCCAGGATCCGTACCATTCTACGGTCGCCTGTTAGAGCAATAAATGTTGTCTATGACCTGTACCATTCTATGGTCGTCTAGACTGAGGTTTTGCTTGGCTAGGACTCGAACCATTCTTCGGTTGCCCAACCTTGTGACAGAAATCATCCGATTAGGACCCGAACCATTCTTCGGTCGCCTTAATCAGATTGAATCTGGAGGAAAAATCTTTGGGGAACAACTCCATTGAGTGTCGGTGTAAAGGACTCTGGGCTACGAAAGCACGCCAGGTCAATAAAAGAAATCCGGGTTACGGAAGCACGCCAGTTCGATAAAATGGACTCTGGGCTACGAAAGCACACTAGGTCGATGAAGGGGACTTTAGGCTACGAAAGCACACCAGGTCGATATAAAGGACACCGGGCTATAAAAGCACGCCGGGTCTATTAAAAGGGACATCGCGCTACAGAAGCACACCGATTCAATATAAAGGGACTCTGGGTTACGAAAGCACGCCAGGTTAATATAAATGGACATTGGGCTACGAAAGCACGCTGAGTCTATAAAGATGGGCCTTGGGCTACGAAAGCACACCAAGTCGATAAAGAGGAACTCTGGGCTACGAAAGCACGCCAGGTCAATATAAGGAGGGCAGCTTGACCAAGTCAAGTGTTTATGCACTTGAGAAAGAATACCTATACAATGACAAGTACTTTAGAGTATGGTAGAGATATACTTACCTGGTGATATCTCTAATTCTTGGAGAAAAATATCTTTTGAAATTTAGATATCCTGTGGAGGTCTTTCATCTCATGGTGGAGGTTTCTCATCTCCTAATATCATGAAACATTCTGAAAGGGACTTGAATTACCTGTCAGACATGATTTAGAGCAAAAACTGATATGTATTCATCAAAGAGATAGACAATCTAAGCTATTCTAGAATGCACATTTCAAAATTCAATGAGGTTTTCATTAACTTAATCGGGGTTCATGCATAATGACCTTTGCATCACCCAAATTTTCACTGGAGAAAATTATCATTCAAGACAATCTTCACTCATAACATGGATTTCCTAAGAGTACAAAATGAGAGACCTTCAGTTAGAAAGGACTTTCACTCACTCTCATTTAGAGGCTATTTTATGAGAATCACTCCATCTCACTGTCATCATACCAACAAGGGTCCGAGTATTCTCGCAAGTGGTACAACCTTATCAATCTGAGAGGTCTTTAACAAGGACCGTAATGTGGGCTTGGTCAACGGTTTAACAAAGGGACTCTTTGAGTCAAGGCAATTGAAAGAATAATTTTGTAATCATCTCCGAGTTTACAAGTCAAGAACCCTGCAAAATGAGAAAGATATAATCTTGCTCACACTTCTTCGAGGGATGCCTATAAACATATGAACTCCTACGTTAATTCAAATGCTATAATCTGAAGAGACTTTGTAAGGGACGTAACGTAGGCTGGGTTCATGGGTTGAGAAATGAAAGGATCATTAGGCTCAAAATGTGTGTAAAATGTGAGAGTTGATGATCATCTTGACATTGCCACTAGTTTTCTTTTTCACCATCGGGGATTGTCTTCATGAAGTGCCCCATTGATTGTAAAAACTCAGCATTTGAGTTCTTTGACTATTGCTCCATTGGGATTCAATTCTTGTAATTGACAGTCACCTTATCTTAACTCTCTTTTTCATCTATGGGCATTGGCCTTACTTTTACTAGGCACATCGCTTTTTCATGCCCCTAGTTCTTATTCATTTTTTTTTTTCACTTTTTTTCATGGGCATTGGCCTTGCTTTTACCAGGCACATTGCTTTTTTTCATGCCCCTTAGTTCTATTTTGGATTCAATTCTTACGCACAATGCATGCATCAAGCAATTACACTTTGAATGACATTCAAACTTTCAAAGGTCTTCATCTGTCTCTTGCCTTGCCCCAGTGTGGGGCATGATCACCAACTGGGTTTAAAAGAAATGAAATTGCAGGCTCAAGTGGGCTATGCAAAGGATATAAGTATGTATGATAGAGAAAGAAATGCTCTTCGTCATCCTAAGACACTTAAATTACTATATGAATTCAATGTAATAGCACGACTTGAAAATTGAATGCAAGTGAGAACAAGAAATTTCTTTTCATTTTCCTCACCTCATGATGCTGTCTTACCTCCAACTTGCCCCAATGTGGGGTGGTTCTTGATAGGGATAATTTGAAAAAAATCTCCACAGGTGTATGGGGCTCAAAAAGGGTTAAGCAATGTATCACCTGTAGTGTTTGGGATAGAGAAGCCCCTCATCATTTCAGTCATTGTACCTTTTGCGAGAGAACTCTTTACCTTGTAGATATGGAACTTCCTACACTCATCTCACAAGTGTATAAGTAGGAGATTGTGTATAGGATAAGGCTTGCCTTTCATCATATTGACACGTCTCATTTAGCATTCTTAAGCATTGATGTCACTCCATTAAATTGTCTATCTTGACAAATCTCTACATGAAATTGGTGAGCTAAATCAATATGAAAATTTTCTTTTCAAAAGAGTTCAGCAACTTTAAGCATAAAAAGCATTTGTGACCTCAAAACAAACAATTTACTACACTCAAACATGATTTCAAGTATTCATTCTAGGAATTGTCCCATGAAGGGATTGTCTCAGCAATTGGGTCCTTGGATTGTTTTTATCAATCAAAAGTGAAAATTCGCTTTTTGATTTGATGAATACTCCATTCTTGCTTTTGCCCCTGCACAAGAGAACGTGCATGAATACGTTACTATGCAACTCAAAGTAACTTCAAATTGCACAACCATTTTGGCTCGGATCGAGATTTTGTCTCAGTCATGTCACTACTAGAATCTTTAGTGCCCCCAATTCATCATCTGCAAGGAAAAGAACAAAGCGTCATCTCCCAAAATTATTTATGTTTAAAGACGAGATATACCTCTTTCACCAAAGATGGATGATCCTCTTTTAACTTGCCCTTCATTTAATGGGCGAGAATGAAAATTCCGTCAAGCATGGAAATGGAACAGACTTTGTTTGGCCCTGATGTGCCTTTTTCAGATGCTTTCTTATCGGGTCAAGAAAGTAATGCTCAATCTCTAAAAAGCAATAAGAATTCCCACGCAGGGGAAGGTGCAACTGAACATGCCCCTAATTAAATAAGGAAAGTGAACTACTTAGGATCATGAATCATGTGTGTTTGAGTTCTTCACCCTCCTAGATCTTGTGATGCAAATCCTCTAGGTCAGAGATTATTCCTTCTAGATATATCACTAGTCTCTTCATAGTGGCATCAAATTCAGCCACCTCAGGAAAATAGGACGGTTCGAAAGTCCTCTTGGCTCTCTTCTTCAAGTCGTAGTTGCTCACCGAAGATAGAGTACCTATGTCATCACACCCCTTTTGCTTGATGAGACAAGCCACAGTAGCAGACAATTCATCGACTTGACTTTGGAGGTATGCAATTCGTCTATTTATATTGACAATGATACGGTCCAGCACCTCATTTTGATCCGTCATTTTAGCCCTCGGCCGTGTACGGATGGGTGAGCGAGATCGCTCCATAATCATCTAAAGGAAATAAACAGGAACATGTAAGCATGAGGTGTAAATAGAGAGTCAATCCATGACAATGATCTAATCGATTTTTCTATTTTTTTTCATTTTTTTTTCATTTATTCATGAAAAGTCTATGCAAGAAGGGAATTTCCTAAAAATGGATATCTTAGTAAAACCAAATTTTCTAGACATGATGTAAAAACAAATTCTCCAAAGTTTTTTTTAAATGCATCATTCCCTAGCAATTTCTCATTTCATTTCCAATTGACAAATGAATCAAATCAATGATTGACCTAGATTGTCATGGACCGACCCAAGAATACGACAAAATAAATTGCATGCTATAGGGAAAGAACACTTACTTCACCAAGGAGAATCAATGGCAATCACATAGACATGCACATGGTAAGTGGCTCGATTTCTAATCTATAAGGCTTATCAAGGTGGAGCCACAAGGATGATCAGACTAGCCACGAGCTTGTGGACTATGTCGGGTCCTCATGACTCCGGCTTAGTCAAAGAGCCGACCCGGGTCGCGAGCATGCGGACCGAGGTGGGTACTCTTGACACCATGAAAGAAACTTTGGGATTGAGATGGGCGACTCAGACGCGAGCATGCGGTCGAAGTGGTATCCATCTCAACACCATCCTAAATGATCCTATGCGGCCCAGGTCCGACGGCAGGTTGTGTGTGCAAAGTGTAGTGCTAAATGCAAAGCATGCACAACAGTTTAAATCACACAACACTTCAATAAAAAATAAACCATATATCCCTAACTCCAACCTACAATGCAAGGGTTAGCAATCACTTCCCCTTATACCTCCCATCCTGCAAAAACATTTAACACCTTAAATGTTAGGGACGTACCTGGAATCTTCGTTGCCAAACAAAAACTTTTTCAAAAGAAAAGAAAAATTGACTTAAGTCCATTAAGAGTTTCAACTCAAGTCCCCAGCGGAGTCGCCAAGCTGTCGCGACCAATTTTTTTCGAGGTTTAGACCACCTAAGGTTTGGCTAATGGATTGTTAAGCCTAGACTTAACTCGAGTTCTCCCAAGTCCATACCAATTTGCGACTTTCGGTTCAAATTCTTAACATGCAAATTTTTAATGGGAGTCGCCACTAATCTATTTTTTGTGGGTTGATTAGAAATACAAGTAAAATAACGGATAATTATTTTACTCCTACGAATCGAGATTATGGGTACAGGGACTTGGTTACGCTAGAATTCTCTAACGCCTTTCGCACCTTTCTTTTTATTTTGAAAAATGTTTGGCAAAGTTTTGATTGATTTTAAATCTATTTCCCTAACATGTGAGGTGATTATACGGGTGCACAATCCACCAATTTAACATCCAAATAAACAATAAATAAATTGCAAAAACTTACCTCAAAGCAACGAAAACATTTGCAATGTTAAATTAAAATCCACATCAATAATACTAGATATGGATTTCTAATTAACACGCAATTTCTTTTTTTTTGTTTTCACTTTTTTAATGAAAATCATGTAATATGCAATGCAATATTAACTAAATGACCTAATTCCAACGACATGTAATTTCTAATTAAATGGGCGTAGCAAAAATACTAAATGACATGCATTTCAATAAATCTAACCCTAATGACGTGCATATGATTTTTTTTCTTTTTCCTAAAAGAATGCATTTCATCCTAAATAATAAAATTAATTTAACCTATGACATTTTTTGGTATTTTTCAAGAAATTCGAAATTAGGTGAAATGTGAAAATTACCTAATCAGATTAAGATCCTATTTAATTTATATTAGGAATTAGGTTGAGCCAAATCCTAATTTAAACTAAAATGTTATCTTAACCTAGATAATCCTAAAATGCAATCTATTTAATAAAATACCTAAACCTAGGGTAAATTAAGAAAAATATCATCTAAAATTAAACTCAATGCAATTTTACCCTAATATGCTATGACGTGCAATATGCATAATGACTTTTTTTGTGTTTTTGCCTTTTTCCCTTTTTTTAGATTTCGAAATTTATAATCGTCAAATAATTAAACATGCAATCCAAGTTAAAAAAAAAAAAAAAACTCAACCTAAATTAATTGATTTGATCTTTTTTTTTTTGAAAATTCGAAATAAAATACCTATTATGAACATGCAAACCCTAAAACTACATTTTTTGATTTTTTTTTAAAGAAAACTAATTTAAGTAACACCACAGCAAATCAAGCCATATTGATACCAAAATCGACGAACCATATCTCGCGCGTGAGATCGGGTTAGTAATTTCACATAAATTACGAATCGATCTCGAGTGGGAGATCGGATTGGCAATTTTTAAGTAATTGCGAGTCGGATTTCGGGCTTGAAAATCGGACAGATAATCACTAATTTCAAGGCAATTTCATATGATGGAATTTCAATTTCACATTAAAGGAATAATTACACTAAAAAGATAAAATAAAATAGCAAAAATAATAAAACAAAAATAAGATAAAGAAAATACCTAAATTCTCTTTTGCTTTTCTCTTTTTTTTTTTTCTTTTTTTTTTCTGAAAAAGAAAAAGAAAAATAAATCCGGTGGCCGGTCCGGTGAGGGGAAGTCACCGGCTAGGGTTCCGGCTAGGGCATCTGGGGCGGCGTCAGGACAGCAACGCCGTGACCAGCGGGCAACAGGCGGTTCGGCGATGCGTCGGGACAGCTCGCGGGTCGTCAGGGCGGCGAGGTGGCTTCAGGATGGCGACGCGGCGGCACGGGGAAGGTTGGCTCGGCGGCGGCGCGATTCTAGATCTGGAGGAGGAAGGGCGTCGAATCTGGATCGGCTGCTGTGGGGATCTCAGATCTGCAGGCGGCAAGCGGAGGCAGTGTCGGGGCGGCGAGAGCTTCGGGTTGCAGCTCCGGCGACAGATTGACAGGGCGGCGGCGCTGCTCGCGGGGGCTGGGCGTCGCTCGGTGTCAGGCGGGGCAGCAACGGCGTCGGGTGGTAGAAGCGGCTGTGGCGAGGCGGAGCAGAAGCGGGTCGCGGCTGGGCGTCAGATCGCAGCAACGGTGGCGGCGAGCTGCTGCAAGAGCCGCTCGGAGGTGCTGCAGCGGCGGATTGCGGACGCGATCGACAGGCGGGTCGCGTACCGGCGTGGGTGTTCGGCAGACGAAGCAGTGAGGGCGGTGGCGGCGCGGTGACGGGCTGCAGGTGGCGCGGCGGTGGCCCGCAAGGGGCGCAGCAGCGCTGTGCAGGGGGGTCGGCGAAGGCGGCAGGGATCAACGGTAGAAACCCTGTGAAGAAGAAGAACAGTAATTGTTCTTTTTTCTTTTTTTCTGTTGCTTTTTCCTTTTCTCTCACCTCTGTCTCCCTCACGTCTCTTCTTTCACTCTTTCTTTTTGACTTTCTTTTTTATCTCGAGAAGAACCCCCAAAAAGAAAACTTTTCTTTCCTCTTTGTATCGTATTTTTTAACCTAGAACGAAAAGAAGCTCCTCCTCACATTTTCCTCTCCATTCTCTTGTGGCCGTGTATCAATATGTGTGTCCTTTTACCAAAAAAAAAAAAAAAATGTGTGTCCTCTTTAAACCCTACGTATGTCTACTTATTTATAGGGCACAGATTAGGGTTTTTAAATTTTCTAAATGCATATCCACGAAGATTTCTTTTCGAAACGTAATATTTGTTTTTTTTCCAAACGTAATATTTGCTTTTGAATTGAAATCTCACAAAGATAAATCGTAAAATATCTCCGAGGATATGGGCTTAGGCCGATTTACTTTCTTTGTGGGCTTAGTCTAATGTCGATTTAAAGCTCGAACCATTAATTGAACTCATCAACGGCCCAATAAACAAATGCAAAAAATGCAAATGCACTTAAATCTATATGCTATGCAATTAATTATTTTTTCAGGGATAAAATTGACCCCTAATTTTTAATGCAATAAATGACTAATTAGGTCGCCAAAATTTAGGTGTCAACACCAGGATTACTACTAGTTTGGTGGGCACGCACATTCTTTTATTGAAAGGTACTATTATCATATAAGACATTTATTATGTAGAAATTTATATAACATGCCACCATTTCTTACATTAAAGATATTGTTCTATGTTGTAATTTTACACGGCAATTATGATGGCAATAAGAAATTTAGTTTGCACGGGTTAATGTCTACTTACATGACAACATCATCTATACTATTGATAAAGTAAAGAGGACTTCTTACTTTTAAGACTAAAATTAGCAAAAAATAAAATAAAATTAGGACCTAATTGATATCCGTACAATAGGTTTATAATCAATTGGATAATTTTTCTCTATAATTGTATGTATTATAGTATTTCCCATATTTTCACATTTAAGTGTGCCACTTTTTGGTAGCATTGGAATCAGAAACTTAATGTTAATTAGAGTAATTCATATATAGCTGGCTCGTCATATGATTTCGATTGCTTGGTATTTGTTGATTGTTGTGTAATGGGTAGCTCCACATGACTTCCCCTTGAAATGGACATGGAAGGTAAAACAAGTGATATGATATGTTCTCAACGTTAGAGATATCAAATTTATCTACATAGCCTGATGGACTTGATTCAGACGTAATATATAAAAGAGTCTTTAACAAATCACTTATTGCATTCCCCAGTTTATGGTCAAGCGTACGATGCAAGTCAATAGGTTTGAACTCGTTTTAAGCCTATGGCGTCTCTCAATTTTTGCTCCAGGTCTCTTGGTTGACTTTTTGCAAACGGAGCATTTGACTTTCACCAATTCTCCATCTCGAAGCATTCCAAATTCAAACTATTAAATGTAAAGTATCAAGTGTTGTGACATACTTTCAATCAAAATTAGGATAAAAGCTATCAAAAACCCTAAACTATATCCACTATGATACATTTACTCTAAACTTTTATTTGTCACACTAAAAGACCCAAACTTATACCTATATGACACATTGAGAAAATTATTTAAAAAACCCTAAACTTATTCAATCCTAATCCTTTCAATTTTGTCAATTCAAACTTAAATATTTTCAAATTTTATCAATTGAGTCCATCTAACTAATTCTAGCCGAAATTCGCTCGTGTAGACTTTGGCCATCTCACATTATAAGGCCAATGCTAACATGAACAATTTTATTAGTATTTTAATAATTTTTTTTGATTTTTATAAACTTTTTTATTATTCTGATTTTTTTTCTTTCTTTTTGCTCCCTTTCTTTTTCCTTTTGCTAGTGGCTAGGAGGGTTATCCTCACTTGCCACAAGCATGGCCCAGTTGGGCGAGGGGAGGCCTTGTCTAGGCCAGGGAGGCATCACCTTCACTCGGCAAGGCCAGCTGGCCCAACCGTGGTCGATGGCCAGCCACAAGCAAAAGAAAGAAGAAAGGGACAAAAAAAAAGGAAAAAGAAAATTCAGAAAAATAATAAAAATTCAAAAAATATTAAAATATTATTAAAAATTATATACATCAGTGTCAACCATCCTAGTATCATCGCCGAAGTCCACATCAATGATTTTCGACCAAAATTGGTTATATGAACTCAATTAGCAAAAAAGTAAAAAGATTTGGAATTCAATTGACAAAATTGAAATGTTTAAGATTGATTAGCAATAGGTTTGTGACTTTTTGGACAATTTTCCCATTATACATTTACCCCAAATTTGTACAGTGTAACACATTTATCCCAAACCCTTTCTTGTTACAAAAAATCCCCCTCCCAAAACTTATACTCACGTGGCATATTTACTCCAAAAATTTGGTGTTATAGAAAAAATTTCGGGTTTTTAATCTCATAAAAAAAGTTTGAGGTAAATTTGTCACACGGTAGAAGTTTGGGATAGTTTAGAGTAAATGCCTCACAGTAAGCAAAGTTTGAGGTTTCTGTGGTTTTTTCCCCTTAAAAAAATTTTAAAAAAAAAAAAAAGGTGGTATCGTACTTCACAAGTGAACCAAAACTTGACTTCTTGTGATATATCTCTTCCATTTTTTATTTTATGCACTATTGGAGGCTATAGAGTCATAGCTTGGGCGAGGTTGATTTGGTATTAGTTCAACTTTAATCTTACAAGAGAGGTGAATATCGAAATATGACAGATGTAGCGCGTCGGATTTTTAGGTTAATGCCTGAAAGAAGTAATCACGCTGAGTGCCTCTCTTCATCTTTTTATTAATAAAGAAAAATGCAGAAATAAACCAGTGCCTATAATGCGGACATAAATTTGTTTTCATTCATTATTATGGCCTAGTTTAACTTTGTAAAGGGCCTTGGCGTCGCTCCCCCGCGAGTATACCTAATGCCTCCCAATGAAGGGACTACGAATGCGGCGATGGGTAGAGAGAGTGCTGCGGCTGAGTGGGGCCAAAAGGAGGAGAGATGGAGGACGGGAGAAAGGTTTATCAAAGAGTTTTTATTACTGAGTGTAATGTTTACTCAGAAATTTTTACAAGAGCCAGCAATCGGAGGCCGCAGCTGATCAGGGACGGAGAAAAACATAACCCTGCATGCTGATTTTGATCCTTGGGAGACCATACTCCAATGGTAATCTTTCCTGCTCTTTTTTCGCGAGAAACACAAACAGTTAACGCCCAAATCAAACGTAGCATAACTACACGCTTGGATCTGCGACTCATTCCAATGAAAACAAACCAAGATATTTCCTAAAGACACATACCAAAGCACTTTCGTCTTCATTTGCTTTGGTCACCAGGCTTGGATTCTTCGACACCCTGAAAATCAGAACTTGATTATCTCGTTGTCCTGTCTCGACCGCGTCAAAGACTGCAAACTAAAGTGTTCTTGACACAACAGGCTCGAAGGAATGATGGATAAATCCGCATCGCTACTGAAGAGAAGCTGCGAGTACCGGATCAGGTCCAGGTATGGTTCGTGCGATGATAACGTCATAGCGGCTGGAGGATTGAAGGGCACGGCATTGACATTTTGTTCAGACAATGACGATAAATTGCTAGGAGTGTATGCATTCCTGATGATGCTAATATTAGCGTTGCCTTGAAGCTGTTCGGGGAAATTGAGCTAGGCCTTGGTGCCTTTGAATCTCTGAGGGCCGCAATGGCATAGCCGAGGGCTGCTACTTCGGCCCATCAAGTGCCGAGCCACATCCGAGATGCTTTGTTCGGTCCTGTATCTCAGCAGCCCATTTGCCTCGCGGCCTTTGCCTCACTCCTCTGTAGTGTCTTCTCATCATCCTGTTACTCTCTTTGCGAACGTAAGCAAACCAAAAAATGGAGGCTTGTTAGTTAGGTTAAGAGCGCAAAGTGAGAAAGCTGTGATGGAAGAACCAAAAAAAGAGCACTGGGAGGCTCAATTTCGTGTCCATACCTGTATTGCATTGTCCTCTTACGAAATGACTAGTTATCATGAGCCATGTTTTTTCCCCTACCAATCTTTGAAAACATATTTAAGTGTACATAATTGTTATATTTTTAAGACAAGCTTTATCAAAATAGATCCCCATCTCCGCAGTCTTGATCTGAGGTTGCTGGAGGTGCACAATCTCGGATTAAACCCGAGCCGATGCAAACAATCAGGTATTCTCACATTCATTCATGTACACACAGACGGAGAATTGCTACGATATTGAATCCACCTTGAAGTCTCTGGGAAATGATCTCTAGCGAACCCAAAAGCCCTCAAGGTCAAGGTCTTATTTTCTCTTTCCGTCACTCGGATTCTCTTTAGAATTCCCTCTGGAAAATGTGAATTTTGACTAATCACTTCACAAATGTTATCAAAGGATTTCCTTCGTCTAACTAACTAACTAAAATCAAGGAAACAATCAAACACATTAAACTCATAAATTCAAAGTCAGCCGAGAAGAGGAGAAAACAAAAACTTCAACACCAATTCGCAACGACTAACTATACCGACTAGCATCTAATACTGTCCACGCTAATTCAACTCATATCCATGACTAACCTGACGCTAGAATGCCAAGACATGCAACTTAGCAGCACAGCAGCGCGAACGTAGCAATAGAGCCTAGTGACACCCGGTAGATCTTGAACAATTAAATCTTGGACGAGGGAATGTAGAACAAGCGGCACTTGAGCGTGTTGACGATGCCCTGACAGAAGGCCTCCTTGGTGACCCCACCATCACTAGCACTGGAGACGGCAGCCTATAGCTGCTTCTCGATGCCGGCCTTATCGATCTTGAGGTCGTTGATGGCAACGATGGCAGCATTGATCTCTAGCTTTGGCACCCCGCTGGCCTTGAGGGCACGGACAGCATTGCCCTCAAGAGGCATGGGGTACCAGTTTCATAGATAACACTAAATTCCAGATACTACAATATACATTGAACCGAAATTCATAGACAATTTGTGTCACTTTCAAAGATCTCTCGAGCTATTAATGGATCTCCTATGTTTTTTTACACAAGCTTCATGAATTGTGTGATACATGTGAAAATTGAGTTATCATCACTCACTAACATAGGTCACATATGGTATTAGTCCTAGCATGACTCCAGGATTGCTTCCTCAACCAGCAAGTATGAAAACATGATATGCGCAATAACCATAACAACTTACAAAATTTTAATTCTCTAACATAGATACGCAAATAGGAACTTTGTTCATTGGCCAATACAATAAGTTGTGGTTAAGTTGTTTAGGTGTGTTTTGACCAAAAAAAAAAAAAAAAAAAAAAGTTGTTTAGGTGTGTAACAATAACAAAACAGATACTGCATTCTTATCAACGCGACCGCAATTGCTTAAAGCTGAAGCTTTGTGGTCAATATTTTCTATGTACATCTAAATACCGAGAAAGCACGCGGATTTAGGGCAGTCGGCTGTGTTCAGACCAAATGGAAGGAAGGGTGTTATTGTCTTTTCATGAGGAGTATATGCTGACTTTTACAGTTTTACTCCCCTCCTTCCCCGGACGGCGTGTCAAACTCCAATTGGGCCCACCCATCAGAGAAAAGCATCACCAAGTAGAAGTGATTAATTCGAGATCTGGAAATCTACCATGTTGTAACTAACGGATTCTCATTTTTTGAATCCTAAAATCTATAATGTTTGCTTGGAGTCGATTCTAATCTACCATGTTGTAACCGATTCTCATTTTTTGAATCCTAAAATTTATAATGTTTTGCTTGGAATCGATTCTAAAACTTATCTTTCTTTTTTTTTTTTATCCAATTCTATTGTCTAGCCAAGGACTTCTTCTTCTTTTTTTTTTTGGTTCATTTTCTTGGTTCATTTTTTACGGCAAATCCATATGAGGTTATAAGCAACAAAACATTCAAAGTAAAAAGAGGAATAACATGAATTCTCTATCTGTTAAAAATAACAATCCATAAGAAGAACACGTAGTCACGTATAATTACAAACGATAAAAAGTTCAAACACGTAATATAAAGCATTAATTATAAAACTCAATTCTTTATTAATCCATAAAAATTTAGGAAGAGGAAAAACCGGCAAGGAGTTTCGCAAAAGGATGAAGGACGAATGACAAAGGAATGCTACGATTAGAATTTATGAGAAAAAGAAATTAGGATTTTGACTTATTAGCTTATAAAACCGGTTCCAAAACTGGTTCCAAAACAGGACGGTCCAATCCAATTCCCCAACGAGTATTCACTCAAAATCAATTCCCAGGCTTGTTTTTTGGGAGATTTAGTTCGATTGTACACTCCTATCGCGAAATTGTATGATTCATTTCGCATATAGAAACTTTTCTCGATAACCATCTCCATGGACTCTCTCTCATAAAAATTTTCTTTCGTTTTCTCAGCATCAAGATCTAGCGAACATTGAAGCGAACCACGAATATTCAACATGGAAATTTCGTGGACGGGCATGACTTGGAAACTTCCATGACTTTCTGTGGGGTTGGTGCAGTGTTTGAGAACAATGCATTTCATCAAAAAATTGATTATAACGCACATCATTTTATTCTCCTTTTCTAAGGAGAATTCTACTTGGTTTCGTGCGAAAAATTTATAAATCAAGCGGGATTGAGGCAAGTGTGAAATCGGACTAGATGGAATTGGGTAATTAGATACGAAAAAAAAAATCAAATTTAGTCTCTTCCTCTTATAAAATTGGATCTTATAAATTCTTAAAATTTGTCTATTAACTAAACCTTCATTTCTTAAAAGAGAAAAAGAAAAATAAACTAAGAGCCATTTTTCTCTTGTTAAAGGAAATAAATTGAATAGCAGATTTCAATCCATTACTCAACTCGAATCCTCAACGGATGTGGTGAACGAACAGGACTTTAATGGGCATGACTAGGAAATTTCTAATTGTGCTTTAGGATTTGGAAAAAAATTTAAGAAATAGGATAAAGTCGGATATAAGAGAGACATAGATCAAATAAAATTATCCCATGGGGAAGTAAGATAAAGATAGATATGATTTCTAATATTTATAATAGAAAAACTATTTTTCTCGAATAACAAACTTCTTAAATTTAAAAAATTAAAATTATATTTTAGTATACATAATATTTGAATTCTAATATAAGAAATTCAAAATGAATAAAACAATGATTTCGTTTGTTAAATTTAATTTTTTTATATATATTCAAATTTAATTCTATCTTACAATATAAATTCAATATGCAAACATATTTATATTTATTACATATTTTAGGTACTTTTACAATTTACAATTTAATAAAATCTAATTAGAGAATGATGGAAGGGGAAAGGAAATTAATTAAACAAAAGAGAGAAAAATAAAATAAACAATAGCTAATAAAAATAAAGTGGATAAGAGTGTCATGGGAGATTTTCACCATCTCTATTTGTGAATTTTTAGGTTCATTTACATTAATATGTCATTTATATAAAATAATATACATGATATGATATGAATATATCTAACTTTATTATTGTTATCACCAAATAGTGGATAAAATATAGCGAAATCCTGGATTTCATATTATATCATATACAATCTTATACTGATTAGAAATCCAAGCGACTAAACATAGCCTTAATGCATTCTCATTGTCAATAAAGACCAAGAGATCCATTTGACCGAAGTTGGGAAATTGCGAAGAACTATGGCGTTGTTCACTAGCTTTCAGTTTGAGTCTAAGTTCCTGTGTGCACTTTTTGTTGTGCAAGCATTGGAATTCAGTCATTCCGAAGCTTTGATTAATGTAAGCTGTATTAGCACGGAGAGGGATTTTCTTCTAAAATTCAAGCAAGGCCTCGTCGACCACTGTTGAAAATCTTCTCCGAGGCACATTCCCCACTGGCATCGTTGAAAAATAATCAATAGCTTAAATCCCTGGACGAATCTGACAATTATTGGTCGGAAGGTTAGCTTTCGAAAAAGGGGCTTAGCCGATCTTGTGGGAGGATTTTCGGACCAAAATACAATGCTTTTTTTTGTGCACGAAGTAATATGAAGAATATTGATGTTTCCGACAGCAATTTCAATGGTGACCGACTCAGATCAATTTCGGTGGGGCCAAAAATTTCCAAATTTTGTGCTATTTAATGGAAAATAATAAAAATAGTGCATTTATAATCTGAATATGATATTACAAAATTATAATTTTTATATATAAATAGCAGTTGACATGCTATATCGTTGAATGGCTAAATAAAAAATATTAAACAAGTTAAGAATTATTTTAACGGGAGTATAAAACGCAATGTGTTTTTCTACGTGTATAATTCGTATTAATTTCAAAAGGCCGAATATTTTCCATAAGTTCGGCAAATGAGTTGGAGACCGTGGCTTTATTGAAATTACATACGTATGTGTATTTTAAGCAAAAGTACGAGTTTTATGTACTAATAGAAGCTTGGAGCAGCTATGTAAACTGAAGATAGAGAAGTTGGAATCATGTTCTTCCACAAGAAACTGAACAAATGAGCCAATCCACCAGGATAGTTTTTGCATTATCATTGTAATTGACAGGATGTTCGGAACAGAAGGCATCGTTTATGATTTTTACGGAGTTAACATTTACGTATGACTATTATCGTGAAAATTCTGTAATTGTTAACAAATGACACTATGGATTATGGTGTGAATTGTATTATTGAATGGCCTGTGGTGAGTAGAACTAATGTCGAAGGAGTCAGGAATGCTTGGGAAGTGGTACAGTAAAAACAATTTTAAATTAGTGCATCCATATAGGGAGATTTCCGAGGGTTTATACCAAGGAAACAACATAAAACGTGCTTGTTAAAAAGAATATGCGATGTTCTAGTTACGTTATCATGTCACTGATGTTAAAATATTTTGAGTCTAATAAAAGTAAGTCTCCCTAATCAATTATTAGGACGCTTCCAACCATTTGCTTGATCACCATGTTAAGATCTCCCCTTTTTGACTCAAGTCCATGACACATATCGCACTTCCACCATGAGGTTCGCGGCTCCCTTTCACTGAAGATAGGATAATGAATGCACAACGTACAACTAATAATCTGCTTATAAACTTAAAATTCTTGGTAATTAAGGATTCGGTTCGGGTTCATGATCGACAACCTCGGATGACTATTTTTACCCGTTCGAACATCCCCACCCGGATTTGACGAAGTGTTAGGCTATCCTGGATTTTACATAAGCTTTATATATCTCGTCACACGCTTCCAACTTATGAATCATTTGTGAAAAGAGAGAATGGGGGAGATAGATATTGACGTGGCAGGGTGGAGCCATGTTTTCTAGAAAATTGATTTAATTTTTGTTAATGAAAAAATATTAAAAATGAAACTAATTTTTTCCACATGTTACAAAATAATAAAAGGTTTTGAAAGAATATGAATGGAAAATACTTAATCAATCAAATCAAATAGAAAGACAACTACGGCTTCATATAATATGCACATCAGGAGCACATAACTGTGTCCTAACAACGATTCACCAAAAGAGAATGTCTAATATGTTGTGCGTTTGATGCGTGTTCCTCCCCATGATTTGGATCATGCAAATGTCGTTAATTTCCTCTTGTTCATGTTGGGCACGGTCCGTTGGGCTCAAATTTTACAAAAACCAATCAATTTGAGGACAAGCGATACCTATTGTCTTTCAAGATCCATTGGCTAGTGCACGGGGACTCCTGTAATACTATAGACGCTGATAGGGCAGTAAGGGTGCGTTTGGTAATAATTATATTCCCGGGAGTAGATTCTGATCAGAAATTATTCTTTTTTATTCTGTTTTCGAGAACTAATTCTAAGTATTTTAAGCCGTTTGGTAACTGTCCAAAATTTCTGATTCTAGAATAAAATTGCGTTTGATACCGTGCTCATTAATTATGTTCCAAATCAATTTATTTTAATTTTTAAATATTTTTTTTTTACTTTTTTCCCTTTTTCCTTTTTTTTTTCTTTTCCTTTTTTTCCTTTTTCTCCTATTCTTTATCTTGTGGCTGATCGCCAGACTGGCGACCGACCAGACGAGGGTCGGCAACCTCACTGGAGCGTCGTTGGCCCTCAGCGAGGCCAGCCCTCGTCGGCCGAGCCTCGCCGGTGGCCATGCTGGCCTCGTCGGGGCTGGGTGAGGCCTGCCTAGCCATCGACGAGGCTAGGCAAGCCTCGCCTGGCCACCAGCGAGGCTGGGCGTTGCGAGGCTTGCCTAGCCCAAGCAAGGCTTGGCCTCGCCGGTGGCCAAGCAGGCTTTGCGGGCTGGGTGAGGCTCGCTTAGCCACCAGCAGGGCTAGGCGAGCCTCGCCGGGACTAGACGGGCCTCACCTAGCCTCGACGAGGCCCGCCTGGCCACCAGCAAGGCTCCCCAAGCCTTGCCGGTGGCTGGGCTTGACTCTGGCGAGCTCACCGGACCGGTGGACGGTGGCGGCAGTCACGAGATGGCCGAAGGAAATAAGAAGAGTTGTTGGTTTTGATTCTCAATTCTAATTCTAAAACAAGAATCAACTTTTTTTTTTTTTTTATTATTCTTGATTCCACTCCCAATCTATTCCCGAGAACAAAAATTTTACCAAACGCGATTCTGAGCCCAAATTGATTATGGGAACAAAAAATCAAAATTTGGCCATGTTTGGATGGTTACCAAACATGGCCTTAGTCATGAGCACAGAAAGAATCATAAAACTAGTGGCTATCCTCTTCCATCATTGAATAGTGCCATCATTGTCCTCACCAACTCTAATAATATATTGAGAAAAGTCCAAATAAGGGACCAAAGTACTCTTGTTTAAAAAAAAAAAAAGAACTTGAAATAAACATTATTTCAAATAAAAATCTGAAGTGAACCTTATTTCAAATAATGACCTGAAATGGCCATATCAGTCTCAACAAATGACCTGAACTCATTGTTTAATGAAAGACAATCTCGTCTTTTAAATTTTTTATTTTTTTCTTTCTTTTTTTCTATTTTTTCCAAACAACTATAAAAATTAAAAATTAAAAAAGACACGCACAGGAAGGAGGCTCCCTCCTACTTATGGCTAATGCCCCATCACCAGTGGGGTAGCGATAGCCGACGAGGTCGCCAACACTTGGCCGAGGGCTAGTGACCCTCACCAACTAGAAGTGAGGACCAACAAGCCTTCGCTAGAGATGTTAAAGGACGGTGAACCTCTCCTAGATCTAGGCAAGGGTCACTCGCCCTCACCCCGACTTGGGTGAGGGTCGATGGCCTCAAGTAGGCCGAGCAACCCTCACCCAGCGCCATTGAAATTGGGTGGTGTAAGGTCTAAGGGCGCTTGGCAAGGATCACCAACCCTGCGTGAGGCCCAATGACCCTCGCCCAGATCTGGGAGAAGGTCGACGTCCTCTCTCGTCTCACCCAAGCACCAATAGCCCCACCAACCATCGTCGCCGCCCCATTGGCAATGAGTGGCAGCCACAGGCGAGAGGGGGCCCTCCCGCCTCTATTTTTGCCTTTTTTTTTTTAAATTGTAATTTTTTAATTTTCAATCTAATTTATTTTTAATTTAAATTGTAATTAAATGAAAACATCCTTGATCAATCGAAAGTTTTTGCTAGCAAGGCTAGGCCCTTATTTGAAACAATCATAATCATTTCAAACCATTATTTTATACTAGGGTTAATACCCTAAAAAACCCCAAATTGGTATATCTATGACAAATTTACCCCAAACTATTTTTTTGATCATGAAAAGCTCCAAACTGGTACACTTGTGACAAATTTACCCCGACTAACCATAAAAAAAATCATAAACTGGTACATTTACAACAAATTTACCTTAAATTAATTTATTTGACCGCAAAAACCCCAAACTGATAAATTTGTGACAATTATACCCTTTGTTGAATTAGATTAATACCACAAAAAAATCACAAAAATTGTAAACTGTGACAACGATGCATAAAATCCTAAATCGATAGACTAGTGAATTGTCACGTGTAATTTAACTTAATAATTTGATAGTAAAATTTAACGAAAACTAACAGAGGGTAAATTTGTCACAAATGTACCAGTTTGGGGTAAATTTGTCAAAGGTATACTAGTTTTAGGTTTTTGGTGGTCAAAAAAATAGTTTGGGGTAAATTTGTCACAAGTGTACCAGTTTGGGGTTTTTCAGGGTATTAACCCTTTACATTGAAACAAGATTCACTTCGGACATTTAATTGAAAAAATGAAAGCACTTCGGGTTCTTATTGGAATTTTCCCTAATATATTTATAGTAGTTTGTTCCCAATATTATCTCCAACACATTGGTAGATGAAGATGCTGATCTAGCAAAGGTTATGGGGTGTTTTTCTTCTCACGAAACAAAGACCATCCATTATTCTGGGCACCCTCACTTATAGAGGGTGCCATCTTTATCCATGAGGTGTGTCATGACCTACCCCTTGGTATGGAGGGAAATATGTTCAAGGATATTACATAAAAGGTGAGCCTACGACCCTAATTTTAGATGCAGACTTTCCCAAGCCCATACCTCACGTGACGTTGGGTATTCAAATTGATGATATGAGAATTTTTTAATAAGGATTCGCCATTAACTTATTGAAGTTGGCTAAAAATCAAGTGGAGTATGGGAGCATACTCCACTTCCTATGCAACTAGAAAATTTAGGATCAAAGACTTGATTATACTAATTAATTAATTAGTGCCCTTTCAGTACCTAATCTTGCTCATTGCAAAAAGATTTTTGTCAAGCAGTATGGATTGGTTCTAAACATATTCACTAAAATATGAGATGATCACGCAAATGGACAATCATTAAAATAACAATTAGCAACCAACGAGTGTAGTGAGGAGTGAAGAAGAAGATGGTGATGGTAGCGGCGGTGGTGGCGGCATGCAAGTCCTCTTGGCGATGCTGAGTTAAAAAAAAAAAAAAAAATCTGCTTTTGGAGAGGGAAGTGAGTGAGCGGGGGATATTTTTGGGATTCTTGTCACTTTTTATGGAAATTATGATTATTTCCATAGAGGAATTAAACAGTTACATTCAAGCATTTAGTCAAGAAAAAAAAAGACTATTGTTAGATTGTTGAACGTTACGAAAATTAAATGATTTAAAAATTATTTTTCTAAAAATAATTAGATATAATTTGCTATTAATAATGAAAAAGATATTATCTAGTTATGTCCAACAATACAAGTAATTATTTTTTAGGAAAATATTTTTCAAACCATTAATTTATTATAAAACAAATAGAGTCTTAAAGTAACAAAAAATTTATGCACTCCTATTGAATGGATGATATATGTGCCTGAACTTAGCAGTGCAACCGAATGATTACACATGTTAATAGTTCAATGATAAGTGTGTAACTAAAGATGAATCTAATAAAAGTCCATAGACAAAATAACTTTAATTTATATGAATATAGTATAGTAATCTCTCTAAGTATCGCCTTTTAAGTTTGTCACTTAAGATCGTCGATTGCTAAAACGAGGCAAGAAAACAGTTGTGCGTGAGGTTGCCTAAGTGCATTTTTTTTTTAGTGGTATTGGAGAAAATTAGGGATAAGTGTAGAAACGTGAGACTTTTCCTCCAAAGGAATCATGAATACAAATGCAATTATTTTCTAGACTAAACAGGAACGAACTGGCATCGAAACTTTTGTCTGTTTTCACCACAATTAGGAGCCACTAACTTATATCGTTCTTTGTTTAATTGCTTGAGTGATCAATCAGTTTTCGGATGACCCAAGACAAAGCACCGGATCTTCACTGGTTGACATAGAATGTTGGCCTTGAGTTGTCTTATTAAACTTTTCAGCCTCCTAACTTTTATAAGATTTTGATTAATGCAGAGGTGGTGACCGTTGGGGAGTCAATCTCGTGACACTTGTCTGTTCTCATATAGTTAACTGAATTCGTTCCACATTAACAGGGTTTCATTACGAAAGTTCAGAAGACTAACAAATTGTATCATGCGGGTAGTTTCTCTTGAAATCTATTCATACCCAAGGCAATGGTGAAAAGTGATCAAAGACAACTCAAAGCCAAATAACGATTTTGTCCATGACTATTGTTCTGACGATTAATTTTCAAGTCCCTAATTGAGAAGAATTAAAGTAGATACATAGTACTTCTTTTCTATATTAATTTTGGGTTGCATCCTAGAAAGTGTACTAAAAAAACATGCTTCATCTCGCAAGGTTGGAACTTCAATCAATTCCCTCGTATTGATATCATTTTACAAAAAATTAATGCCCGACCCCTTTGACCATGGAGCTTAGAAAGGATTATTTTTGGGGAATGTTGAGGTTTTGAACTCTCTAGTACTCCATAAAAAAGGAGATCGTTGAGTGATACAAAAATGTGAATGCAAGAGGACTGCTGTCACCAAAGAGGTTATTTTCGCAAAGTGACACTAGATGTAATTGTGGCATCTTTTTTTCATTAATTTGGGGAATGTTGCCTTTGATAATATTATCGAAGAGATCCAGCACTTCAATATTGGACAAAGTATTGGATAGCCAATCGGGAATTTCATCCGAGATGCATGCACATGACATGTCTAATGTTGATATAGTTCTCTAGGTTTGAAACCGGTTTGGAAATTCTGGTCCCACTTCATAACTGGACATGAGACTCTTAAAATGTGGAAAGGAGGAGCCCAAGACGCGTTAACAATTATAACAACTTCATTCAGGAAAACCGAGAGCTTTGGTCAAGCTCTTAAGATTTGTAAAGTGGATTTCGCTTACAGTGACATTCAAATATCAATGTCCATTGCCTCCGGATTGGATAGTCGGCCAATATTTTCTGTAAAAATTCCTGCTTAATTCGTTACCTTCCAGATGCAACTCTCTTAGAGACATAGCTCCCCCAGTGTAGAGGGAATAGGACTAGAGATTGAGTCCCGTCACAGATCAAAAGTTCATTTTGAAATTTCCAAATTGAATCGGCAGGTGACCACCGGAATTATTACTAGAAACATCAATATTCTTCAGCTTACTTCATCCACAAGCCAAAGCACCATCTTTGGCATCGGAAATCCGCCCATTCGAATAACAAAATGTGCACATAAGAGCTTAGACTCTGAAAGCTAATTTAGGCCGACCTATCTCTTCGCAATTTCCCTACTCGGCTTTGGATGGATATATTTTCCCCACTTGATGGCGTGATAACTGGTCACGAACTAAGATCGATAAAGGGTTTTGGATGTGTCTCTGGTGAGTACCTACGCTGGCAAAGGAGCTTCCACCAATTACTCGGCCAAAAAGAAAAACATAGTAGAACAGAGCACAATCAGTGCAACTTTGAAAACAGCGACCGGTGATGATGAGTGGTGCCGGACGACTTTCGGAGGCAGCGGCGAGGACCTGAAGACTAGAAAAATCTTTAATTTAGAGGAATTTTCAACAATCGCATGAGTGGTGATGAGTGCTCTGCTCTCAGTTCTCTGGTTCTGTTGTGGCCTAACGTATGAAGGCCGGCGATGGAGGGCCGGAGTCCTTTTGTGTGGACTGGAGTTGACTGAGGCGAGCGCTGGCGATACAAGAAAGGTAACAAGAATCAGTGCTATTGATTGAATCGAAATCTGAGCACCAGAGAAAGAGAGAGAACTATCACTTTCATTTCGGCCCATCAAAGAAATGAAGGATCTGATCTCCATTGAGCTTCAATCATGGCCATTATTCTTGAATCAACTCTTGAGGCTAAAGTCCGCTCTCGTGAGGATGTTCGCGCCGGTAAAATTATCCAAACAAGGGTTTTGACCGTGATTTTCAATTTATAAATAGATTATTAGTTGTACGTTGTGCACGTACAATATTCAATTTTCAATGACAGGGAGCCGTGAACCGTCACATGGAAGTGCGATATGTGTCATGGATTTCCGTAAATAACCAAGATGTTAACGTGATGATCAATCATGTCGTTGTATAGTTAAATGATTAGAAGCCTCGTAAGAAATGATTAAGGAGACTTATTTTTAGGGCTTTTCAAAATAATTTAACCTCGATGGTGATAGGATAATCAAGCCCATGCATTGGATAATAATCTTTCTAATAAGTGCGTTAAGTTTGACGTTGTTTCCTTGATAACAATTTGTCTTTGTGCAATCTAGTTAAAATTTATAAAGAGATACTATCTTAACAAACTAGAAAAGTATGCATCTTAATACTCACCCTCAAGTTGGTGTGTGAAAATCGATGATGCCTTTAATTTCTTAATGACTTTGTGAAAAGATTCCTGAGTATGCTCGAAGAAATTTTCGACCACACTTATGCAATCAAGTCTTATTTACTGTGACAATGCATTACATGTGTAGTGCACTCAATACACTCCTGAATTTTAAATCATGCAGATTTCTAACGGGGTTGATAAAAAATAGGGGTGTATCTTCAACAGTAGTTCCTTCCACCTTGACCGGTCCACAAAACTAAACATATTCATTCTGCGACACACTAGAAATTGGCAAGAGAGGAAAAAGAAAAGTCGAAGGCTTGAAACACATTCTGATGTGAACGTATTTTCTTCTGTCCATCTGATAACCCGAAGCAATTTTTCAAAGTGGGGCAAGTTTCTCCAGCTCTCTAACTCTTCTGGTACACATGCCCAAAATAATCAACAATGGCTTCAACCAAGAAAAGATGCAAGAAATTGGTTAGAAAGGAAGGGGCAAGTATTACCTACTAAACAAGCTCCTTTTCACGTCGTGGGAATGTTCTCTTGAACCAAAGCATGGTGATCATTGAAAATTTCTCAATGGCCTTATCCATCGCTTGGAAGTAAGAGACCCTCCAAGATCCCTTGAAGTGCAAGACGCTACAGAATCCTAGAAATCCCACCGTAAAGCCAAGTCCCAATCCTGAATAGAACCAATTGCGGATATCCAAATCGCCTTCGCTAGGCTTATCTCCACCGGAATTATCACCGTCATGCCCATCACTACCTGGTGGCTCGTCTCCAGCACAACTATTCGGAAGAGGAGCTCCACAGAGCTTGTCATTGCCACGATAAACCGATTCATCGTCCACCGTGCGTAGATGATTGCTAGACGGAATAGGGCCAGAGAGTCTATTGAAGGACATATTGAGATGACTAAGGAAGTCCATGCTGGATATGCCCGGAGGGATGGTACCTGACAATTTGTTTCCGGAAAGATCAAGAGATTCTAAATTTTTCAGGTCACCAATATTTGAGGGGATATATCCACTCAACTTATTCCGAGAGAGGTTCAGATTTTGAAGTCCGACGAGCTTAGTGAACTCTTCTGGTATTTGCCCATCCAACATGTTTGCTGAAAGATCGATTGAGCGGAAGTATTGAAGCGTAATCCCATAGATTTGGGTAGTCCCCTTTGTGTTAACCATAACCTCGACACCACGCAAACTGTATAATAGTTTATCCACATTAACCATAGACAAGATCCTGTCAAAACAATTGGGAATGGGTCCAGAAATGTAATTCTGTGCTAGGCTCAAGAAGTGGAGATTTTTAAGTTGGCAATATTGGGGAGGAATGCCCCCAACAAAGCGATTTTTCTCTAAATTGAACACTATCAAATTTGGAGATTGTGGATCAGATGGCGGTAACCTACCTATGAATTCATTGTCGCTAAGATCAAGGACCCACAAATGCCGCTTATTTAACAAACAGTTTGGGATTTCTCCAGTAAAGCCATTCCTATGTAGGCTAAGAGCAGCCAAATACTGAAGATGGCACAAGGATATTGGAATCTTTCCATTTAACTTGTTATCCCCAAAAAACAAATAATCCAACCTTTGCGATGCTCCCCAACATCGAGGAAGTTTCCCAGACAATTGATTCTTAGAGAGACTAATTCCATCCAGCCGATTTAACTTACACAAAGAATTTGGAATGCCACCGGTGAGATTATTACCCTCAAGATTCAGTTCTGTTAACTGTGGCATCTTGTCTCCGATATCTTGGGGAATTTGGCCTCTAAGCATGTTGCTTGAGATATCTAAAACTTCAATGTTGGAGAAGATGTCACAGAGCCAATCAAGAATGTCGTCTGAGATGCTCGCATTTGACATCCTCAACTCGGTAACATTCCCCTGTGTTTGAAGCCATTTTGGAAATTTAGGTCCCACTTTGCAACCTGACAAATCTATCTTGTGAACTTGGAATGGTGGAACCCAGGTAGAGCTCATATTTAATATGAGCTGATTGGAAGAAATGTCTAACTCGGTCAAGCTTTTTAGATTTTCAAAGTGAAGTTCGCTTACAACTCCATACAAAAAATTTGAGCCTAGTAAAAGCTGCTTTAGATTCGATAGTTGCCCAATACTTTCTGGAATGGTCCCACTCACTGTGTTATTTGTAAGATCAAAAGTTCTTAGGGACTTTAGCTCCACCAAACTAGCTGGAATAGAACCAAAAATCAAGTTCGATGAAAGATCAAGGTACTCTAATTCTTTCAAATCTCCGAATCGATTTGGCAATTGACCGCTAATATTATTCTAGAAAACATCAAAGATCTTCCACTTACTTTGTATGCACCCAAGTGAATCACCTAAAATGTCAGAGATATTCCCATTTAAGAAGTTACCCTCTAATCGTACCGATTGCAATTTGCAAAGACTACTCAAATTTTTGGGAAAATCACCTCGTAGCAAATTCCAAGACACATCCAAGAAGACAAGCCTTTGATTATTCTCGATGATTGTCGTGGGAAAAGGGCCTTTGATACCATTGGCACCTATGAGATACTCACACTCGTTGGACAAATCAATATGTTCGAGCTTGCTAAAGTTATAGATCCATGGGGGAATAGAACTTAGACTATTGGCCCCGATGCTGAGAAATCTAAGAGATGTGAAATTGGCTTGTAAAGAGCTAGATATATCTTGCAATCTACAACAGCTCAATCCTAAAGATTGCAAAGATGGTAGCATGTTAATGCAACCAAACCAATCTTTGACCTTAGAAAGGTTAACACCGGACATGTGCAAATATTTCAAGGAAGATAATTTCGACACCCAATCAAAGTCGTTCGAGGTTAAATAACCCATATCAAAGTAACTACTGAGATCCAAGTACTGTAATTTGGAAAGGTTACTGAGCTGCCTAGGAATATCTCCGTTGAAGCTTGCATGTGAAAGGTTTAGATACTCCAAGTTTTGAAGAGAAGCAAAGAACGTTGGGATTTTTTGGGTTGAAAAGTCGTTGGCACTGAGGTCTAGATACTTCAGATACTTCAACTCAGTTAAAGAAGGAACTATGTTACCTCCCAGCATGCACTTAACTAAAGGTACAAAGATGTTAGTATAGATCTCTTCCATACACGGATTATGAAGATCGAGCTTCAAGACATTGCCAGTTTTCTTGTTGCATTCAACTCCTTCCCACTTGCAACATTTCTCTCCAGTCCATGACGACAGGCGTCTTGAAGGATCAGTGAGACCATGCTTGAACTTTAGAAGAGCTTCCCTCTCTGCACCAATACAGCTTACATTGGTTGAAATGTTGGTTGAAGCGTTGGAATGACTGAATTCAATTACTTGAATGACAAAGATTGCCCATAGGACAGTAGACAGAAGGCCATCGTAAGACGCCATAGGTTCTTTGGGACTTGAGAACAAGTATTGGTTTAATCAAGTGGATAGTTATCTTTGATTCACCAAGAAAAGAGCCATTATATAATATTGATAGTCATTTTCTAATAAATGTCCACCATGATTTCTTAAAGGACGACTCCAACTTTCCAAGTCAATGCCTTCCAAGACCCGCCAGCCAAACGGTTGATCCGTCAAAATCAACCCAAAACATGTATCCTATTTAATCTTTGTAATAAGAGTCAAAGGAGGACAACAAACAAAAACAAAGAAAGAGGGATGCAGACGGCACAACGTAACTCTAAGCCTGGCTATTGTCTTCCTTAATCTATTTAAGCAACTCTAGATAAGTATTCCTTACTACGATATAAATGCAAAGGAGAAACTTAGTGAGAACCTCTATGCCGCTGGGTCTCTACATTTACCGTTGAAGGTTTTTCATTTTTAATAAGACAATCTCTCCATTAGAATGACTCGTGAAATAGCACTCGTGTTAAAAAGAAAAGCGAAAGTTCTTTTATATGAAAAGGAAAAAACCTTAGCAAAATTCATTTGCGTTAGGAAATTTATTCAAATGGTTATTGCATTACATGAAAAATTGGAAACTTACTCTCTCTTTTTTTCGATCATTTTTTTTAACATATGAACGATTTTATTGTTCCAGAATGGATCTTAATTTTTTGGTCAAGTTTCGTTGGAACAACCTCTTAGATCTTTAATGTACTAGATATCATATATGCCTTTTGGACTAGATAACTAATCTCAAATCTACATTCAATTTTCCGCAATTAAAATGGCAACGAGAGGCTTTTTGACAATGATAACTTTGAAAAAACCCGTTGGCAAAAAAGAATAACTTGTGACTTTTTTCTCCACGTAACATTTTGGTAATTTAGCAAGATTTTTCTGAAATCATCAATTTTTTACAGTTGGCAAATTACCAATTTTTGTACTAATTTACCAACTTTTGTTTGCATGGCTTACTTACGTTTCAATTTTACTAACTATTACATGAAATTTTTAATCTACATGAGAGTAATTTACCAACTTTTGTCCATTAAATTATGAATTTTCATTTGAGTTGCCAACGTTTAATCATTCTTTCCTAATTTACTTAATTTTTTATTTAGTCATTAAAATTTATTTGCTCTGATTAGCTATCCCTTTAAGTTGCTAACTCTTTTTAGAGATTGCTAGCCCATGTTAGCATGGCTCATCAACAGAGCTAATCTTCTGTCATCAAATGGAAAGAAAGAGAGTAGTGTTGAAGAATGAGGACAACGGCGACATTATATCATTTGAATTATGGTGAGAGACATGGCTCCAAAGACACTGAATTTATCAAACATTCTCTTATGATGTAATTTGTGTGTTGTAGTTACAAGGACACCATTATGTGCAATTCGTTTGTTTCAAATTGTGTGAAGAGCTACTTTTATTTTAATTGGTTTAATTGAATAAGAGTTTTTCATTAATTTTCTTCAAGTATCCTTCTTATTATTTGAAAAAAATAGTTTCATTTTTAAATTATTTTTATTTAGAAAATATAAATCAATTTCTAAGAAAAACCTACCCCGGGTCGAGAATGTGGACCAGCACTAGGGGTGTGCATGGTCCGAGCGGACGGTTCTCGACCTAGAACTGGGAACGCCCGCTAAGAATCGGTTCCAAAAAATTAGAATCGGGAACCACTTGTTAGTTGCATGAATCCACCCCGGAACCGGACTGTCGGTCCGGTTCGGTTCCTGGGTGGATCCATGAAACTGGTCTCACCAATAATAATATTTTTTTTCCAAATTCCGCTGTGAGTACTCTCATATCGAGCAATATTTTTCTTTAAATTCAACCAACTTAATTAAGGGTACCAATTTTTCTTTATTTTATTGGAAAACACTACCAAAGAAGAGAACAAGGTTTTTTTTTTTCTTGTTTTCCAATTATTATAGTTGAATTCTAAAATATTCTTTAAGTTTAAGGTTCTGGATGATTGTCATGCATGGATTGTCTTTTCCTTTATCCCCTAACAGTGCTCAATCACTTATAACCTTTACTTTACTGAATTCTTTCTACAAAAACAATTCCACCGGTACTCTACATACTCTTGAACACAGTGTCCTATATGAGTCTCGAAAGTATCCTTTAACTGAGTCATTTGTTGAGTTGTTGAAAGGCAACTTACACACTTTACTAATTCTTATAAAAACATGGAAACCATAAGAGGAGATGGAGCCCTAAAATTTAGGTTTGCTATAGTAATTTCAAAATTTATTTTAATATTAAAATTAATATATTATTATAATATATCGGTCCGCTCCGGATGGGTGGATCTGCCTGTGGAACCGGGAACTGGATCGATACCCACCAGTTTCCATATATTGGAACCAAGAATCGAACTGGTTCCCTCAAGAACCACCGGTTCTAGGCGGTTCCGGTCTGGTTCCAGGTAGTTCGGGCGGGTCCCGGTTCTTTTGTACACCCTTGGCCAGAACAACCTAGTGCCCAACTTGACTGCTGTGGGGATTTCTATCTCCACCAATTCTTTGATTCTTAAGTTGGAAGTGTGAATCTTCAACCAGACAAAATTGCCCACCCTACAACAACAGTTTCGAATGAGGACATTCATATGGCTAGATCATAATTACCATGAATTTTAAGTTTATAAGCAGATTATAAGATGTATATTGTACATAGGTTATTCTGTGTTTAATGAAAGGAAGCCATGAACATCATGATCAAGGTGCAATATGTGTCATGGACTTTACTCGTAAAGGGGAAGAGATTAACGTGGTTATCAAGCAAAGTTACTCGCACGTTCTATTTTATCGATCAAAGTGCAATATGTGTTTAATTAAGTGGTTAGGAGCATCACAATTATTGACTGGGGAGACTTACTTTTAGACTTTAAAATATTTTAACATTGACAGTAATCTGATAATTTAACTAATACCAACGAGAAGGCACTAAATCTTTTCCAAATCCTAAAGCAAGATTAAAAATTTCTAAGTCATGCCCGTAACGAGAATTCAAAGTGTTGTTTGTTTATTACTTATTTAACTTTAAAGCTTTCAACAATTTAACCAAAACTTATTGTATCTGCCAATGTACAAAGTTTCTATCCACATATATTTACTTTAGAAACTTGAAAACAAAATGTAAGTTGTCCTTATCATCGCGCATATCATCTCTTTGTACGTGCTGGTTGGGGAAGCAATCCTGTAGTCATGCTAGGACTAATAGCATCTAGGACATATGTTAGTGAGTCATGATAACTGTTTTTCACATGAATTTCGTGATTCATGGTGCTTATGTAAGGAAACACAGGGAACCCCATAAATAGTTCTACAGATTTTTTTTTAGGGGAAATGACAAATAATCTATGGATTTTAAGTAAATGTGCACTCTAGTACCTGGATTTTTATATTGTTCAATATGGTCCATAAATTATTGTCAGTGTTCAATCTAGTTTCTAGACTATATAAAATTGTTCCATGTCATCTTTCCATCAATTCAAGTAAACAAATTTGCTGACGTGGATCCTAATTTGTTAAGTTTGAACAATGGATAATAAAAAAGAAGAAGTTACATGCGGCTTACCAAGTAAGATATTCATATCAAATTAGAATATAATAATAGACGTCATAAAATAAGGATGGACATGTTGACGTCCTAATTTTTTTCTTCTTTCCTAAAGTAGATGGAAAAAAGATAAACATATGACTCATCATTTTAAAAATGCAAACTCAATATATGATAACACATCATCAAATCCTGTTTGGTTTGTCATTTGAACCAAATATATATATATATATATATATATATATATATATATATATATTGACATTGTATATTCACCTATAGTTTAGGGACCACATTGAATAAATCAAAAGTTCATAATGAACCATATTGAACAAATTAAAAGTTTAGGGATGACATTACATATTAAATTATAATTAAGGTATTATTTTCATTTTTCCCTTTCTTTATACTCATAACAAAACAGCGCACTCCATGTGCATGGGAAAAAAGAAGGAATAAAACTACAATCATGGAAAGAAAGTGCTATGTTTATAGATTAACTTTAAAAAATGAATTTAAATTATTATCGGATGCATAATGCCAATTAAAGTCGAATTTGGAATGTGAAGACTATATTGCACGTAAATTACCTTGACATTTTCAATTTAACACGTTACAAGACATATAGCTAGCATTGGTATTCATGAAATTCTTTTGCATGAGGGTATTATTGAAATTCCCGGCTGAAATGTGCCTTACAACAAAGGTAGGTTCCGGCACATGCCATTCAAATATATTAATTAAGGGTTACTGACTGTCCATTGACGACGTAAATAGGAGAATATCAATAAATATATGCCACGCAAGTAACACTGGTAGTAATGCCCATGAAGGACGTTAGGTTCAAGTTAGATGGACTTGAAACTCTCCTTGTTTGGTTATTAGGAAAAATTGGCGGCTGTGCGAGGAGGTCCAAGTGGAACAAATATTGGTGATGGTGATGAGTTGTCTCCAAAATATACATGCTGCATGCAGTAGTTGATTTGATACAACGGTTCCACCCCATGGAGATGGCGCCCTCAACAAGAAGTGTTTTTTTTTTTTAAAAAAAAGGTTTTTGGAGCTTTGGCTGGCAAGGGTTGCCGGCTGACCCTTGCTGGCCACAAATGAGGGCGTCGCAGCCCTCACCTGGAGCTGGCGAGGGTTGGCCAGCAAACCATGTCGGCCAAAGCTCCAAAAATCTTAAAAAAAAAAAAACAAAACAAAAAATCATTAAAAAAATTCAAAATATTATTAAAATATTATTTAAAAAGTGTCATGTCAGTACCGGCTATCCACGTTAGCAATTTCCAGCCAAAATTAGCACAATGGACTTAATTAGCAAAAGGTAAAAATGTAAAAAGATTTAGGATTGAATTAGCAAAATTAAATACTTTATGACTAAATTAACATAAAAATAATAGGTTTAAGATTTGTTGGACAATTTTGCCTCAAAATGAACCCCAAATACCGATCAAAGGAAGACGACAGTGGGTGCTTACAACATTGCATGCCTCTAAGACTAGCTATTGTCAATGTATGAAATCCAAAAATTTGTTGTTGCCGGTGTTCACCGTCCACCTTACCCTATTTTATGACGAAGTAACAAGCATCGTGAAAACTAAAGGGAACCTAATGAAAGTCCAAAAATATTGAATTCTTGGATGGTTCCTTTTTGTAATAGCCATAATTGGTGTTACAAAAGACAGCCCACAGGAAAGGCCAACCATAGGAGAGAAGGTGTCGAAACATCAAGGAACACTTGCAGAAAGATTGATATGGGGTAGGCTTAAGTAATGGAGAAGGTTTAATTGGCAGAGTTGCATTGGAATATCTCTAGTCAAGTAATTCCTCTCGGATCAATTTACTCTAATGATCAAGAGTGTTGTCCAAAAGCAGGCACTCTACCGGTGAATTCATCGTTACTGAGATGGAGGATATACAAATCTAGCATTTGCAAACATTGGTAATACCAATTAAAGAAACATTTATAACTAATTGAAATAGCACTTGGTAATTTTATATAAAAGTTGGTAAATTAAGCTTTTTCAGTAAATGTTAGGAAACGATTGAAGTATTTAGCAATTCTGAAAATATTTGATAATTTTCTAGAAAAGTTAGTAATTTAGACGTAGTGGTAAATTATAAGAATGATTTGTAATTTCCAAAATAATGTAATACGCATTGCTAAGTGAACTCAAATTATAGTCGGTAATTTCATAGAATCGTTATTAAATTGCATGAGTGTAGGCAAGGAGCTTAATGTAGAACTACTACGCCATTGTCGTTTGAAATGAACGTCTGAACTTTCGTATATTTTGGCAAACCCTCACGGAGATACCATTTGCTTTCTTTCAGTTTATATGGATCTGGGTCTCGATTCCCCAAAATAAAAAAGAAAGAAATAGGACATTAACATCTTTTCAAAGTCCTTTTCTCTTATGGCCGTCCATCAATCACAGAGGCACAAACACCATCGAAGCCAGGACAAGCCAATCACCAGAGTGTGGCCGATAGCGTACCGTCGCCTGAGTGTATTCTTTTGTGTGGTGTTGGATTGGAGGAAATTCGAATCATTAGTTAAAAAGATTTGACTGATAATCATGTGTGGATGTAAACAAGCATGAAAAACAGAACTGTGAATAGAAAACAGCAAGAAAGAAAAGGAAATTATTAAATTAAAAAGAAAAAAGAAAAGGAAACTTTTGAAATAGTGTTAGCGAAGTGTAAACATCGCGTTTGAGCTCCCCACAAAAAAGAAAAACGAAAACTTTGGCTGAAAGCTGTTAGAGTCAACGGAAGACTTTGAAAGTTTCATTTTGAAGGGGACTGACATATGCATTTCGTCGCCTCTTGAGGCCCGAGGATCTCAACTAGTGGCGATTGGTTATGAGTGTACGAATGCCGTATGAGCTCTTTCTCTTTGACGTGGAACTCGGGGGCCCAGAAAATGCTATAGGGGGGAAATGAACCATGAAAGTAAACATTGGCCGGCGCCAAAGCTATCCTAATTTCATTTTCTGCGGAAATTTTTCTGTAGTTTAAGGATTCGAGCAATCCATCGTTCTGGCATGCTTAGGCAAATCTATTTTCATCGACAGAGAGCAAATGTTGTGTGTCCTGAGTAATAGGAGAATAAATTACGAAGAGAGAGAGAGAGAGAGAGAGAGAGAGAGAGAGAGAGAGAGAGAGAGAGAGATTTTACTTACTACAAGATTGGTGGGCACGTCTATTCTTTTATTGAGATTGGCGTATCCAATATATGCCGAAGGTATTATTTATCATATAAAACATTTATTACATAGAAGTTTAAAGAACATTTCATTATTTGTTACATATTGTTCTACGTTGTTATTTTACGCAGCAAAAAAGCCATATCAAGAAACATAAAAACTGGGATATCTTGAACCATTCATATCTGGATTGATTTTCTTCAAAAACTTAAGATGTGTGGAATATTCAGCTTTCTTTTATCGATAGGAGACAACATTAAACTTGCTTTGGATTTGTCCTCGCGCTTCATAAGCATGAGATAACAATCGGCTGTTCATTAGATAGTGTCGACATATTTCTTACGTCGACCATGCCTTCCTATCTAGGGTTGCTGTTTGTATTAAGTCGAATATGTGATGTAACTGAAAATTTTCCTAAAGATTGCCTCCTTGGTCTGTTCCATTAGCGTTCTACATGTACATTGAAGAAATTGTTCGGCAAAGATGCCAAATTAATTTGCAGTCAAGGTCCCTGTTGAATCTTCAAGTTGCAGTTTCAAGACAGCACCTGTCATTGAAATTTTCAGGAGATGGTAAAAATCGTTATTCATTTTCTAGTCCAAAATATGATACAGTAAAAGTTATGTTTCCATGTGCGTAACGCATTGGCTCGTGATTCTTCTGAATTTATTACCAAGGCGCTTAATCCCTTGGCCGCAGGAGAAATTTCTTATAGAAAGTTTAACCCAAGGTTGAAGTATCTAAAAAATTTTGTTATACTAAAGTTGCATTATAACTTATTGTTGATTTATTATTTAAATTTGAAAAGATCGTCCTAATAATTTTAACCCAACCACACAAAAGGAAATAAGAAAGGATGGTAAGTTTGCGTAATAATTTATTATTCTACAAAGAGTTCATTTTTATGGATGTACCCTTAATTTTATTTTATTTTTGGTTGGTTCTACTCTATTCCTACCATAACTCTCACTCTCAAACTTTTGTCTTCCCTCCTTGTAAAATGTGGGAATCGAAACCCACATTTAAAACTAAATCGTCCACATCCCAATCCCCCTGAGAATAACGATCAAAGGAGAACCACTAACAACGGAGAAGAATGGGGATGGTAACGATACTATACAATGAAGAAGAAAGAGGGATGGTAACGACACCATGTACCTATAAGACTGTATGATTAGTGTCTGATCTATAAAAATTTGTAATTTTCCAGAATTATTCCTTCAATAATGCGGAATAGCACAAAAGAGGCTTGGGCCTTATAAGGAAACAAACATGCATGAACAAATCAACGCTCTGCCGAGAGTTTATCCATTCAATTTCCTTGTATTTTTGCTTCCTTCTACATTTTAATTCCTATAATTTCCTTTTAATATTTTTTTCATTTCAATATCCTTTAATTTTCTCCTCAATTTACATTTCATGGCATTTAGATTTGTAGATTCATCTCTCCATCCATGTCTCATCCACGCAATTTGTGCTCGAGTGTGGAAACATGGAGCAATCTCGGTCGTTCTCCAATCGTCTAAAGCTCGGATTGGCTTATAACGTTGATTTCGTCAACACTTATTTTGGCACGCCACAGAGAGAGAGAGAGAGAGAGAGAGAGAGAGAGAGAGAGAGAGAGAGAGAGAGAGAGATTTTCCTTACTACTAATTTGGTGGCCATGCACATTCTTTTGTTGAGATTAACATATTCAGGTTAAGTGAAAGGTACTATTACCATATAAGATATCTATTACATATAAGTTTGTATAACATATCACTATTTTTCTTACATAGAAGATATTGTTCTATTTTGTAATTTTATACAGCAATTATGATGGCAATAAGAAATTTAGTTTGCACGGTTAATGTCTACCTCTATGACAACATCATCTACACTATTGATAAAGTAAAAAGGACTTCGTAATTTTATGGGATCTCAATCATTTTACTTGTTCCTCAACTATCCTCAATTACTTATTTTACAAATATATATCCAAAAAAAAAATGTAAATATATGATTTTATGCTATCTCTCATATATTTCAAATTTTGAATTCGAATCTTTTTGTCCCTACAATAACCTTCCAAAAGAATTTCAAATAATCTTCAAAAAAGCTCTCCCTAAATATGTACATATGTGTGCATTTTTTTTTTCTTTTGGTAAATTTCAATGCAATGTGTATTCCTCTCAATTTCGTGTATTCAATATTTTTTTTAAATGATTTTGCTTGATCTTTCAAATATCGCTTTCTTGCACACAATTAATACGTGCTCTTTTCCTAGTTTCATATATACAAAAGAATGGCGTAAGGAAAGGAACAAGAACTTATCATCGCATGGTGTCCATTCCATTCTCAGAGCCCAACTTGCAATTCGTGTACAACGAGCTAGTCAAATTGCACTTGTCAAATTACACTTGTTCTCCGAATTGTCACTATTTGGTTCGTTGTCTTTGCTGATTATTTAGGAAACATCGATATATGCATGATTATCACAACATTTGCATATATCATGGTAGATATTAATACCAAGAATAGTTTTTGAATTATCAAAATTCCATAGAGATGTTTTCCAAATAAGAGGCGTCGCCATGGATCAATGAGGCCATGCTTCCCTCTTTGTACGTGGTCAAAGCTTTGGAATGACTGAATTCGTTTATTTGAATTACAAAGATTGCCAATAAGAGGATAGACACAAAGCCATCACAAGATGACATTGATTCTATAGGACCTGAGAACCAGTTTTGCTTGAATAGCGTAGATAATGGTCTTGATTCCCCATCAAAAAGGGCACTACAATACATTCTGCAAGTCATTTTCCAACCGCTGTCCGCGATGACTTCCTTAAGGACGACTCCAACTTTCCAAGTCGTGCCTTCCAAGACCCGCCAAACGGTCAACCCAACGATTCTAACTTTCCAAGTCGTGCCTTCGAAGACCCGCCAGACGGTCAACCCAACCACTCCAACTTTCCAAGTCGTGCCTTCCAAGACCCGCAAAACGGTCAACCCATCAAAATCAAACCAAAATAAAATATCATCCTTTATCTGGAATAACGATCAAAGGAGACCACAAACGATGGAGAAGAAAAGTGGATGGTTACGACAACTATACAATGAAGAAGAAAGAGGGATGGTGATGACACTTCGTACCTATAAGGCTATAAGACTCTGTATAGTCAGTGCACAGATCAACACTCCGCTGGTAGTTTATCCATTCAATTTCCTCGTATTTTCGCTTCCTTCTCCATTTTAATTCATATAATTTCCTTTTAATATATTTTCATTTCAATATCTTTCAATATCTTCGTAATTGACATTTCATGGCATTTAAGATTTGCAGATTCGTCACTTCATCCATGTCTCATTCACGCACGCAATCTTGATCGTTCTCCAATCATCTAAAGCTCGGATTGGCTTATATTTGGTTGATTTTTGTCAACACTAGTTTTTGCATGCCAAGGGGGAGGAGCGGGGGGCAGAGAGAGAGAGATTTTACTTACTACTAGTTTGGTGGGCACGCACATTCTTTTGTTGAAAGATACTATTATCATATAAGACATTTATTATGTAGAAATTTATATAACATGCCACCATTTCTTACATAGAAGATATTGTTCTATGTTGTAATTTTACGCGGCAATTATGATGGCAATAAGAAATTTAGTTTGCACGGGTTAATGTCTACTTACATGACAATATCATCAATACTATTGATAAAGTAAAGAGGACTTCTTACTTCTTTGAAATCTCAATCATTTTATTTGTTTACCAACTATCCTCAATTACATATTGGAAAAAATATATATATATATCCAATGATAAATACATAAATATATAATTTTATGCCATCTCTCATGTCTTTCAAATTTCGAATTTGAATCTTTTCTACCTTACAATAACCTTCCAAAGAATTTCAATAATTTTTAAATAGTGTTCTCTTTACATATGTACATATGTGTACATTGCTTGTATTTTTTTTTCTTTTGTTCAATTCTTATGCAACGCGTAGTTCTCTCAATTTCGTGTATTCTAATACTTTTCTATAAAATGGTTTTGCTTAATCTTTCAAATATCGCTTTCTTGCATACACGTCACTCGAGTGCTCGTTTTCTAGTTTCATATAAACAAAGGAATGACGTAAGGAAAGGAACATGGTGTCCCTTCCATTCTCTCGGAGCCCAACTTGCAATTCGAGTATAACGAGCTTAGTTCAGCCCAACACCATCCTTGTACATCGAAATTGTCAATCAAAGTTAGCAAAATGCCCTCTCGATTCCACATCCTTGGACTTTTGGTGGACTTGGATTTTATCGAACCGAAAACATCTGCACCACATTCACATGTATCATTCTGAGCCGGAGTTTATAAGTCGATTGGCTGGAGCTCCGCTAAGCCCAGTCTCGATAACACTTGGCGTGCAATCAAGAGTGACACGTCAAGCCTTACGTGATTCACCCGACCCAACCCTCATTTATTTTTCATTAATTTTCATTATAATCCATATCCCTATTGGTCCCACTCTAAGTGGGTTTGGTTTGAATTGGTTAAGCGAATTTATTTTTTGATATATTTTATCTCTTTTATCCTTTTTAATACTTTCTTTTAAAATGAAATGCTATACACTTTACATATTTTAACTACATACATTTGATGCTAACGCTAAAAAAAAAAAAAATTGCGCTTGTATAAGCATTTGAATTTTTTTTTAAGAGATCTTTTGACATTGTACTTTACATTTTAAAGTTGGACTAGACAATTAATTGTGGGGACACTTCAATTTTCCTCTTAGCCAAGTTACTCTTTCTTCCTCTCCTTAAGTTTCCATTTCACATGTAATTTAAGAATAAGCCGATAAATTTAATTGATACATACATTAATAGCCATGGCTATACAAAGTAGATTATATCAAGATCTTGCAAAAAAAAAAAAAATCCACACATATGCATGTGAATATATATTTAAATCAATCAGTTGAGAGATAGAAAAAAAATTCAAAGATGCGAACTATTTAGGAAAGAAATTTAAATGGTTGTAAGATATTTTAGAAAGTAAAATATTTGTGGGATAAGTTGGCTGTTAATTGACTCTATTACGATTATATCAATTTTTTTCATAACATGTTATCATAGAATATACTAGCAACAAGCATGGGCTTTTCAAAGAATTCTAGGAAAGTTTGTTGAAATAGGACATGCTATAGGATAGACTTATCATCATTCTCGTGGTATTATTTATTTAAAATTTTATTATCTTAAATTTTCTTATGTGAATGATCACTTATTTCATAAATTATGAAGATAATACTGTATTTTGATATGCAGATACGTTATAAGTGAAATATCTCATTTTTATGATGTCCCAAGGTAAAGCGCCGAATCTTCCATAGTTGGTTGACATAGAATGATGGGTTATTGGATTCCATCGATTGGCCTTTACTGCTTTCTCATTATTTCGAAGGCGCTACTAAGAATGGCCATTAGGCTTGAGTTGTCTCATTATTCCAACTTGTCCCAGTACTTACTACAAATGACAGACTACATGATGCCATCGATCTAACCAAATGTTTTAACTTTTTGGGATTTCCAAACATACGGGGAGAATGATGATGACTCGACATATTTGGACATCACATGAGGATTGAGCATTCTCACATTTCACATTCTGTATACAATTTCCCTATGAATGTCCATGTTGTCTTAAGATTATGCTTACGATTACGACTCTCTCAACTACTATGAAATCTCGATTTATACCTTATAACAAAAGATGATGATAACCAACAAATAATGCACCAAACACCAAGAGTATCCCGAGCCCATATTTGATCAGTCGCGGGATGAGCATGAGACAAAATAAACAGTCTATGACCAATAGTCGGCTCATGCAACCTAGCTATAATCCCATGTTCAGAGAAACTCTACAAGCATGTATCCAAATCCAGTCTTATTAGTCCAATTAGCACAAGACATCACGTGCTTGGGGCTTATAAAGTCTTTGTTCAACACCAATTTGATCCCCCGCACCATCAAATACAAATCAATTTACATTTGGTGTATCCACTCAAATTTTAACTCATGCTTATCAGGTCTATAAAGTCGATGAAGAATTTTATTGGTCCGGAATTCATAAATGTAAAATGAGATTTCTTGTCATAGATAACTAGATGATGCTCTATTGTCGATTCTGCATGCCACTTGTTGTCCGTATTACTTAATATTATAACTTAAGATCGGGATTCAGTGGAAGAATGAAGCTGCATCTCTCTCTCTCTCTCTCTCTCTCTCTCTCTCTCTCTCTCATGCTTGCAAAAAAAAAAAAACAAAATTGATTTTCAGTGGGCTTTGGCGTGGCCCACTTTGACTTGCTTCCTGGGGCAAGTGGAGGCGAGGCCCACGATACTTACGTGGGCATGCGTGCATGCAAAAGACAGCGATGATGATGTAGCTATTAATTTATAAATTTTCCCTCTAATGGAATATTCATAAAGTAACTCGTCGACAATTTTTTTGGGGAGAAAAAAATCGTAATTCCTTAAAAGTAGGGATTTTTATATAATTGAAGGAAATTGTCTAATCAATCATAAATCTATTATACGGATGTCAATTTAGTCCTAAATCTTTCTATAAAATTTCAATGTAATCATTCCAATTAATTTTCCCTAGTAACGGAGCGGTGTACCACATACGACAAGTGGTGATGATTGGAGTGTCATGTCAGTAATTTCCGATCAAAATTGATTGAAAATAATTGAAATTTCACACGGAGATTTAAGACTAAAATTGGCAAATTTTTTTTTAAAAAAAAATTAGGATCTAATTGGTATCCATACAATAGATTTATAATCGATTGGATAATTTTTCTTTATAATTGTATGTATTATAGTATTTCCCATATTTTCACACTTAAGTGTGCCACTTTTTGCTAGCATTGAAATCAGAAACTTAATGTCACATAATTAGAGTAATTCATAAATAGATGGCTCGTCTTATGATTTCGATTGCTAGGTATTTGTTGATTGGTGTGTGACGGGTAGCTCCACATGACTTCCCCTTGATTGGACATGGAAGGTAAAACAAGTGATATGATATGGTCTCAACGTTAGACATATCAAAATTATCTACATAGCCTGATGGACTTGATTCAGACGTAATATATAAAAGAGTCTTTAACAAATCACTTATTGCATTCACCAGTTTATGCTCAAGTGTACGATGCAAGTCAATAGGTTTGAACTCGTTTTAAGCCTATGGCGTCTCTCAATTTTTGCTCCAGGTCTCTTGGTTGACTTTTTACAGACGGAGCATTTGACTTTCACTAACTCTCCCTCTCGAAGCATTCCAAATCCAAACTATTAAATGTAAAGTATCAAGTGTTGTGACATACTTTCGATCAAAATTAGGATAAAGGCTATCAAAAACCCTAAACTATACCCACTATGATACATTTACACTAAACTTTTATTTGTCACACCAAAAGATCCAAACTTATACCTATATAACATATTGAGAAAATTATTTAAAAAGCCCTAAACTTATTCAGTCTTAATCCCTTTCAATTTTGTCAATTCGAACCTAAATATTTTCACATTTTATCAATTGAGTCCATCTAACCAATTTTGGACAAAATTCGCTGGTGTAGACATTGGCCATCTTACGTTATAAGGTCAATGCTAACATCAACAATTTTTAATAGTATTTTATTATTTTTTTCTGATTTTTCTGATTTTTCTTTCTTTTTCCTTTTGCTAGTGGCTAGGAGGGCTATCCTCGCCTGCCACAAGAATAGCCTAGTTGGGAAAGGGGAGCCCTCGTCTAGGCCAAGGAGGCGTCACCTTCACTCAGCAAGGCCGGCTGGCCCAACCGTGGTCGATGCCCAACCACAAGCAAAAGAAAGAAGAAAGGGACCAAAAAAATAAAGGAAAAAAAATCATAAAAATAATAATAAAATTCAACAAATATTAAAATATTATTAAAAATTGTTAACATCAGTGCCAGCCGTCCTAGTGTCATCACTGAGGTCCACATCAGTGATTTCCAACCAAGATTGGTTATATGAACTCAATTAGCAAAAAAGAAAAAAGGTTTAAGATTCAATTAACAAAATTAAAAGGTTTACGACTGATTTGCAATAGGTTTTAGGACTTTTTGGACAATTTTCCCGTGACACATTTACCCCAAATTTGTATATTGTAACACATTTATCCCAAACTCTTTCTTATTACACAAAATCCCCCTCCCAAAACTTATACTCACGTGACATATTTACCCCGAAAACTTGGTGTTATAAAAAAGAAATTGAATTTTTAATCTCATAAAAAAAAGTTAGAGATAAATTTGTCACACGGGTAGAAGTTCGGGGTAGTTTAGAATAAATGCCTCATAGTAAGTAAAGTTTGGGGTTTTTGTGCCTTTTCCCCATTAAAAAAAAAACAAAACAAAATAACAAAACAAAAAAACAAAGTGGTATCATACTTCACAAGTGAACCAAAACTTTACTTCTTGTGATATATCTCTTCCATTTTTTATTTTATGCACTATTGGAGGCTATAGAGTCATAGCTTGGGCGAGGTTGATTGGTATTTGTTCAACTTTAATCTTACAAGAGAGGTGAATATCAAAATATGACAGATGTAGCGAGTCGGATTTTTAGGTTAATGCCTGAAAGAAGTAATCACGCCGAGTGCCTCTCTTCATCTTCTTATTAATAAAGAGAAGTGCAGAAATAAACCGGTGCCTATAATGCGGACATAAATTTGTTTTCATTCATTATTATGGCCTAGTTTAACTTTGTAAAGGGCCTTGGCGTCGCTCCCCCGCGAGTATATCTAATGTCTCCCAATGAAGGGACTACGAATGCGGCGATGGGTAGAGAAGTGCTGCGGCTGAGTGGGGCCAAAGGGAGGAGAGATGGAGGAGGGGAGAAAGGTTTATTAAAGAGTTTTTATTACTGAGTGTAATGTTCACTCAGAAATTTTTACAAGAGCCAGCAATCGGAGGCCGCAGCTGATCAGGGACGGAGAAAAACATAACCCTGCATGCTGATTTTGATCCTTGGGAGACCATACTCCAATGGTAATCTTTCCTGCTCTTTTTTGGCGAGAAACACAAACAGTTAACGCCCAAATCAAACGTAGCATAACTACACGCTTGGATCTGCGACTCATTCCAATGAAAACAAACCAAGATATTTCCTAAAGACACATACCGAAGCACTTTCGTCTTCATTTGCTTTGGTCACCAGGCTTGGATTCTTCGACACCCTGAAAATCAGAACTTGATTATCTCGTTGTCCTGTCTCGACCGCATCAAAGACTGCAAAATAAAATGTTCTTGACACAACAGGCTCGAAGGAATGATGGAGAAGTCCGCATCGCTACTGGAGAGAAACTGCAAGTACCGGATCAGGTCCAGGTATGATTCGTGCGATGATAACGTCATCGTGGCTGGAGGATTGAAGGGCACGGCATTGACATTTTGTTCAGACAATGACGATAAATTGCTAGGACTGTATGCATTCCTGATGATGCTAATATTAGCGTTGCCTTGAAGCTATTCGGGGAAATTGAGCTTAGCCTTGGTACCTTTGAATCTCTGAGGGCCGCAATGGCATAGCCGAGGGCTGCTACTTCGGCCCATCAAGTGCCGAGCCACATCCGAGATGCTTTGTTCGATCCTGTATCTCAGCAGCCCATCTGCCTCGCAGCCTTTGCCTCACTCCTCTGTAGTGTCTTCTCATCATCCTGTTACTCTCTTTGCGAACGTAAGCAAACCAAAAAATGGAGGCTTGTTAGTTAGGTTAAGAGCGCAAAGTGAGAAAGCTGTGATGGAAGAACCAAACAAAGAGCACTGGGAGGCTCAATTTCGTGTCCATACCTGTATTGCATTGTCCTCTTAAGAAATGACCAGTTATCATGAGCCAAGTTTTTTCCCCTACCAATCTTTGATGTGTTTTCAAAACATTTTTAAGTGTACATAATTGTTATATTTTGAAGACAAGCTTTATCAAGATAGATCCCCATCTCCGCAGTCTTGATCTGAGGTTGCTGGAGGTGCACAATCTCGGATTAAACCCAAGCCGATGCAAACAATCAGGTATTCTCACATTCATTCATGTACACACAGACGGAGAATTGCTACGATATTGAATCCACCTTGAAGTCTCTGGGAAATGATCTCTAGCGAACCCAAAAGCCCTCAAGGTCAAGGTCTTATTTTCTCTTTACTTCACTCGGATTCTCTTTAGAATTCCCTCTGGACAATGTGAATTTTGACTAATCACTTCACAAATGTTATCAAAGGATTTCCTTCGTCTAACTAACTAACTAAAATCAAGGAAACAATCAAACGCATTAAACTCATAAATTCAAATTCAGCCGAGAAGAGAAGAGAAAACAAAAACTTCAACACGAATTCGCAATGACTAACTATACCGGCTAGCATCTAATACTATCCACGCCAATTCAACTCATATCCATGACTAACCTGACTCTAGAATGCCAAGACATGCAACTTAGCAGCACAGCAGCGCGAACGTAGCAATAGAGCCTAGTGACACCTGGTAAATCTTGAACAATTAAATCTTGAACGTGGGAATGTAGAACAAGCGGCACTTGAGCGTGTTGACGATGCCCTGACAGAAGGCCTCCTTGGTGACCCCACCATCACTAGCACTGGAGACGGCAGCCTATAGCTGCTTCTCGATGCCGGCCTTATCGATCTTGAGGTCGTTGATGGCAACGATGGCAGCATTGATCTCTAGCTTTGGCACCCCGCTGGCCTTGAGGGCACGGGCAGCATTGCCCTAAAGAGGCATGGGGTACCAGTTTCATAGATAACACTAAATTCCAGATACTACAATACGCATTGAACCGAAATTCATGGACAATTTGTGTCACTTTCAAAGATCTCTCGAGCTATTAATGGGTCTCCTGTATTTTTTTACACAAGCTTCATGAATTGTGTGATACATGTGAAAATTGAGTTATCATCACTCACTAACATAGGTCACATATGGTATTAGTCCTAGCATGACTCCAGGATTGCTTCCTCAACCAGCAAGTATGAAAACATGTTATGCGTAATAACCATAACAACTTACAAAATTTTAATTCTCTAAAATAGATACGCAAATAGGAACTTTGTTCATTGGCCAATACAATAAGTTGTGGTTGAGTTGTTTATGTGTGTAACAATAACAAAACAGATACTGCATTCTTATCAACGCGACCGCAATTGCTTAAAGCTGAAGCTTTGTGGTCAATATTTTCCATGTACATCTAAATACCGAGAAAGCACGCGGATTTAGGGCAATCGGCTGTGTTCAGACCAAATGGAAGGAAGGGTGTTATTGTCTTTCCATGAGGAGTATATGCTGACTTTTACAGTTTTACTCCCCTCCTTCCCCGGACGGCGTGTCAAACTCCAGTTGGGCCCACCCATCAGAGAAAAGTGATTAATTCGAGATCTGGATCTTGAAATCTACCATGTTGTAACGGATTCTCATTTTTTAACCCTAAAATCTATAATGTTTGCTTGGAATTGATTCTAAAACTTACCTTTCTTTTTTTTATCCAATTCTATTGTCTAGCCGAGGACTTCTTTTTTTTTTTTTTTTTTTTTGGTTCATTTTCTTGGTTCATTTTTTACGGCAAATCCATGTGAGGTTATAAGCAACAAAACGATTCAAAGTAAAAAGAGAAATAACATGAATTCTCTATCTATTAAAAATAACAATCCGTAAGAAGAACATGTAGTTACGTATAATTACAAACGATAAAAAGGTTCAAACACGTAACATAAAGCATTAATTATAAAAATCAATTCTTCATTAATCCATAAAAATTTAGGAAGAGGAAAAACCAGCAAGGAGTTCCGGAAAAAGGATGAAGGACGAATGACAAAGGAATGCTACGATTAGAGTTTATGAGAAAAAGAAATTAGGATTTTGACTTTTTAGCTTATAAAACCAGTTCCAAAACTAGTTCCAAAACGGGATAGTACAATCCAATTCCCCAATGAATATTCACTCGAAACCAATCCCCAAGCTTGTTTTTTGGGAGATTCGGTCCGATTGTACACCCCTATCGCGAAATTGTACGATTCATTTCGCATATAGAAACTTTTCTCGATAACCATCTCCATGGACTCTCTCTCATAAAAATTTTCTTTCGTTTTCTCAGCATCAAGATCTAGCGAACATTGAAGCGAACCACGAATATTCAACATGGAAATTTCGTGGACGGGCATGACTTGGAAACTTCCATGACTTTCTGTGGGATTGGTGCAGTGTTTGAGAACAATGCATTTCATCAAAAAATTGATTATAACGCATATCATTTTATTCTCCTTTTCTAAGGAGAATTCTACTTGGTTTCGTGCGAAAAATTTATAAATCAAGCGGGATTGAGGCAAGTGTGAAATCGGACTAGATGGAATTGGGTAATTAGATACGAAAAAAAAAAAATCAAATTTAGTCTCTTCCTCTTATAAAATTGGATCTTATAAATTCTTAAAAAATTTGTCTATTAACTAAACCTTCATTTCTTAAAAGAGAAAAGAAAAATAAACTAAGAGCCATTTTTCTCTTGTTAAAGGAAATAAATTGAATAGCAGATTTCAATCCATTACTCAACTCGAATCCTCAACGGATGTGGTGAACGAACAGGACTTAAAGGGCATGACTAGGAAATTTCTAATTGTGCTTTAGGATTTGGAAAATTATTTAAGAAATAGGATAAAGTCGGAGAGACATAGATCAAATAAAATTATCCCATGGGGAGGTAAGATAAAGATAGATAGGATTTCTAATATCTATAATAGAAAAACTATTTTTCTCGAATAACAAACTTCTTAAATTAAAAAAAAATTAAAATTATATTTTAATATAAATAATATTTGAATTCTAATATAAGAAATTCAAAATGAATAAAACAATGATTTCGTTTGTTAAATTTAATTTTTTTATATATATTCAAATTTAATTCTATCTTACAATATAAATTCAATATGCAAACATATTTATATTTATTACATATTTTAGGTACTTTTACAATTTACAATTTAATAAAATCTAATTAGAGAATGATGGAAGGGGAAAGGAAATTAATTAAACAAAAGAGAGAAAAATAAAATAAAAAATAGCTAATAAAAATAAAGTGGATAAGAGTGTCATGGGAGATTTTCACCATCTCTATTTGTGAATTTTTAGGTTCATTTACATTAATATGTCATTTATATAAAATAATATAGATGATATGATATGAATATATCTAACTTTATTATTGTTATCACCAAATAGTGGATAAAATATATAAATCCCTGGATTTCATATTATATCATATACAATCTTATAGATTAGGTGACTAAACATAGCCTTAATGCATTCTCATTGTCAATAAAGACCAAGAGATCCATTTGACCGAAGTTGGGAAATCGCGAAGAACTATGGCGTTGTTCACTAGCTTTCAGTTTGAGTCTAAGTTCCTGTGTGCACTTTTTGTTGCGCAAGCATTGGAATTCAGTCATTCCGAAGCTTTGATTAATGTAAGCTGTATTAGCACAGAGAGGGATTTTCTTCTAAAATTCAAGCAAGGCCTCGTCGACCACTGTTGAAAATCTTCTCCGAGGCACATTCCCCACTGGCATCGTTGAAAAATAATCAATAGCTTAAATCCCTGGACGAATCTGACAATTATTGGTCGGAAGGTTAGCTTTCGAAAAAGGGGCTTAGCCGATCTTGTGGGAGGATTTTCGGACCAAAATACAATGCTTTTTTTGTGCACGAAGTAATATGAAGAATATTGATGTTTCCGACAGCAATTTCAATGGTGACCGACTCAGATCAATTTCGGTGGGGCCAAAAATTTCCAAAAAAAAAAAATAAAATTAAAATAAAATAAAATAAAATAAAATAAAATAAATAAAAACAGTGCATTTATAACCTGAATATGATATTACAAAATTATAATTTTTATATATAAATAGCAGTTGACATGCTATATCGTTGAATGGCTAAATAAAAAATATTAAACAAGTTAAGAATTATTTTAACGGGAGTATAAAACGCAATGTGTTTTTCTACGTGTATAATTCGTATTAATTTCAAAAGGCCGAATATTTTCCATAAGTTCGGCAAATGAGTTGGAGACCGTGGCTTTATTGAAATTACATACGTATGTGTATTTTAAGCAAAAGTACGAGTTTTATGTACTAATAGAAGCTTGGAGCAGCTATGTAAACTGAAGATAGAGAAGTTGGAATCATGTTCTTCCACAAGAAACTGAACAAATGAGCCAATCCACCAGGATAGTTTTTGCATTATCATTGTAATTGACAGGATGTTCGGAAAAGAAGGCATCGTTTATGATTTTTACGGAGTTAACATTTACGTATGACTATTATCGTGAAAATTCTGTAATTGTTAACAAATGACACTATGGATTATGGTGTGAATTGTATTATTGAATGGTCTGTGGTGAGTAGAACTAATGTCGAAGGAGTCAGGAATGCTTGGGCAGTCGCTACAGTAAAAACAATTTTAAATTAGTGCATCCATATAGGGAGATTTCCAAGGGTTTATACCAAGGAAACAACATAAAACGTGCTTGTTAAAAAGAATATGCGATGTTCTAGTTACGTTATCATGTCACTGATGTTAAAATATTTTGAGTCTAATAAAAGTAAGTCTCCCTAATCAATTATTAGGACGCTTCCAACCATTTGCTTGATCACCATGTTAAGATCTCCCCTTTTTGACTCAAGTCCATGACACATATCGCACTTCCACCATGAGGTTCGCGGCTCCCTTTCACTGAAGATAGGATAATGAATGCACAACGTACAACTAATAATCTGCTTATAAACTTAAAATTCTTGGTAATTAGGATTCGGTTCGGGTTCATGATCGACAACCTCGGATGACTATTTTTACCCGTTCGAACATCCCCACTCGGATTTGACGAAGTGTTAGGCTATCTGGATTTTACATAAGCTTTATATATCTCGTCACACGCTTCCAACTTATGAATCATATGTGAAGAGAGAATGGGGGAGATAGATATTGACGTGGCAGGGTCGAGCCATGTTTTCTAAAAAATTGATTTAATTTTTGTTAATGAAAAAATATTAAAAATGAAACTAACTTTTTCCACATGTTACAAAATAATAAAAGGTTTTGAAAGAATATGAATGGAAAATACTTAATCAATCAAATCAAATAGAAAGACAACTACGGCTTCATATAATATGCACATCAGGAGCACATAACTGTGTCCTAACAACGATTCACCAAAAGAGAATGTCCAATATGTTATGCGTTTGATGCGTGTTCCTCCCCATGATTTGGATCGTGCAAATGTCGTTAATTTCCTCTTGTTCATGTTGGGCACGGTCCGTTGGGCTCAAATTTTACAAAAACCAATCAATTCGAGGACAAGCTATACCTATTCATTGGCTAGTGCACGGGGACTCCTGTAATACTATAGACGCTGATAGGGGCAGTAAGTCATGAGCACGGAAAGAATCAGAAAACCAGTGGCTTTCCTCTTCCGTCATTGCATAGTGCCGTCATTGTCCTCACCAACTCTAATAATATATTGAGAAAACTCCAAATAAGGGACCAAATTTTTTTTACTTTTTTTTTTTTTTCTTGCTTTTTTTTTTATTTTTTTTAAAACCGTCGGCCACCGCCGAGGCTGGGCGTTGCGAGGCTTGCCTAGCCCAAGCAAGGCTTGGCCTGCGCCGGTGGCAAGCAGCTTTGCGGGGCCGGGGTGAGGCTCGCTTAGCCACCAGCAGGGCTAGGCGAGCCTCGCCGGGACTAGACGGGCCTCACCTAGCCTCGACGAGGCCCGCCACCCCTGGCCACAAAGAAGGCTCCCCAAGCCTTGCCGGTGGCTGGGCTTGACTTTGGCGAGCTCACCGGACCGGTGGACGGTGGCAGCAGTCACACGAGATGGCCGAAGGAAAGAAGAAAAGTTGTTGGTTTTGATTCTCAATTCTAATTCTAAAACAAGAATCAACTTTTTTTTTTTTATTATTCTTGATTCCACTCCGAATCTATTCCCGAGAGCAAAAATTTTACTAAACGCAATTCTGAGCCCAAATTGATTATGGGAACAAAAAATCAAAATTTGGCCATGTTTGGATGGTTACCAAACATGGCCTTAGTCATGAGCACAGAAAGAATCATAAAACTAGTGGCTATCCTCTTCCATCATTGAATAATGCCATCATTGTCCTCACCAACTCTAATAATATATTGAGAAAAGTCCAAATAAGGGACCAAAGTACTCTTGTTTAAAACAAAAAAAATAAGAACTTGAAATAAACATTATTTCAAATAAAAATCTGAAGTGAACCTTATTTCAAATAATAACCTGAAATGGCCATATATATCGGTCTCAACAAATGACCCGAACTCATTGTTTAATGAAAGGCAATCTCATCTTTTAAATTTTTTATTTTTTTCTTTCTTTTTTCTATTTTTTTCCAAACAACTATAAAAATTAAAAATTAAAAAAGACACGCACGGGAAGGAGGCTCCCTCCTACTTATGGCTAATGCCCCATCACTGGGGTAGCGATAGCCGACGAGGTCGCTAACACTTGGCCGAGGGCTAGTGACCCTCACCAACTAGAAGTGAGGACCAACAAGCCTTCGCTAGAGATGTTAAAGGACGGCAAACCTCTCCTAGATCTAGGCAAGGGTCACTCGCCCTCACCCCGACTTGGGTGAGGGTCGATGGCCTCAAGTAGGCCGAGCAACCCTCACCAAAGCGCCATTGAAATTGGGTGGTGTAAGGTCTAAGGGCGCTTGGCAAGGATCACCAACCCGCGTGAGGCCCAATGACCTCGCCCAGACCGGGAGAAGGTCGACGTCCCTCTCGTCTCACCCAAGCACCAATAGCCCCACCAACCATCGTCGCCGCCCCATTGGCGATGAGTGGTAGCCACAAGCGAGAGGGGGCCTCCCGCCTCTATTTTTGCCCTTTTTTTTAAATTGTAATTTTTAAATTTTCAATCTAATTTATTTTTAATTTAAATTGTAATTAAATGAAAACATCCTTGGTCAATCGAAAGTTTTTGCTAGCAAGGCTAGGCCCTTATTTGAAACAATCATAATCATTTCAAACCATTATTTTATACTAGGGTTAATACCCTAAAAACCCCAAATTGGTATATCTATGACAAATTTACCCCAAACTATTTTTTTGATCATGAAAAGCTCCAAACGATACACTTGTGACAAATTTACCCCGACTAACCATAAAAAAATCATAAACTGGTACATTTACGACAAATTTACCTTAAATTAATTTATTTGACCGCAAAAACCCCAAACTAATAAATTTGTGACAATTATACCCTTTGTTGAATTAGATTAATACCACAAAAAATCACAAAAATTGTAAACTGTGACAACGATGCATAAAATCCTAAATCGATAGACTAGTGAATTGTCACGTGTAATTTAACTTAATAATTTGATAGTAAAATTTAACGAAAACTAACAGAGGGTAAATTTGTCACAAATGTACTAGTTTGGGGTAAATTTGTCAAAGGTCTACTAGTTTTAGGTTTTTGGTGATCAAAAAAATAGTTTGGGGTAAATTTGTCACAAGTGTACCAGTTTGGGGTTTTTCAGGGTATTAACCCTTTATACTAATATAGTCATTGAAACAAGATTCACTTCGAACCTTTAATTGAAAAAATGAAAGCACTTCGGGTTCTTATTGGAATTTTCCCTAATATATTTATAGTAGTTTGTTCCCAATATTATCTCCAACACATTGGTAGATGAAGATGCTGATCTAGCAAAGGTTATGGGGTGTTTTTCTTCTCACGAAACAAAGACCATCCATTATTCTGGGCACCCTCACTTATAGAGGGTGCCATCTTTATCCATGAGGTGTGTCATGACCTACCCCTTGGTATGGAGGGAAATATGTTCAAGGATATTACATAAAAGGTGAGCCTACGACCCTAATTTTAGATGCAGACTTTCCCAAGCCCATACCTCACGTGACGTTGGGTATTCAAATTGATGATATGAGAATTTTTTAATAAGGATTCGCCATTAACTTATTGAAGTTGGCTAAAAATCAAGTGGAGTATGGGAGCATACTCCACTTCCTATGCAACTAGAAAATTTAGGATCAAAGACTTGATTATACTAATTAATTAATTAGTGCCCTTTCGCACCTAATCTTGCTCATTGCAAAAGATTTTTGTCAAGCAGTATGGATTGGTTCTAAACATATTCACTAAAATATGAGATGATCACGCAAATGGACAATCATTAAAATAACAATTAGCAACCAACGAGTGTAGTGAGGAGTGAAGAAGAAGATGGTGATGGTAGCGGCGGTGGTGGCGGCATGCAAGTCCTCTTGGCAATGCTGAGTTAAAAAAAAAAAATCTGCTTTTGGAGAGGGAAGTGAGTGAGCGGGGGATATTTTGGGATTCTTGTCACTTTTTATGGAAATTATGATTATTTCCATAGAGGAATTAAACAGTTACATTCAAGCATTTAGTCAAGAAAAAAAAGACTATTGTTAGATTGTTGAACGTTACGAAAATTAAATGATTTAAAAATTATTTTTCTAAAAATAATTAGATATAATTTGCTATTGATAATGAAAAGATATTATCTAGTTATGTCCAACAATACAAGTAATTATTTTTTAGGAAAATATTTTTCAAACCATTAGTTTATTATAAAACAAATAGAGTCTTAAAGTAACAAAAAATTTATGCATTCCTATTGAATGGATGATATATGTGCCTGAACTTAGCAGTGCAACCGAATGATTACACATGTTAATAGTTCAATGATAAGTGTGTAACTAAAGATGAATCTAATAAAAGTCAATAGACAAAATAACTTTAATTTATATGAATATAGTATAGTAATCTCTCTAAGTATCGCCTTTTAAGTTTGTCACTTAAGATCGTCGATTGCTAAAACGAGGCAAGAAAACAGTTGTGCGTGAGGTTGCCTAAGTGCATTTTTTTTAGTGGTATTGGAGAAAATTAGGGATAAGTGTAGAAACGTGAGACTTTTCCTCCAAAGGAATCATGAATAGAGATGCAATTATTTTCTAGACTAAACAGGAACGAACTGGCATCGAAACTTTTGTCTGTTTTCACCACAATTAGGAGCCACTAACTTATATCGTTCTTTGTTTAATTGCTTGAGTGATCAATCAGTTTTCGGATGACCCAAGACAAAGCACGGATCTTCACTGGTTGACATAGAATGTTGGCCTTGAGTTGTCTTATTAAACTTTTCAGCCTCCTAACTTTTATAAGATTTTGATTAATGCAGAGGTGGTGACCGTTGGGGAGTCAATCTCGTGACACTTGTCTGTTCTCATATAGTTAGCTGAATTCGTTCCACATTAACAGGTTTTCATTACGAAAGTTCAGAAGACTAACAAATTGTATCATGCGGGTAGTTTCTCTTGAAATCTATTCATACCCAAGGCAATGGTGAAAAGTGATCAAAGACACCTCAAAGCCAAATAACGATTTTGTCCATGACTATTGTTCTGACGATTAATTTTCAAGTCCCTAATTGAGAAGAATTAAAGTAGATACATAGTACTTCTTTTCTATATTAATTTTGGGTTGCATCCTAGAAAGTGTACTAAAAAACATGCTTCATCTCGCAAGGTTGGAACTTCAATCAATTCCCTCGTATTGATATCATTTTACAAAAAATTAATGCCCGACCCCTTTGACCATGGAGCTTAGAAAGGATTATTTTTGGGAATGTTGAGGTTTTGAACTCTCTAGTACTCCATAAAAAAGGAGATCGTTGAGTGATACAAAAATGTGAATGCAAGAGGACTGCTGTCACCAAAGAGGTTATTTTCGCAAAGTGACACTAGATGTAATTGTGGCATCTCTTTTTCATTAATTTGGGGAATGTTGCCTTTGATAATATTATCGAAGAGATCCAGCACTTCAATATTGGACAAAGTATTGGATAGCCAATCGGGAATTTCATCCGAGATGCATGCACATGACATGTCTAATGTTGATATAGTTCTCTAGGTTTGAAACCGGTTTGGAAATTCTGGTCCCACTTCATAACTGGACATGAGACTCTTAAAATCTGGAAAGGAGGAGCCCAAGACGCGTTAACAATTATAACAACTTCATTCATTTGAAGCCAACCTATTGCCATTGCCGATATCTATTCCACTTCAATCTCCTCATCTATTCTTAAGGGTGTCAATAGTTAAACTGAACCAAATCGCGTCCCGAACTAATTATGAACTAAACCAAATTTGATGGGATAATTTGAAGGTGAAAGTCACTCACAACTCACAATACTTAAGGAAGAGAAGGAGATGAAGTGGCTTTTTCTGTGTTTTCCTATATTTCACTTTATTGAAAAGGATTAATAGACTTGCTTTTAAGTAGGCTTACAATAGGACACTTAAATGACCCGTAAATATATCTAGTATTTCAAAGAGATCAATCCCTAAGATTGTACAAAACATAAAACAAGACATAGAAATGCAAACAAACACTTTGAAAGCAACACTACAATAAAGACTTGTGCATCAATCTTAGGAGCAGAATTAATATCAACATTAAACTTGTACATCGACAACAAGACAGCCAATCAACAACCACTAAAATCAACAACTTGATTAGTGAATCCGTAACCTCTTCGCATAATTAGCAACTTCCAATGAATTTGGTTTTGTAGGGAATTACTGATTCCCTAAAACAGATTCAACACTAAATCGAACCCATAAACAAATGCAGAAGACGAGCCCAAGAACAAACATGTATCATTGATCAAATACACACCACGGAATCGAGCGTACCTTATTATCCACAGATTAAATACCAATGTTGAAAATTGAGGAAGGATTATAATCTCGTTCTACCGAGGAGCGTACTGTTGCTATTAGGGGGAGAAAAATGTTGTCTTTGGGAATGTACTGTTCTTTCGCTTCTTCAAGGGAGAGAGAGAGAGAGAGAGAGAGAACGTATGTTATCTTGTTTCAAGTGAGTGAGAGAGGATTAACTGAATGTACCCCTTGAGAATACGTTGTTTCCCTTAAGACGCCTCTTCCAAAAGACGTAATCCCTCAACATAAAACGTTTCTCCCAATAGACATAACATTTCATATCTCAACCATTTCTCCATGGGCCCTTATCTTGCGGGCCGGACTTTTAGGCCCAACATGGGCGGACGGGCCCACTTAGGCCCATCAACGCATAGATAAAACCATCAAGTTTAATTATTAACATGGACGGCATTGCTCCGGGCGTCCACGGTGTTGTGCTTGTCGGCAAGGGCTTTGTAGAGCGAGTAAAATGGGGAAAAAACGACCGTTTCGTCCATCGTGGGAGAGGTCGGGGAAGGAGGGTGAGAACGAGTGGAGAGAGAAGAAGCGAGATTTGCAGAAATGAAAGCCAAGGGAAGGGGATGAGTCGAGTGTAGTGAGGAGTCAAGAAGAAGATGATGATGGTAGCGGCGGCGGCGGCGGCATGCAAGTCCTCTTGGCGATGCTGAGTTAAAAAAAATCTGCTTTTGGAGAGGGAAGTGAGTGAGCGGGGGATATTTTTGGGATTCTTGTCATTTTTTATGGAAATTATGATTATTTCCATAGAGGAATTGAACAGTTACATTCAAGCATTTAGTCAAGAAAAAAAAATTATCGTTAGATTCTTGAACGTTACGCAAATTGAATGATTTAAAAATTATTTTTCCAAAATTAATTGAATATAATTTGTTGTTGATAATGAAAAAAAAATATTATCTAGTTATTTCAAACAATCTTAGTGATTATTTTAGGAAAATATTTTTCAAATCATTCATTTATTATGAAACAAACAAAGTTCATTTATTATGAAACAAACAGAGTCTTAGAATAACAAAAAATGTATGCATTCCCTATTGAATGAATGATATATATGCTTAACTTAGCTGTGCAACTGAATGATTCTATATGTTAATAGTTCAATGATAAGTGTGTAACTTATTCGTTACACTAAAGATGAATCTAATAAAAGTCCATAGACAAAATAACTTTAATTTATATGAATATAGTATAGCAATCTCTCTAACTATCACCTTTAAGTTTGTCACTTAATATCGTCAAAATGAGGCAAGAAAACAGTTTGATGTCCCGACTAGCGATATGGTATGTCCAATCATGGTAACAGTAGCAAAAACGTGAGGTTGCCTGAGTGCATTGTCTTTTAGTGGTATTGGAGAAAATTAGGGATAAGTGTAGAAACGAAACTTGTTTGGTTGATGGCTAATTGAGGACTTTGGTTTTAATTTTGGTCAATTGAGGAATTAATGCTTTAAAAGGCCACGATCAGGTTTCGTGGTCTTCTTTGTGAAATTCAAGCATAAAAAATGATACATGACAAATTATGAAATATTTCACGTGGAAACCATGTAGGATTTTCAACTCTTGAACATCGATGGCTAGTTTAAGATTGGATTGGAGCCTTTAAAAAAAAAACTTCAGTTATTTATTCATTAAAATAAAATCTTAGTATCTCAGTTGATCAGTGGCCAAATCCTTAAGTTTGTTTCCGCATTTGTCCAGAGAAAATAAGAATTATTAATCAAAATATTGACTGACAATCATGCATGGAAGTAAACAAGCAAGAAAAATCAAGAATACTGTGAACATGTTATCAAATACATATTTGAAAATTTTGGTCTTTATTTTCAAATTGTGTTATGAAAAATTGGATCGGCAAATTATTTGGCCATTTAATTATTAGTAAGTTAATAATGAAATAATGAGTTTATCTATGTCAAGTTCAATAACAAATTATTAATTGCATTGATAGCGAAATAATCTGAATATATTGATTTTGCCTCTATTTATTTTTCCAAGATTGTACATTATTGTCAACTTTATCGGTTTGTGATTTTTTGTATATTTATAATTAGTTTGGGATAAATGTATCTTGTAGTGCAAGTTCAGGTTTATTGTGAGATGGAAATTAGTTTTAGATAATTATGGCATGGGGTACCGGTTTGGCATTTTAATGGTATTAGTGTGAGAAAAATTCAGATAAAATATATAGCATCATGTTTATAACAATAGAGCTTTATACGAGCACGATCCTAGTTATCATGTAAAATGAAGAAACATATCAACAAGCTACGGAAGTTGGTAACCTAATACTGGCCCTTAAGTGGGTGCGTGAAAACATCCTTTTTACTTCTTGATAGCATCATTAAAAGATTCGCCAGTGGCTCAAAGAAATTATCGGCAACATATTACCAGCCGAACAAAGTTTCAATTTTTACCATACCGATGAGTAGAGTTGTCCAATTTCGACTCACACAATTGGCTCATTTTATACACATCTTATTTTATAGGACAAAAGCAAGAGATTGTTTTGTTGTTTTTTTATAACCAAGTGGAAAGAAAGAGTAGTGTTGGAGAATAATGAGTACAACGTGTTTATTATTCGAAGCTTCAATAGCAATCATCGAACATGAAGAGAAAAATTATGGATTTATTGCAATCAAACTCGCATTTGCCTCCGGAATTTGATAAGTCAATTTGTACTTCATCCACAAATCAAGGCACCGTCTTTTGTGTTGGAAACCTTGCAAATAAATTTGTTACCATGCAAGCTTAGTACTTGCCAACTGCATGAAATGCTGTGTCTTTAAAAGTTCACCTTCCAGCCTATTTCCAAAGATGTCAGGGAATCTAAGCCATCATCTACTTTCAAAAGATGACAGTGGAGAATAAGCCATGGCTATCATCATAACTAATCAAGATGCTCGAGGTTTGCTGAAGTTTTGAACAAGGAGGAATAAATCAATTTATGGAGTTCTAACACAAATCAAAGAATTTTTTTTCCTGATCGAACAAATCAAAGAATTTAACTGAAGTGAAATTGACATGCAAAGAGACTGAAGCATGTGGATAGCACTTAACCCTTCTTTAGGGTTGACAAAGGAGGACATACGATAGGTCCATATACCTCAAGTTAGAAACTGTCCACTCCCACCGGAGGTTCTCTTGTTTAAAATGAAGTCGTGCCTTGCAAGACCCGTCATAGGTCAAGAAACCTAAAACCACTTTTCTTCACATTGCGAGGGAAAAAGAAAACGGAAGGATTTATGAGCAATGTCGTGCGATTATTTTCTATATTCCTTCCCCTCTGTCCTCTGCAACTTAGAAAAAAGAAAGAAAACAAAAAAAAAAAAATTATGTTTACGTTTGCCGCAAGTGCACTGTATTCTACAATGACAGAGCACCGTGAGATTTTCCTCCAGAGGAATCATGAATATAGATGCAATTATTTTCTAGACTAAATAGGAACAAACTAGCAACCGTTGCCAGCCCCTCCAGTGATGGGCGGCAGCGATGACGGCGGGGGAGAAGCCGCTAATTTTATTTCTTTTTTCTAAACAATTTTTAAAAATAAAGCTTAACTTTTCTTTTAAGTTTTTAAATCTATTTTTAAAAAAATAATTAAAAAAATCCACATGGAAAATAAAAAATTATTTAAAATGCCATGTAAGCATTTTTAATGGAAAAGGCTAACGGTGTTAACTTTAGAACTCGATTGAAATAATTTGATAAATTTTAGGACTTGATTGTACTTTTTGCAAGTTTTAGGACTCAATTGCATTTTCGTGACAAGTTTTAGAACTTTTGCAGCACTTATCCCAAAAATAAATCACAGGACTAGCCTCATTAATCATAGACAAGATCCCGTCAAAACAATTGGGAATGGGTCCAATAATGTTATTCTGTGCTAGGCTCAAGAATTGGAGATATTTAAGTTGGCACTATTGGGGAGGAATGTCCCCAACAAAGTGATTTTTCTCTGAATTGATCACTGCCAAATCTGGAGATTATGGCCCAAATGGCGGTAACCTACCTGTGAATTTATTGTCGCTGAGATCAAGGACCAGCATTGTCTGCATATTTGACAAACAGTTTGGGATTTCTCCTGTAAAGCCATTCCTGTGTAGGCTAAGAACGCACAATGGCCGAAGATGGCACAAGGATTTTGGAATCTGGCCATTTAAAAACAAATATTCCAACACTTGCGATGCTCCCTAGTATCGAGGAAGTTTCTCGAACAGTTGATTCTTTGAGAGATTAATTCTATACAGCCAATTTAACTTACACAAAGAATTTGGAATGCCACCGGTGAGATTGTTACCGTCAAGAATCAGCTTTCTTAACTGTGGCATCTTGTCTCCGATATCTTGGGGAACTTGGCCTCTTAGCATGTTGCTTGAGCTATCTAAAATTTCAATGTTAGAGAAAATGTCACAAAGCCAATAATAAAATGTCGTCTGAGATGCTCGCACTTGACATCCTCAAATAGGTAACGTTCCCCTGTGTTTGAGGCCATTTTGGAAATTTAGTTCCCACTTTGCAATCTAACAAATCTATCTCGCGAACTTGGAATGGTGGAACCTAGGTAGAGCTCATATTTAATATGAGCTGATTGGAAGAAAGTCTAAACCGATCAAGCTTTTGAGATTTCAAAGTGAAGTTCGCTTACAACTCCATACAAAAAAGTCCAGCCTAGTAAAAGCTGCTTTAGATTCGATAGTTGCCCAATACTTTCTTAAATGGTCCCACTCACTTTGTTATTTCTAAGATCAAAAGTTCTTAGAGACACCAGCTCCACCAAATTAGCAGGAATAGAACCAAAAATCAAGTTCAATGAAAGATCAAGGTACTCTAATTCTTTCCAATCTCTTAATCGATTTGGCAAGTCGCCACTAATATTATTCCTGGAAACATCAAAGATCTTCCACTTACTTTGTACCCAACCAAGTGAATCATCTAAAATGTCGGAGATATTCCCATTTAAGAAGTTACCATTTAATCGTACCAATTGCAATTTGTAAAGACTACTAAAATTTTTGGGAAAATCACCTCGCAGCAAATTCCAAGACACATCCAAGAAGACAAGCCTTTGATTACTCTCGATGATTGCTGTGGAAAAGGGCCTTGGCGCCACTGAAAAATATTGAATTCTCACACAGGTTGGACAAATCAATATGTTCTAGCTTGCTAAAGTTAGAGATCCATGGGGGAATAGAACTTAGACTATTGGACCCGATGCTAAGAAATCTAAGAGAGTTGAAATTGGCTTGCAAAGAGCTAGATATATCTCGCAAGCCACAACTGCTTAATCCTAAAGATTGCAAAGATGGTGGCATGTAAATGGAACCAAACCAATCTTTGACCTTAGAAAGGTTAACACCGGACATGTGCAAATATTTCAAGGAAGATAATTTCGACACCCAGGCAAAGTTGTTCAAGGTTAAATAACCCATATCGAAGTTACTACTAAGATCTAAGTACTGTAATTTGGAAAGGTTATTGAGGGCCTGCTTGATAACATTTTTATTTCTCCCGATTTTTGTTCTTTTGTTCCACGGAACAAAAAAAAAAAAAAAATAAATATGTTTGGTAACGCCAATTTATTTTTCTATTCCAGGGAATAGAAAAGTGGTTGGGGAATATATTTGGAATAGAAACAAGAAAAAAAAAGTAGCTTCTTATTCCCGTGAATAATTTTTAGAAATAAGTTCTTTTTTTCTTTTCTATTTTTCTTTTGTTCTTCTTCCTTGTTGTGGCCATCGTCGGTCACTTGCCAACCACCAGCAATTGTTGGCAATGGTCGCCGCCACCTATAGCCCACTGGCCACCGCCCACAACCCATCGGCTGACAACCGCCATCCGCCGACAGCCTGCCGCCGCCAATTGCCACATGACCATCGCACGATCGCCGCCTGTCACCGAACAACCGTGGACCGTTGCCACCGACCACCGCCCACAACCCATCGGCCACCGCCCACTCCCGCGTCGATGGGCTATGGGTGGCAATCCTACGATGGCAATCGGCATCAGCGATCGTGCAGCGGTCAAATCAACTAAGATAATTCCTCTTCTGTATTGAATGATCTCCGGACGAATCCTCTGCAACACAGGCAAGATATACCCCCACCAATAAAAGGCCAAATGAAGACTAATGGCCATTTCTTTATTTTGCATATGTTTGTCGCAGTTCGGTTATGCATAATCAGATTTGGTTTTCAATTCAATTGAGACAATTCCTCTTCTGTATTGAATGATCTCCGGACGAATCTTCCACAACATAGGCAAGATCACCATCACCAAAAAAGGCCTGCATGGTAATGTTTCTATTTCTTCCGATTTCTGTTCTTTTGTTCCTTGGAACAAAAAAAGAACATAAATTTCTTTAGTAAGGCCAACTTATTCTTTTATTCCGGGGAATAGAAAAGCGGCTGGGAAATAGATTTGGAACAAAAACAAGAAACATAAAAATAAAAATAAAAAAAGTAGGTTCTTGTTCACCAGAAAAATTTCTAGAAATAAGTTCTTTTTTCCTTTTCTATTTTTCTTTTGTTCTTCTTCCTTATTGCGGCCACCATCGATTGCTTGCCAACCATTGACCAACTCCGGCCACCCACGGCCACCATCAACAACCCGACCGCCGGCGACTGTTGGCGATGGTCACCGCCGCCTATAGCCCACTGGCCATCACCCACAGCCCACTAGCTAACAACCGCCATCATCCACTAGCAGCCTGCCACCACCAATTGCCACATAATCATCGCACAATCGCCGCCTGCGACCGCACAACCCAGGATCGTTGCCGTTGACCGTTGCCACAGGACCACAGCCCACAACCCACCGATCGCCGCCCCATCCTACGATCGGTAGGCTATGTGCGGCAATCCTGCGGCGGCGGTCGGTGGCGACGGTCAGTGGTCGTGCGACGGTCATGCGGCCGTCGTGCAACGAATGTGCGGCAGTCATATGGCAGTCATGTGACGGCAAACGGCGGTCATGCGACGGCAAGCGGCGGTCGTGCGATGGTTACCACCGCCCATAGCCCACCAACCGCCACCTACAGCCCACTGGCTGACAACAACCATCATCTACTGACAACCTACCGTCACTAATTGCCACACAACCGCCGCCACGGCCACATGACCATGGATCGTTGCCGTTGACCGCCATAGCAAGACAGCTGCCCAAAGCCCACTCATTGATGCCCCCTCCTGTGGTCGATGGGTTGTGGGCGGCAATCCTACGATGGAGGTTGGCAGCGACGATTAGTGATCGTGCGGTAGTCGTGCAACGGACGTGCAATAGTCATGCGGTAGTCCTTCGACGGAGGTGCAACAGTCGTATGGCGATCGTACAATGGCGAGCGCAGTCATGCATCGGCAAACAACAGTCGGCGGTCCGTGAGTAAGAAGAAAAATTAAATAAATACAAAAATTTATAAATTTTTACCAAACGCATTTCTATTCTTTTTATATTTCAAGAGTAGAAATTTTGTGTAGTTACCAAATACTTTATTTTACTTAGAAATTGTTCCTAGAGTAGAAATAGTTCTCCGGAATATAAACGTTACCATGTGCACATAAAACTTCCTAGGAATATATCCGTTGAAGCTTTGCATGTGAAAGGTTTAGATATTCCAATTTTTGAAGAGAAGCAAAGAACATTGGGATTTTTTGGGTTGAAAAGTCATTGACACTTAGGTCTACATATTTCAGATACTTCAATTATATTAAAGAAGGAACTATGTTACCTCCCAGCATGCACTTATCTGAAGGTACGAAGACGTCAATATCGATCTCTTCTATACATGGATTATGAAGATCAAGTTTCAGGACATGGCCAGTTTTCTTGTTGCATTCAACTCCTTCCCACTTGCAACATTCCCCTCCAATCCATGACAACAGGCGTCTCCAAGGATTTGTGAGACCATACTTCAAATTTAAAAGAGCTCCCCTCTCTACACCAATACAGCTTACATTGGTTGAAGTGTTGGAATAACTGAATTCAATTATTTGAATGACAAAAATTGCCCATAGGACAGCAGACACAAGGCTATCATAATACGCCATAGGTTCTTTGGGATCTAAGAACAAGTATTGCTTTAATCAAGTGGACAATTGTCTTTGATTCAGCAAGAAAAGAGTCACTAAATAATATTGATGCGGTCATTTTCTAACCAATGTCCACCATGATTTCCTAAAGAACAACTCCAACTTTCCAAGTCAATGCCTTCCAAGACCCGCCGGCCAAACGGTTTATCCATCAAAATCAACCCAAGACATGTATCCTCCTTAATCTTTGTAATAAGGGTCAAAGGAGGACAACACACAAAAACGAAAAAAGAAAGATGTAGACGGCACCGCGTGCCTCTAAGACTGGCTACTGTCTTCTCTAATTTATTTAAGCAACCCTAGATTAGTAATCCATCTATGATATAAATGCAATGGAGAAATTTGGTGAGAACCTCTATGCAACTGGGTCTCCACTTTTACTGTGGAAGGTTTTTCATTTTTAAGAGGGTTAATACCCTAAATAACCCAAAACTGATACATCTGTGACAAATTTATCCCAAACTATTTTTTTGATCATGAAAACCCTCAAACCGGTACACTTATGACAAATTCACTCCGACTGATTCTAAAAAAAAAAATTTAAAAAAACCCTAAACTAATACATCTATGACAAATTTACCCCAAACTAATTTATTCGACTGTAAAAAAACCCCAAACTGGTAAATTTATGACAAATATACCCTCCACTAAATTGGATTAATACCACAAAAAAATCACAAAAATTGTAAACTGTGATAAACGGAACGTAAAATCTCAAATTAGTATATTAGTCAACTGTCACGTGTCATTTAACTTAATAATTTAACAATAGAATTTAACGAAAATGAACATAGGGTAAATTTGTCACAAGTGTACCAGTTTGGGGTATATTTGTCAAAAGTATACCAGTTTAGGCTTTTTGGTGGTCAAAAAAATAGTTTTGAGTAAATTTGTCACGGGTGTACCAATTTGGGGTTCTTCAAGGTATTAACTATTTTTAATAAGACAATCTCTCCATTAGAATGACTAGTGAAATAGCACACTCGTGTTAAAAAGCAAAAGTTCTTTTTTATGGAAAGGAAAAAACCAGGAAATTGATTCAAATGGTTATTGCATTACATGAAAATTGGAAAGTTACTCTCTTTTTTTCATTATTGTTTCTGTAAAAACTATTCTGCATGCCACATATGAACGATTTTATTGTTCCAAAATGGATCCTAATTTTTTGGCCAAGTTACGTTCGAAGAACCTCTTAGATCTTTAATGTACTAGATCTCATATATGCCTTTTGGACTAGATAACTAATCTCATATATACGTTCAATTTTCCGCAATTAAAATGGCAACGAGAGGTTTTTTTGACAATGATAACTTTGAAAAAATACTTTTGGCAAAAAAGAATAACTTGTGACTTTTTTCTCCACGTAACATTTTGGTAATTTATCAAGATTTTTCTGAAATTATCAATTTTTTACAGTTGGCAAATTACCAATTTTTGTACTAACTTACCAACTTTTGTTTGCATAGCTTACTGACGTTTCAATTTTACTAACTATTACATGAAATTTTTAATCTAAATTAGAGTAATTTACCAACTTTTGTCCATTAAATTATGAATTTTCATTTGAGTTGCCAACGTTTAATCGTTCTTTCCTAATTTACTTAATTTTTTATTTAGTTATTAAAATTTATTTGCTCTGATTAGCTATCCCTTTAAGTTGCTAAGTCTTTTTAGAGATTGATAGCCCATGTTAGCATAGCTCATCAACAGAGCTAATTTTCTGTCATCAAATGTAAAGAAATAGAGTAGTGTTGAAGAATGAGGACAACGGCGACATTATATCATTTCAATTATGGTGAAGGACACGGCTTCAAAGACACTGAATTTATCAAACATTCTCTTGTGATGTAATTTGTGTTGTCGTTACAAGGACACCATTATGTGCAATTCGTTTTTTTCAAATTATGTGAAGAGCTGCTTTTATTTTAATTGGTTTAATTGAATAAGATTTTTTCGTTAATTTTCTTCAAGTATCTTTATTATTATTTGACAAAAAATAGCTTCATTTTTTAATTATTTTTATTCAGAAAAATATTAATCAATTTCTAAGAAAAACCTGACCCGGGTCTGGCTTGTGGGCCAGCATGACCAAGCGTCCAAGTTGACTACCGTGCGGATTTCTATCTCCGCCAATACTTTCTTTTCATAAATGATCCATAAGTTGGAAGCGTGAATCTTCAACCAGACAGAATCGCCCACCCTACAACGACAGTCTCGAGTGAGGATGTTCATATGGCTTAATCATAAATACCGTGAATTGTAAGTTTATAAGCAGATTATAAGACATACATTGTACATAGGTTATTCTGTGTTCAGTGAAAGGAAGCCGTAAACATCATGATCAAAGTGCGATATGTGTCATGGACTTTAGTCAAAAAGGGGAAGATATTAACGTGGTGATCAAGCAAATTTATTCGCACGTTCTATTTTATCGATCAAAGTGCAATATGTGTTTAATTAAATGGTTAGGCGCATCACAAGTATTGACTGGGGAGACTTACTTTTAGACTTAAATTATTTTAACATTGACAGTTACACGATAATTTAACTAATACCAACGAGAAGGCACTAAATCTTTTCCAAATTCTAAAGCAAGATTAGAAATTTTCTAAGTCATGCCCGTCACAACCTGTCCGGTCAAGCCATCAAAGACAACGAGACTTCAAAGTCTTGTTTGTTTATAACTTATTAACTTTAAAGATTTCAACAATTTAACCAAAACTTATTGTATCTCCAATGTACAAAGTTTCTATCAACATATATTTGCTTTAGAAACTTGAAAACAAAATGTAAGTTGTTCTTATTATTGCGCATATCATCTCTTTGTACGTGCTGGTCGGGGAAGCAATCCTATAGTCAAGCTAGGACTAATGCCATCTAGAACATATGTTAGTGAGTCATGATAACTATTTTTCACATGTATTTCTCAATACATGGAGCTTGTGTAAGAAAACACAAGGAACCCCATAAATAGCTCGAGAGATATTTCTTTAGGGGAAATGACATAAATAATCCATGGATTTTAATCCAATGTGCACTCTAGTACCTGGATTTTTAATTTGTTTAATATGGTCCCCAAACTATTATTAAATGTTCAATCTAGTTTCTAAACTATATAAAATTGTTCCATGTCTTCCTTCCGTCAATTCAAGTTAACAAATCTGCTGATGAGAATCCCAATCTGTTAAGTTTGAACAGTGGATAATAAAAAAAAGCGACATGTGGATTACCAAGTAAGATATTCATATCGAATTAGAATACAATAGTTGACGTCATGAAATAAGGATGGACATGTTGACATCCTAATTTTTTTCTTCTTTCCTAAAGCAAATGGAAAAAATAATGAGTCGTCATTTTAAAAAATGCAACTCAATATATGATAACACGTCATCAAATATTGTATGTTTTGTCATTTGAACAAAAAAAAAAATTACATTGCACATTCACCAACAATTTAGGGACGAGATTGAATAAATCAAAAGTCTAGAATGAACCGTATTGAATAAATTAAAATTTTAGGATGACATTACATATTAAACTATAATTAAGGTATCATTTTCATTTTTCCCTTTCTTAATAGTCATAACAAAATAGCGCCCGTCATGTGCATGGGAAAAAAGAAGGAATAAAACTACAATCATGGAAAGAAAGTACTATTATAGATTAAGTAACTTTAAAAAATGAATTCAAATTATTATTGGATGCACAATGCTAATTAAAATCGAATTTGGAATGTGAAGACATATGGATTGCATGTAAATTACCTTGATATTTTCAATTTAATACGTTTCAAGACATATAGCAAACATTGATATCCATGAAATTCATGTGCATGAGTATTATTGAACTTCCGGCTGAAATTTGCCTGACGACAAAGATAGGTTCCGGTACATGCCATTCAAATATATTAATTAAAAGGGTTACTGACTGTCCATTGACTACGTAAAAAAGAGAATATCAATGAAATATGTGCTCCGCAAGTAACACTGGCAGTAATGCCCATGAAGGACGCTAGGTTCAAGTTAGAGAGGCTTGAAACTCCCCTTGTTCGGTTATTACGAAGATTTGGGGGCTGTGAAAAGAGGTCCAAGTGGAACAAATATTGGCGATGGTGATGAGTTGTCTCCGAAATATACATGTTGCATGCACTAGTTGATTTGATATGACGGTTCCACCCCCATGGAGATGGCGCCCTCAACAAGAAGTGGCTACAAACCCATATGTCTTTGCTTCGTAAAAGTAAGAACACCCCACAGCCTTTTGCTAAATTTACCAATGGAAGCCGACATACCCAGGAACAGATTAGTCCAAATAAATTAATAGAGTTGGTGAAGACGATATCAATGTTACAAAATGATGAAGGGAAGAGCCACTAGCTTTTCGATTTTTTCCGTCGTGACTCATGATTTACTAACCCATCAACATCTACAATTTTATTGGGGCAAAATAATGCTTCAAGTGCCATAACTTGGCACAAAATGACACTTAAGTACCATAACTTAGAAAAGGTACCCTTAAGTGCCACATTTTAAGAAAAGTGGGACACCTGAGTGCCACCTCTAGCAAAACCGACCGGAAATCATACGTGATAATTAAATATTAATATTTTTCGCTGAGGCATCTCGCCGGAGAGCTAAATCAGCTTTAATCACCCAAAACGACATCGTTTCAGGTTTTGGCCAAAACGACGTCGTTTTGGCATAATTTGATTTTTAATATAATATAAATATTAATTAAATTAAATTTAAAAAATAATAATAATATAATTTATTTTTATTTTTAAAAAAAATAATAGGAGGAAGGCAGCTAGCCGGCGGCTAAGGGCTGAGCCCTCACCACCACCGCCTCCTCGTCGTCACCGGAAGGTGGGGAGAGTCGGCTGGGGGCCGCCGGCCCTCGGCCGGGGCTCGATGGCCCCTGACCCTCACCGCCGGCTACCTCCCTCCTCCTCCTTCCCCCCCCCCTTTTTTCTTCCTCCTCCTCAACCATCGACCGCTTCCCCTCCACCTCCTTCCCCCTCCCTCCCCCACCAGATCTAGGCAAGGGCCACCGACCCTCGTCGGATCGGGCGAGGGCTCGCGAGCCCTCGCCACCGATCGGCCAAGGCCTAGCAACCCCAACCAACCCTCCCCCTCCATTGCCGGCCCTTCCCGGCGATGGCGGCTCCCCCATTTTTCTCTTTTTTTTTTTTTTTTAACTTTTTTAAAATTTTTTATTTTATTTTTAAATATTTTAACTAAATTTAATTAAATTAAATTTTATATTATTTTTTTACCACATCAGCCCAAAATGATGATGTTTTTGCATTATTTGGTCACGTCAGCGTGCAAAATGGTGTTGTTTTGCACTCGCTTCACAGAAAAAAAAAATGCCACGTATGTAATTTGGCCAGATTGGCACTCAAGTGATCCATTTTGCTCTAATTTTGGCATTTAAGTGTACATTTCATAAGTTATGGCACTTAAGTATCCCTTTCTGCCAAGTTATGGCACTCCAGGGGTCCGCATCCGTTTTATTGGAGTCCACATAGTCTACAAAAATTTAGAAATCATTGTCATAGGGCATGATTAGTTTTTGAAAGAATTGACTCCATATCAATGTGCCCCACATGAACAAGAGGACAATGGCGACATTGTAGTATAATTTGTAAGGGACATGGCACCAAAGACATTGAATATATCAACCATAATCTTGCAGTGTAATTTGTGTGTTATCGTTAGAAGGACACCATTCTATGCAATTTTTTTTAAACTATGTGAAGAGCTAATTGTATTTTAATTTGTTTAATTTTTTTGGTAAATTTTTTATTTTTTTAATTGAATAACAATTTTGATGGAAGACGTCGGTAACGTAAGAAATGAAATAAAACGTCAGGTCATCTAATTCAAATCCTATCACTACAGAACATCATGCTAGCTTCCTTATATAGTTGCTCCTAACAATTGTATGGCGAATAGTATTTCGTATTGGATCGGATCATACCACGTCCAGGTCAACTCGGGCATCTAGTCTATTGAGCAAGACACACAAAACACTTTAGGCACAACTAGTTTCAGTCTTCCATTGGCCTCATCAAAAGAGAGTCATCATCTCTTAACTAGTTTGTGCACAGGAAGTGTATCTCGCCTTCAAAGTGTCGTAGAGATATATTATTTGTATTTTAGAACTCCTAGCACTAACCGTCATAATGCCACACCCACCAACCAGTTATATAATCCCCTCTACATCAGTCATTGTTCACTCAATAACCCTAAACTTCACTCACAGGGGTACAAGGGCATGAGAAAATCCTTGTGTCACATTAGTCTTTAACATCCTCCCCTACTCAATTCCACAATGTCCTCATTGCGGACCGTCATGTCGCTTCCCTGCATTATGGAACCATCAACGCTACTTCCTTGGGACTCACATGAATAGCAACACTCGCCCAACAAAATAGGTCATTATGCTTCCTTGGCAACACCTTCTTTCACCAACTAAGCTCCTCCTTATCTTAGCAAGACCAATGGAGGTTTCTCCCCTTAAGACTCGCCAAATTGGTCTAGGAACATTTTCCCTATTCGCTGAGGGATTCGGCTCTTTCTATGCCCTAATAGTCATCCTAGAAACTGATCAAGAGCCATACTTTGCCCTGGCAATTCACTTCTGCCCTCATAGGACCTAGTAGACCAAAGATTTTCCCCAACTCTAACTCACTTATTGGAGGGATCTGCTTTAATACCATATGTCACGAGCCAGCAATTCCTTAGCCAAAGCATAGCCCTTACGATGTTTGATGAGCAAAAAACACCTGACCAACCTTCCTTCTATGGTTGTTCCTAAGGACGGTACGGAAAATAATATCCTCGTACCGAATCGTACCATGTTCAGCTTAACTCAGGCATCTAGTTCATCAAGAGAGACATATATAACACTTTAGGCATAATAACTAGTTTTGGCCTGCCATGGCCTCATTAGAAGAGCGGTATAAACTCCTAACCAGTTTATGCACGGGAGACCAACCCCACCTTCAGAACTTCGTAGAGATATATCATTTCTATTCCAAAATGCCTACCACCAACCATCCTGATACCACTATTACAAACCAATTGTTTCATCCCAGTTATATCACTCACTCTTCACTCGATAATACCAAGCTCTACTCACAAAGGTACGTGAGTACGGGATAATCCTTGTGTCACATTGATCCTTGACACAAGAGTGTAGGCATAAAGCTAGTTTAGAAGTAGGACACCATCAGTCAAAATGAATGCCATTTTCTCTATTCACTGCTATTTACAAAAATGCAAAAAGGAAAGGTTATGATTGCTGCAAGTGCATTGTCTTCTAAACACATTGCAATCGCAGTACAATGTTACGCTTTTTCTGAAGAGTAATCAAGAATATAGGAGCAAATATTTTCTAGACTAAACGAGAACGTATTGGCATCAGTTTTTTGTTTCTGTTTCCACCACAAATCATATGCCACTAACAGTTGTCCTTCTTTGATTGCTCGATTGATCAATCAATAAAAAGATTTTTCTTTTACATTAATGTAAAATAAAATAGATCTAAATTTATGCTTTGAGAGATGGAATATATTCAAAGATGTGATTAAATTTAGGAAATAAATTTAAATGGTTTTCAGATGAGGGAAAGCTGAATTCAATTTTGGAGGGTAAAATATTTATGGGATATGTTGATAGAACTAATATATTAGGAAAATCACCCCCATCAGTCCTAAATATGCCGATCCAATTATAAACTTCTTGATTTTGCCAACTTAGTCCTAGACCTTTGTACGAAATTCCAAGATAGTCCTTTTGGTCAACTTTTGCTAGAAGTGAGCAATTCTAAAGTCAATCCAGGTTCTACTTGGAATCTTAAACCTTCTATTAGAACCGCTTCTCCAATTTGTGAAACGCAGAACGTACCTTATCACATGTTTCAAGATAGGTTATAAAAGTCCACTAAGTTCCATATGTTTTCTTGATTGAATGATTGTAGTGAATTACACATCTAATGATCATCATTTGCTGCTACAATTTATTTGCCACAACTCTTATTTAGACATGCAACAAAAATGAAACATTAACAAAATAAAAATTTCAATTATAGATATCATCGGAAATGGAAACTCAAACTAATTGTTTCAAATTACACACTCGTCATCGAACATCTTGAAATACTATAGGATTGCATGCAAACATAGAACAAGAAAATACAAAAACTTGTTTTAGATTATAGGTTCTAAAAACCTAAAACCAACCCGTCGAAATCGATTCCCCAATTTTTGGAATCTAGAACCTACCTTACATACCATAAAACCATGTCCACCCTAACTTTTGCTGAAAAATCGCTAACACAATAGTCTAGTCTAGGGGTGAACGATTCCAAATTCTGTACAGATTCCATATGGAACTTGGAACCTACCTGTTGAAACAAGTTTCTCAATTTTTGGAATCAGAAAATTATCATATATATAACTTACCCTGCTACAGATTCCAAGGTTGGTTCCAAAGTCCACTCAAGTTCCACCTATATTATCAATTGAACAATTACAGTAAATTGAAACCTGTAATAACCACCACTTGCTACTATAATTTACTGACTATAAAGACTCACAAAAAATATTAACATTAATAAAATAAAAACCCCAGTCATAAAATGGAAGCTCAAACTAATGCTTCCGGATTATACACTTATCATTGAATAGTATGAAATATCGCAAGATCGCGCAAAGACATGAATCAAGCAAAACATTAGAACTTATTCTAGGTTTTAGGTTACAGGTTACAAGTTTTAGATTCCAGGTTCCTCCAAGTACAAACTTGAAACATACTCGTCGAAACAGGGTCCTCATTTTTTGGAACCCAAAACCTACTCTATATATCTTGGAACCCAAAACCTAAAGATTCCTATCAGTTTGGTTCTCAATTTCCAAATTCTACCTTTGAACCATGCCTACCCTCAATCTAGTCATTAGTTGTTGTCTTATATGGTATACCACCACGTTAGCGATTTCCAACAAAAATTGGCCGAAACGATTACATTGAAATTTCACGCAAAGGTAGTAGACTAAATTGGCTTATATTTGTACAATAACTTGAGGACCGATTGGACAATTTCCCCACTATATTACTGTTTTATCGAGTTCTTTGAAACATGTTATCATTTAATATATTAACAAGAAGCATGGGCTTTGCAAAGAATTTCTTGAATGTATGTTGTAATAAAACATACTATAGGGTTGATTCATCATAATTCTTATAGTATTATTTATTTAAATTTTTGTTAATGAAATAATTGCTTACCTGATTGATTAATTATTTCTTATTTTGGTGAGAAAACTGATATTTTACTATTTAGAAACGTTATAGGTTAAATATTTCAAATTTACGAGGACCCGAGGCAAAGCCCCGGATCTTCGGTGGTTTGACATAGAATGTTGGATCATGTGATGGTATCTATGAGCCTTTACTACTTTCTCCTTATGTCAAAAAGGCTACTTAGAATGGCTGTTGGGCTCAGGTTGGCTTATTAAACTTTAGAGTTTCATAATTTGAATCGACGCAGAGATGGTGACATCCCAAGTCGTACATGAAATAGGAGAAGTTAGCGAGTGATACAAAAATGTCAAAAGCCGTAAAACGATTACCACCTCGAGGGCTCCTCTTAGGGGCTCGGCCCAAAATGGGCCGAGCGTGATCATTTCAGATAATGCCGAGTAGTGAAGTGGTTGAAAGTAGTCTGGGTCTCATGGGTTCGAAAGACATCGATGAGGACGTCAGTGCATAAACGGAGAGATTGTCGAGTGAAACATCACTGCAACACACACCCAATATGATCGCCAGCTTGAGAACTCATTTTAAAAGACTTGACCTATATAGATAGAGTTGGAATGCTCGAAGAGATGAGACACTTATTTGTCTAGCTTGCAATCAATACACTATCCATAGCAATTATTAGACCCGTCAAATGGTGGATCATCTGACCCAAATAAACCCATTTTGACTCATTTTTAAGCAATACAAATTTAATAACTCATACCTAAGCCGTATCCAACACACACACAATCGGACCTATTACTAAAATACCTCCATTTCTAACCCAATCTAAGGAAACTCAAAGCCAAACTAAAGTGAGAGTGTGAAGTGAGTGAGTGTGAGATTAAGTGAAGGTGAGAGAGATTAAAGAGAGAATCATAGAAATAGTTGAGTCCAACTCATATTATGTTTAAATCCATTTATGACATATTTACTCAACATAACTAACACATTTATAACTCACTTAACAACTATATGGGTTAAGAAATTTGTTTATAACCCATTTTGACGGGTCTAAAAATGATATAGTTAATCCAATCAAATATTTTAGCTTTTTGAGATTTTTATGCAACAAGGATGATGACTGGACCTTTTTTGACATCACAATAGTCAGTTGTTCTCTTCTTCGTTGTTATTGCAACTCGTGATAACCATCGAAGAACGTTCTCACTTTACACCCTCTCACTGCGGTTTCTCTAGGGATGGTCATGTCATCAACAGATTATGTTCATGATTACAACTATCTCAGCTACTCTAATTCGTGACCGTTTACCGTAAAAATCCCTAGTTTTCTCTCCTTTTCTCATCAGTCTCTTTGATGGGTGTTTCTGATGTATTTACAAACCATATTTTGAAGGGAAACGTTTTGGTTTTGAACACACTAATTACACATAATCTAATTAAAGTACATGTATATTAAAAATCAAGATAATGAATGAGCAAATAGATGAATTATGTGGATGGATATCAATATAGACCTTGTGGAATTGATTTAGTGGTTAGGAAGTGGATTCATATGTGAATTATGCATTCGACACAAATTCGATCTCCCACGTCTTCAAGTATAAATAATTCAATACTTGATCTATATAGTTGGGTTTTAACTTACATCTTATTTGACTTATAGGGTTATTGGAGAATTTTGTAGGTTCGGAATATATTTATCTAAAGTGGCTTTTTTGTTATAAAAAAATAGATGATGTTCTGAGAGAAATCTACATGCCATATGTGTAAGCATCATATTTTAGTTTAGTTTAAGATCGGGATACGGTGGAAGAATGAAGCTGCCCTCTCTCTCTCTCTCTCTCTCTCTCTCTCTCTCTCTCTCTCAATTGTCTTTTCTTCTCTTAAATTTTTTGTGTTTGCTTTTCTTTGATTTTTGGGCCTTTTTTTTGTTTGTGCTGCCGCGTCTTCTAATAAAAAAGTTTAGCGTCAACAATTTTTGACCACTCAAAGTGGACGGAGCTAATAAAAGTTTTTAATGGCTTTATAAGTATACAATAATTTAGATCTCGGTTGCATTAATTAAAAAGGATTTGATAATATTTTCACAACAAGTATATCTAAGGTCTCCCAAAGGAGGAGAGACTCCAGAAGCAGCGATGGATAGAGAGAGCGTTGCAGCTTGGCGAGGCTAAAAGGACAGATGGAGGAGGGCTAAGAGGTTTATTAACCAGTTCATTTGCGAGTGCAATGTGCACCCAAAATTTTAAAAAGAGCCAGCAATCGGAGGCCGCGCTCGATTAGGGAAAAAGGAAAACACGACATTCCATGCTAATTTCGATCCTTGCCAAAAACATACTCCAATGGTAATCTTTCCCGCTCCTTTCTCGCAAGAAACACAAACAATTGACGCCCAAATCAAGCGTAACACAACACGCTTGGATCTGTGCATCATTCCAATATTAATCAGACCAAAATATTTCCAAAGAGAATGTTCCAAAGACACACACAAATGCACTTTCCTCTTCACTTGCTTCGGTCACCAGGCTTGTATTCTTCAGCATCCTGAAAATCATAACTAGATGATCTCGCCACCTCGTCTTGTCGAGACGACGACATCAAAGATGGGGAACCAAAGTGCTCTTGACCCAACAAGGTCGAAGTAATGAAGGGGAACTCCGCATCGCTACTTGAGAGAAGCTGCGCGTACTGAATCAAGTCCGGGTATGCTTCATGAGACGATGCCATCATTGTCAATGATGGATTAAACGGCATGGCATCAATGTTTTGTCCGGACAATGACGATAGATTGCTAGGAGGGTACACGTTCCTAGGGATGCTAGTACTAGTGTTTCCTTGAACTCGTTCGGGGAAATTGAGCTTGGCCTTGGTGCCTTTGAATCTGAGGGCAGCGGTGTCATAGGCAAGTGTCACGGGTCGATCTTTTTCGGTCGATCAAACACCGCGCGGCCTTAGGATCGGTGATCCCAAGTCAGCCTTAGACACACACACACGCTCGAACACAAGAACCAAATAGGCAAAGAGAGTGTATATTGCTTGTGAACGAACTAATTACAAAGTGGGAGAGGGATCCTTATTTATACAAGAGCGGATCGCATCTTAGCCGTTGATCGTCCCTCCGATCCAACGGTCTATTTTGAATCCGTATCATCATTACAAGCTATACAACAGGCTACTCGAAGGCTACTCGATGGTCTGTACACGGCAGGCCCTTGGGAAGCCCATGGGTCGCACGTGTCAGGCTTTGGGCAGACCATGGGCGTGTGTCAGAAGCAAGATCAGGGTTGCAGGTCCGTCTGACACGCGACCAGCTGAACCGTCATGGGCTGCTCGAACATCATTCATGGGTCGCTCATGGGCTACGCATGGGCCTTCCGCTCGTTCTGCTCATGGGTCATTTGTGGGCTGCTCTCGGGCAGCCCCTTGTGCGTGACACGGCCCGTCACGGATGATCTTGGATCATGCTTTGTCGTGGGCCGTGTCATTCTCCCCCACCTAATTAGGCAACACCCTCATCGCACCTGTGGCATGGAAGGCTTCGATGTGCTTCTTGAATTGCCACAGAGCCTCGGAGGGTTCCCAGCTTGCTTCACTCTCGGGAAGGCCTCTCCACCGGATGAGGTATTCCTTCCTTGGTGCCCGATACTTCTTCCGTATGATCCGATCAGCCATGATACACTCAACTTCCCGGTCATAAGAGGTCTTCACCCCAAGGGGCGCTCGCTGTGATGTGCCCCGATCCGGATCATCCTCGTCCACATGAAACGGTTTTAACATATTCACGTGGAACACGGGGTGTGACCTGAACTTGGGCGGTAAGTCTAGCTTGTACGCCACCTTTCCAATCCGCTGTATCACTCGGAAAGGGCCTTCATAGTGACAGATCAGCCCTATGTTCACATTTCTGTACCGAAGGACGATGTGCAATTTGGCTAGCACCAAGTCCCCGACTTGAAACTCCACATGCCGTCGCTTTTTGTTAGCCCATTTCTTTGTGCGTTTCGCGACCCTATTCAAACACACCGGGCCAAATCCGCGTGTTCACCCCATTCCTTAGCGAGCTTGTATGTAGACGGGCTGCTTCCTTGATACCCCGAGGCGAGGGCACTCGGTGTGAGCGGCTGTTGTCCGGTCACGATCTCGAACGGGCTTTAGTTCGTGGACTCGCTCCGCTGCAAGTTGTAGGAAAATTGGGCCACGTCGATCAGCCGTGCCCAGTTTACTTGCGTGTTGCTCACATAATGCCGTAGGTAGAGTTCCAGCATCCCGTTCACCCGCTCGATCTAACCGTCAATCTATGGATGCATGCTGGTGGAGAGATTGAGACTTGTCCCCAACAATTTGAAGAGCTCGATCCAAAGCCGTCCGGTGAACCGAGGGTCGCGATCACTCACGATCGTGCGTGGAACGCCCCAATATTTGACGATGTGCTTGAGGAACAACTTGGTGGCTTCCTCGGCTGGGCATTCCTTTGTTGTTTGCACGAACGTCACATATTTGGAGAGTGAGAGCCCGACACCCTTCAGATTTGGGCAAATTCACAATGAAGTCCATGGAGACAATCTCCCATGGACGTTCCGGGATATGCAACGGTTCAAGGAGTCCCGCGGGGGACCGTTGCTCTATCTTGTCTTGCTGGCAAACAAGACATGTCCACACATATGTCTCCACATCATCCCTCATGTGCGGCCAATAGTATTGATCCTCAACGAGCGCCATGGTGCGGTGGATCCCCGGATGTCCCGCCCATTTAGAGTCGTGGCACTCTTTTAGGATTTCCCTTCGAAGTTTCCCATGGAGCGGCACATAGAGTCGCCATCCTTTGGTGTAGAGGAGGTCGTCCTCAAGCCAAAATCTCCTCGTCAAGCCCTCTTGGGCATATTGAAGGAGAGCTTGGGACGTTTTATCATGCTTCAGCCCCTCCTTGATACAATCAACCCACGGACAATCGGGCCTGCTCACCACATTGGCCAATTCGAACTTCCTGCTTAAGGCGTCGGCCACGGAATTGGACTTTCCGGGCTTGTATTCCAGCGCATAATCAAACTTGACCAAGAAGTCTTGCCACCGAGCTTGTTTCGGGCTAAGCTTCTTCTGAGTTTGGAAGTAGCTCGTAGCCACGTTGTCGGTCCTCACAACGAACCGGGACCCCAAGAGATAGTGCCTCCATGTGCGAAGGCAGTGCACCACCGCGGTCATTTCCTTCTCTTGGACCGTGTATCGTCGCTCCGCATCATTTAACTTTCGGGACTCGAAGGCCACCGGATGGCCTTCCTGCATTAAGACACCACCGATGGCAAAATCGGAAGCATCGGTCTCTACCTCATACGGTTTGGAGAAGTCGGGCAGCATAAGAACCGGCTCCTCGGTCATGGCTCGCTTCAATTGCTCGAATGCCTCTTAACACCGATCCGTCCACTCCCACGGCCTTTCTTTCTTCAGCATATCCGTGAGTGGCACGGTGAGGCGCGAATATTCCCGAATGAAGCGCCGATAATAGTTTGTGAGACCGAGAAAGGATCTCAACTCAGTCACCTTGGATGGTGGCTCCCAATCAACAATGGCACGGATCTTAGCCGTGTCCATCCGCACACGTCCGCCCCCAACGATATGCCCTAGGAACGGGATCTCCTTTTGTGCAAAGGCATATTTCTCTTGTTTCACATACAAGTCGTTTTCCCGAAGGGTCCGGAAAACTCGACTCAAATGTTCAACATGCTCATCAAGCATCTGGCTATATATCACTATATCATCAAGATAAACTACAACGAACCGATCAAGGAATGGATGCAGTACCTTGTTCATGAGTGTGCAAAACGTAGTCGGCACGTTAGTCGAGCTGAATGGCATGACGAGGAACTCGAATGATCCATAACGGGTCACACATGCTGTCTTCGACTCATCTCCCTCGGCAATCCGCACTTGATAGTATCCCGATTGAAGGTCAAGCTTGGAGAACCAACGGGCTTCTTCGAGCTAATCGAACAAGTCAACAATAAGGGGAATCGGGTACTTATTCTTGACGGTCAGCTTGTTCAATGCCCGATAATCGATACACATATGGAGGGATCCGTCATGCTTCTTTTGAAACAACATCGGGGCACCGAACGGGGCCTTAGATGGCCGAACATACCCAGCATCGAGCAGCTCTTTGAGCTATTTCCTCAATTCTTCCAACTCGGGCGGGGCCATGCGATAGGGAGCCATGGCCGGCGGTCGAGCATTGGGCACCAGCTCAATCTAATGGTCGACCTCTCTCCGAGGAGGCAACTTCTTGGGCAGCTCGGGCGGCATCACGTCTTAGAAGGCATCAAGGACTCGGGATACTTCTTCCGGTACCGTTTTTTCTTCCGCGCCCTCCTCCTTTAGTGCTGCCAAGAAAGTCACCTCGCCTTTCTTTAGCCCTTTGGATAGCTGCATGGTCGACAACATTTTCCGATCACGTCTCGATTCGCGGTAGATCGGGACCATGCATTGGCACCGCTTGTCTAGGATACATATGCAATCCGCGAAGGGCATGAACAACCGCATTTATCCGATCGAGAAATCCTAATCCGAGTATGAAATCATAGTCATCGAGGGGAATTACCTCGATATCTTCCTTGCTAGTCCATGGACCTAGATGGAACTCCACGCCCCTGGTCATGCCGCTGGTCAGGACTTCTCTAGAATTCACCGTCTTGAGCCAACCGGACTCATTTGCCTCGACCGGAAGATGCAGCTTCTTCGCAGCCTCCTTGGATATGAACAGATCGGACGCCCCGGTATCCATGAGTGCACTCATCGTGGTACCTCCAATCTTCACATCTACGAACATCATCCCCTTTGGTTCTTTGGCCTTCTTGGCCTTGATCCTTCCAAGAATCCGCAACGATCCCAACCGCGCCTCCTCTCGCGGCTTGTCCTCCTTGCACAGGGCCGCCAACTTTCCCCTCTTCGGGCAATCACGAGCCATATGGGGACCATCACAAAAGAAGCACTTGTATGTGCGTACCTTACGCTGGTATCCTCCATGCTGGACTCGAGTTGATTCCTATGAGGGGTCGGAGGCGGTCTATTAGCATTCGATCGAGGGAGCCAGCCTCGATCTCCCCCACCAGTGGCCTTTTCTCTCGGTCGAGAGTCAGGCTTGGCTGCATTTGCCGGCCTATATTCCACAAGGGACTCGGCCACAGAAGTGGCTGTAGTGAGGTCCGTTGCATTACACCGTTTAAGCTCCTGTTTGACCCAAGGTTTGAGTCCGCCCATGAACTGGTGGAACACCTCCATCTTAGTCATGGACGGGATTTGGAGCAACAGCTCCGAGAACCGCTTCACATAGTCACGAACTCCGCCCTTCTGCTCTAGGCACTTGAGCTCCCCTCGGGCTTCCTCCTCCGCATAGGCGGGATAGTAGGTTCGCCGAAATTCCTCGACGAACCGAGCCCATGTCACGATAGGATCACCATTCCTACCATCCGACCGACGTCTCCACCATAGCAGCGCATCATCAGCAAAATACATGGCTGCGGTGTTCACCCGGATCACGTCGTCGGTTGATCCCATGGTCTAGAAGTATCGTTCCATGTACCATAAGAAGTTGTCCACGTCCTTTGCCACCCGGGAGCCCTTGAACTCCTTTGGCTTGGGTGCATCGGCACGGGACTGCACGGTGATCACCCTGTTCACGCATGCTGCTTTAAGCTCCGCGAGCTTGCCCTTCATCTCTGCCATTTCCGCCCGCATGGCCGCCATCGCGGCTTCCCAAGTCTCATCCCGCTGCTGCAGCTCATGCATGAAGGATCCTTGCACCTCGACATGGAGCTCTCCCATGCCGGCTTGAAGCTCCTGCACTTCGGCCAGGAACTCCTCCCTTCGACTTTCGCTCCTTCGACGGCCTGGTGCAGGTTGTCCATCAACGCGTGGACATCCGTGACGGTTTCTTCTAAGGCCGTCAAACAATTGTCCAGATCCCCCTTCGAATCCCTCGCACACAAGGCAACACGGGCCTTCTTTGACCGGGTAGCCCTCTCGGCTTGACGCCCACGATCTTCACACTCATCGCCTTGAACGACCGGAGCATCAGCGCGAGGATCAACCATTTCATTTGGGAATGATGGCTCTGATACCACTTGTCATGGGTCGATCTTTTTCGATCGATCAAACACCACGTGACCTTAGGATCGGTAATCCCAAGTCAGCCTTAGACACACACACACGCTTCAAAACAAGAACCGAATAGGCAAAGAGAGTGTATATTGCTTGTGAACGAACTGATTACAAAGTGGAAGAGGGATCCCTATTTATATAAGAGCGGGTCGCATCTTAGCCGTTGATCATCCCTCCGATCCAACGGTCTATTTTGAATCCATATCATCATTACAAGCTATACAACAGGCTACTCGAAGGCTACTCGATGGTCCGTACACGGCGAGCCCTTGGGAAGCCCATGGGTCGCGCACGTCAAGCTTTCGGCAGACCATGGGCGTGTGTCAAAAGCAAGATCGGGTTGCAGGTCCGTCGACACGTGACCAGCTGAATCGTCACGGCTACTCGAACATCGTTCATGGGTCGCTCATGAGCTGCGCATGGGCCTTCTGCTCATTCTGCTCATGGGTCATTCGTGGGCTGCCCTTGGGCAACCCCTTGTGTGTGACACGGCCCGTCACGGATGATCTTGGATCATGCTTTGTCCGTGGGCCGTGTCACAAGGGCTGCTGCTTCAGCCGGGTCGAACGTGCCAAGCCCTAATGGTTTATACAATTTTTTAGCTATGCTAAAGGTGAACGATAATCAATTTAATGAAAGTGTTCGATCAAGAGTGTTTGTCTCTAAGAACAATAGAAACTCTATGATAAAACCCTAATGGCTTATTCAATCTTTTAGCACAATTTTTTTAACAATGATTTTCCCACAATGTTAAGAGAAGACTACCAAAAAAAAAAAACTGCTTTAAAGCTTTTTCAAGACTTTATAAAAAAAATTATTTTTTTCGAATTTTTAATTATTTATTTAGTTAGTTATTTATTTATTGTTGTCATTATTCTTACATTTTATTCTAAAATTTTATAAAAATATATTTTTAAATTTTTTATTTGGAAAAGGGATCCAGGCCAGGCTCGAGCCCGAATCCGGGCCTGCCGATTTGGACCAATTCACAGGTAGATTCCCACACTGAGCCCAATTTGGCCTAGGCCCTAAAACAAATCAAAACTAAACCCCAAAAGCCCAATTCACCGAAAACGTCCAGCCCAGCCCGACTAAGCCCTAAATGAGAATAACTAAAGTAGATACATAGTAGTTCTTTTCTATATTAATTTTGGGTTGCATCCTCGAAAGTGTACTAAAAAAACATGCTTCATCTCACAAGGTTGAAACTTCAATCAATTCCCTTGTATTGATATCATTTTACAAAAAATTAATTACCGACCCCTTTCAATGACGATTGAGGTTTTGAGCTCTCAAGTCCTCCATAAAAAAAGGAGATCGTTGAGAGATACATTAATGTGAATGCAAGAGGATTGCTGTCACCGACGAGGTTATTTTCGCAAAGTGACACTAGATGTAATTGCAGCATCTTTTTTTTCATTAATTTGGGGAATGTTGCCTTTGATAATATCATCGAAGAGATCCAGCACTTCAATATTGGACAAAGCATTGGATAGCCAATCGGGAATTTCATCCGAGATGCTTGCACATGACATGTCTAATGTTGAAATAGTTCTCTAGGTTTGAAACCAGTTTGGAAATTCTGGTCACACTTCATAACTGGACATGACACACGTAAAATGTGGAAAGGAGGAGCCCAAGACGTGTTAACAATTATAACAACTTCATTCAGGAAAACTGATAGCTTTGGTCAAGCTCTTAAGATTTGTAAAGTGGATTTCGCTTACAATGACATTCAAATCAATGTCCATCGCCTCTGAATTGGATAGTCAGCCAATATTTTCTGAAAAAATTCCTGCTTAATTCGTTGCCTTCAAGATGCGACTCTCTCAGAGACAAAGCTCCCCAACTGTAGGACGAGAAATTGAGTTCCGTCACAGATCAAAAGATCATTTTGAAATTTCCAAATTGAATCGGCAGGTGACCACCGGAATTATTACTAGAAACATCAATATTCTTCAAGTTACTTCATCCACAAGTCAAAGCACCGTCTTTGGCGTCGGAAATTCACCTACTTGAATAATAAAAAGTGCACATAAGAGCTTAGACTCTCTGAAAGCTAATTTAGGACGACCTAGCTCTTCGCAATCTCCCTAGTTGGCTTTAGATGAATATATTTTCCCCACTTGATGGTGCGATTAATGGTCACAAACTAAGATCGATGAAGGGTTCTGGATGTGTCTCTGGTGAGTATCGGCACCGGCAAAGGAAATTCCTCTAATATACTAGGCCAAAAAAGAAAAACAGAGTAGAACAGAGCACAATCGGTGCAACTTGAAAACAGAGACCAGTGGTGATGAGTGGTGCCGGACGATATTCGGAGGCAGTGGCAAGGACTTAAGGACCAGAAAAATCTTCAATGCAGAGGAATTTTCAAACATCGTATGAGTGGTGATGAGTGCTCTGCTCTCTGTCCTGTGGTTCTATTGTGGCCAAACGTATGGTGGCCCGCGATGGAGGTTTGACAGTGGCTTTTGTGTGGACTGGAGTTGACTGAGAAGAGGACTGGTGATACAAGAATAGTACCGAGAATCAGCACCATCGATTGAATCAAAATCGGGCACCAGAGGAAGAGAGAGAACTTAGCTTCACTTTCATTTCGGTCCATCGAAGAAATGAAGGATCTGATCTCCATCGAGCTTCAATCCTGGCTATTATTCTCGAAACTAGTGACGAAGCTTTATGTTCATTTTGATGAGTGTCGTCCTAAAATTGTGAAATCCGCCTGCATGGGAGCTCGAGGAGGTTTGTGCTCTCGTGAGGCTAAGGTCTGCTCTCGCGAGCATGTTCGTGCTGGTAAAATTATCCAAACGAGGGTTTCGATCGTGATTTTCAATCTATAAATAAATTATTAGCTGCACCTTGTGCATGTACATTATTCAATTTTCAATGACAGGGAACGGTGAACCGTCATGTGGAAGTGCAATATGTGTCATGGATTTCCATAAACAACCGGAGATGTTAGCGTGATGATCCATCATGTCATTGTATAGTTAAATGATTAGAAGCGTAGTAAAAAGTGATAAAGGGAGACTTATTTTTAGGGCTTTTCAAAATAATTTAACCTCGATGGTGATATGATCATTTAGCTCATGCATCAAATAATCTTTCTAACAAGTGCGTTTAACATTATTTCCTTGATAAGAAAATTCAGATGACATATCTAGCCCCATGCTTAAAGTAATAACAATTTCACTTTGCACAATCTAGTTAAAATTTATAATGAAGATATTATCTAAACAAATTAGGGAAATGTGCATCTTGATACTCGCCCTCAAGTTGGTGTGAGAAAATTGATGATGCATTTAACTTCTTAATGGCTTTGGGAAAAGGTTCACGACTATACTCAAAGAAATTTTCGACCACACTCATGCAATCAAGTCTTATTTACGGTGACAGTGCATTACATGTGTAGCACACTCAATACACTCATGAATTTTAAATCATGCAGATTTCTAATGGGGTTGATAAAAAAGATGAGTGTGTCTTCAACAATAGTTCCTTTCACATTGACTGGTCCACGCAACTAAACATATTCATTAAAGGTGTTAAACGGGTAGGTCAGATCGGGTTTTGGTCAGGTCATTAATGGTCCAACCTAAATTGATCTAAATTGACCTTTTAACTCATTTATGACCCAATTATGCCTAATGTAAAAATTTTTACCCATACTCGACCTAACTCATACCCAACCCATTTAACTAAACTTAAGAAAACTTATTTTATTTATATATATATATATATATATATATATATATATATGGTATTATATATATAAACAAATTTAATGGAAAATTTTTATAATTTTTAAAATAATTATTTTAAAAAATCAAATTTTTTATTTTTTTTTATTTTTTTTATATTATTTTTTATTTTTTAAATATAATTTTTAATTTTTAATTTTTTTTTCTTTTTTTTTTTGTTCTTCTTCTTCTTTGGCTTGCCGCCAGCCACGACGACAGTTGGCAGCGGCCCGGCCACGAGTGAGCCTCGAGCTCGCCCAACTCGCCTACACCAGCGAGCTCGAGCCTCGCCGGGTGTCAGCAAGGCCTCCACCTCACTAGATCCGGCGAGCTCGAGGCTCGCCTGGCTAGTCACCAGCCATCGCCGTGCCAACGATCAGAGGAAGAAAAAAGAAAATAAAAGAAAATAAAAATAATTATAATTTAGGTTTTTATACAAATATATTTTTGTAAAGTTAAAGAAAGAAGAGAGAGATTGTGAGATTTTGGGTGAAAATGAGTTCTAAATCCGAACCACTTAAGATCCATCTATCTTAAGTTTTTAGTTATTAAACCCATTTAACTAACTTCTTCAAAAAACAAGTGACCCATATATAACCCATTTATGATTTAAACATATATGGGTCTATGACTCATTTTGCCACCTCTAATATTCATTTTGACATGCACTAGAAACTAACAAGAGAGGAAAAAGAAAAGTAGGAGGCTTAAAACACACTCTCTTTATTGCTGTGAACGTATTTTCTTCTGTCCATCTGATAATCTGAAGTAGTTCTTCAAAGTAGGGCAAGTTTCTCCAGCTCTCTAACTCTAATGGTACACATGCCCATGATAATCAACAATGGCTTCAACCAAGATAAGATACAAGAAATTGGTTAGCAAGAAGGGGGCAAGGATTACCTGCTAAACAAGCTCCTTTTCACATCGTCGGAATGTTCTCTTGAACCAAAGCATGGTGATCATCGTTGTAATTGAAACTTTCTCAATGGCCTTATCCATTGCCCGGAAGTAAGAGACCCTCCAAGATCCCAAAAACTACAGGACGCTACAAAATCCTAGAAATCCCACTGTAAAACCAGGTCCCAATCCCGCATAGAACCAATTGCGGATATCCAAATCACCTTCGCTAGGCTTATCTCCTCCAGAATTATCACCGTCGCGCCCATCACTACCGAGTGGCTTGTCTCCAGGACAAGTATTCAGAAGAGGAGCTCCACAAAGCCTATCATTGCCGCGATAAACGGATTCATCGTCCACGGTGCACAAATGATTGCCAGACGGAATAGGGCCAGAGAGTCTATTGAAGGACAGATTGAGATGACTAAGGAAGTTAATGCTGGATATGCCCGAAGGGATGGTACCCGACAATTTTTTTTTGGAAAGATCAAGAGATTCTAAGTTTTTCAGGTCACCAATATTTGAGGGGATATATCCACTCAAATTTTTCTGAGAGAGGTTCAGATTTTCAAGTTTAGTGAGCTTAGTGAACTCTTGTGGTATTTGCCCATCCAACATGTTTCTTGAAAAGATCGATTGAGTAGAAGTATTCAAGCGTAATTCCATAGATTTGGCTAATTCCCTTTGTGTTAACCATAACATCAACACCAAACATAATAAATAAATAAAAAAAGCCTCATCCACATTAGCCATAGACAAGATCCCGTCAAAACAATTGGGAATGGATCCAGAAATGTAATTCTGTGCTGGGCTCAAGAATTTGAGATATTTAAGTTGGCAATATTGGGGAGCAATGCCCCCAACAAAGCAATTTTTCTCTAAATTGATCACTGCCAAATCTGGAGATTGTGGCCCAAATGGCGGTAATCTACCTGTGAATTCATTGTCGCTGAGATCAAGGACAAATATATTCGGCATATTTGACAAACAGTTTGGGATTTCTCCAGTAAAGCCATTCATGTGTAGGCTAAGAACGCTCAATGATGAAAGATGGCACAGGGATTTTGGAATCTGGCCATTTAACTTGGTATCCCCAAAATACAAATATTCCAACACTCGCGATGCTCCCCAACATCGAGGAAGTTTCCCAGACAGTTGATTCTTTGAGAGACTAATTCCATGCAGCCAATTTAACTTACACAAAGAACTTGGAATGCCACCGATGAGATTATTACCCTTAAGTCTCAATTCTGTTATCTGTGGCATCTTATCTCTAATATCTTGGGGAACTTGGCCTCTTAGAATGTTGCTTGAGATATCTAAAACTTCAATGTTAGAGAAAATGTCATAGAGCCAATTAGGAATGTCATCTAAGATACTCGCATTTGACATCGCCAACGCGGTGACATTCCACTGTGTTTGAAGCCATTTTGGAAATTCAAGTCCCACTTTACAATCTGACAAATCAATCTAGCAAATTTGAAATGGTGGAACCCAAGCAGAGCTCATTTAATATGAGCTTATTGGAAGAAATGTCTAAGTTGGTCAAGCTTTTGAGATTTTCAAATTGAAGTTCGCCAACAATGCCATACAATAAATTATACCCCAGATTAAGCTTCGTTAGATTAGATAGTTTCCCAATGCTCTTTGGAATAGTCTCACTCACTTTGTTAGAATTTAGAATACAACTTTTTTAGAGATGATAGCTCCCCCAAATTGGCAGGAATAGAACTAGAAATCAAGTTCAATGAAAGATCAAGGTACTCTAATTCTTTGAAATCTCTGAATTGATTTGGCAGGCCACTGCAAAAATTATTGGAAGAAACATTAAAGATCTTCCACTTACTTTGTACGCAATCAAGTGAATTGCCTAAAATGTCGGAGATATTCCCATTGAAGAAGTTGCTGTATAATATTACCACTTGCAGTTTGGAAAGACTGCTCAAATTTTTGGGAAAATCACCATGTTGCCAATTCTCAAACACATCAAAGAAGACAAGCCTTTGATTATTCTCTATGATTGTCGTGGGAAAAGGGCCTTCGATACCAGAGGAAAAATCGTTGTAGCCATAGCAGTTTGGACAAATCAATATGTTCTAGTTTGCTAAGGTTATAGATCCATGGGGGAATAGAACTTAGACTATTGGCCTTGATGTTGAGAAATCTAAGAGATGTGAAATTGGCTTGCAAGGAGCTAGATATAACTTGCAAGCCACAACTACTTAATTCTAAAGATTGCAAAGATGGTAGCATGTTAATGGAACCAAACCAATCTTTGACCCTAGAAAGGTCAACACCGGACATGCGAAAATATTTCAAGGAAGATAATTTCGACACCCAAGCAAAGTTGTTCAAGGTTAAATAACCCATATCAGAGTTACTACTAAGATCCAAGTACTATAATTTGGAAAGTTATTCAGCTACCTAGGAATATCTCCGTTGAAGCCTGCATTTGAGAGGTTAAGGGTGCGCATTGCAACATTTCTATTCGGGAACTATTTTTTTGGAGAAATAGTTTTTTTCTATTTTTACTCGGGAACAATTTCTAAGTAAAATAAAGTGTTTGATAATTATACAAAATTTATATTCTTGGAATTAAAAAATAATAGAAATGTGTTTGGTAAAAATTATAAATATTTTTTTATTTATTTTTTTAATTACTCACAAACCGCCGACTACCGCCTGCCACCGCACAACCGTTGCACGATCGCTGCACGACAATGCATGATGACCGTCGCACGCTGCCGCACGACCGTCGCACGATCATCGCACGACTGCCGCACGACCGTCGCACGTGCTGCACGCGCATGACCGTTGCACAATCGCCACATGACCGTTGATCGTCGCCACCGACCGTCGCCACAAGATTGCCGCCCATTGCCCACCGACCGTGGGAGGGAGCGGTGGCCGGTGAGTTGTGGGTGGCGGTCTTGCGGTGGTGGTCCATAGCGATGGTCGGCGGTCGTGCGGTGGCAAGCGGCGATCGACGATGGATAATGGTGGTCGGTGGTCATCAGCTAGTGGGTTGTGGGCGGCGACCGGTGGGCTACGGGCGGTGGCAATCGTCGCTAGCCATCGTCGTGTCGGCTGCCGACGATGGCCGTAGGCAACAGGAGGTGGCCGACAATTGGCAGATAGCCGGCGGTGGTCGCAACAAGGAAGAAGAACAAAAGAAAAATAGAAAAGAAAAAAAAAACTTGTTTCTAGAAATTGTTTCTAGGAACAAGAAACTACTTTTTTTTGTTTCTTGTTTTTGTTCCAAATCTATTCCCAAGCCACTTTTCTATTCTAAGGAATAGAAAAATAAGTTGGCGTTACCAAACAGATTTCTATTCTTTTTTTGTTCCAAAAAACAAAAGAACATAAATCGGGAGAAATAGAAACGTTACCATGCCAGCCCTAAGATACTCTAGCTTCTTAAGAGAAGCAAAAAATGTTGGGAATTTTTGGGTTGAAAAGTTGTTTCCATTGAGGTCTAGATACTTCAAATACTTCAGATCAGTTAAAGAATGAACTATATTACCTTCTAGCATGCACTTATCTGAAGGGACAAAGATGTTAGTAAATATCTCTTCTATATATGACTTACAAACATCAAGCTTCAGGGCATGGCCGGTTTTCTTGTTGCATTCAACTCATTCCCACTTGCAACATTCCTCTCCGGTCCATGAGGACAGGCGTCTTGAAGGATCTGTGAGACCATGCTTGAACTTTAGAAGAGCTTCCCTCTCTGCACTAATACAGCTTACACTGGTTAAAGTGTTGGAATGACTGGATTCAATTACTTGAATGACAAAGATTGCCCATAGGATAGTAGACACAAGGCCATCATAAGACGCCATAGGTTCTTGGGACTTGAGAACAAGTACTGCTTCAATCAAATGGATAATCGTCTTTGATATATGAAAAAAGAGTCATTATATAACATTAATGAGGTCATTTTGTAACCAATGTCCACCATGATTTTCTAAAGGACAACTCTAAGGGTGCGTATGGCAATGTTTCCATTCCGGGAAACTATTTTTTTCAAAAATAGTTATTTTTTTATACTTCTACTCCGGGAACAATTTCTAAGTAAAATAAGATGTTTGGTAATTATACAAAATTTATATTCTTGGAATTAAAAAAATAAAAATGTGTTTAGTAAAAATTTATAAATTTTTGTATTTATTTGTCTTTTTTAATTACTCACGAACCGCCAACCGTCAACCGCCGCCCGCCACCACACAACCGCTGCACGATCGCCGCACGACCACCATGACCGTTAACAACCGTTACCGATCGCACAATTGCCGCATGATCGCTGATCGTCACCGCCAACCGCCTCCGCAGGATTGCCACCCACAGCCCACCAACCGCAGGAGGGGGCGATGGCCTGTGAGTTATAGGTGGTGGTCTTGCGGTGGTGGTTTGCAGCGACGGTCGGTGGTCATGCGGTGGCAAGTGCGCGATCGTGCGGCAATCGGAGACGGCGGGCTAGCGAGACGGTGGCGATCGTCAGCTGGTGGGCTATGGGCAGCGGCCGGTGGGCTACAAGCGGCAGCAACCGTCGCTGGCCATCGCCAACAATCGGCTGCCAACAATGGCCACGACAGTAAGAGGTGGCTGACGGTTGGCCACAGCAAGGAAGAAGAACAAAAGAAAAATAGAAAAGAAAAAAAAAACTTATTTCTAGAAATTGTTCCCGAGAACAAAAAGTTACTTTTTTTTGTTTCTTGTTTCTATTTCAAATCTATTCCTAGCCACTTTTCTATTCCGGAGAATAAAAAAATAAGTTGGTGTTACCATAGAAATTTATGTTCTTTTTTTGTTCGAGGAACAAAAGAACAAAAATCGGGAGAAGTAGAAACGTTACCATGCAGGCCCTAAGATACTCTAGCTTTTGAAGAGAAGCAAAAAACATTGGGATTTTTTTGGTTGAAAAGTTGTTGCCACTGAGGTCTAGATACTTCTAATACTTCATATTAGTTAAAGAAGGAACTATGTTACCTCCTAGCATGCACTTATCTAAAGGTACAAAGATGTTAGTAAAGATCTCTTTTATACATGACTTATGAACATCAAGCTTCAAGACATGGCCAATTTTCTTGTTGCATTCAACTCCTTCCACTTGCAACATTCCTCTCCAGTCCATGAGGACAAGTGTCTCGAAGGATCTGTGAGACCATGCTTGAAATTTAGAAGAGCTTCCCTCTCTGCACCAATATAGCATACACTGGTTGAAGTGTTGGAATGATTGGATTCAATTACATGAATGACAAAAATTGCCCATAGGACAGTAGACACAAGGCCATCATAAGACGCCATAGATTCTTTGGGACCAGAGAGCAAGTATTGTTTTAATCAAGTGGATAATTGTCTTTGATATACCAAAAAAAGAGTCATTATATAATATTGATGCGATCATTTTGTAATCGATGTCCACCATGATTTCCTAAATGACAACTCTAAAGGTGCGCATGGCAACGTTTTTATTCCGGTGAACTATTTCTTTTCAAAAATATGTTTTTTTCTATTTCTACTCTAGGAACAATTTTTGAGTAAAATAAGGTGTTTGGTAATTATACAAAATTTATATTCTTGGAATTAAAAAAGAATAAAATGCGTTTGGTAAAAATTTATAATTTTTTGTATTTATTTGTCTTTTCTAATTACTCACGGACCGTCGATCGCCACCTCCGCCGCACGATCGTCGCACGACTGCCGTCGTACGATCGCCAACCGCCGCACAATTGCTACAAGACCGCCGATCGTTGCCGCCAACTGCCATCGCAGATTGCCACCCACAGCCCACCGGCCATGGGAGGGGCGGTGGCTAGTGAGCTGTGGACGGCGATCTTGTGATGGCGGTCCGCAACGATGGTCGGCGGTGGCGGCGGTCGTGCGGCGGTTGGCAATGACAGGCTGTCGGCGGATGATGGCGATCGTTAGCTAGTGGGCTATGGGCGGTGGCCGATGGGCTATGGGCGGCGGCGGCAACCGTCGCTAGCGGTCGGCTACTAATAGTGGCCATGGGCGACAGGAGGTGGCCGACGGTTGGCCGCAACAAGGAAGAAGAACAAAAGAAAAATAGAAAAAAAAAAAAAATTATTTCTAGAAATTGTTCCCGAGAATAAGAAGTTACTTTTTTTTTCTTGTTTATGTTCCAAATCTATTCCCTGGCCACTTTTCTAATCCGAGGAATAGAAAAATAAGTTAACATTACCAAACAGATTTCTGTTCTTTTTTCATTCCGGGGAATAAAAGAACAGAAATCGAGAGAAATAGAAACGTTACCATGCCACTTGCCGTTGCACATGCACATGGCAATGTTTCTATTCCGGGGAACTATTTCTTTTCAGAAATAATTTTTTTCTATTTCTACTCCAGGAACAATTTCTGAGTAAAATAAGGTGTTTGGTAATTATACAAAATTTATATTCTTGAAATTAAAAAATAATAAAAATGCGTTTGGTAAAATTTATAATTTTTTGTATTTATTTGTCTTTTCTAATTACTCATGGACCGCCGACCGCCTCCTGCTGCCGCATGATTGCTGCACAACCGTGGCACGACCGTCGCACAACCGCCAACCGTCACACGATTGCCGCATGATCGCTAATTGTCACCACCGAACGCCGCCGGGATTGCCACCCACAGCCCATCGGCCGCGAGAAGGGGTAGTGGCCAATGAGCTATGGGCGTAGTCTTACGGTGGCGATCCGTAGCAACGGTCAACGGTCGTGTAGTGGCAAGCGGCGATCATGCGACGATTGGTGACGGCAGGCTACCAGCGGATGGTGGTAGTCGTCAGCCGATAGGTTGTGGGCGACGACCGGTAGGCTACCGACGGCGACAATTGTCGCTGGCCATCGCCGGCGATCGGCTGCCAATTAGGAGGTGGTCGACAGTTGGAAGGTGGCCAACGGTGGCCACAACAAGGAAGAAGAACAAAAGAAAAATAGAAAGAAAAAAAAACTTATTTCTACAAATTGTTCCTGAGAACAAGAAACTACTTTTTTTTTTCTTGTTTCTATTCCAAATCTATTCCCTAACCACTTTTCTATTCTGGGTAATAGAAAAATAACTTGGCATTACCGAACAGATTTCTATTTTTTTTTTCCAGGGAACAAAAGAACAGTAATCGGGAGAAATAGATACGTTACCATGCAAGCTCTTAAACTATGGTTTCAAATTACACACTCATCATCAAACATCATAAAATACTATAGGATTGCATGCAAACATAGAACAAGAAAAGTACAAAAATTCATTTCAGATTATAGGTTCCAAAAACCTAGAATCTACCCGTCGAAATCAAGTCTGTAATTTTTGAAATCTAGAACCTACCTTATATACTATAAAACCATGTCCACCCTAACTTTTGCTGAAAAATCACTAACACGATAGTTTGGTCTAGGGATGAACGATTCCAGATGAAACTTAGAACCTACCTGTTGAAAAAGTTCCTCAATTTTTGGAATCAAAAACTTACCATGTATATCCTAGAACTTGGAACTTACCCTACTACAAATTCCAAGGTCGGTTCTAAGGTCCACTCAAGTTCTACCTATATTATCAATTGAACAAGTTCTACCCTTAATTACCACCACTTGCTACTATAATTTACTGACTATAAAGACACACAAATAATATTAACGTTAATAAAGTAAAAACCTCAATCATAAAATGGAAGCTCCACTAACGCTTCCAGATTATACACTTATCATCGAATAGTATGGAATATCGCAAAATCGCATGAAGACATGAATCAAGGAAAACATTAGAACTTATTCTAGGTTCTAGGTTATAGGTTACAGGTTTTAGATTCTAGGTTCCTCCAATTAAAAACTTGAAATATACCCATCGAAATAGGTTTCTCATTTTTTAGAACCTTGAACCTACTCTATATACCTTGGAACCTGGAACTTACAGGTTCCTATCGGTTCGGTTCTCAACTTTCAGATTCTACCTAGAACCATGCTCACCCTCAGTCTAGTCATCGCTTGTTGTCCTATATGGCTAGAACGATTGGCTAGAATGATTACATTGAAATTTCACGCAAAGGTAGTAGACTGAATTGGCTTATATTCGTACAATAACTTGAGGACCGATTGGACAATTTCCCCACTATATTACTGTTTTATCGAATTCTTTGAAACATGTTATCATTTAATATATTAACAAGAAGCATGGGCTTTGCAAAGAATTTCTTGAATGTATGTTGTAATAAAACATACTGTAGGGTTGATTCATCATAATTCTTATAGTATTATTTATTTAAATTTTTGTTAATGAAATAATTGCTTACCTGATTGATTAATTATTTCTTATTTTGGTGAGAAAACTGATATTTTACTATTTAGAAACGTTATAGGTTAGATATTTCAAATTTACGAGGACCCGAGGCGAAGCCCCGGATCTTCGGTGGTTTGACATAGAATGTTGGATCATGTGATGGTATCTATGAGCCTTTACTACTTTCTCCTTATCTCAAAAAGGCTACTTAGAATGGCTGTTGGGCTCAGGTTGGCTTATTAAACTTTAGAGTTTCATAAAATTTTGAATCGACGCAGAGATGGTGACATCCCAAGTCGTACATGAAAATTGAAATAGGAGAAGTTATCGAGTGATACAAAAATGTCAAAAGCCGTAAAACGATTACCACCTCGAGGGCTCTTCTTAGGGGCTTGGCCCAAAATGGGCCGAGCGTGATCATTTCAAATAATGCCGAGTAGTGCAGTGGTAGAAAGTAGTCTGGGTCTCAGGGGTTCGAAAGACATCGATGAGGACGTCAGCGCACAAGCGGAGAGATTGTCGAGTGAAACATAACTGCAACACACACCCAATATGATCGCCAACTTGAGAACTCATTTTAAAAGACTTGACCTATATAGATAGAGTTGGAATGCTCGAAGAGATGAGATACTTATTTGGCTAGCTTGCAATCAATACACTATCCATAGCAATAATTAGACCCGTCAAATGGTGGATCGTCTGACCTAAATAGACCCATTTTGACTCATTTTAAGCAATGCAAATTTTGTAACTCATATCTATGCCGTATCCAACACACACACGATCGGACCCATTACTAAAATACCTCCATTTCTAACCCAATCTATGAAAACTCAAAGCCAAACTGAAGTGAGAGTGTGAAGTGAGTGAGTGTGAGATTGAGTGAAGGTGAGAGAGATTAAAGAGAGAGTCATAGAAATAGTTGAGTCCAACTCATATTGTGTTTAAATCCATTTATGACGAATTTACTCAATATAACTAACACATTTATAACTCACTTAACACCTACATGGGTTCAGAAATTTGTTTATAACACATTTTGACAGGTCTAACAATGATATAGTTAATCCAATCAAATATTTTAGCTTTTTGAGATTTTTATGCAACAAGGATGATGACTGGACCTTTTTGACATCACAATAGTCAATTGATCTCTTCTTCGTTGTTATTGCAACTCGTGATAACCATCGAAGAACGTTCTCACTTTACCCCTCTTACTGCAGTTTCTCTAGGGATGGTCATGTCATCAACAGATTATGTTCATGATTACAACTATCTCAGCTACTCTAATTCGTGACCGTTTACCGTAAAAATCCCTAGTTTTCTCTCCTTTTCTCATCAGTCTCTTTGATGGGTGTTTCTGAAGTATTTACAAACCATATTTTGAAGGGAAATGTTTTGGTTTTGAATACACTAATTATGCGTAATCTAATTAAAGTACATGTATCTTTAAAATCAAGATAATGAATGAGCAAATAGACTAGTTATGTGGATGGATATCAATATGGACCTTGTCGAGTTGATTTAGTGGCTAGGGAGTGGATTCATATGTGAATTATGCATTCGACACAAATTCGATCTCCCACGTCATAAAGTATAAATAATTCAATATTTGATCTATGTAACCGGGTTTTAACTTACATCTTATTTGACTTATGGGGTTGTTGGAGAATTTTGTAGGTTCGGAATATATTTATCTAAAGTGGCTTTTTTGTTATAAAAAAAAAATAGATGATAATCTGAGAGAATTCTACATGCCACATGTCGTCAGCATCATATTTTAGTTTAGTTTAAGATCGGGATACGGTGGAAGAATGAAGCCGCCTCTCTCTCTCTCTCTCTCTCTCTCTCTCTCTCTCTCTCCTGGAAAGTGAGCTTACTCATGATGACTTGCATGCCAAAAGATTTTGAGTTTCAGTGGGCTTGGAACAGCCTTACCTGGCCCACTTGGACTTGCTTTATGGGGCAAGTGGGGGTGAGGCCCACGACACTTTGTGTGCATGCGTACATGCAAAAGACAGCGTGATGATGTAGCTGCCGACAATAGAGCATTTTCGAAGCTAGTGACATGACATATCCTCAACGTTAGATATATGAACTTTGTTTACTAAACCTAATGGACTTTATTCAAACGTGTTATAAAAAAGAGTTCTCCACAAATCACCGACTGCATTCCTCAGTGCAAACTATCAGAAGTAAAGTATCGAGTGTGGTGTCATACTTCACGAGGCAAATTAAACTTGACCGTGAGAAATTTGTTTTATGTGATATATTTCTCGATCCTCTCCCTCCGTCGGTCATTCAGAGTCTTGTCAATCTAAAGTATTAGTTTATATACGTAACTCTAATTGTCAAATTTATGATGAATGTACCGACGTTTGGAAGCACCTTAATAAAATTAGAGATTCCTCTTCGATTTTTATTTTATGCACTATTGGAGGCTGTAAAGGCTTAGTTTTGGCGCAGTTGATTTGGTATGTGTCTAACATTAATCTTATGAGAAACATGAATTCCAAGTCAAAATATGATCACACGTGTAGTAGGGTTGGGATCTTTAGGGTAATGACCTAAGTAACATCAACACTAACATGCGACACGACACGTTATTTCTCGAAAAATAGAGAATTTCGATACGTTGAGACACATTATATATTAAATGTATATTTTTACATATATAATAAATTTTTATTTTTATGATTATTTCAATCGAATTAATTTGATTCAAATTCAGAAATAAATAAATAATAATAAAATAGAATGAATTTGCACTAAAAATATTAATCCATCATTTATTAAAATTATTAATTATTTCAATTTGACAAATTCAACTTCATTCCAATAATCTATAAAAGTTAGAGGAAAAAAAAAAACAACTCACATTCTAGATTCGTGTATCGACGTACAGAAGAGAAGAGAAAAAAACTTGGTGATAAATTGTGTATCGGGGACATGAGAGTTAGAAGAGAAAACTAAATTTTTTTTTCTCCATTTATTATTTTTTTTATTTTTTATTTTTTCACATATATACATTTTGACCTATCATTTATTGAATATTTTTAAAATTGACCTTGCATGTTGAAATCATATGTCAGAAACTCATATGTCAGAATTCCAACTTGAGTATCAGAAGGTATCAGAAAAGTTGACTAGGTGCTTGAATTTTCCAACGTGTGTTATTCAAGTATTGAAGAGTGTTTGAGAATATCGGAGAGTGTCGAACACATGTTAGAATATCCAGCACGATACAAAAGTTCTCGAAGAGTATTGATACTTCTTAGGGAATGACTAGAGGGGGAGCGGCGTTGATCATTCCTCTGCACCCTTTTATTGATTAGGAAAAAAAAAGCTGCAAACATAAAGTGTGCCTATGATGCGGATAGAAATTCGTTTTCATTCACCATCTAACTCTATATGTTAGTATAGGCCTAGTTAAAGGGCCAAGGCGCCCAAGCACTGGCAAGGGCGTTCAACCCTCGATATCGAATGCGAGGTGGTGGCGTTGCCCCTTCAAGTTCCAATACCCCACGCAGTCGACCAAAGCTAGCTCTCTCTCTCTCTCTCTCTCTCTCTCTCAATTGTCTTTTCTTCTCTTAAATTTCTTGTGTTTGCTTTTCTTTGATTTTTGGGCCTTTTTTTTCTTTGTGCTGCCGCGTCTTCTAAAAAAAGAAAAAGTTTAGCGTCAACAATTTTTGGCCACTCAAAGTGGACGGAGCTAATAAAAGTTTTTAATGGCTTTATAAGTATACGATAATTTAGATCTCGATTGCATTAATTAAAAAGGATTTGATAATATTTTCACAACAAGTATATCTAAGGTCTCCCAAAGGAGGAGAGACTCCAGAAGCAGCGATGGCTAGTAGGGCTGAGCGTGGTTCCCGGGTTACCGGGAACCGGAACCGAACCGGAGGAGGGTCCGGTTCGGTTCCCGATTCCAAGGGGCACTGGTTCCGGTTCCAGTTCCTTTTTTTTGAGAACCGGAACCGGAACCGATTACTTAGGGCAGAAAAAGCTCGACCTTGGATTTTCTAGTGACTTGTATGTGATATTCTAGTTGAAGTTTGGCTTCGGCCTCTAAATGAAAGTTGTAAAGGACTTCTTGGAGTATAACATACTCAAATTTGGGACAAAACAAACAAGTATAAGTGGGTGAAATCATTATTCTTTGGAAAGACTGGATCTGGAGATTTTGGGACCGACCCTTGATGAACGCATGGACTATAAGGCAACCTTTTTTTTGTCGAAATTTCACTTCAGTTTCTTAACAAAAGTTGTAAAGGACATCCTGAGGTACAACATATCAAAAATTTAGAGAGAAAAAAACAAGAATAGGTAGGTGCAATCATGGTCCTTTGGAGATGGTTAGATCTGGAATTACGGTACTACAAACAGGGATTTTAACCGTCCATATTTAATTTTTTAGGACGAATTTGACTTTGATGTTTTCATGAAGTATCTACCTTATGGTCTTGGCTATCACATAGTCGAATTTCATAATTTTTTAAGTTAATTTGAATATTTAATCGGAAATGTTCCTGAAACTGTGCAATCTGATGTGTTCGGATCTTGTAAGTTGCAATGCGTGGACTATATCATTTTGTATTAGGTTCTTTTGGAAATTTTTTCTGCATGAAATATCTCTCTTCATGTCTTCCCTACAACATATTTAAATTTCGTAATTTGTGTAGTTCATTTGCCTATTTAACCAAAAATGTTTCAAAAACTGTGCAAGTAGAGAATAGGAAAAGTAAATCAATTTTATCTTTTAATCCAGAGCCAATTGGACTACGATTTCTTCATGAAACTTGTACCTCTAGGTCTTAAATACAACGTGTCCAAATTTCAAAATTTTCTGCGTTCATTTAAGGGTTTAATCGAAATTATTTTCAAAACTTGTACCTCTAAACATTCTTGTTCTAGTGGTGTTTTATTTCTACTTTCTAGTATGCTATTTGTTTTGAAATTTCTAAGTATATTCTATTATTGTTGTGTAGTGCGAAGTTAATGTATCAAGATAACATGTCAATGGGAAGTTACCGTGTAGTATACGCGTACATTATAGTTTTTTTTGGTAACGTGCGCATACGTTATATTTTTTTTTGGTAACGTGTGTGCACGTTATAGTTTTTTTTGGTAACGTTCGCATACGTTATATTTTTTTTGGTAACGTGCGCATATGTTATAGTTTTTTTTGGTAACGTGCGCATACGTTATAGTTTTTTTGGTAACGTGCGCGTACATTATATTTTTTTTTTTGGTAACGTGCGCATATGTTATAGTTCAAATCTCAAAATAACCAAAAAAAAAAAAATGAACCTGTTGGAACCTGAAACCGACCCTAGAACCTGTGACAGGGTAGGTTCCAAGTTCTCGGTTCCCACGGGTAGGCTCTAGGTTCCTCATTTTGAAGAACCTATACCCGAGAGTAGATTCCAGGTTCCAGACGGAACCGAACCGGAACTTGGAACCGCTCACCCCTAATGGGTAGAGAGAGCGTTGCGGCTTGGCGAGGCTAAAAGGACAAATGGAGGAGGGATAAGTTTATTAACCAGTTCATTTGCGAGTGCAATGTGCACCCAAAATTTTAAAAAGAGCCAGCAATCGGAGGCCGCGCTCGATTAGGGAAAAAGGGAAAACACGACATTCCATGCTAATTTCGATCCTTGCCAAAAACATACTCCAATGGTAATCTTTCCCGCTCCTTTCTCGCAAGAAACACAAACAATTGACGCCCAAATCAAGCGTAACACAACACGCTTGAATCTGTGCGTCATTCCAATATTAACCAGACCAAAATATTTCCAAAGAGAATGTTCCAAAGACACACAAATGCACTTTCCTCTTCACTTGCTTCGGTCACCAGGCTTGTATTCTTCAGCATCCTGAAAATCATAACTAGATGATCTCGCCACCTCATCTTGTCGAGACGACGACATCAAAGATGGGGAACCAAAGTGCTCTTGACCCAACAAGGTCGAAGTAATGATGGGGAACTCCGCATCGCTACTTGAGAGAAGCTGCGCGTACTGAATCAAGTCCGGGTATGCTTCATGAGACGATGCTGTCGTTGTCACTGATGGATTAAACGGCATGGCATTGATGTTTTGTCCGGACAATGACGATAGATTGCTAGGAGGGTACACGTTCCTAGGGATGCTAGTACTAGTGTTGCCTTGAACTCGTTCGGGGAAATTGAGCTTGGCCTTGGTACCTTTGAATCTGAGGGCAGCGGTGTCATAGGCAAGGGCTGCTGCTTCAGCCGTGTCGAACGTGCCAAGCCCTAATGGCTTATACAATTTTTTAGCTATGCTAAAGGTGGATGATAATCAATTTAATGAAAGTGCTCGATCAAGAGTGTTTGTCTCTAAGAACAATAGAAACTCTATGATAAAGCCCTAATGGCTTATACAATTTTTTAGCACGATTTTTTTAACAACGATTTTCCCACAATGTTAAGAGAAGACTACCAAAAAAAAAAAAAAACATGTCTATTTTTGAGCTTTTTCATGACTTTATAAAAAAAATTATTTTTTTCGAATTTTTAATTAATTTATTTATTTAGTTATTTATTTATTTTTGTTGTTATTATTCTTACATTTTATTCTAAAATTTTATAAAAATATATTTTTAAATTTTTTATTTGGAAAAGGAATCCAAGCCAGGCTCGGGCCCGAACCGAGCCCGCCGATTTGGACCAATTCACAGGTAGACTCCCACATTGAGCCCAATTTGGCCTAGGCCCTAAAACAAATCAAAACTAAACCCCAAAAGCCCAATTCACCGAAAACGTCCAGCCCAGCCCGACTAAGCCCTAAACTTACTATGGCAGAATCAAATCCAACGCTAGTTCTATGTTTCATTGACACCACCCCAAGCCCAACTTCTATCGTGACGGAAATCAGCCCAAGATCCTTTAAAATAAACCTAAGCTACCATTTAGGGCCCTTTATGCCCTAGAAACCCCCTTTTCACACCATCCATGAGCGAACAACGCCACTCGGCCTGACCACGCTCCAACTCCGGCGGCTTTGGACTTTTAGCAATGGCGACGTCGCGGAACCTCAGAAACGGGCCTCCCCCAGCGGTGGAACTCATGTCGTCCGATGCCGGCTATCCAAACCGGTCACCAATATCGACGAACCAACCCACGGCAAACAACCAATGCACGATTTGGAGAGACCAACTTTGACCGACATCCCGCGCAACTATGGCTGCCAAGGACGAGATGAGTTACCCCGGGCCACCGACTGCCATGGAAAACCACTGAAACAAACAAACATGGAGAAAACAACACAAGGGAAGGCCATGGCACCTTAATTGATGAGCAAAAATTTCATAAAAACATACTTAATAATAAATGAGAGGATCAACAGCACTCCAGCCACACTAGCGTGCCTCGAACTCGAAAGAAAAGGCGCTGTGCTCACAAGTTCATCTATGGATCATTTCGTCGAACATAGGGTGAGCACGGAAGATATCGAGCATTTTTTAGAACTCGAACTCGGGTCTAGACCCAAAAAACATCACCAGGGAATGCTCGACATCAAGCACCAACTCGTTAAAAAGAAAGCGCTCGAGATCTAGAGACACCAAATTCGATCCTTCCTTGAAACAGAATAGGGCGAGGCAAAATGGGACTTCATGGGAATGAGTTTTGACTGCAAAATCCCTATCTGGCTCGGAGACGGCGGCTATAGGGCGAGCTCGGGAAGAGTCGAGCTATGGTCGACCACTTCGTGACATCCCCGAGCCGAGATCCTCAGGAAACTCACTGGAGGTTTGGTGCGAGGTTAAAATGAAGCTACAAACTCGAAGGCGTCGGCCGATAGTCGTCGGGCGGGGCTAAAGCGTGGCTAAGCTGCCGGAGAACTCCTTCTCACCCTTCGGTTTTACTCTCTCGCCTCTCTTTTTCAATCTCTCCCCCGAATTCCCTCTCTTCTTCTCCCTCTCTCCCTTTTTCACTCCAAGCCAGGAAGACGCTAGCTGCCTCTGTACGAACCCATGCCGAACGACATTCTCCGCGGCGGTCTCTGTACCATTCTCCGGCGTCTTTCGTCCTGTGTTGTTTGTCGTCAAGCTGCAATCCATGACAGAGAGGAAAGAAGGTGAAGGGAAGAGATAAGCGGGCCGGGCCGAAAAGTAGAGGAGATGGCCCGATCTGCATAAGGGAAAGTCAAAAGAAGATAAAGAAAAAGGAGAAGGGGACGGGCCAGCCCAAACCGCCCGACTCCCCTTTTTCAAGAAAAAAGATATTTTAATCATCTTTTTTTTTTTTTTAATACTAGTAATGCATATGTTCCTAATGTTTATACGCGATATAATTTAATAAAAATTAATTTTTTTAAGGGTTAGAAATTAATCTCTAATTTTTTATATAATTTAAAACCTAAATAAATATGCAAAATTTTAGTGTCAATAAGGTAGAACTAATTGTATTAAATTGACCGGCATATATAGTATACATATTTTGAAGCCAACTTAGTGTTACAAAATCGCACGTCGATTCTAGAAAAATAATGCTTGCAAACAATTCACCAGACAAAATATAGTAATAAAAGAACAGAATCAGATGAACACGCCAGAAAATTTGTTATCGAAGTTCACCTAAACCTAGGCTACGTCTCCGCGCAGAGGCACTCTGCGAATCGCTAGACTTCAGAAAAAGTTGGAATACAATGATGATCTTCTCTCAAGATCAGAACACAAAGAGATTGAGAACCATCATCAAGAAAAAACTCACTTTTTTCTTCTCTCTTTTTCTTGCTTCTCTATTTCCTTTTTTAGCGTCTTGACGGCTAGGGTTTTTCCATCGCTAATATAAAGATACTACTTTAACCTAAAAGGAAATCTAATAAAAAAGACAAAAAAAAAACCCTAAAAACAAATATTTGACTTCATCTATAACAATCTCCCACTTGAAGACAAATATACCCAAGCACCAAGCAACTTTGCATCCATCTTCTTCAAGAAATAGTAATTGAAAAACTTGTACCTCTGCGATACTCCTCATCAATCAGCATGGGGTAATACCAATAGTAGTAGTACAGAAAATATGCTTCTCTCTGTTGGAGAAATCTTTCCATAATATTTTGAAGCTGACAAAACGTTTCTATCAGTCTAGTCTGGATATTTGCAGACCGTTTGTTTAAAGTCTAAAGACGTTCTGATCACCAAACTCAGTATTCAAGACTCAAGACTTAAGACTCAAGACTATTCTCATTGACAGTCTTTCTGATCCAGTGACGAAGGAAATCTAGAGCCGAAGTATATGGTTGAGGATTCAATCCTATCCTCTGGAGAAGATCTCTTGGTTGGATAAATATATCGGATTCTTTTATTTAGATCAATTGAAGATCCAGTGATCGATGAAATATTCTTGGAATGTTCTATTTTTGGAAACCAAGATCCTGATTGAATGGGTGAACAGGATTGATGGGCTATCGTTAGGTTCCTTTTATAGCTCGAATAATCTTCTTGATTGATTCCGTCCAACGGGTAGATTGGAGGAATTCCTTTGGTAAGTGCCAACGGTATGATGGCATAAAGGAGTATAAAAAGGAAGTCGTTCTAGTTGTGTTAGTAACGTGATCGATAGAGAAATTCCAGAGTCTGAAGCATCTTAATTATTAGTCGATTCATTCTAAGCGAAATTGTATACACAGAGAGTGTCTATACTTGGTGATACCTTGAGCAAGTGTGGTAGATCATCTACACCTAGAAATCAAGGAAGATCAACGCTGTAACATCTCTTTGTTCATAGTGGAATCCAGCCAATTGGCTGTCAGTGCAGAAGAGTGGACGTAGGCTTGAATCAAGCCGAACCACTATAAACCGCGTGTTCAATTCTCTCTTTCCTTTACTCAGTCTTACGTTGATTATTATTTGTTGCAAATCCTTCAACTGTCTAAGTATTGTGCAATCATCAAGAAAAATCATTTATATACCTATTCACCCCCCTCTAGGTACTCGTACTAGATATATCAATTGGTATCAGAGCTCGTGTTCTTACTTTATTTGAAGTGTTTTACTTCAAAGTAAAAGATCCATGGCTAGTATGCTAGCACCAGGGAACAAGATGAAAGCTTTCCTACGATCAAAGGATCCTCTGGAATGGGACGTTGTGGAAAGAGGAATCACTCCTACTGCTGCATCAGTCTCTGAAAGAGGGAAAGAAACTGTTGAAACCAGCGAAATGACTCAGGAAGAGATAAACGAGAGACAAGCACTCGATGCAAAAGCAATTTACTCTTTATATTGTGCTTTGTCACCAACTGAATATAACAGAATATCTTCTTGTGTTACAGCAAAAGAAGTATGGGATAGATTACATATCACTTATGAAGGAACAGATCAAGTGAAGGAGACCAGAATTAACATTCTCCTTGGTCAATATGAAGCCTTCAAAATGAAACTAGAAGAATCTATAACTGACATGTTTAGTCATTTTACAGATATTGTCAATGGTCTTGAGAATCAAGGTCAAAAAATTTCTGATCCCATGAAGGTGAACAAGCTACTGCGTAGACTCTCCAAGGATTGGAATCATATAAAGACTTCAATAAGAGAGACGCAAAGAATTATGCCACTATCTGTTGACGAGCTGATCGGAACTCTTCAGTCTTATGAAGTGGAATGAATTAATGAAGACGAAGATCCAAGAGGTAAGAAATCCATTGCATTAAAATCAAATGATGATTCTGATGATACAGATTCAAGAGATGATCTGGACGATGAGGAGCTTGCTATCATGCTAAGAAGGTTCAGAAAATTGAGTAGAAAAGGAAGAAGGTTCAACTCAAAGAAACAAAGTTTCCAAAGACAGCAGACCAAGTCTGTTGATGATGAGAAACCAATCAAAGATGTAGTTTGCTTCGAATGCAAGAAAAAGGGACACATCGACCCAACCGTCCTTTTCTGAAGAAGAAAAGAGGAAAAGCTAAAAAATTTCGAAAAGCTCTCAAAGCTGAAACTTGGAGTGATACAAAGTGTGAAGAAAGTGATAATGAATATGCCAACATATGTTTGATGGTACATTCAGACTCAGACTCAGATTCTGGATCAGACTCAGACAGTGAATTTGAGGTAAGTAATTTTAAAATTCCTGTCAATGTCTCTAAATACATTGATGAATTGTGTTTTAGTCTTAAGACTTCTCTCAAAAGAATTTCTGAACTTAAAAAGGAAAACTCAGCTCTAAAACAAAAGGAAAATATTTTAGAAGAAAGAGTTAAAAGTTTAGACTTGAATGTTTCTACTCTTAAAGAGAAAGAAGATAATCTTTTGAAAGAAAACGCTTTTTTAAAAACTGACTTATCAAATATTTCAAAGAAATTTTCGATAGGATCCGAAAAACTTGAAAAAGTTCTTTTAGTTCAAAGACCTTACTTCAATAAGTCTGGTCTGGGTATGACAGCAGAAACAATTCCATTGATTGATTTTCCTAAAGTAAAAGAAAGAATTAAGAAAAGACCGTCGAGAGAGGCTTACAAAAATCATTTCAAGAAAGTTTTTGTAAAGTCTATAGGTCGAAATGCTCTCGGGTGTTCAAAGTGTAATAGTCAGGATCACTTTGAAAAAGAGTGTCCTATGGTTTGGAAGCCTGTTAAGAAAGTATGACCTAATAATGTTTATCCTACTAACACTAAAGGACCCAAGAAAATTTGGGTACCAAAGAAAGCTTGAGACTCTCTTTTAAATGCAGGTCTCCGTCAAGAAAAAGGTAAAGTGGTATCTTGATAGCGGATGTTCAAGACACATGACAGGAGACTCAAATTGCTTCATAAAGCTTGTTCAAGTAAATGGTGGAAATGTTTCATTTGGAGGAAACGGCAAAGGAAGCATTGTGGGATATGGAACTGTGAAAATTGGAAATTTCACAATAAGCAATGTTTCTCTAGTGGAAGGAGTCAACTATAACCTTCTCAGCATTAGCCAATTGTGTGATACTGGTTTCAAGATCTCCTTTCAAGAAGGAATATGCTCTGAAATCAGTAAAAACTCTACTCAGTCATTCATGGGTCGAAGACATGGAAATATCTACCTCTTACACATGAAACTAAATGAATCGCAATGCCTAATCTCAATTCAAGATGAAGCAAGCTTATGGCACAGAAAGCTTGGTCATGTCAACATGAAGAATTAGCCAAAATCTCATCAAAGCAGCTTGTTCGAGGTCTACCCAAATTACCATACCAAAAGTCCGATCCATGCACACCATGTATTCTGGGAAAGCAGGTAAGAAATTCATTTAAGCCAATAAATCATGTCTCTACTAACCATGTACTACAGTTGCTGAATATGGATCTCTTCGGACCAACTAGAACCCAGAGTATTGGAGGTAAGAAATATTGCCTAGTAATTGTGGACGATTACTCCCGTTTTACTTGGGTATATTTCCTTGCAAGTAAGTCAGAAACCTTTTCGTATTTTGAAAAATTTGCTAAAAATGTTCAAAATGAAAAATGATGTGTTATCTCAAGTATAAGAACAGATCATGGAGGTGAATTTGAAAATCAAGATTTTACAAAATTGTGTGATGAATCTGGATTTAAGCATGTGTTCTCCTCTCCATACACTCCTCAGCAAAATGGAGTTGTGGAAAGAAAGAATAGATCTCTTCAAGAAATGGCTAGAACTCTTTTAATTGAAAGTAAAATTTCTTCACGATTTTGGGCTGAAGTTTCAACAGCATGTTATATCATCAATAGAGTCTTCCTAAGACCTATTCTAGAGAAAACCCCTTATGAATTATTTAAAGGTAAGAAACCCATTGTTTCATACTTTCATGTGTTCGGTTGCAAATGCTTTATATTGAAAAATGCAAAAGATCGAGTTGGTAAGTTTGAAGAAAGATCAGATGAAGGCATCTTCCTTGGATATTCTACATTAAGCAAAGCCTACAGAGTCTATAACAAGAAGAGCCAGTCTGTGGAGAAGTCAATGAATGTCAAATTTCAAGACTCTACGCAAGATGAATCCAGTCAGACTCAGTATGAAGAGTCTGAACTTGCTCCAGACCCTCCAAAGCTTACAAATCAAGGAGTATCTCAGACTCTGGAAGACCAGCATCAAGATGTTCATGAAGATTCAAATAAAGAAAGAGATCATCATCTAGACAAATCAACTAGTAACTGGAAGCATAAGTCCAGTCATCCCAAAGATCTCATTATCGGCAAAATTAATGAAGGAATTCGCACCAGATCCAAAAGACGTGAAGAGTCTAGTGTTGTGGCTCTCATTTCTAAAATTGAACCAAAAAGCATAAAAGAAGCTTTATCTGATGAAAGCTGGATCGAAGCTATGCAAGAAGAGCTCAGACAGTTCAACATTAATGATGTTTGGGAATTGACATCTAAACCGAAAGGTAAAACTGTTATTGGAGCCAAATGGGTGTTCGAAACAAGATGAATGAAAAAGGAAAAGTCGTACGAAACAAAGCAAGACTCGTAGCAAGAAGAAGGAATAGACTATGATGAGACTTACGCTCCTGTAACAAGGTTAAAAGCTATTCGACTATTACTTGCGTTTGCTTGTTATAAAAATTTCAAGTTATTCCAAATGGACGTCAAAAGTGCTTTCCTAAATGGATTTATCCAAGAGGAAGTATATGTGGAGCAACCACCTGGGTTTGAAGACCTAAAGAAGCCAGATTCAGTCTTCAGACTGAAAAAGGCTTTATATGGTTTAAAGCAAGCACCTCGAGCTTAGTACGACAGACTAAGTAAGTTCTTATTACAAAATAGTTTTGTCAAAGGTAAAGTAGATACTTTTATTTATCAAAAAGGAAAACAAAAGCTTTTTACTTGTTCAAATATATGTGGATGATATTATTTTTGGATCCTCTAATGAAAGTCTATGCAAGAAATTTTTTAAGTCTATGCAGGATGAATTTGAAATGAGTATGATGGGAGAATTAACATTCTTTATTGGTCTTCAAGTAAAGCAATTGAAGGAAAGAACTTTCATTTACCAAGAAAAATATGCTAATGATCTCGTCAAAAGGTTTGGATTGGAAAATTGCAAAAAGACTGATATACCAATGTCAAGTTCTTTTAAGATAGACAAAGATGAAGAAGGGAAGAAAGTTGATCAAAAGCTGTACAGGAGCATCATTGGTTCACTTCTTTATCTAACTGCTTCTAGACCTGACATTTTGTTGAGTGTTTACATCTGTGCTAGGTTTCAATCAGATCCTAGAGAATCCTATCTTAGTGCTGCTAAACGTATCATTAAATACGTTGCTTCATCTTCAAGCATCGGTCTTTGGTATCCTAAGAAGGGAGACTTTAATCTTCCGGGGATATTCAGACACAAATCTGGCCGGCTGCAGAGTCGATAGAAAGAGTACTTCGTAAACTTGCCGCTTGCTTGGAAGGATGATGTGTCTTGGTTTTCAAGGAAACAAAGCACGTGGCTCTCTCAACAATGTAAGAGAGTATGTAGCTCTTGGAAGCTGTTGTTTACAAATTCTATGGATAAAACAACAACTACAAGACTTTGGGATTGAAGACTTATGCACAGAAATCAAATGTGACAACACCAGCGCAATCAATCTCACCAAAAATCCAATTCTTCATTCAAGAGCAAAGCATATAGAGATTCGACATCACTTCATCAGAGATCATATTCAAAATGAAGAAATCTCGATTCAATTTGTTGATTCAAAAAGTCAACTAGCGAATATATTCATAAAGCCTTTGGAGAAAAATCAATTCGATTTTATCCGTTCTAGACTCAACATTTTGAAGCTCGAAGAAGTTAAAGTCGAGAGACTCTCCAATCCTCAGACTCAGAAAATTGATGATCATCAAACTTTAATCTCTCAGACTCTAAATCCTCTGACTCAGACATTGATGGCTATAGACTGTAAGTTGCTCTTTTATCTAAACTCGAAAAGGTATGATCTTTTGTTCAATTATTTTGTAGTCTCCGTGAAAAACGAAATCTTGTCTTTTCAAAAGGATTAATTTTGGCAGTTATTGATTTTAAAAAGAAGTGTTCGTACACTTTTCTTGTGCCGATTGAATTTCCCCTTTTCAAAACTGGGTTATATATATACAGTTTTCATTTTCCAATCTTCAAAACCCTAAAAAGCATTCTCCTCCCAATCCGATTTCTACTTCGTGTTCATCTTCGAGAAAGTTGTCATCTTTTCTTGGGAAAGCAAGCAAAGGAATCTTTCAACGACAAGGAAGGATGTCTTCTTCGAGGAAGTCTTTAAGAATCGCGAACAGGGGACCACAGAGAATGAAGGAGGGACCTACCCATTTCGATCTCACCGAAGAGGAAAAATTATCGAGTCAGCAACAGAGCCCGATTCACTCACCACCACGTCACTCAACACCATCTACCCCACAAGGTGCGAGTCAACAACCGGAGGAAGAGATAATCGAGGACGCAAACCTTGTAAGAGTCCAAAAACTCTCTTTTATTTACAAACTCTACTGTGCGTTGAAAAGTACTGGGACTCCGTTGAAATACGTGGATGATTTTCTCAAAGATAAGCATTATGGAAATGAGTATATCTTTCTGAGAAAAATGGAGGATTTGGGAATTGCTCCCAAGGGTAAAGTAGAGGAAGCACTTGCGAATATTCCCAGTAACCCTCGCATGTCTGGACCTAATTCGACTGAAGGAAACGACGATGATAAAATGTTCAGTGATTTTCAACCTAGAATGGGTATTGCTGCAAAGGTGGAGGGAAAGAGGATGGAGTTATTTAAATCAAAGGAACAGGAGAATCTATTCTTCAGACTGCTGAAACGAGGGGTGATAAATCCTAGGAGTGTCGATTTCGATTTTTTGGATGCCGTTAATGTGAACTTAAGGGAGAAGTTCAAACTGCTTCAACTTGAGCAATTCTGCACCGATACCACAGACGGTTATGCGCAATTAACAGCATATTTCTATTCGAATCTCAGCTTTCTAGATGCGAATAGAATATCATTCAGTGTTAGAGACCAGGATTATGTGGTAGACGTGGACATGTTGGCGGACATAATTGGAGTTGAACGAGGACGTTATCAACCAGTCAAAGTCTCAGTTGCTCGTGCCTCAATGGAACTTGTCGAAGATAGAGATATCGAGGGAAGAATCAATTATTCAAGGATGCGTGCCTCAAATTTGTGCTGCACAAAATTGTGATCAATTGCATCAAGCCCAAGTCTACATCAAAGACTGATATGTCTAATTCCAAAGCAAAATTGATGTACGCAATCAACTCAGAGAAGAAGTTCTCTCTCCCTCACACTATTCTCTTTCACATGTACAGAGCAATGTCAAAGGACAAGGGTCAATTGCCTTATCCAGGTCTGGTGACCAAGATCTTCAGACACATGAATATTGAACCGCCACATTCACTTTGTGTTCGACCGTGCGATAAGATGGTGGTAGGTTTAAAGATGTTGACGAAGATGCGTCTGAAAGAACTTTCGAAGGCAATTGAGAAATTCATAGTGAAGACTCCAGTACCGTCTGCTTCAAAGAGAAAAGGGAAGGAGGCCATTGGTGCCCCATCTAAAAAGAAGAAAACACTCATCTTGGAGGATGAAGATGAGGAGGAAGATCTCACAATCACTGTCTTGATAAGGACCAGACGTTCTGTACCTCACTCGACAGAATTTCAGAAGAAACAGAGAGAAGAAGAGGAGCAAGCCAAGAACAAAGAAGAAGAAGAGTAGAGAGAGAAGGAGAAAGAAGCTGAAGAAGAAGGAGAGGAAGAGAAAGAAAAGTCTGCAGCTGAATCTGGGAGAAGGGGAATCAAGATACAGAAGAGCATGATCATCACTCTTCCCCTTTTGATGTCCTAGAGACAGGGGGAGTTAGCGAGCAAGAAAGGTCCACACCTCATGCTGCCATTAGTGAAGGTCTAAGACAATCTCCAGTAGATCCAGATGAGTTTCAGGCTTCTCAATTGCCTGAAGAAGGACACAATACATCAACACCAAATCTGCAAGATTATACAGAAGTGCCATCGTCTGCATTTACCCCATCTGAGAAAGCAAATGCAAGTACGCAGATGGACAATTCTGCAGATTTTCGTCATATTCTTGAGGTTCTTCGGAAATGCGGGGCCAAATCTATGCTCTGGATCGTGAAATTCAAGCCATGAAGAATGTTGGACAAGCATCTTGCTTTCCCGGAGGACAAAATGAAAGACCTAGCTCTACAACTTCAAGCCAATGCCAAAGGAGAGGAGGTAGCTCATCTAAGGGAAGACTTGAAGAGGCTAGAAGGCATAGTCCAGTCCATGGGAGATTTCCAGATCGTACGCATTCTCAAGCAAACCTGACTCCTTTCTCACCTTTTTTAATGATGACAAAAAGGGGGAGAGGCAATTTGACTTTAAATTTTTTTTTGTGATTATGTTTGTTTTTTAGTATAACTTGACTTGAGTGAACTTGAATTTGACTGAATTGGCTGTGGATTTTGATGCTTGACTATTTGCATTTATATCAAGTGTTGTCATATGGTATTACTCATGAAAGACTAACCAATTTTCTATGGATGCAGAATCTGGTTGTTTCATTAATCTTTATGAGATAGCCATATTACTTGAGAAATGTTTTTGCAGGTCAAAGTTGTTCAAATCTACAGGAAAGTTTTGTCGCCATCAAAAAGGGGGAGATTGTTGGAGAAATCTTTCCAAAATATTTTGAAGCTGACAAAACGTTTATATCAGTCTAGTCTAGATATTTGCAGACCGTCTCGTTTAAAGTCGAAGACGTTCGATCACCGACTCGTACTCAAGACTCAAGACTTAAGACTCAAGACTATTCTCATTGACAGATCTTTCTAATCCAAAGGACGAAGGAAATCCGTAGTCGAAGTATATGGTTGAGGATTCAATCCTATCCTCTGGAGAAGATCTCTTGGTTGGATAAATATATCGGATTCTTTTATCTAGATCAATTGAAGATCCAGTGGTCGATGAAATATTCTTGGAATGTTCTGTTCTTGGAAACCAAGATCCTGATTGAATGGGCGAACAGGATTGATGGGCTATCGTCGTGTTCCTTTTATAGCTCGAATAATATTCTTGATTGATTCCGTCCAACAGGTAGATTGGAGGAATTCCTTTGGTAAGTGCCAACGGTATGATGGCATAAAGGAGTATAAAAAGGAAGTCGTTCTAGTTGTGTTAGTAACGTGATCGATAGAGAAATTCCAGAGTCTGAAGCATCTTGATTATTAGTCAATTCATTCTAAGCAAAATTGTATACACAGAGAGTGTCTATACTTGGTGATACCTTGAGCAAGTGTGGTAGATCATCTACACCTAGAAATCAAGGAAGATCAACACTGTAACATCTCTTTGTTCATAGTGAAATCCAGCCAATTGGCTGTCGCATTACAGAAGAGTGGACGTAGGCTTGAATCAAGCCGAACCACTATAAACCGCGTGTTCAATTCTCTCTTTCCTTTACTCAGTCTTATGTTGATTATCATTTGTTGCAAATCCTTCAACTGTCTAAGTATTGTGCAATCATCAAGAAAAATCATTTATATACCTATTCACCCCCTCTAGGTACTCGTACTAGCTATATCACTCTCTATCTACTACCTTGATCATCATGTCAGCTGGATTCTTCGAACCATCAATATTTTGTAACTTTAACTCATTATCTTTCAATGATGACCTGATAAAGTGATAACGCTTCTTGATATGTCTAGTCCTTGAGTGATAAGCTGTATTCTTTGCTAAGTGCATTGCACTTTGACTATCACTCCAAAGTATACTGACTGGCTATTTTTGATGTAACTCCTCCATATAATCTTGTAACCACATGATTTCCTTGGAGACTTCTGTAATCGCTACATATTATGCCTCTGTTGTCGATAAAGCCACTACTTTTTGTAGTTGAGATACCCAACTCACTGTTGTACCTGCAACTGTAAAGACATATCCAGTGGTACTCTTACCACTATCCCAATCACCCAAATAATCTGCATCTACATAATCCTACAACTCTAGAGATGTACCACCATAACAAAGTAGTAATTAGAAGTACCTACTAGATATCTCAATATCCATTTAACTACATTCCAATGCTCTCTACCTAGGTTCTGCATATATCGACTCACAACTCCCACTGCATATGCAATGTCTGGTCTCGTGCTTACCATGGCCTACATCAAACTCCCCACAGCTAATGCATATGGAACTACCGTCATCTCATCTTTCAAAGCCTGAGTGCTTGGACACATATCATTAGAAAGTTTGAAATGACTCGCTAGAGGAGTTGCAACCGGTTTTGCCTTATCCATGTTAAATCTCTTTAACACCTAGTTCACGTAGTCTTCCTGCGACAACCATAATTTCTTATTTTTCCTGTCCTTAATGACTTTCATGCCTAAAATATTCCTGGCCTCTCCCAAGTCTTTCATAGCAAACTGTAATGATAACATCTTTTTCACTTCTACAATTCTCTTCATATTGGAACTAGCTACTAGCATGTCATCCACATATAAAGAGAGATACACAATGTCACCATCATCATATTTGCAAAAATAAACACAGTGATCAGACTCACAGTGTACAAATCCTTTTTCTTGCATGAAACCATCAAATTTTAGGTACCATTGCCGCGGAGCATGTTTCAAGCCATACAAGCTTTTCTTCAAGCAACATACCATGTGCTCCTTACCTTTGACTTCAAAACCTTTAGGTTGTACCATGTATAGTTCTTCATCTAAGTCACCATGTAAAAACGTTGTTTTTACGTCTAACTGCTCAAGATAAAGATCATCCACTACAACTATACTCAGCGGAACTCTAGTTAATGTCATTTTCACTACAAGTGAAAATATCTCGGAATAGTCGATCCCTTCTTTTTTAGAAAAGCCATTGACTACAAGTCTCGCCTTGTATCTAATACTACCATCGGCTTCATTCTTAACCCTGTACACCCATTTGTTTAATAAAGCTTTTCTACCTGTGGGCAACTTGGTCAACTCCCAAGTTTTGTTCTGAAGTAACAAGCTCATCTCGTCTTTCATAGCACACTCCCACTGCAAATGAGACGTGCCTGCCTTTGCCTCATCATAAGTCTCCGGTTCTCCTGAATCTGTATATAAGACATGGCTCAGAACAATATTAGCTGATGGATCAAAAATTACCTTTGGCTTTCTCACACGTGTAGACCTTCTCAAGACAGGTACTTCAGGGTCATTCGTTTGCTCCGAATCACTACGTTCTTCTTGAACTACCTCTTCACTGATAATAGGCTCATCTTGAACCTCTCTTTCAGGTGAACTTTGATCTACTGGAAACATCTTCACGGGCATTGTGTCTAATTCAACATATTCTGGTTGTACTACCTTCTCATGCTTTATCTCTGTCTGACGATCCTTGTACATCTTTTCTTCATGGAACACCACATCGCGACTGCGGATGACCTTATTATTCTCATAATCCCAAAACCTATAACCGTACTCGTCGCCACCGTATCCGATAAAGACGCACTTCTGGGACTTAGCATCAAGCTTTTTCCTATCCTCACTGTCAATCAAAGCATATGTAATACAACCAAACACCTTTAGATGTGAATAATTAATCTTTTTACCTGACCATCGCTCCTATAGTATTTCTCCATCCAACGCACTAGATGGATTTCTGTTGATAAGATAAACAGTTGCATCAACTGTGGCAGCCCATAAGTGTAGCGGGAGACCCACATGTAGTCTCATGCATCTCACACGTTCTAGAATAGTCTTATTCATTCTTTCAGCTACACCGTTCTCTTGAGGAGTTATAGGAAAAATCTTTAGCCCGTGCATGCCTTCTCAACTCAGATATTCTGCAAATTCCTTACTTGTGTATTCTTCACCATTATCAGATTTTAGAGATTTAATCTAATAACCTGTTTCTTTTTCTACCATGGTCTTCCACATTCTGAACATCCCGAATACTTCTTATTTTTCTTTAAGAGTATAGACCCAAGTCTTCCTTGTTGCATCATCAATGAAGGTGGCAAAATATCTCTTACCACCATAAGAGAGTTCCGAGTAGGTCCCCATACATCGCATGAACCAACTCTAGCTTCTCGGTCTTTATTTTTTCACCCATTCAATTGAAAACTAACAGCATTCTGTTTTCCATAAATGCAACTCTCATAAAAATCTTACTCAACTTTTTGCAAACCTGGGAGTAATTTTCTCGAGTGTAACTGCTTTACACATTTTTCACCATGATGTCCCAAACGATAATGCCAAAGAGTAGATAAATTACCTATAGTCATTGTAGTTGCAACCATATCACTGATATTGTCTCCTTGGAGAAGGTAAAGTGTACCCGTACGCTTTCCCTTTGCTAGTACTCTTACCCCTAAGGTTATCTTACATTCTCCGCAGCCAAAGGTTATTACCAAACTTTCTTGGTCAAGTTTACTGGTTGAAATCAGATTTTTCTTTAATTCCGAAATACGCCTAGTTTCACGCAAAACTAGACGTCCTCCACCTGAGATGTTTATAGTCACAATTCTTTTCCCAATAATTGGACACATGTGGCCGTTTCCACAACCACTTGTCCAAAATCTCCACTGGCATAATCATCAAATATGTCTCTTTGCAAGGTGCAACGAAAAGAAGCGCCAGAATCAATAAACCATTTATCTATTGTCAAGTCAAACCCTGCAGACAAACACAAGTTATCTAGCAAAGATTCATCGCTAACTACATTAGCACCTTGATTCTCATCTCGTTGCTTCTTTTTGTAGGCTTCACACTGAAACCTCCGGTGTCCGGTTTTGTGACGAAACCAACACTCATCTTTTGCAACCTGTCTCCCACCCCTTGATTGTGATCTGCTACGCCCGCTGAATTTTCCTCTACTTTTACTTCTTCCACGGTTCTCCACTACAAGTGCCATTGAAGATGTAGATGCAGAAAAATTATCTCCACCTAAGACTTTCCTTCGCATCTCTTCATCCATGATACTACTCACAGCATCATCAAAAGTTAAATCATCCTTCATGGTGCTCGAAATTCCCTGCACTACGGTATTGTAGCTTTTTGGAAGAGAACATTAAAAAAAAAAAATAAAGCTTAAAACTTCATATCTAAATTTATGCTTGCAGATTCCAATTGACCCATGACCTGCGTGAAACTATTAATATGCTCTGCCACAGAACCTCTATCAGATAACTTTGTATTAACCAGTTTCTTCAGCAAAAATACTTGATTTGATGTGAATGGCTTCTCAAAAATATTCGTTAGAATATCCATGGCTTCTTTTGCAGTTTTTGTTTTCGCGATGTGGTACCCTATCTTTTTTGTCAACCCTAGACGAATCGCACCTAATGCCTTTCGATCAAGAATTTTCCATCCGGTTTCTGCTGTCAAATCCACTTCTGCCATCTCAGGTTTCCAACCCTCAAGTGGTGCATAAAGATCTTTTTTATAAAGATAATCCTTTATTTGTAGTTTCTACCATCCGAAATTTTCTCCATTGAACTTATCGATTCTAATTTTATCTTCTGCCATCCTATTTGCTTTCAATCGAACGTCACCAAAAACCGTCGATGTTCTCGATTAGCCAACCCAGGCTCTGATACCAGTTGTTACGAAATCGCACATCGATTCTAGAAAAATAACGCTCGCAAACAATTCACCAAACAGAATATAGTAATAAAAGAACATAATCAGATGAACACGCCAGAAAATTTTTTATCGAAGTTCACCCAAACCTGGGCTACATCTCCGCGCAGAGGCACTTTGCGAATCCACTAGACTTCAGAAAAAGTTTGAATACAATAATGATCTTCTCTCAATATCAGAGCACAAAAAGATTGAGAACCCTCATCAAGAAAAAACTCACTTTTTTCTTCTCTCTTTTTCTTGCTTCTCTATTTCCTTTTTTAGCGTCTTGATGGCTAGGGTTTTTGCATCGCTAATATAAAGATACCACTTTTAACCTAAAAGGAAATCTAATAGAAAAGTCAAAAAAAGCCCATAAAAACAAATATTTGACTTCATCTATAACACTTATTGCCATTGCCAATATCTATTCCACTTGAATCTCTCCATCTAGTCTTAAGGGTGTCAATAGTTAAACTGAACCAAATCACGTGCCCAACTAATTATGAACTAAACCAGAAATCCGTTCAATTCGGTTTGGATCAATTTGGCTTCCAATTTCCCTTCACGCCCAAAATTGAATATGAATTGAACTAAGAAGAGATACTTTTAAGTTGGGTGTTATGTTTTTATTGATAATTTTGGTTTGGTTCGGTAAACCTAAATAATCTAAACCGGAAAAAAAGGGTTATTTTTCCATCATTCACGAAACCAAAAATGCACAAAATTTTGGTTCTATTTTCCAGTTTCTAACACCCCTAGTTAACCCCACACTTTCGTAATATAGAACAACGTGAATTTCAAGCCCCTCCAATCGTGGATGTCAAAAAATCAGGCGAAATGTCCTAATACTTGAGGAATTTTGACTTCATGGCCACCACTAGTGTGACACCAACGCTACTTGCGTAGTATATATTTTCTTGCTAATCTCTTTGTTACGTGGTTAACGGACAGGTAATTATAAACAAATTGTACACTCTGATACCAAATTTGATAGGATAATTTGAAGGTGAAAGTCACTCACGACTCACAATACTTAAGGAAGAGAAGGAAACGAAGTGGCTTTTTCTGTGTTTTCTTTTATTTCACTTTATCGAAAAGGATTAAAAGACTTGCTTTTAAATAGGCTTACAATAGGATACTTAAATGACGCGTAAATATATCTAGTATTTCAAAGAGATCGATTCCTAAGAATGTACAAAACATAAAACAAGACATAGAAACACAAATGAACACTTTGAAGGCAACGGTACAATAAAGACTTGTGCAGCAATCTTAGGAGCTAAACAAATATCGACATTAAACTTTTACATCAACAACAAGAGATCCAATCGACAACCACTAACATCAAAAACCTGATTAGTGAATCGGTAACCTCTTCGCATAATCAGCAACTTCCAATGAATTTGGTTTAATTAGTAACATGGACGGCATTGCTCTGGGCGTCCATGGCATCGTGCTTGTCGGCGAGGGCTTTGCAGAGCGAGTAAAATGGGGAAAAAACGACTGTTTCATCCATCGCGGGAGAGGTCGGGGAAGGAGGGAGAGAACGAGGGGAGAGAGAGAAGAAGCGAGATTTGCAGAAATGAAAACCAAGGGAAGGGTATGAGCCGACTCTAGCGAGGAGTGAAGAAGAAGATGATGATGGTAGCGGCGGCGGCGGCATGCAAGTCCTCTTGGCGATGCTGAGTTAAAAAAGATATCTGCTTTTGGAGAGGGAAGTGAGTGAGCGGGGGATATTTTTGGGATTCTTGTCATTTTTTATGGAAATTATGATTATTTCCATAGAGGAATTGAACATTTACATTCAAGCATTTAGTCAAGAAAAAGAAAAAGAAAAAGAAGACTATGGTTAGATTCTTGAACGTTACGAAAATTAAATGATTTAAAAATTATTTTTCTAAAAATAATTAAAAATAATTTGTTATTGATAATGAAAAAAATATAACCTAGTTATTTCAAACGATACAAGTGATTATTTTAAGAAAATATTTTTCAAATCATTCATTTATTATAAAACAAAAAGAGTCTTAGAGTAACAAAAAATTTATGCATTCTCTATTAAATGGATGATATATGTGCTTGAACTAAGCTGTGCAACCGAATGATTCCACAAGTTAATAGTTCAATGATAAGTGTGTAACTAAAGATGAATCTAATAAAAGTCCATAGACAAAATAACTTTAATTTATATGAATATACTATAGCAATCTCTCTAAGTATCACCTTTAAGATTGTCACTTAAGATCGTCAAAACGAGGCAAGAAAACAGTTTGATGTCCCAACTAGCGATATCGTATGTCCAAACATGGTAACAGTAGCAAAAACGTGAGGTTGCCTGAGTGCATTGTTTTTTAGTGGTATTGGAGAAAATTAGGGATAAGTGTAGAAACGAAACTTGTTTGGTTGATGGCTAATTGAGGACTTTGGTTTTAATTTTAGTCAACTGAGGAATTAATGCTTTAAAAGGCCACGATCAGGTTTCATGGTCTTCTTTGTGAAATACAAGCATAAAAAATGATACATGACAAATTATGAAATATTTCACGTGGAAACCATGTAGGGTTTTCAACTCTTGAACATCGATGGCTAGTTTAAGATTGGATTGGAGCCTTTTTTTTGAAATCTTCAGTTATTTATTCATTAAAATAAAATCTTAGTATCGCAGTTGATCAGTGGCCAAATCCTTAAGTTTGTTTCCGCATTTGTCCACAGAAAATAAGAATCATTAATCAAAATATTGACTGACAATCATGCGTGGAAGTAAACAAGCAAGAAAAACCAAGAATACTGTGAACACGTTATCAAATACATATTTGAAAATTTTGGTCTTTATTTTTAAATTGTGTTATGAAAAATTGGATCGGAAAATTATTTGGCCATTTAATTATTAGTAAGTTAATAACGAAATAATGAGTTTATCTATGTTGAGTTCAATAACAAATTATTAATTGCATTGATAGTGAAATAATCTGAATATATTAATGTTGCCTCTATTTATTTTTCCAAGATTGTACATTATTGTTAACTTTATTGGTTTGTGATTTTTTGTATAAAGATAATTAGTTTTGGATAAATGTATCATGCAATGCAAGTTCAAGTTTTTTGTGAGATGGAAATTAATTTTAGATAATTATGGCATGGGGTAACGGTTTGGCATTTTAATGGTCTTAGTGTGAGAAAAAGTCAGATAAAATATATAGCATCATGTTTATAACAATAGAGTTTTATATGAGCCCAATCCTAGTTATAATGTAAAATGAAGAAACATATCAACAAGCTAGGGAAGTTGGTATCCTAATACTAGCCCTTAAGTGGTTGCGTGAAAACATCATTTTTACTTCTTGATAGCATCGTTAAAAGATTCGCCAGTGGCTCAAAGAAATTATCGATAACACATTACCAGCCGAATAAAGTTTCAATTTTCACCATACTGACGAGTAGACTTGTCCAATTTCGACTCACACAATCGGCTCATTTTATACACATCTTATTTTATAGGATAAAAGCAAGAGATGATTTTGTTGTTTTTTTTTTTTAATAACCAAATGGAAAGAAAGAGTAGCGTTGGAGAATAATGAGCACAAAGTGTTTATTAGTTGAAGCTTCAATAGCAATCTTCCAACATGGAGAGAAAAACTATGGATTTATTGCACCACCAGCCGCGGTGGCTCCACTAGATAAGACTCTGCTGATCCTCAACGAAGAGGTGAAGGGTTCAAAACCCAGGGGAGGCGCTAGGTGTATTAAGTGTGACTTAGGGGTGGTGGGTCCTCTTGCTTAAGTGTTACCTGGGGGTTTACGACGCGGTTATCGGCTGCAAGCCGGTTCCTCCAGCACCAAAAAAAAAAAAAAAAACTATGGATTTATTGCAATCAAACTCGTGTTTGCCTTTGGAATTTGATAAGTCAATTTGTACTTCATCCACAAATAAATTCGTTACCACACAAGCTTAGTATTTGCCAACTGCATGAAATGCTGAGTCTTTTAAAAGTTCACATTCCAGCCTATTTCCAAAAGCATCAAGATATCTAAGCCACCGTCTACTTTCAAAAGATGATAGCAGAGAATATGCCATGGCTATCACTATAATTCTGATCAAGATGCTCGGGGTTTGCTGAAGTTTTGAACAAGGAGGAATAAATGAATTTATGGAGTTTTAACACGAATCAAAGATTTTTTTTTTTTTCCGGTCGAACAAATCAAAGAATTTAGAAGTGAAATTGACATGCAAAGAGGCTAAAGCATCTTCCAAATGACATCACGTCGATAAGAAAAACTCTAGGAAGGAAAGCATGTGTATAGCACTTAACCCTTTTCTGGGGTTGACAAGGACGACATACGACTGGTCCAAATACCTCAAGTTAGAAACTGTCCACTCCCACTGGAGGGTCTCTTGTTCAAAATGAAGTCGTGCCTGCAAGACCCATCATAAGTCAAGAAACATAGAGCCACTTTTCTTCACATTGCGAGGGAAAAAGAAAATTGAAGGATTTATGAGCAATGTCGTGCAATTATTTTCAATATTTCTTCCCCTCTGTCCGCTGCAATTTAGAAAAAAGAAAGAAAACGGAAAAACAAATTATGTTACGTTCGCCGTAAGTGCACTGTATTCTACAATTACAGTGCACCGTGAGACTTTTCCTCCAGAGGAATCATGAATATAGATGCAATTATTTTCTAGACTAAACAGGAACGAACTGGCATCGAAACTTTTGTCTGTTTTCACCACAATTAGGAGCCACTAACTGATATCGTTCTTTGTTTAATTGCTTGAGTGATCAATCAGTTTTCGGATGACCCAAGGCAAAGCACCGGATCTTCACTGGTTGACATAGAATGTTGGGCTTGAGTTGTCTTGTTAAACTTTTCAACCTCCTAACTTTTGTAAGATTTTGATTAATGCAGAGGTGGTGACCGTTGGGGAGTCAATCTCGTGACACTTGTCTGTTCTCATATAGTTAGCTGAATTCGTTCCACATTAACACGTTTTCATTACGAAAGTTCAGAAGACTAATAAATTGTATCATGCGGGTAGTTTGTCTCTTGAAATCTATTCATACCGAAGGCAATGGTGAAAAGTGATCCAAGACACCTCAAAGCCAAATAACGATTTTGTCCATGACTATTGTTCTGACGATTAATTTCCAAGTCCCTAAATGAGAATAACTAAAGTAGATACATCGTAGTTCTTTTCTATATTAATTTTGGGTTGCATCCTCGAAAGTGTACTAAAAAAACATGCTTCATCTCACAAGGTTGGAACTTCAATCAATTCCCTCATATTGATATCATTTTACAAAAAATTAATGCCCGACCCCTTTGAATGACGATTGAGGTTTTGAGCTCTCAAGTCCTCCATAAAAAAGGAGATCGTTGAGAGATACATTAATGTGAATGCAACAGGATTGCTGTCACCAACGAGGTTATTTTCGCAAAGTGACACTAGATGTAATTGCAGCATCTTTTTTTCATTAATTTGGGGAATGTTGCCTTTGATAATATTATCGAAGAGATCCAGCACTTCAATATTGGACAAAGCATTGGATAGCCAATCGGGAATTTCATCCGAGATGCTTGCACATGACATGTCTAATGTTGAAATAGTTCTCTAGGTTTGAAACCAGCTTGGAAATTCTGGTCCCACTTCATAACTGGACATGAGACACGTAAAATGTGGAAAGGAGGAGCCCAAGACGTGTTAACAATTATAACAACTTCATTCAGGAAAAGTGATAGCTTTGGTCAAGCTCTTAAGATTTGTAAAGTGGATTTCGCTTATAATGACATTCAAATCAATGTCCATAGCCTCTGAATTGGATAGTCAGCCAATATTTTCTGAAAAAATTCCTGCTTAATTCGTTACCTTCAAGATGCAACTCTCTCAGAGACGTAGCTCCCCCACTGTAGGACGAGAAATTGAGTCCCGTCACAGATCAAAAGATCATTTTGAAATTTCCAAATTGAATCGGCAGGTGACCACCGGAATTATTACTAGAAACATCAATATTCTTCAAGTTACTTCATCCACAAGCCAAAGCACCGTCTTTGGCATCGGAAATCCACCTACTTGAATAATAAAAAGTGCAGATAAGAGCTTAGACTCTGAAAGCTAATTTAGGACGACCTAGCTCTTCGCAATCTCCCTAGTTGGCTTTAGATGAATATATTTTCCCCACTTGATGGCGCAATTAATGGTCACAGACTAAGATCGATGAAGGGTTCTGGAGGTGTCTCTGGTAAGTATCGGCACCGGCAAAGGAAGTTCCACCAATTTACTCAGCCAAAAAAGAAAAACAGAGTAGAACAGAGCACAATCGGTGCAACTTGAAAACAGAGACCGGTGGTGATGAGTGGTGCCGGACGACTTTCGGAGGCAGCGGCAAGGACTTAAGGACCAGAAAAATCTTCAATTTAGAGGAATTTTCAAACATCGTATGAGTGGTGATGAGTGCTCTGCTCTCCGTCCTCTGGTTCTGTTGTGGCCAAGCGTATGGTGGCCCGCGATGGAGGTTCGACAGTGGCTTTTTTGTGGACTGGAGTTGACTGAGGCGAGGGCTGGTGATACAAGAATAGTACCGAGAATCAGCACCATCGATTGAATCAAAATCGGGCACCAGAGGAAGAGAGAGAACTTAGCTTCACTTTCATTTCGGTCCATCGAAGAAATGAAGGATCTGATCTCCATCGAGCTTCAATCATGGCTATTATTCTCGAAACTAGTGACGAAGCTTTATGTTCATTTTGATGAGTGTCGTCCTAAAATTGTGAAATCCGCCTGCATGGGAGCTCGAGGAGGTTCGTGCTCTCGTGAGGCTAAGGTCTGCTCTCGCGAGCATGTTCGTGCTGGTAAAATTATCCAAACGAGGGTTTCGATCGTGATTTTCAATCTATAAATAAATTATTAGCTGCACCTTGTGCACGTACATTATTCAATTTTCAATGACAGGGAACGGTGACCCGTCACGTTGAAGTGCACTATGTGTCGTGGATTTCCATAAAGAACCGGAGATGTTAGCGTGATCATCAATCATGTCATTGTATAGTTAAATGATTAGAAGCGTAGTAAGAAGTGATAAGGGAGACTTATTTTTAGGGCTTTTCAAAATAATTTAACCTCGATGGCGGTGATCATTTAGCTCATGCATCGAATAATCTTTCTAACAAGTGCGTTTAATATTGTTTCCTTGATAAGAAAATTCAGATGACATATCTAGCCCCATGCTTAAAGTAATAACAATTTCATTTTGCGCAATCTAGTTAAAATTTATAATGAAGATACTATATAAACAAATTAGGGAAATGTGCATCCTGATACTCGCCCTCAAGTACTATATAAACGAGGGTTTCGATCGTGATTTTTGGGAAAAGGTTCGCGACTATACTCAAAGAAATTTTGGACCACACTCATGCAATCAAGTCTTATTTATGGTGACAGTGCATTACATGTGTATCGCACTCAATACACTCCTGAATTTTAAATCACGCAGATTTCTAGTGGGGTTGATAAAAAATATGCGTGTATCTTCAACAATAGTTCCTTTCACATACTGGTCCATGCAACTAAACATATTCATTAAAGGTGTCAAACGGGTGGGTTAGGTCGGGTTTGGGTCGGGTCATTAATAGTCCGACCCAAATTGATCTAAATTAACACATTAACCCATTTATGATCCAATTATGCTTAATGTAAATTTTTTAACTCATACCCGACCCAACTCATACTCAATCCATTTAACTAAACTTAAGAAAGCTTATTTCTTTTATATATATATATATATATATATATATATATATATATATAATGGTATTGCTAAAATAATTTTATATAACACAAATTTAATGGACAATTTTTATAATTTTTAAAATAATTATTTTTAAAAATCAAATTTTAATTAATTTTTATTTTTCTTTTAAATTATATTTTTATTTTTAAATATAATTTTTAATTTTTAATTTTCTTTTTCTTTTTTATTTTTTGTTCTTCTTCTTCTTTGGCTTGCCGCCACCACGACGACAGCTCGGCTGGCCACAGTGAGCCTCAAGCTCGCCCAGCTCACCAACGCCGGCGAGCTCGAGCCTCGCCGGGTGTCAACAAGGCCTCTGCCTCGCCAGATCCGATGAGCTCGAGGCTCGCCTGGCCAGTCGCTGGCCATCGCCGTGCCGACAACCGGAGGAAGAAGAAAGAAAATAAAAAGAAAATAAAAATAATTATAATTTAGGTTTTTATAAAAATATATTTTTATAAAGTTAAAGAGAGAAGAGAGAGATTGTGAGGTTTTGGGTGAAAATGAGTTCTAAATCCAACCCACTTAAGATCCATCTATCTTAAGTCTTTAGTTGTTAAACCCATTTAACTAATTTCTTCAAAAAAACAAGTGACCCATATATGACCTATTTATGATTTAAATGGGTCATATATGGGTCTATGACCCATTTTGCCGCCTCTAATATTCATTCTGCCACGCGCTAGAAACTACCCTGAGAGGAAAAAGAAAAGTAGGAGGCTTAAAACACATTCTCTTTATTGCTGTGAACGTATTTTCTTCCGTCCATCTAATAATCCGAAGTAGTTCTTCAAAGTAGGGCAAGTTTCTCCAGCTCTCTAGCTCTTATGGTACACATGCCCATGATAATCAACAATGGCTTCAACCAAGATGAGATACAAGAAATTGGTTAGCAAGAAGGGGGCAAGGATTACCTGCTAAACAAGCTCCTTTTCACATCGTTAGAATGTTCTCTTGAACCAAAGCATGGTGATCATCGTTGTAATTGAAACTTGCTCAATGGCCTTATCCATTGCCTGGAAGTAAGAGACCCTCCAAGATCCCAAAAAGTACAGGACGCTACAAAATCCTAGAAATCCCACCGTAAAACCAGGTCCCAATCCGCATAGAACCAATTGCGGATATCCAAATCACCTTCGCTAGGCTTATCTCCTCCGGAATTATCACCGTCGCGCCCATCACTACCGGGTGGCTTGTCTCCAGGACAAGTATTCAGAAGAGGAGCTCCACAAAGCCTATCATTGCCACGATAAACGGATTCATCATCCACGGTGCGCAGATGATTGCCAGACGGAATAGGGTCAGAGAGTCTATTGAAGGACAGATTGAGATGACTAAGGAAGTCTATGCTGGATATGCCCGAAGGGATGGTACTCGACAATTTGTTTCTGGAAAGATCAAGAGATTCTAAGTTTTTCAAGTCACCAATATTTGAGGGGATATATCCACTCAAATTTTTCTGAGAGAGGTTCAGATTTTCAAGTTTAGTGAGCTTAGTGAACTCTTGTGGTATTTGCCCATCCAACATGTTTCTTGAAAGATCGATTGAGTAGAAGTATTCAAGCGTAATTCCATAGATTTGGCTAATTCCCTTTGTGTTAACCATAACATCAACACCAAACATAAAAAAAAAAAATAATAAAAAAAAAATAAGCCTCATCCACATTAGCCATAGACAAGATCCCGTCAAAACAATTGGGAATCGATCCAGAAATGTAATTCTATGCTAGGCTCAAGAATTTGAGATATTTAAGTTGGCAATATTAGGGAGCAATGCCCCCAACAAAGTAATTTTTCTCTAAATTGATCACTGCCAAATCTGGAGATTGTGGCCCAAATGGCGGTAACCTACCTGTGAATTCATTGTCGTTGAGATCAAGGACAAATATTGTTGGCATATTTGACAAACAGTTTGGGATTTCTCCAGTAAAGCCATTCATGTGTAGGCTAAGAACGCTCAATGATGAAAGATGGCACAAGGATTTTGGAATCTGGCCATTTAACTTGGTATCCCCAAAAAAACAAATATTCCAACACTCGCGATGCTCCCCAACATCAAGGAAGTTTCCCAGACAGTTGATTCTTTGAGAGACTAATTCCATGCAGCCAATTTAACTTACACAAAGAACTTGGAATGCCACCAATGAGATTATTACCCTTAAGTCTCAATTCTATTATCCGTGGCATCTTATCTCTAATATCTTGGGGAACTTGGCCTCTTAGCATGTTGCTTGAGATATCTAAAACTTCAATGTTAGAGAAAATGTCATAGAGCCAATTAGGAATGTCATCTGAGATACTCGCATTTGACATCGCCAACGCAATGACATTCCACTGTGTTTGAAGCCATTTTGGAAATTCAGGTCCCACTTTACAATCTGACAAATCAATCTAGCGAATTTGGAATGGTGGAACCCAGGCAGAGCTCATTTAATATGAGCTTATTGGAAGAAATGTCTAAGTTGGTCAAGCTTTTGAGATTTTCAAAGTGAAGTTCGCCAACAACGCCATACAATAAATTATACCCCAGATTAAGCTCCGTTAGATTAGATAGTTGCCCAATACTCTCCGGAATAGTCTCACTCAATTTGTTAGAATTTAGATACAACATTTTTAGAGATGATAGCTCCACCAAATTGGCAAGAATAGAACCAAAAATCAAGTTCGAAGAAAGATCAAGGTACTCTAATTCTTTGAAATCTCTGAATTGATTTGGCAAGCCACTGCTAAAATTATTGGAAGAAACATTAAAGGTCTTCCACTTACTTTGTACGCAATCAAGTGAATTGCCCAAAATGTCGGAGATATTCCCATTGAAGAAGTTGCTGTATAACATTACCACTTGCAGTTTGCAAAGACTGCTCAAATTTTTGGGAAAATCACCATGTTGCCAATTCTCAGACACATCAAAGAAGACAAGCCTTTGATTATTCTCTATGATTGTCGTGGGAAAAGGGCCTCGATACCAGAGGAAAAATCGTTGTAGCCGTAGCAGTTTGGACAAATCAATATGTTCTAGTTTGCTAAGGTTATAGATCCATGGGGGAATAGAACTTAGACTATTGGCCTTGATGTTGAGAAATCTAAGAGATGTGAAATTGGCTTGCAAGGAGCTAGATATATCTTGCAAGCCACAACTACTTAATTCTAAAGATTGCAAAGATGGTAGCATGTTAATGGAACCAAACCAATCTTTGACCCTAGAAAGGTCAACACCGGACATGCGCAAATATTTCAAGGAAGATAATTTCGACACCCAAGCAAAGTTGTTTGAGGTTAAATAACCCATATCGGAGTTACTACTAAGATCCAAGTACTATAATTTGGAAAGTTATTTAGCTACCTAGGAATATCTCCGTTGAAGCCTGCATTTGAGAGGTTAAGGGTGCGCATTGCAACATTTCTATTATGGGGAACTATTTCTTTTCAGAAATAGTTTTTTCTATTTTTACTCCGGGAACAATTTCTGAGTAAAATAAGGTGTTTGGTAATTATACAAAATTTATATTCTTGGAATTAAAAAAATAATAGAAATGCGTTTGGTAAAATTTTATATATTTTTGTATTTTTCTTTAATTACTCACAGACCGCCGACTACCACCGCCACCGCACAACCGTTGTACGATCGCTACACGACAACAGCACGATCGTCGCACGACCGTCGCCCGACCGTTGCACAATCGCCACATGACCGTTGATCGTCGCCACCGACCGTCGCCATAGGATTGCCGCCCATTGCCCACCAACCGTGGGAGGGAGCGGTGGCCGGTGAGCTGTGGGTGGCGGTCTTGCGGTGGTGGTCCATAGCGACAGTCGGCGGTCGTGCGGCGGCAAGCGGCGATCGGCGATGGCAAGCTGTCGCAGATAATGGCGGTCATCAGCTAGTGGGCTGTGGGTGGCGACCGGTGGGCTACGGGCGATGGTAACCGTCGCTAGCAATCGCCGGTAATCGGCTGCCGACGATGGCCGCAGCGTAGGAGGTGGCCGACGGTTGGCAGGCAGCCAGCGGTGGCCGCAACAAGGGAGAAGAACAAAAGAAAAATATAAAAGAAATAAAAAAATCTAGAAATTGTTCCCGGGAATAATAACCTACTTTTTTTTTTGTTTCTTGTTTCTGTTCCAAATCTATTCCCCAGCCACTTTTCTATTCCAGGGGATAAAAAAATAAGATGGCGTTACCATACAGATTTCTGATCTTTGTTTGTTCTAGGGAACAAAAGAACAAAAATCGGAAGAAATAGAAACGTTGCCATGTAGGCCCTAAGATACTCCAACTTCTGAAGAGAAGCAAAAAACGTTGGGATTTTTTGGGTTGAAAAGTTGTTGCCACTGAGGTCCAGATACTTCAAATACTTCAGATTAGTTAAAGGAGGAACTATGTTATCTCATAGCATGCACTTATCTAAAGGTACGAAGATGTTAGTAAAGATCTCTTCTATACATGACTTACGAACATCGAGCTTCAGGACATGGCTGGTTTTCTTGTTGCATTCAACTCCTTCCCACTTGCAACATTCCTCTCCAGTCCATGAGGACAAGCGTCTCGAAGGATCTATGAGACCATGCTTGAACTTTAGAAGAGCTTCCCTCTCTCCACCAATACAACTTACATTGGTTGAAGTGTTGGAATGATTGGATTCAATTACTTGAATGACAAAGATTGCCCATAGGACAATAGACACAAGGCCATCATAAGACGCCATAGGTTCCTTGGGACCTGAGAACAAATATTGCTTCAATCAAGTGGATAATCGTCTTTGATATACGAAGAAAAGAGTCATTATATAACATTAATGAGGTCATTTTGTAACCAATGTCCACCATGATTTTCTAAAGGACAACTCTAAGGGTGCGCATGGCAATGTTTCCATTCCGGGAAACTATTTTTTTCAAAAATAGTTTTTTTTCTATTTCTACTCCGGGAACAATTTTTGAATAAAATAAGATGTTTGGTAATTATACCAAATTTATATTCTTGGAATTAAAAAAGAATAGAAATGCATTTGGTAAAAATTTATAAATTTTTTGTATTTATCTGTCTTTTCTAATTACTCACGAACCGCTAACCGTCAACCGCGCCGCCCGCCGCACAACCGCTGCACAATCGCCACACGACTACAACACGATCGTTGCACAACCGCTTACCATCGCACAATCGCCGCATGATCGCTAATCGTCACCGCCAACCGCCAACCGCCTCCGCAGGATTGCCACCCACAGCCCACCAACCGCAGGAGGGGGCGATGGCTAGTGAGTTATGGGTGGTGGTCTTGCGGTGGCGGTCTGCAGCAACGGTCGGCGGTCGTGCGGCGCAGCATGCAGCAATCGTGCGGCGGTCGGCGACGACAGCCGCCGCCGCGAGACGGTGGCGGTCATCAGCCGGTGGGCTATGGGCGACGGCCGATGGGCTACGAGCGGCAGCAACCGTCGCTGGCCATCGCCAACAGTTGGCTACCAACAATGGCCACGAGCGGCAGGAGGTGGCTGACGGTTGGCCACAGCAAGGAAGAAGAACAAAAGAAAAATAGAAAAGAAAAAAAAAACTTATTTCTAGAAATTGTTTCTGAGAACAAGAAGTTACTTTTTTTTTTTTTGTTTCTTGTTTCTATTTCAAATCTATTCCCTAGCCACTTTTCTATTCCGGAGAATAGAAAAATAAGTTGGTGTTACCATAGAAATTTATGTTCTTTTTTTGTTCTGAGGAACGAAAGAACAGAAATCAGGGGAAATAGAAACGTTACCATGCAGGCCCTAAGATACTCCAACTTTTGAAGATAAGCAAAAAACGTTGGGATTTTTTGGGTTGAAAAGTTGTTGCCACTGAGGTCCAAATACTTCAAATACTTCAGATTAGTTAAAGAATGAACTATGTTACCTCCTAGCATGCACTTATCTAAAGGTACAAAGATGTTAGTAAAGATCTCTTTTATACATGACTTACGAACATTGAGCTTCAGAACATGGCCAATTTTCTTGTTGCATTCAACTCCTTCCACTTGCAACATTCCTCTCCAATCCATGAGGACAGGTGTCTCGAAGGATCTGTGAGACCATGCTTGAAATTTAGAAGAGCTTCCCTCTCTGCACCAATATAGCATACACTGGTTGAAGTGTTGGAATGATTGGATTCAATTACATGAATGACAAAAATTGCCCATAGGACAGTAGACACAAGGCCATCATAAGACGCCATAGATTCTTTGGGACCAGAGAGCAAGTGTTGCTTTAATCAAGTGGATAATCGTCTTTAATATACCAAAAAAAGAGTCATTATATAATATTGATGCGGTCATTTTGTAACCGATGTCCACCATGATTTCCTAAATGACAACTCTAAAGGTGCGCATGGCAACGTTTTTATTCCGGTAAACTATTTCTTTTCAGAAATATGTTTTTTTCTATTTCTACTCTAGGAACAATTTTTTAATAAAATAAGGTGTTTGGTAATTACGCAAAATTTATATTCTTGGAATTAAAAAAGAATAAAAATGCGTTTGGTAAAAATTTATAATTTTTTGTATTTATTTGTCTTTTCTAATTACTCACGGACCGTCGACCGCCACCTCGCAGCACGACCGTCGCACGATCGTCGTACGATCGCCAACCGCCGCACAATTGCTGCACGATCGCCAATCGTCGCCGCCAACCGTCGCCGCAGATTGCCACCCACAGCCCACCGGCCATGGGAGGGGGCGTGGCTAGTGAGCTGTGGACGGCGATCTTGTGATGGCGATGTCCGTAATGATGGTCAGCGGTTGGCGGCGATCGTGCGGCGGTTGGCGATGACAGGGCTGTCGGCGGATGATGGCAATCGTTAGCCGGTGGGCTATGGGCGGTGGCCGATGGGCTATGGGCGGCGGCAACCGTCGCTAGCGGTCGGCTACTAATAATGGCCACGGGCGTGAGGTGGCCAACGGTTGGCCGCAACAAGGAAGAAGAACAAAAGAAAAATAGAAAAGAAAAAAAAAACTTATTTCTAGAAATTGTTCCCGAGAATAAGAAGTTACTTTTTTTTTTCTTGTTTATGTTCCAAATCTATTCCCCGGCCACTTTTCTAATCCGAGGAATAGAAAAATAAGTTAACATTACCAAACAGATTTCTATTCTTTTTTCATTCCGGGGAATAAAAGAGCAGAAATCGAGAGAAATAGAAACGTTACCATGCCACTTGCCGTTGCATGTGCACATGGCAATGTTTCTATTCCGGGGAACTATTTTTTTCAGAAATAATTTTTTTCTATTTCTACTCCAGGAACAATTTCGAGTAAAATAAGGTGTCTCGTAATTATACAAAATTTATATTCTTGAAATTAAAAAAGAATAAAAATGTGTTTGGTAAAATTTATAATTTTTTGTATTTATTTGTCTTTTCTAATTACTCATGGACCGCCGACCGCCTCTTGTTGCCGCACGATCGCCGCACAACTGTGGCATGACTGTCGCACAACCGCCAACTGTCACATGATTGCCGCATGGCTGCTAATTGTCACCACCGAACACCGCCACAGGATTGCCACCCACAGCCCACCGGCCGCGAGAGGGGGTAGTGGCCAATGAGCTATGGGCAGCGATCTTGCGGTGGCGATCCATAGTGACAGTCAACAGTCGTGTAGCGGTAAGCGGCAGTCATGCGGCGATTGGTGACGGCAAGCTACCAACGGACGGTGGGTCGTCGGCCCGATAGGCTGGGCAACGACCGGTGGGCTACCGGCGGTGGCAATTGTCGCTGGCCATCGCCGGCGATCGATTGCCAACGGTGGACACAGGTAGAAGGAGGTGGTCGACGGTTGGAAGGTGGCCAGCAATGGCCACAACAAGGAAGAAGAACAAAAGAAAAATCGAAAGAAAAAAAAAAACTTATTTCTAGAAATTGTTCCTGTGAACAAGAAACTACTTTTTTTTTTCTTGTTTCTATTCCAAATCTATTCCCCAGCCACTTTTCTATTCTCGGGTAATAGAAAAATAACTTGGCATTCGAACAGATTTCTATTTTTTTTTCCAGGGAACAAAAGAACGTGTCGGGAGAAATAGAAACGTTACCATGCAGACCCTTAAACTATGGTTTCAAATTACACACTCATCATCAAACATCATAAAATACTATAGGATTGCATGCAAACATAGAACAAGAAAAATACAAAAATTTATTTCAGATTATAGGTTCCAAAAACCTAGAACCTACCCGTCGAAATCAATTCTGTAATTTTTGAAATCTAGAACCTATCTTATATACTATAAAACCATGTCCACCCTAACTTTTGCTGAAAAATCACTAACACGATAGTTTGGTCTAAGGATGAACGATTCCAGATGAAACTTAGAACCTACCCGTTGAAACAAGTTCCTCAATTTTTGGAATCAAAAACTTACCATGTATATCCTAGAACTTGGAACTTACCCTACTACAAATTCCAAGGTCGGTTCTAAGGTCCACTCAAGTTCTACCTATATTATCAATTGAACAATTACAGTAAATTGAAACCCTTAATTACCACCACTTGCTACTATAATTTACTGACTATAAAGACACACAAAAAATATTAACGTTAATAAAGTAAAAACCTCAATCATAAAATGGAAGCTCCACTAATGCTTCCAAATTATACACTTATCATCGAATAGTATGGAATATCGCAAAATCGCATGAAGACATGAATCAAGGAAAACATTAGAACTTATTCTAGGTTCTAGGTTATAGGTTACAAGTTTTAGATTCTAGGTTCCTCCAATTAAAAACTTGAAATATACCCATCGAAATAGGTTTCTCATTTTTTAGAACCTTGAACCTACTCTATATACCTTGGAACCTGGAACTTACAGGTTCCTATCGGTTCGGTTCTCAACTTTCAGATTCTACCCTAGAGCCATGCTCACCCTCAGTCTAGTCATTGCTTGTTGTCCTATATGGCTGGAACGATTGGCTGGAATGATTACATTGAAATTTCACGCAAAGGTAGTAGACTGAATTGGCTTATATTCGTACAATAACTTGAGGACCGATTGGACAATTTCCCCACTATATTACTGTTTTATCGAGTTCTTTGAAACATGTTATCATTTAATATATTAACAAGAAGCATGGGCTTTGCAAAGAATTTCTTGAATGTATGTTGTAATAAAACATACTGTAGGGTTGATTCATCATAATTCTTATAGTATTATTTATTTAAATTTTTGTTAATGAAATAATTGCTTACCTGATTGATTAATTATTTCTTATTTTGGTGAGAAAACTGATATTTTACTATTTAGAAACGTTATAGGTTCAATATTTCAAATTTACGAGGACCCGAGGCAAAGCCCCGGATCTTCGGTGGTTTGACATAGAATGTTGGATCATGTGATGGTATCTATGAGCCTTTACTACTTTCTCCTTATCTCCAAAAGGCTACTTAGAATGGCTGTTGGGCTCAGGTTGGCTTATTAAACTTTAGAGTTTCATAAAATTTTGAATCGACGCAGAGATGGTGACATCCCAAGTCGTACATGAAAATTGAAATAGGAGAAGTTATCGAGTGATACAAAAATGTCAAAAGCCGTAAAACGATTACCACCTCGAGGGCTCTTCTTAGGGGCTTGGCCCAAAATAGGCCGAGCGTGATCATTTCAAATAATGCCGAGTAGTGCAGTGGTTGGAAGTAGTCTGGGTCTCATGGGTTCGAAAGACATCGATGAGGACGTCAGCGCACAGGCGGAGAGATTGTCGAGTGAAACATAACTGCAACACACACCCAATATGATCGCCAACTTGAGAACTCATTTTAAAAGACTTGACCTATATAGATAGAGTTGGAATGCTCGAAGAGATGAGATACTTATTTGGCTAGCTTGCAATCAATACACTATCCATAGCAATAATTAGACCTGTCAAATGGTGGATCGTCTGACCTAAATAGACCCATTTTGACTCATTTTAAGCAATGCAAATTTAGTAACTCATATATATGCCGTATCCAACACACACACGATCGGACCCATTACTAAAATACCTCCATTTCTAACCCAATCTATGAAAACTCAAAGCCAAACTGAAGTGAGAGTGTGAAGTGAGTGAGTGTGAGATTGAGTGAAGGTGAGAGAGATTAAAGAGAGAGTCATAGAAATTGTTGAGTCCAACTCATATTGTGTTTAAACCCATTTATGACGTATTTACTCAATATAACTAACACATTTATAACTCACTTAACACCTACATGGGTTAAGAAATTTGTTTATAACACATTTTGACAGGTCTAACAATGATATAGTTAATCCAATCAAATATTTTAGCTTTTTGAGATTTTTATGCAACAAGGATGATGACTGGACCTTTTTTGACATCACAATAGTCAATTGATCTCTTCTTCGTTGTTATTGCAACTCGTGATAACCATCGAAGAACGTTCTCACTTTACACCCTCTTACTGCAGTTTCTCTAGGGATGGTCATGTCATCAACAGATTATGTTCATGATTACAACTATCTCAGCTACTCTAATTCGTGACCGTTTACTGTAAAAATCCCTAGTTTTCTCTCCTTTTCTCATCAGTCTCTTTGATGGGTGTTTCTGAAGTATTTACAAACCATATTTTGAAGGGAAATGTTTTGGTTTTGAATACACTAATTATGCATAATCTAATTAAAGTACATGTATCTTTAAAATCAAGATAATGAATAAGCAAATAGATTAGTTATGTGGATGGATATCAATATGGACCTTGTGGAGTTGATTTAGTGGTTAGGAAGTGGATTCATATGTGAATTATGCATTCGACACAAATTCGATTTCCCACGTCATAAAGTATAAATAATTCAATATTTGATCAATGTAACCGGGTTTTAACTTACATCTTATTTGACTTATGGGATTGTTGGAGAATTTTGTAGGTTCAGAATATATTTATCTAAAGTGGCTTTTTTGTTATTAACAAAAAAAAAAATAGATGATGATCTGAGAGAAATCTACATGCCACATGTCGTCAGCATCATATTTTAGTTTAGTTTAAGATCGGGATACGGTGGAAGAATGAAGCCGCCTCTCTCTCTCTCTCTCTCCCTCCTGGAAAGTGAGCTTACTCATGATGACTGCATGCCAAAAGATTTTGAGCTTCAGTGGGCTTGGAACGGCCTTACCTGGCCCACTTGGACTTGCTTTATGGGGCAAGTGGGGGTGAGGCCCACGACACTTTGTGTACATGCGTACATGCAAAAGACAGCGTGATGATGTAGCTGCCGACAATAGAGCAATTTCGAAGCTAGTGACATGACATATCCTCAACGTTAGATATATGAACTTTGTTTACTAAACCTAATGGACTTTATTCAAACGTGTTATAAAAAAGAGTTCTCCACAAATCACCGACTGCATTCCTCAGTGCAAACTATCAGAAGTAAAGTATCGAGTGTGGTGTCATACTTCACGAGGCAAATTAAACTTGACCGTGAGAAATTTGTTTTATGCGATATATTTCTCGATCCTCTCCCTCCGTTGGTCATTCAGAGTCTTGTCAATCTAAAGTATTAGTTTATATACGTAACTCTGATTGTCAAATTTATGATGAATGTACCGACTTTTGGAAGCACCTTAATAAAAATAGAGATTCCTCTTCCATTTTTATTTTATGCACTATTGGAGGCTGTAAAGGCTTAGTTTGGGCGCAGTTGATTTGGTATGTGTCTAACATTAATCTTATGAGAAACATGAATTCCAAGTCAAAATATGATCACACGTGTAGTAGGGTTGGGATCTTTAGGGTAATGACCTAAGTAACATCGACACTAACATGCGACACGATACGTTATTTCTCGAAAAACAGAGAATTTCGATACGTTGAGACACATTATATATTAAATGTATATTTTTACATATATAATAAATTTTTATTTTTGTGATTATTTCAATCGAATTAATTTGATTCAAATTCAGAAATAAATAAATAAATAATAAAATAGAATGAATTTACACTAAAAATATTAATCCATCATTTATTAAAATTATTTATTATTTCAATTTGACAAATTCAACTTCATTCCAATAATCTATAAAAGTTGGAGGAAAAAAAAACCAACTCAAATTCTAGATTCGTGTATTAGACATATCGAGAGAGAAGAGAAAAAAACTTGGGGATAAATTGTGTATCACGGGACATGAGAGTCAGAAGAGAAAACTAAAATTTTTTTCTCCATTTATTATTTTTTTTATTTTTTATTTTTTCACATATATACATTTTGACCTATCATTTATTGAATATTTTTAAGATTGACCTTGCATGTTGAAATCATATGTCAGAAACTCATATGTCGAATTCCAACTTGAGTATCGAAGGTATCGGAAAGTTGACCAGGTGCTTGAATTTTCCAACGTGTGTTATTCAAGTATTGAAGAGTGTTTGAGAATATCGGAGAGTGTCGAACACATGTTAGAATATCCAGCACGATACGAAAGTTCTCGAAGAGTATTGATACTTCTTAGGGAATGACTAGAGGGGGGAGCGGCGTTGATCATTCCTCTGCACCCTTTTATTGATTAGGAAAAAAAGCTGCAAACATAAAGTGTGCCTATGATGCGGATAGAAATTCGTTTTCATTCACCATCTAACTCTATATGTTAGTATAGGCCTAGTTAAAGGGCCAAGGCGCCCAAGCACTGGCAAGGGCGTTCAACCCTCAATATCGAATGCGAGGTGGTGGCGTCGCCCCTTCAAGTTCCAATACCCCACGCAGTCGACCAAAGCTAGCTCTCTCTCTCTCTCTCTCTCTCTCTCTCTCTCTCTCTCTCTCTCTCTCAATTGTCTTTTCTTCTCTTAAATTTCTTGTGTTTGCTTTTCTTTGATTTTTGGGCCTTTTTTTTTCTTTGTGCTGCCGCGTCTTCTAAAAAAAAAAAAGTTTAGCGTCAACAATTTTTGGCCACTCCAAGTGGACGGAGCTAATAAAATTTTACGATAATTTAGATCTCGATTGCATTAATTAAAAAGGATTTGATAATATTTTCACAACAAGTATATCTAAGGTCTCCCAAAGGAGGAGAGACTCCAGAAGCAGCGATGGGTAGTAGGGCTGAGCGCGGTTCCCGGGTTACCCAGGAACCGGAACCAAACCGGAGGAGGGTCCGGTTCGGTTCCCGGTTCCAAGGGGGACCGGTTCCGGTTCCAGTTCCTTTTTTTTGGGAACCGGAACCGGAACCGGAACCAGAACCGGTTACTTAGGGCAGAAAAAGCTCGACCTTGGATGTTCTAGTGACTTGTATGTGATGTTCTAGTTGAAGTTTGGCTTCGGCCTCTAAATGAAAGTTGTAAAGGACTTCTTGGAGTATAACATACTCAAATTTGGGACAAAAAAACAAGTATAAGTGGGTGAAATCGTTATTCTTTGGAAAGACTAGATCTGGAGATTTTGGGACCGACCCTTGATGAATGCATGGACTGTAAGGCAACCTTTTTGTCGAAATTTCACTTCAGTTTCTAACAAAAGTTGTAAAGGACATCCCGAGGTACAACATATCAAACATTTAGAGAAAAAAAAAACAAGAATAGGTAGGTGAAATCGTGGTCCTTTGGAGATGGTTAGATCTGGAATTATGGTACTACGAACAGGGATTTTAACCGTCCATATTTAATTATCTAGGACGAATTTGACTTCAATGTTTTCATGAAGTATCTACCTTATGGTCTTAGCCATCACATAGTCGAATTTCATAATTTTTTAAGGTCATTTGGGTATTTAATCGGAAATGTTTCTAAAACTGTGCAATCTGATGTATTCGGATCTTGTAAGTTGCAATGCGTGGACTATATCATTTTGTATGAGGTTCTTTTGGAAATGTTTTCTGCATGAAATATCTCTCTTCATGTCTTCCCTACAACATATTTAAATTTCGTAATTTTTGTAGTTCATTTGCCTATTTAACCAAAAATGTTTCAAAAACTGTGCAAGTAGAGAATAGAACAAGTAAATCAATTTTATCTTTTAATCCAGAACGAATTGGACTACGATTTCTTCATGAAACTTGTACCTCTAGGTCTTAAATACAATGTGTCCAAATTTCAGAATTTTCTGAGTTCATTTAAGGGTTTAATCGAAATTATTTTCAAAACTTGTACCTCTAGACATTCTTGTTCTAGTGCTGTTTTATTTCTACTTTCTAGTATGCTATTTGTTTTGAAATTTCTAAGTATATTCTATTATTGTTGTGTAGTGCGAAGTTAATGTATCAAGATAACATGTCAATGGGAAGTTACCGTGTAGTATACGCGTACATTATAGTTTTTTTTGGTAACGAGCGCATACGTTATATTTTTTTTTTGGTAACGTGTGTGCACGTTATAGTTTTTTTTGGTAACGTTCGCATACGTTATATTTTTTTTGGTAACGTGCGCATATGTTATAGTTTTTTTTGGTAACGTGCGCATACGTTATAGTTTTTTTGGTAACGTGCGCGTAAGTTATATTTTTTTTTTTTTGGGTAACGTGCGCATATGTTATAGTTCAAATCTGAAAATAACCAAAAAAAAAAAAATGAACCTGTTGGAACCTGAAACCGACCCTAGAACCTGTGACAGGGTAGGTTCCAAGTTCTCGGTTCCCATGGGTAGGTTCTAGGTTCCTCATTTTGAAGAACCTATACCCGAGAGTAGGTTCCAGGTTCCAGACGGAACCGAACCGGAACTTGGAACCGCTCACCCCTAATGGGTAGAGAGCGTTGCGGCTTGGCGAGGCTAAAAGGACAAATGGAGGAGGGATAAGAGGTTTATTAACCAGTTCATTTGCGAGTGCAATGTGCACCCAAAATTTTAAAAAGAGCCAGCAATCGGAGGCCGCGCTCGATTAGGGAAAAAGGGAAAACACGACATTCCATGCTAATTTCGATCCTTGCCAAAAACATACTCCAATGGTAATCTTTCCCGCTCCTTTCTCGCAAGAAACACAAACAATTGACGCCCAAATCAAGCGTAACACAACACGCTTGAATCTGTGCGTCATTCCAATATTAACCAGACCAAAATATTTCCAAAGAGAATGTTCCAAAGACACACACAAATGCACTTTCCTCTTCACTTGCTTCGGTCACCAGGCTTGTATTCTTCAGCATCCTGAAAATCATAACTAGATGATCTCGCCACCTCGTCGTGTGGAGACGACGACATCAACGATGGGGAACCAAAGTGCTCTTGACCCAACAAGGTCGAAGTAATGATGGGGAACTCCGCATCGCTACTTAAGAGAAGCTGCGCGTACTGAATCAAGTCCGGGTATGCTTCATGAGACGATGCTGTCGTTGTCACTGATGGATTAAACGGCATGGCATTGATGTTTTGTCCGGACAATGACAATAGATTGCTAGGAGGGTACACGTTCCTAGGGATGCTAGTACTAGTGTTGCCTTGAACTCGTTCGGGGAAATTGAGCTTGGCCTTGGTGCCTTTGAATCTGAGGGCAGCGGTGTCATAGGCAAGGGCTGCTGCTTCAGCCGTGTCGAACGTGCCAAGCCCTAATGGCTTATACAATTTTTTAGCTATGCTAAAGGTGGACGATAATCAATTTAATGAAAGTGCTCGATCAAGAGTGTTTGTCTCTAAGAACAATAGAAACTCTATGATAAAGCCCTAATGGCTTATACAATTTTTTAGCACGATTTTTTTAACAGCGATTTTCCCACAATGTTAAGAGAAGACTACCCAAAAAAAAAAAACAAATCTATTTTTGAGCTTTTTCATGACTTTATAAAAAAATTATTTTTTTCGAATTTTTAATTAATTAATTTATTTAGTTATTTATTTATTGTTGTTGTTATTATTCTTACATTTTATTCTAAAATTTTATAAAAATATATTTTTAAATTTTTTATTTGGAAAAGGGATCCAAGCCAGGCTCGGGCCCGAATCCGGGCCTGCCAATTTGGACTAATTCACAGGTAGATTCCCACATTGAGCCCAATTTGGCCTAGGCCCTAAAACAAATCAAAACTAAACCCCAAAAGCCCAATTCACCTAAAACGTCCAGCCCGGCCCGACTAAGCCGTAAACTTACTATGGCAGAATTAAATTTAATGCTAGTTCTATGTTTCCATTGACACCACCCCAAGCCCAACTTCTATTGTGACGGAAATCAGCCCAAGATCCTTTAAAATAAACCTAAGCTACCATTTAGGGCCCTTTATGCCCTAGAAACCCCCTTTTCACACCATCCATGAGCGAACAACGCCGCTCAGCCTGACCACGCTCCAACTCCGGCGGCTTTGGACTTTTAGCAATGGCGACGTCATGGAACCTCAGAAACGGGCCTCCCCCAACGGTGGAACTCATGCCATCCGATGCCGGCTATCCAAACCGGTCACCAATATCGACGAACCAACCCACGGCAAACAACCAATGCACGATTTGGAGAGACCAACTTTGACCAACATCCCGCGCAACTATGGCTGCCAAGGACGAGATGAGTTACCCCGGGCCACGGACTACCATGGAACACCACTGAAACAAACAAACATGGAGAAAACAACACAAGGGAAGGCCATGGCACCTTAATTGATGAGCAAAAATTTCATAAAAACATACTTAATAATAAATGAGAGGATCAACAGCACTCCAGCCACACTAGCGTGCCTCGAACTTGAAAGAAAAGGCACTGTGCTCACAGGTTCATCTATGGATCATTTCATCGAACATAGGGTGAGCACGGAAGATATCGAGCATTTTTTAGAACTCGAACTCGGGTCTAGACCCAAAAAACATCACCAGGGAATGCTCGACATCAAGCACCAACTCAGTTAAAAAGAAAGCGCTCGAGATCTAGAGACACCAAATTCGATCCTTCCTTGAAACAGAATAGGGCGAGGCAAAATGGGACTTCATGGGAATGAGTTTTGAACGCAAAATCCCTATCTGGCTCGAAGACGGCGGCTATGCGAGCTCGGGACGAGTCGAGCTATGGTCAACCACTTCGCGACGTCCCCGAGCCAAGATCCTCAGGAAACTCATCGGAGGTTTGGTGCGAGTTTAAAATGAAGCTGCAAACTCGAAGGTGTCGGCCAATAGTCGTCGGGCGGGGCTAAAGTGTGGCTAAGCTACCGGAGAACTCCTTCTCACCCTTCGGTTTTACTCTCTCAGTCGCTCTCTTTTTCAATCTCTCCCCCGAATTCCCTCTCTTCCTCTCCCTCTCTCCCTTTTTCACTCCAAGCCAGGAAGACGCTAGCTGCCTCTGTACGAACCCATGCCGCACGACATTCTCCGCGGCGGTCTCTGTACCATTCACCGGCGTCTTTAGTCCTGTGTTGTTTGTCGTGAAGTTGCAGTCCATGATAGAGAGGAGAGAAGGTGAAGGGAAGAGATAAGCGGGCCGGGCCGAAAAGAAGAGGAGATGGCCCGGTCTGCATAAGGGAAAGTCAGAATAAGATAAAGAAAAAGGAGAAGGGGACGGGCCAGCCCAGCCCTGGCCCAGACTCCCCCTTTTTCAAGAAAAAAGATATTTTAATCATCTTTTTAATTTTTTTTAATACTAGTAATGCATATGTTCCTAATGTTTATACGTGATGTAATTTAATAAAAATTAATTTTGTTTAAGGGTTAGAAATTAATCTCTAATTTTTCATATAATTTAAAACCTAAATAAATATGCAAAATTTTAGTGTCAATAAGGTAGAACTAATTGTATTAAATTGACCAGCATATATAGTATACATATTTTGAAGCCAACTTAGTGTTACGAAATCGCACGTCGATTCCAGAAAAATAATGCCCGCAAACAATTCACCAGACAGAATATAGTAATAAAAGAACAGAATCAAATGAACACGCCAGAAAATTTGTTATCGAAGTTCACCCAAACCTGGGCTACGTCTTCGCGCAGAGGCACTCTGCGAATCCACTAGACTTCAGAAAAAGTTGGAATACAACGATGATCTTCTCTCAAGATCAGAATATAAAGAGATTGAGAACCCTCATCAAGAAAAACTCACTTTTTTCTTCTCTCTTTTTCTTGCTTCTCTATTTCCTTTTTTAGCGCCTTGACAGCTAGGGTTTTTCCATCGCTAATATAAAGATACTACTTTTAACCTAAAAGGAAATCTAATAGAAAAGACAAAAAAAAAAAAAAAAAAAGCCCCTAAAAACAAATATTTGACTTAATCTATAACAATCTCCCACTTGAAGACAAATATACCCAAGCACCAAGCAACTTTGCATCCATCTTCTTCAAGAAATAGTAATTGAAAAACGTGTGCCTCTGCGATACTCCTTATCAATCAGCATGGGGTAATACCAATAGTAGTAGTACAGAAAATATGCTTCTCTCTGTCTACTACCTTGATCATCATGTCAGCTGGATTCTTCGAACCATCAATATTTTGTAACTTTAACTCATTATCTTTCAATGATGACCTAATAAAGTGATAACGCTTCTTGATATGTCTAGTCCTTGAGTGATAAGCTGTATTCTTTGCTAAGTGCACTGCACTTTGACTATCACTCCAAAGTATACTGACTAGCTATTTTTTATGTAACTCCTCCATATAATCTTGTAACCACATGATTTCCTTGGAGACTTCTATAATCGCTACATATTATGCCTCTGTTGTCGATAAAGCCACTACTTTTTGTAATTGAGATACCAACTCACTGTTATACCTGCAATTGTAAAGACATATCCAGTGGTACTCTTACCACTATCTCGATCACCTGAATGATCTGCATCTACATAACCCTACAACTCTAGAGATGTACCACCATAACAAAGTGAGTAATTAGAAGTACCTACTAGATATCTCAATATCCATTTAACTACATTCCAATGCTCTCTATAGGTTCTGCATATATCGACTCACAACTCCCACTGTATATGCAATGTCTGGTCCCGTGCTCACCATGGCCTACATCAAACTCCCCACAGCTAATGCATATGGAACTACTGCCATCTCATCTTTCAAAGCCTGAGTGCTTGGACACATATCATTAGAAAATTTGAAGTGACTCGCTAGAGGAGTTGTAACCAGTTTTGCCTTATCCATGTTAAATCTCTTTAACACCTTGTTCACATAGTCTTCCTACGACAACCATAATTTCTTATTTTTCCTATCCCTGATGATTTTCATGCCTAAAATATTCCTAGCCTCTCCCAAGTCTTTCATAGCAAATTGTAATGATAACATCTTTTTCACTTCTACGATTCTCTTCATATTGGAACTGGCTACTAGCATGTCATCCACATATAAAGAGAGATACACAATGTCACCATCATCATATTTGCGAAAATAAACACAATGATCATACACAAAGTGTGCAAATCTTTTTTCTTGCATGAAACCATCAAATTTTAGGTACCATTGCCGTGGAGCCTGTTTCAAGCCATACAAGCTTTTCTTCAAGCGACATACCATGTGCTCCTTACCTTTGACTTCAAAACCTTTAGGTTGTACCATGTATAGTTCTTCATCTAAGTCACCATGTAAAAACGTTGTTTTTATGTCTAACTGCTCAAGATAAAGATCCTCCACTACAACTATACTCAGAGGAACTCTAGTTGATGTCATTTTCACTACAGGTGAAAATATCTCAGAATAGTCGATCCCTTCTTTTTGAGAAAAGCCATTGACTACAAGTCTCGCCTTGTATCTAATACTACCATCGGCTTCATTCTTAACCCTGTACACCCATTTGTTTAATAAAGCTTTTCTATTTGTGGGCAACTTGGTCAACTCCCAAGTTTTGTTCAGAAGTAACGAGCTCATCTCGTCTTTCATAGCACACTCCCATTGCAAGTGAGACATGCCTGCCTTTGCCTCATCATAAGTCTCCGGTTCTCCTGAATCTTTATATAAGACATGGCTTAGAATAGTATTAGCTGATGGATCAAAAATTACCTTTGGCTTTCTCACACGTGTAGACCTTCTCAAGACAGGTACTTCAGGGTCATTCGTTTACTCCGAATCACTACGTTCTTCTTGAACTACCTCTTCACTGATAATAGGCTCATCTTGAACCTCTCTTTCAGGTGAACTTTGATCTACTGGAAACATCTTCACGGGCATTGTGTCTAATTCAACATATTCTAGTTGTACTACCTTCTCATGCTTTATCTCTGTCTAACGATCCTTGTACATCTTTTCTTCATGGAACACCATGTTGTGACTGCGGATGACCTTGTTATTCTCATAATCCCAAAACCTATAACCGTACTCGTCGCCACCATATCCGATAAAGACGCACTTCTGGGACTTAGCATCAAGCTTTTTCCTATCCTCATTGTCAATCAAAGCATATGCAATACAACCAAACACCTTTAGATGTGAATAATTAATCTTTTTACCTGACCATCGCTCCTGTGGTATTTCTCCATCCAACGCACTAAATGGATTTCTGTTGATAAGGTAAACAGTTGCATCAACTGTGGCAGCCCATTAGTGTAGCGGGAGACCCACATGTAGTCTCATGCATCTCACACGTTCTAGAATAGTCATGTTCATTCTTTCAGCTACACCGTTCTCTTGAGGAGTTCTAGGAACAGTCTTTAGCCCGTGTATGCCTTCTCAACTCAGATATTCTGCAAATTCCTTACTTGTGTATTCTCCACCATTATCAGATTTTAGAGATTTAATCTAATAACCTGTTTTTTTTTCTACCATGGTCTTCCACATTCTGAACATCCCGAATACTTCTTATTTTTCTTTAAGAGTATAGACCCAAGTCTTCCTTGTTGCATCATCAATGAAGGTGGCAAAATATCTCTTACCACCATAAGAGAGTTCCTGAGTAGGTCCCCATACATCAGTATGAATCAACTCTAGCTTCTGGTCTTTATTTTGTCGCCCATTCAATTGAAAACTAACAGCATTCTGTTTTCCATAAATGCAACTCTCACAAAAATCTAACTCAACTTTTTGCAAACTTGGGAGTAATTTTCTCGAGTGTAACTGCTTTACACATTTTTCACCAAGATGTCCCAAACGATAATTCCAAAGAGTAGATAAATTACCTGTAGTCATTGTAGTTGCAACCATATCACTGATATTGTCTCCTTGGAGAAGGTAAAGTGTACCCGTACGCTTTCCCTTTGCTATTACTCTTACCCCTAGGTTATCTTACATTCTCCGCAGCCAAAGGTTATTACCAAACCTTCTTGGTCAAGTTTACTGGTTGAAATCAGATTTTTCTTTAATTCCGGAATATGCCTAGTTTCACGCAAAACTAGACGTCCTCCACCTGAGATGTTTACAGTCACAATTCTTTTCCCAATAATTGGACACATGTGGCCGTTTCCCACAACCACTTGTCCAAAATCTCCACTGGCATAATCATCAAATATGTCTCTTTGCGAGGTGCAACGAAAAGAAGTGCTAGAATCAATAAACCATTTATCTATTGTCAAGTCAAACCCTGTAGACAAACATAAGTTATCTAGCAAAGATTCATCGCTAACTACATTAGCACCTTGATTCTCATCTTGTTGCTTCTTTTTGTAGGCTTCACATTGAAACCTCCGGTGTCCGGTTTTGTGACGAAACCAACACTCATCTTTTGCAACCTGTCTCCCACCCCTTGATTGTGATCTGCTACGCCCGCTGAATTTTCCTCTACTTTTACTTCTTCTACGGTTCTCCACTGTAAGTGCCGTTGAAGATGTAGATGCAAAAAAATTATCTCCACCTGAGACTTTCCTTCGCATCTCTTCATCCATGATACTACTCACAGCATCATCAAAAGTTATATTACCCTTCATGGTGCTCGAAATTCCCTGCACTACGGTATTGTAGCTTTTTGGAAGAGAACATAAAAAAAATAAAGCTTAAAACTTCATATCTAAATTTATGCTTGCGGATTTCAATTGACCCATGACCTGCGTGAAACTATTAATATGCTCTGCCACAAAACCTCTATCAGATAACTTCGTATTAACCAGTTTCTTCAGCAAAAATACCTGATTTGATGTGGATGGCTTCTCAAAAATATTCGTTAGAATATCCATGGCTTCTTTTGCAGTTTTTGTTTTCGCGATGCGGTACCCTGTCTTTTTTGTCAACCCTAGACGAATCACACCTAATGCCTTTCGATCAAGAATTTTCCATCCGGTTTCTGCTGTCAGATCCACTTCTGCCATCTCGGGTTTCCAACCCTCAAGTGGTGCATAAAGATCTCTTTTATAAAGATAATCCTCTATTTGTAGTTTCCACCATCCGAAATCCTCTCCATTGAACTTATCGATTCTGATTTTATCTTCTGCCATCCTGTTTGCTTTCAATCGAATGTCACCACAAACCGTCGATGTTCTCGATTAGCCAACCCAGTCTCTGATACCAGTTGTTACGAAATCGCACATCGATTCTAGAAAAATAAAGCTCGCAAACAATTCACCAGATAGAATATAGTAATAAAAGAACATAATTAGATGGACACGCCAGAAAATTTGTTATCGAAGTTCACCCAAACCTGGGCTACATCTCCGCGCAGAGGCACTCTGCGAATCCACTAGACTTCAAAAAAAGTTGGAATACAATGATGATCTTCTCTCAAGATCAGAGCACAAAGGGATTGAGAACCCTCATCAAGAAAAAACTCACTTTTTTCTTCTCTCATTTTCTTGCTTCTCTATTTCCTTTTTTAGCGTCTTGATGGCTAGGGTTTTTGCATCGCTAATATAAAGATACCACTTTTAACCTAAAAGGAAATCTAATAGAAAAGACAAAAAAAAAGCTCATAAAAACAAATATTTAACTTCATCTATAACACTTATTGCCATTGCCAATATCTATTCCACTTGAATCTCTCCATCTAGTCTTAAGGGTGTCAATAGTTAAACTGAACCAAATCACGTGCCCAACTAATTATGAACTAAACCAGAAATCCGTTCAAATCGGTTTGGATCAATTTGGCTTCCGATTTCCCTTCACGCCCAAAATTGAATATGAATTGAACTAAGAAGAGATACTTTTAAGTTGGGTGTTCAGTTTTTATTGATAATTTTGGTTTGGTTCGGTAAACCTGAATAATCTAAACCGGAAAAAAAGGGTTATTTTTCCATCATTCACGAAACCAAAAATGCACAAAATTTTGGTTCTATTTTCCAGTTTCTAACACCCCTAGTTAACCCCACACTTTCGTAATATAGAACAACGTGAATTTCAAGCCCCTCCAATCGTGGATGTCAAAAAATCAGGCGAAATGTCCTAATACTTGAGGAATTTCGACTTCATGGCCACCACTAGTGTGACACCAACGCTACTTGCGTAGTATATATTTTCTTGCTAATCTCTTTGTTACGTGGTTAATGAACAGGTAATTATAAACAAATTGTACACTCTGATACCAAATTTGATAGGATAATTTGAAGGTGAAAGTCACTCACGACTCACAATACTTAAGGAAGAGAAGGAGACGAAGTGGCTTTTTCTGTGTTTTCTTTTATTTCACTTTATCGAAAAGGATTAAAAGACTTGCTTTTAAATAGGCTTACAATAGGATACTTAAATGACGCGTAAATATATCTAGTATTTCAAAGAGATCGATTCCTAAGAATGTACAAAACATAAAACAAGACATAGAAACGCAAATGAACACTTTGAAGGCAACGGTACAATAAAGACTTGTGCAGGAATCTTAGGAGCTAAACAAATATCGACATTAAACTTTTACATCAACAACAAGAGATCCAATCGACAACCACTAACATCAAAAACCTGATTAGTGAATCGGTAACCTCTTCGCATAATCAGCAACTTCCAATGAATTTGGTTTAATTATTAACATGGACGGCATTGCTCTGGGCGTCCATGGCATCGTGCTTGTCGGCGAGGGCTTTGCAGAGCGAGTAAAATGGGGAAAAAACGACTGTTTCGTCCATCGCGGGAGAGGTCGGGGAACGAGGGAGAGAACGAGGGGAGAGAGAGAAGAAGCGAGATTTGCAGAAATGAAAGCCAAGGGAAGGGTATGAGCCGACTCTAGTGAGGAGTGAAGAAGAAGATGATGATGGTAGCAGCGGCGGCGGCAGCGGCATGCAAGTCTTCTTGGCGATGCTGAGTTAAAAAAGATATATGCTTTTGGAGAGGGAAGTGAGTGAGCGGGGGATATTTTTGGGATCTTGTCATTTTTTATGGAAATTATGATTATTTCCATAGAGGAATTGAACAGTTACATTCAAGCATTTAGTCAAGAAAAAGAAAAAGAAAAAGAATACTATGGTTAGATTCTTGAACGTTACGAAAATTAAATGATTTAAAAATTATTTTTATAAAAATAATTAGAAATAATTTGTTATTGATAATGAAAAAAATATATAATCTAGTTATTTCAAACGATACAAGTGATTATTTTAAGAAAATATTTTTCAAATCATTCATTTATTATAAAACAAAAAGAGTCTTAGAGTAACAAAAAATTTATGCGTTCTCTATTGAATGGATGATATATGTGCTTGAACTAAGCTGTGCAACCGAATGATTCCACAAGTTAATAGTTTAATGATAAGTGTGTAACTAAAGATGAATCTAATAAAAGTCCATAGACAAAATAACTTTAATTTATATAAATATAGTATAGCAATCTCTCTAAGTATCACCTTTAAGATTGTCACTTAAGATCATCAAAACGAGGCAAGAAAACAGTTTGATGTCCCAACTAGCGATATCGTATGTCCAATCATGGTAACAGTAGCAAAAACGTGAGGTTGCCTGAGTGCATTGTTTTTTAGTGGTATTGGAGAAAATTAGGGATAAGTGTGGAAACGAAACTTGTTTGGTTGATGGCTAATTGAGGACTTTGGTTTTAATTTTAGTCAATTGAGGAATTAATGCTTTAAAAGGCCACGATCAGGTTTCGTGGTCTTCTTTGTGAAATACAAGCATAAAAAATGATACATGACAAATTATGAAATATTTCACGTGGAAACCCTGTAGGGTTTTCAACTCTTGAACATCGATGGCCAGTTTAAGATTGGATTGGAGCCTTTTTTTGAAATCTTCAGTTATTTATTCATTAAAAATAAAATCTTAGTATCTCAGTTGATCAGTGGCCAAATCCTTAAGTTTGTTTCCGCATTTGTCCACAGAAAATAAGAATCATTAATCAAAATATTGACTGACAATCATGCGCGGAAGTAAACAAGCAAGAAAAATCAAGAATACTGTGAACACGTTATCAAATACATATTTGAAAATTTTGGTCTTTATTTTCAAATTGTGTTATGAAAAATTGGATCGGAAAATTATTTGGCCATTTAATTATTAGTAAGTTAATAACGAAATAATGAGTTTATCTATGTCGAGTTCAATAACAAATTATTAATTGCATTCATAGCGAAATAATCTGAATATATTAATTTTGCCTCTATTTATTTTTCCAAGATTGTACATTATTGTTAAATTTATTGGTTTGTGATTTTTTGTATAAAGATAATTAGTTTGGGATAAATGTATCATGCAGTGCAAGTTCAAGTTTTTTGTGAGATGGAAATTAGTTTTAGATAATTATGGCATGGGGTAACGGTTTGGCATTTTAATGGTATTAGTGCGAGAAAAAGTCAGATAAAATATATAGCATCATGTTTATAACAATAGAGTTTTATATGAGCACAATCCTAGTTATAATGTAAAATGAAGAAACATATCAACAAGCTAGGGAAGTTGGTATCCTAATACTAGCCCTTAAGTGGGTGCGTGAAAACATCCTTTTTACTTCTTGATAGCATCGTTAAAAGATTCGCTAGTGGCTCAAAGAAATTATCGATAACATATTACCAGCCGAATAAAGTTTCAATTCTCACCATACCGACGAGTAGACTTGTCCAATTTCGACTCACACAATCGGCTCATTTTATACACATCTTATTTTATAGGATAAAAGCAAGAGATAATTTTGTTGTTTTTTTTATAACCAAATGGAAAGAAAGACTAACGTTGGAGATAATGAGCACAGCATGTTTATTATTTGAAGCTTCAATAGCAATCTTCCAACATGAAAAGAAAAACTATGGATTTATTGCAAACAAACTCACGTTTGCCTCCAGAATTTGATAAGTCAATTTATACTTCATCCACAAATCAAGGCACCGTTTTTTGTGTTGGAAACCTTCCAAATAAATTCGTTATCACGCAAGCTTAGTACTTTTGAACAAGGAGAAATAAATGAATTTATGGAGTTTTAACACGAATCAAAGAATTTGTTTTTTTCTTTTCTGGTCAAACAAATCGAAGAATTTAACAGAAATGAAATTGACATGCAAAGAGGCTGAAGCATTTTCCAAATAACGTCAAGAAAAACTCTAGGAAGGAAAGCATGTGGATAGCATTTAACCCAATACCTCAAGTCAGAAACTGTCCACTTCCACCGGAGGTTCTCTTGTTTAAAATGAAGTCGTGCCTGCAAGACCCGTCATAAGTCAAGAAACATAGAGCCACTTTTCTTCACATTGCGAGGGAAAAAGAAAATTGAAGGATTTATGAGCAATGTCGTGCAATTATTTTCAATATTTCTTCCCCTCTGTCCGCTGCAATTTAGAAAAAAGAAAGAAAACGAAAAAAAAAAAATTATGTTACGTTTGCCGTAAGTGCACTGTATTCTACAATTACAGTGCACCGTGAGACTTTTCCTCCAGAGGAATCATGAATACAGATGCAATTATTTTCTAGACTAAACAGGAACGAACTGGCATCGAAACTTTTGTCTGTTTTCACCACAATTGGGAGCCACTAACTGATATCGTTCTTTGTTTAATTGCTTAAGTGATCAATCAGTTTTCGGATGACCCAAGGCAAAGCACCAGATCTTCACTGGTTGACATAGAATGTTGGGCTTGAGTTGTCTTGTTAAACTTTTCAACCTCCTAACTTTTGTAAGATTTTGATTAATGCAGAGGTGGTGACCGTTGGGGAGTCAATCTCGTGACACTTGTCTGTTCTCATATAGTTAGCTGAATTCGTTCCACATTAACACGTTTTCATTACGAAAGTTCAGAAGACTAATAAATTGTATCATGCGGGTAGTTTGTCTCTTGAAATCTATTCATACCGAAGGCAATGGTGAAAAGTGATCCAAGACACCTCAAAGCCAAATAACGATTTTGTCCATGACTATTGTTCTGACGATTAATTTCCAAGTCCCTAAATGAGAATAACTAAAGTAGATACATCGTAGTTCTTTTCTATATTAATTTTGGGTTGCATCCTCGAAAGTGTACTAAAAAAACATGCTTCATCTCACAAGGTTGGAACTTCAATCAATTCCCTCATATTGATATCATTTTACAAAAAATTAATGCCCGACCCCTTTGAATGACGATTGAGGTTTTGAGCTCTCAAGTCCTCCATAAAAAAGGAGATCGTTGAGAGATACATTAATGTGAATGCAACAGGATTGCTGTCACCAACGAGGTTATTTTCGCAAAGTGACACTAGATGTAATTGCAGCATCATTTTTTTCATTAATTTGGGGAATGTTGCCTTTGATAATATTATCGAAGAGATCCAGCACTTCAATATTGGACAAAGCATTGGATAGCCAATCGGGAATTTCATCCGAGATGCTTGCACATGACATGTCTAATGTTGAAATAGTTCTCTAGGTTTGAAACCGGTTTGGAAATTCTGGTCCCACTTCATAACCGGACATGATACTCTCTTAAATGTGGAAAGGAGGAGCCCAAGACGCTTTAACGATTATAGCAACTTCGATTCAGTAGAACTGATAGCCTTGGTCAAGCTCTCAAGATTCGTAAAGTGGATTTCGCTTACCATGACATTCAAATATCAATGTCCATCGCCTCCGAATTGGATAGTCAGCCAATATTTTCTGAAAAAATTCCCGCTTAATTTGCTACCTTCGAGATGCAACTCTCTCAGAGATATAGCTCCCCCACTGTAGAGGGAATAGGACTAGAAATTGAGGCCCGCGACAGATCAAAAGATCATTTTGAAATTTCCAAATTGAATCGGCAGGTGACCATCGTAATTGTTATTAGAAACATTAATATTCTTCAAGTTACTTCATCCACAAACCAAGGCACCGTCTTTGGCGTCAGAAATCCACCTACTTGAATAATAAAAAGTGCACATAAGAGCTTAGACTCTGAAAGCTAATTTAGGACGACCTAGCTCTTCGCAATCTCCCTACTTGGCTTTAGATGAATATATTTTCCCCACTTGATGGCGTGACTAATGGTCACAAACTAAGATCGATGAAGGGTTCTGGATGTGTCTCTGGTGAGTGTCGGCACCGGCAAAGGAAGTTCCACCAATTTACTCGGCCAAAAAGTAAAAACAGAGTAGAACAGAGCACAATCGGTGCAACTTTGAAAACAGAGACCGGTGGCGATGAGTGGTGCCAGACGACTTTCGGAGGCAGTGGCAAGGACTTAAGGACCAGAAAAATCTTCAATTTAGAGGAATTTTCAAACGTCGTATGAGTGGTGATCAGTGCTCTGCTCTCTGTTCTCTGGTTTTGTTGTGGCCTAGCGTATGGTGGCCGGCGATGGAGGTCCAGAGTGGTTGTGTGGGCTGGAGTTGACTGAGGCCAGCCCTGGTCATACAAGAAAGGTAACGAGAATCAGCGCTATTGATTGAATCGAAATCGAGCACCAGAGAGAGAGAGAGAGAGAGAGAGAGAGAGAGAGAGAACTTTTACTTTCATTTCGGTCCATCGAAGAAATAAAGTATCTGATCTCCACTGAGCTTCAATCATGGCCATTCTTCTTGAATCAATTCTTGAGGCTAAAGTCCGCTCTCGTGAGGATATCGTGCCGGTAAAATTATCCAAACGAGGGTTTTGACCGTGATTTTCAATTTATAAATAGATTATTAGCTTTACCTTGTGCACGTACATTATTCAATTTTCAATGACAGGGAGCCGTGAACCGTCACATGGAAGTGCGATATGTGTCATGGATTTCCGTAAATAACCGGAGATGTTAGCGTGATGATCAATCATGTCATTGTATAGTTAAATGATTAGAAGCCTCGTAAGAAGTGATTAGGGAGACTAATTTTTAGGGCTTTTCAAAATAATTTAACCTCGATGGTGATAGGATAATTGAGTTCATGCATTGGATAATAATCTTTCTAGCAAGTGCATTTAACGTTGTTTCCTTGATAAGAAAACTTAGATGACATATCTAGCCCCATGCTTAAAATACTAATAATTTGTCTTTGCGCAATCTAGTTAAAATTTATAATGAAGATCCTATCTAAACAAACTAGGGAAGTATGCATCTTCAAGTTGGTGTGTGAAAATCGATGATGCCTTTAACTTTGTAGTGGCTTTGTGAAAAGATTCGTTAGTATGCTCGGAGAAATTTTCAGCCACACTTGTGCAATCAAGTCTTATTTACTGTGACAATGCATTACATGTGTAGTGCACTCAATACATTCTCGAATTTTAAATCATGCAGATTTCTAACAGCAGTTCCTTCCACCTTGACCGGTCCACAAAACTAAACATATTCATTCTACCACACACTAGAAATTGACAAGAGAGGAAAAAGAAAAGTCAAAGGCTTAAAACACGTTCTATTTATTGATGTGAACGTATTTTCTTCTGTCCATCTGATAACCTGAAGCAGTTCTTCAAAGTGGGCAAGTCTCTCCAGCTCTCTAACTCTTCTGGTCCATGCCCAAAATAATCAACAATGGCTTCAACCAAGATAAGATGCAAGAAATTGGTTAGCAAGAAAGGGGCAAGTATTACCTGCTAAACAAGCTCCAAAACAAGTTCCTTTCCACGTCGTCGGAATGTTCTCTTGAACCAAAGCATGATGATCATTGTTGTCATTGAAAATTTCTCAATGGCCTTATCCATCGCTTGGAAGTAAGAGACCCTCCAAGATCCTTTGAAGTGCAGGACGCTACAGAATCCTAGAAATCCCACCGTAAAGCCAGGTCCCAATCCTGCATAGAACCAATTCCGGATATCCAAATCACCTTCACTAGGCTTATCTCCACCGGAATTATCACCGTTGCGCCGATCAGTACCGGGTGGCTCGTCTCCAAGACAAGTATTCAGAAGAGGAGCTCCACAAAGCCTATCATTGCCGCGATAAACTGATTCATCGTCCACGGTGCGTAGATGATTGCCAGACGGAATAGGGCCGTAGAGTCTATTGAAGGACAGATTGAGATGACTAAGGAAGTCCATGCTGGATATGCCCGAAGGGATGGTACCCAACAATTTGTTTCTGGAAAGATCAAGAGATTCTAAGTTTTTCAGGTCACCAATATTTGAGGGGATATATCCACTCAAATTATTTTGAGAGAGGTTCAGATTTTCAAGTTTGGCGAGCTTAGTGAACTCTTCTGGTATTTGCCCATCCAACATGTTTGCTGAAAGATCGATTGAGTAGAAGTATTCAAGTGTAGCCCCAAAGATTCGGCTAGTTCCCTTTGTGTTAACCATAACATCGACACCACGCATATAGTATAATCATAATCCACAACCATAGACAAGATCCCGTCAAAACAATTGGGAATGGGTCCAGAAATGTAATTCTGTGCTAGGCTCAAGAACCGGAGACTTTGAAGTTGGCAATATTGGGGAGGAATGCCCCCAAAAAAGCGATTTTTCTCTAAATTGATCACTAACAAATCTGAAGATTGTGGCCCAAATGGCGGTAACCTACCTGTGAATTCATTGTCGCTGAGATCAAGGACCCACATTATCCCCATATTTGACAAACAGTTTGGGATTTTTCCAATAAAGCCATTCCTGTGTAGGCTAAGAGCGTACAATTGCCAAAGATGGCACAAGGATATTGGAATCTTGCCATTTAACTTGTTATCCCCTAAAAACAAATAATCCAACACTTGCGATGCTCTCCAGCATCGAGGAAGTTTCCCAGACAACTGATTCTTTGAGAGATTAATTCCATTCATCTGAGATGCTCGCATTTGACATCCTCAACTTAGTAATGTTCCCCTGTGTTTGAAGCCATTTTGGAAATTTAGGTCCCACTTTGCAATCTGACAAATCTATCTCGCGAACTTGGAATGGTGGAACCCAGGTAGAGCTCATATTTAATATGAGTTGATTGGAAGAAATGTCTAACCAGGTCAAGCTTTTGAGATTTTGAAAGTGAAGTTCGCTTACAACTCCATACAAAAAATTCTCACCTAGTAAAAGCTGCTTTAGATTCGATAGTTGCCCAATACTTTCTGGAATGGTCCCATTTACTTCGTTATATCTAAGATCAAAAGTTCTTAGAGACACTAGCTCCACCAAATTAGCAGGAATAGAACCAAAAATCAAGTTCCATGAAAGATCAAGGTACTCTAATTCTTTCAAATCTCCGAATCGATTTGGCAAGTCGCTGCTAATATTATTATCGGAAACATCAAAGATCTTCCACTTACTTTGTACGCAACCAAGTGAATCACCTAAAATGTCGGAGATATTCCCATTTAAGTAGTTACCTCGTAATCGCACCGATTGCAATTTGCAAAGACTGCTCAAATTTTTGGGAAAATCACCTTGTAGCAAATTCCCAGACATATCCAAGAAGACAAGCCTTTGATTATTCTCAATGATTGCTATGGGAAAAGGGCCTTTGATACCATCGTAGGATAAATCAATATGTTCTAGTTTGCTAAAGTTATAGATCCAAGGGGGAATAGAACTTAGATTATTGCCCCCGATACTAAGAAATCTAAGAGATGTGAAATTGGCTTGCAAAGAGCTAGATATATCTTGCAATAAACAATTGGTCAATTCTAAAGATTGCAAAGATGGTAGCATATTAATGTAACCAATCCAATCTTTGACCCTAGAAAGGTCAACATTGGACATGTGCAAATATTTCAAGGAAGATAATTTCGACACCCAATCAAAGTCATTCGAGGCTGTATCAAGATTATTACGAAGATCCAAGTACTGTAATTTGGAAAGGTTACTGAGCTGCCTAGGAATATCTCCATTGAAGCATGCATTTGAAAGGTTTAGATACTCCAATTTTTGAAGAGAAGCAAAGAACGTTGGGATTTTTTGGGTTGAAAAGTTGTTGGCACTGAGGTCTAGATACTTCAAATACTTCAATTCAGTTAAAGAAGGAACTATGTTACCTCCCAACATGTACTCATCTGAAGGAAAGAAGAGGTCGTTAATGTAGAACTCTCCGTCGTTAGGGTAGAACTCTTTTATACATGGATTATGAAGATCGAGCTTCAGGACATGGCCGGTTTTCTTGTTGCATTCAACTCCTTCCCACTTGCAACATTCTTCACCAATCCAAGACGACAAGCGTCTTGAAGGATCAATGAGACCATGCTTGAACTTTAGAAGAGCTTCCCTCTCTGCACCAATACAGCTTACATTGGTTGAAACGTTGGTTGAAGCGTTGGAATGACTGAATCCAATTACTTGAATGACAAAGATTGCCCATAGGACAGTAGACACAAGGCCATCATAAGACGCCATTGGTTCTTTGGGACCTGAGGACAAGTATTGCTTTAATCAAGTGGATAATTCTCTTTGATTCACCTAGAAAAGAGCCATTATATAATACTGATACAGTTATTTTCTAATCAATGTCCACCATGATTTCTTAAAGGACGACTCCAATTTTCCAAGTCAATGCCTTCCAAGACCCACTAGCCAAATGGTTGATCCATCAAAATTAACCCAAAACCTGTATCTTATTTAATCTTTGTAATAAGGGTCAATGGAGGACAACAAACAAAAACGAAGAAAGAGGGATGCAGACGGCACTACGTAACTCTAAGGCCCTGTTTGGTAACCATCCAAACAGGGCCAAATTCTGATTCTTTGTTCCCAGAATTAGTTTGGGCCTAGAATCGCGTTTGGTAAAATTTTTGTTCCCGGGAACAAATTGGGAATAGAATCAAGAACCAAAAAAAAGTTGATTCTTGTTCCGAGAACGGATTTGAGAATCAAAATCAAGAAATCTTCTTCTTCCCTTCGGCAATCTCGCGACCGTCGTCCACCACCGCCCACCACCGTTCGCCATCCGCCGCCGTCCACCGCCACCGCCAGCCGCCGTCTCGCCACCTGGCCGCCGATCCGGCAAGCTCACCGAAGGCTCGCGACTAGGGCGAGGTCCGGGGCGAGCTCGCCGGAGGCTTGCCCAGCCCACCGGCGAGGTGGACTTCACCGAGGCTGGGCAGAGGCTGGGCAAGCCTCGTGACGCCCAGCCCCACCGGTGGCCAGGTGAGGCTCGCCCAGCCCCGTCGGTGGCCTGGTAGGCCTCGCCCAGCCCTGACGAGGCCGACCTGGCCACCGATAGGGCTCGGCCTCGCCCGGCTACCGACGAGGCTCGGTCGACGAGGGCTAGTGACGCTCCGGTGAGGTCACCGGCCACAAGAAGAAGAAGAAGATGAGAAAAAGGAAAAAAAAAAAAAAGAAACGAAAAAAAAAAAAAAAAAGGAAAAAAGAAAAGAAAAAAATGAAAAAAGAAAAGAAAAAAGTAAAAAAATTATTTAAAAATTAAAAGAAATTGATTTGGAACAAAATTAATGAGCACGGCACCAAACGCAATTCTATTCCAGACTCAGAAATTTTGGACAGTTACCAAACGGCTTAAAATGCTTAGAATTAATTCCCGAGAACAGAATAAAAAAGAATCAGTTCTGATTAGAATCTACTCTTGGGAACAGAATCGTTACCAAACGCGCCCTCAATCTGGCTATTGGCTTCTTTAATTTATTTAAGCAACTCTAGATGAGTAATCCATACTATGATATAAATGCAAAGGAGAAACTTGGTAAGAACATCTATGCCGCTGGGTCTCTACATTTACCGTTAAAGGTTTTTTATTTTTAAGAAGACAATCTCTCCATTAGAATGACTCGTGAAATAGCACACTCATATTAAAAAGAAAAGCAAGAATTCTTTTATATGAAAAGGAAAAAACCTTAGCAAAATTAATTTGCATTAGGAAATTGATTCAAATGGTTATTGCATTACATGAAAATTGGAAAGTTACTTCTCCTTTTATCCATTATTGTTTCCGTAAAAACTGTTCTGCATGCCACATATGAACGATTTTATTGTTCCAGAATGGATCCTAATTTTTTGGCCAAGTTACGTTGGAAGAACCTAGATCTTTAATGTACTAGATCTCATATATGCCTTTTGGACTAGATAACTAATCTCATATCAACATTCAATTTTCCGCAATTAAAATGGCAACGGGAGGCTTTTTGACAATGATAACTTTGAAAAAAACAGTTGGCAAAAAAAGAATAACTTGTGACTTTTTTCTCCACGTAACATATTGGTAATTTATCAAGATTTTTCTGAAATCATCAAGTTTTTACAGTTGGCAAATTACCAATTTTTTTACTAACTTACCAACTTTTGTTTGCATAGCTTACTAACGTTTCAATTTTACTAACTATTACATGAAATTTTTAATCTAAATTAGAGTAATTTACCAACTTTTGTCCGTTAAATTATGAATTTTCATTTGAGTTGCCAACGTTTAATCGTTCTTTCCTAATTTACTTAATTTTCATTTAGTTATTAAAATTTATTTGCTCTGATTAGCTATCCCTTTAAGTTGCTAAGTCTTTTTAGAGATTGCTAGCCCATGTTAGCATGGCTCATCAACAGAGCTAATTTTCTGTCATCAAATGGAAAGAAAGAGAGGAGTGTTGAAATGAGGACAACGGCGACAATATATCATTTGAATTAAGGTGAGGGACAGGGCTCCAAAGACATTAAATTTATCAAAAATTCTCTTGTGATGTAATTTGTGTGTTGTAGTTACAAGGACACCATTATGTGCAATTCGTTTTTTCCAAATTATGTGAAGAGCTACTTTCATTTTAATTGGTTTAGTTGAATAAGAGTTTTTCGTTAATTTTCTTCAAGTATATTTTTTATTATTTGACAAAAAATAGCTACATTTTTTAAATTATTTGTATTCGGAAATATAGAAATTAATTTCTAAGAAAAACCTGCCCCGGGTCTGGCATGTGGGTCAGCACGACCTAGCATCCAAGTCGACTACCGTGTGGATTTCTATCTCCGCCAATACTTTCTTTTCATAAATGATCCATAAGTTGGAAGCGCAAATCTTCAACTAGACAGAATCGCCCACCCTACAAAGACAGTTTCGAGGGAGGATGTTCATATGGCTAAAACATATTTACCGTGAATTTTAAGTTTATAAGCAGATTATAAGACATACATTGTACATAGGTTATTCTGTGTTCAGTGAAAGGAAGCCGTAAACATCATAATCAAAGTGCAATATGTGTCATGGACTTTAGTCAAAAAGGGGAAGAGATTAATGTGGTGATCAAGCAAAGTTATTCGCACATTCTATTTTATCGATCAAAGTGCAATATGTGTTTAACTAAATGGTTAGGAGCATCACAAGAATTGACTGGGGAGACTTACTTTTAGACCTAAAATATTTTAACATTGACAGTTACACGATAATTTGACTAATACCAACAAGAAGGCACTAAATCTTGTCCAAATCCTAAAGCAAGATTAGAAATTTCTAAGTCATGCCCGTCACAACCCATCCGGTCAAGCCATCAAAGACAACGAGACTTCAAAGTCTTGTTTGTTGATAACTTATTAACTTTAAAGATTTCAACAATCTAACCAAAACTTATCGTATCTCCAATGTACAAAGTTTCGATCCACATATAATACTTTAGAAACTTGAAAACAAAATGCAAGTTGTTTTTATTATTGCACATATCATCTCTTTGTACGTGATGGTTGGGGAAGCAATCCTGTAGTCATGCTAGGACTAATGCCATCTAGAACATATGTTAGTGAGTCATGATAACTGTTTTTCACATGTATTTCGCAATACATGGAGCTTGTGTAAGAAAGCACGAGGAACCCCATAAATAGCTCGAGAGATATTTTTTTAGGGGAAATGAAATAAATAATCCATGGATTTTAATCCAATGTGCACTCTAGTTCCTGGATTTTTAATTTGTTTAATATGATCCCTAAACTATTATTAAATGTTCAATATAGTTTCTAAACTATATTTGTTCCATGTCTTCCTTCCATCAATTCAAGTTAACAAATCTGCTGATGTGAATCCCAATCTATTAAGTTTGAACAATGGATAATAATAATAAAAAGTTACATGTGGATTACCAAGTAAGATATTCATATCAAATCATAATACAATAGTCGACATCATGAAATAAGGATGGACATGTTGACATCCTAATTTTCTTCTTCTTTCCTAAAGTAGATGGAAAAAATTATGACTCATCATTTTAAAAAATGCAACTCAATATATGATAGCACGTCATCAAATAGTCTGTTTTGTCATTTGAACCAAAAAAGAAAAAGAAAAATTACATTGTCCATTCAACAACAGTTTATGAATGACATCAAAACAGCGCACGCCATGTGCATGGGAAAAAAGAAGGAATAAAACTTAAATCATGGAAAGAAAGCACTATTATAGATTAAGTAACTTTAAAAAAATGAATTCAAATTATTATTGGATGCACAATGCTAATTAAAGTCGAATTTGGAATGTGAAGACTATATGGATTGCATGTAAATTACCTTGATATTTTCAATTTAATACGTTACAAGACATACAGCAAACTTTTATATCCATGAAATTCATGTGCATGAGCATTATTGATATTCCCGGCTGAAATTTGCCTGACAACAAAGATAGGTTCCGGTACATGCCATTCAAATATATTAATTAAAAGGGTTACTGACTGTCCATTGACTACATAAAAAAGAGAATACCAATGAAATATGTGCCACGCAAGTAACGCTGGTAGTAATGCCCATGAAGGACGCTAGGTTCAAGTCAGAGGGGCTTGAAACTCTCCTTGTTCGGTTGTTACGAAAATTGGGGGCTGTGTCAAGAGGTCCAAGTGGAACAAATATTGGCGATGGTGATGAGTTTGTCCCGGAAATATACATGTCGCATGCACTAGTTGATTTGATATGACGGTTATACCCCCATGGGGATGGCGCCCTCAACAAGAAGTGGCTAGAAACCCATACGTCTTTGCGTCGCAAAAACAAGAACACCCCACAGCCTTTTGCTTGATTTACCGATGGAAGGAGACATACCTAGGAACAGATTAGTCCAAATAAATTAATAGGGTTGGTGAAGACAACATCAACGTTACAAAATGATGAAGGGCAGAGCCACTAACTTTTCGATTTTTTCAATCATGACTCATGATTTACTGACCCACCAACATCTACAGTTTTGTTGGAGTCCACATATTCTACAAAAATTTAGAAATCATTGTCATAGGGCATGATTAGTTTTTGTTAGAATTGACTCCATATTGACGTGCTCCACATGAACAAGAGGACAGTGGCAAAATTGTAGTATTTGAATCATGGTGAGGGACATGGCACCAAAGACATTGAATATATCAACCACAATCTTGCAGTGTAATTTGTGTGTTATTATCAGGAGGACACCATTATGTGCAATTTTTTTTTAACTATGTGAAGAGCTAATTGTATTTTAACTTGTTTAATTTTTTGGTAGATTTTTAATTTTTTTTAATTGAATAAATTTTTTTCATTAATTTTTGTCAAGTATCTTTTTTATTATTTGAAAAAAAAAAAGTTTCATTTTTTCTGAATTATGTTATTTTGAGAAGAACCTGTCGTGGGTCTGGCACGTGGGCTAGCTCGACCGAGAACCTTACTGCCGTGTGGATTTCTATCTCTCCCAATTCTTTCTTTTCATAAGTGATCCATTAGTTGGAAGCGTGAATCTCCAACCGGATCTATAAAGCTTATGCAAGATAGAGAATCGCCCACCCCACTACAACATTGTACAAACATTATTCTATGTTTAATAAAAGGAAGCCGTGAACATCACGGTGGAAGTGCGATATGTATCGTGGACTTGAGTCAAAAAGGGGAAGAGACGTGGTGATCAAGCAAAGCGGGGATTAATTATATGGTTAGGAGCGTCATAAGAATTGACTAGGGAGACTTACTTTTAGACTTTAAAATATTTTAACATTGACGATGACATGATGATTTAATTAATACATCGGATATTCTTTCCACGAAACGCGTTTTACACAAGAAAGAAAGCTCTTGGAAGTGGATAGACCTCGAAAATCTCCATATATCAATGCACTAAATTTAAAATTATTTTTACTATAACAAATACCCAAGCATTACTTATTTCTCTAATGGTAGTTCTACTCACCATAGATCATTGAAACATACAATTCACACCATAATCTATAGTTTCATCTGTTAATAGCTACGTAATTTTCAAGATAATGGTCATATGTAAATGTTAACTCCATAAAAATCATAATTTATGCCTTTATTTCTGTAATCTTATTCATTACAATGATAATGTAAAAACTATTTTGGTGGGTTGGCTCATTTATTCAGTTTGTTGCGGAAGAAAATGATTCTAACTTCTCTTTCTTCAGTGTACGCATCTGCCCCAAACCTCCGTTAGTACATAACACTCGTATTCTTGCTTAAAATACACATATGCACGTAATTTCAATAAACAACAGTATCCAGCTCGTTGGCCCAACTTACAGGAAAAATACCCGTCTTTTTTAAATTAATATGAATTTACACGTATAAAAACACATTGTGTATTATACTTCTGTTAAAATACGTCAATTCTTAACTGGTTTAATATTTTTTGTTTAATCAATCAATGATATAACATGTCAACTGCCATTTATATAGAAAATATGATGATATAATATCATATTCAGATTATAAATGTATTATTTTTGTAATTTCGCACCAAATAGTACAAAGTTTGGAAATTTTGGTCCCACCCAAACTAATTGGGCAGGTAAATTGAAATTTGGGAAAATTTCAATTAAATATTTAAAGTAGATATTATTTTAAATAAGAATTGAAAATAATTTAATCAATCTCAAATAAGGACCTGAACTCAACAACTAACCAAATATTTGCTGGCCGACAAGCATGAGACATTTCCGGTGCCAGAGTATAGGCAATTTTATCCCAAAAAAGAATATGGTTAAAAACTAACAAATCCTAAAAAAAATAAAATAAAAAAATAAAAAGCCAAATTCTGATGGTAGACACAAAGCCACAATAAGACGCCATAGGTTCTCTAGGACCTAAGAACAAATATTGCTTTAATCATGGGATAATGGTCTTGATTCACCAACAAAAGGGTTCACTATAAAATATTCTGCAAGTCATTTTCTGATCACTGTCCACCATGACTTCCTAAATGATGACTCCAACTTTCTAAGTCATGCCTTCTAAGACCTGCCAAACAGTCCACCCGTAAAAATCAAGGGAAAATCGAGGGGTCACTATAAAATATTCTGCGGGTCATTTTCTGATCACTGTCCACCATGACTTCCTAAAAGGCGACTCCAACTTTCCAAGTCATGCCTTCTACTACCTGCCGAACGATCAAGGACCTTAAACAGAGGCCATGGTTATCAGAGCCCCCGTTCCACGGAAATAAAATAGAATGGTTAACGGCGGGGGAATTTGTAACCAAATATTTGGAAACACTTGCCGAAAGATCCACCCATCAAAATCAAGGGAAAATCAAGGGGTCACTATAAAATATTCTGCGGGTCATTTTCTTATCATTGACCACCATGACTTCCTAAATGATGACTCCAACTTTCTAAGTCATGCCTTCTAAGACCTACCAAATGGTCCACCCATCAAAATCAAGGAAAAATTATCCAAAAAATCTTAAACTTATTAATACTTTTACCAATTCAGTCATAAACCTTTCAATTTTATCAATTAGTCATAAACTTTTTCATTGCTAATTAAGCCAATTTGACTAATTTTGAACGAAAATTGCCAATGCTAATGGCCGACGCTAATGTGGTTTTTTTAATAACATTTTGAATTTCTATATATATATATAATTTCATTTTTAGCTTTTTTAAAAAAGGTTTTTAGATCTTTGGCTAGCAAGGGTTGTGGGCCGACCCTTGCCAACCACAGGCGAGGGTGTCACGGCCCTCGCCCGAAGCCAGCAAGGGTAGGCCGGCGAGGGTCGGCCGGCAACCCTTACCCTTGCGGGCCAAAGCTCCAAAAACCTTTTAAAAAAAAAGTGAAAAAAAAATCACAAAAAATTCAAAATATTATTTAAAAAGTGCTACGTCAGCACCGTTTGTCCATGTCAATAATTTTTAGTCAAAATTAGCCATATGAACTTAATTAGCAAAATGTGAAAATGTTTATAACTGAATTGACAAAAGGTGAAAATTTAGAACTGAATTAGCAAAATTGAAAGATTTATGATTGAATTGACAAAAATGCAATAGATTTTGGACTTTTCGGACAATTTTACCTCAAAATCAATCAGAAATATATATATATATATATATATATATATATATATCATATTTTATTTGTAATAATGAGCAAAGGAGGACGACAAACAAAAAAGATGAAAGTGGGATGCTTACAACATTGCATGCCTCTTAAGACTGGCCATTGTCAGTGTATGAAATCCAAAAATTTGTTGTTGCCGGTGTCGACCATCCACCTCTACCCATTTTATCACGAAGTAACAAGTATCGTGAAAATTAAAGGGGACCTAATGAAAGTCCAAAAATATTGAATTCTTGGATGGTTTCTTTTTGTAATAGCCATAATTGGTGTTACAAAAGACAGGCCATAGGAAAGGCCCACCATAGGCATGATGGTGTTGAAACAACGAGGAACACTTCCAGAAAGATTGATATGGGATAGGCTTAAGTAATGGAGACGGTTTAATTGACAGAGTTGCATAGGAATATCTCTAGTCAACTCTCGGGTTCAATTAACTCTAATCATCTTCAACTAGTGGCGATTGGTTATGAGTGTATGAATGCATTATGAGCTCTTTATCTATGATGTGGAACTCGGGGGCCCAGAAAATGCTATAGGGGGGAAATGAACCATGAAAGTAAACATTGGCCGGCGCCAAAGCTATCCTAATTTCATTTTCTGCAATATATATATATCTGTAGTTTAAAGATTGGAGCAATCCATCTTTCTAGCATGCTTAGGCAAATCTATTTTCATCGACAGAGAGCAAGTGTTGTGTGTCCTGAGTAATAGGAGAAGAAACTATGGGGAGAGAGAGAGAGAGAGAGAGAGATTTTACTTACTACAAGATCGGTGGGCACGTTTATTCTTCTATTGAGATTGAAGTATCCAATATATGCCGAAGGTATTATTTATCATATAAAACAATTATTACATAGAAGTTTTAAGACCATTTCACTATTTGTTACATATTGTTCTACGTTGTTATTTTACGCAGCAAAAAAGCCATATCAAGAAAACATAAAAACTGGGATATCTTGAACCATTCATATCTGGATTCTAATTTTTACTTACTACTAGCTTGGTGGGCACGCAGATTCTTTTATTGAAAGGTACTATTATCATATAAGACATTTATTACATAGAAATTTATATAACATGCCACTATTTCTTTCATTAAAGATATTGTTCTATGTTGTAATTTTACACAGCAATTATGATGGCAATAAGAAATTTAGTTTGCACGGGTTAATGTCTACTTACATGACAACATCATCTATACTATTTGATAAAGTAAAGAGGACTTCTTACTTTTTTGAAATCTCAATCATTTTTATTTGTTTCCCAACTATCCTCAGTTACATATTTAATATATATATATATATATATATATATATATATATCCAATGATAAATATATAAATATATAATTTTATGCCATCTCTCATGTATTTCAAATTTTGAATTTGAATCTTTTCTACCCTCCAATAACCTTCCAAAAGAATTTCAATAATTTTTAAATAGTGTTCTCTTTACATATGTGAATATGTGTACATTGCTTGTATTTTTTTTTTCTTTTGTTCAATTCTTATGCAATGTGTAGTTCTCTCAATTTCGTGTATTCTACTACTTTTCTATAAAATGGTTTTGCTTAATCTTTCAAATATCGCTTTCTTGCATACACGTCGCTCGTGTGCTCGTTTTTTAGTTTCGTATAAACAAAAGAATGACGTGAGGAAAGGAACATTGTGTCCCTTCCATTCTCTCGGAGCCCAACTTGCAATTCGAGTATAACGAGCTTAGTTCAGTCCAACATCATCCTCGTTCATCGAAATTGTCCATCAAAGTTAGCCTAATGCCCTCTCGATTCCGCATCCTTGGGCTTTTGGTGGACTTGGATTTTATCGAACCGAAAACATCTGCACCACATTCACATGTATCATTCTGAGCCGGAGTTTATAAGTCGATTGGCTGGAGCTCCACTAAGCCCGGTCTCGATAACACTGGGCGTGCAATCAAGAGTGACATGTCACGCCATACGTGATTAACCCGACTCAACCCTCATTTCTTTTTTATTAGTTTTCATTATAATCCATGTCCCTATTTGTCGCACTCTAAGTGGGTTTGGTTTGAATTGGTTAAGCGAATTTTTTTTTTTGATATATTTTATCTTTTCTATCCTTTTTAATACTTTCTTTTAAAATGAAATGCTATACACTTTACATATTTTACCTACATACATTTGATGCTAACGCTAAAATTATTTTGCGCTTGTATAAGCATTTGAATTTTTTAAGAGATCTTTTGACATTGTACTTTACATTTTAAAGTTGGACTAGACAATTAATTGTGGGGACACTTCAATTTTCCTCTTAGCCAAGTTACTCTTTCTTGTTGTCCTTTAGTTTCCATTTCAAGTGTAATTTAAGAATAAGCCGATAAATTTAACTAAGACATACATTAATAGCCATGGCTATACAAAGTAGTACCTATCAAGATCTCGCAAACCGACCAAAAAAAAAAAAGATCTCGCAAAAAAAAAAAATCAACCCATATGCATATGAATATATATTTAAATTAATCAGTTGAGAGATAGAAAAAAATTCAAAGATGTGAACTATTTGGGAAAGAAATGTAAATGGTTGTCAGATATTTTAGAAAGTCAAATATTTGTGGGATAAGCTGGCGGTTAATTGACTCTATTACGGTTATATCGATTTTATTTTAACACGTTATCATAGAATATACTAACAACAAGCATGGCCTTTTCAAAGAATTATAGGAAAGTTTGTTGAAATAGGACATGCTATAGGATCGACTTATCATCATTCTCATGGTATTATTTATTTAAAATTTTATTATCTTAAATTTTCTTATGTGAATGATGACTTATTTCATAAATTCTGAAGATAATACTGTAGGTGCATTATAAGCGAAGTATCTCATTCTTATGATGTTCCAGGGAAAAGCGCCGAATCTTTCATAGTTGGTTGACATAGAATGATAGGTTATTGGATTGCATCGATTGGCCTTTATTGCTTTCTCATTATTTTGAAGGGGCTACTTAGAATGGTTGTTGGGCTTGAGTTATCTCATTAATCCAACTTGTCCCGGTCAATCGAATAATACTTAGTACAAATGACAGACTACATGGTGCCATTGATCCAACCAAATGTTTTAGCCTTTTGGGATTTCCAAACATACGGCGAAAAGGATGACGACTCAACATGTTTGGATGTCACATGAGGATTGAGCATCCTCACGTTTCACACTCTTATCTACAATTTCCCTATGAATGTCCATGTTGTCTTAAGATTATGCTTACGATTACGACTCTCTCAACTACTATAAAATCTCGAGTTATAGTTTATAATAAAAGATGATGATAACCAACAAATAATGCACCAAACACCAAGAGTATCCCGAGCCCATATTTGATCAGTCGCAGAATGAGCATGCGTCAAAATAAACAATCTGTGACCAATAGTCGGCGCATGCAACCTAGCTATAATCCCATGTTCAGAGACACTCTACAAACATGTATCCAAATCCAGTCTTATTAGTCCAATTGGCCCAAGACATCACGTGCTTGCGGCTTAGAAAGTCTTTGTTCAACACCAATTTGATCCCCGCACCATCAAATACAAATCAATTTACATTTGGTATATCCACTCAAATTTTAACTCATGTTTATTAGGTCTATAAAGTCGATAAAGAATTTTATTAGTCTAGAATTCATCTATGTAAAATGAGCTTTCTTGTCATAGATAAATAGATGATGCTCTATTGTCGAATTTGCATGCCACGTGTTGTCAGTATTACTTAATATTTTAACTTAAGATCGTGATTCAGTGGAAGAATGAAGCTGCATCTCTCTCTCTCTCTCTCTCTCTCTCATGCTTGCAAAAAAATAATAATAATAATTGATTTTCAGTGGGCTTTGGACGACCTAACGTGGCCCACTTTGACTTGCTTCCTGGGGCAAGTGGAGGCGAGGCCCACGATGCTTTTGTGGGCATGCGTGCTTGCAAAAGACAGCGATGATGATGTAGCTATTAATTTGCAAATTTTCCCTCTAATAGAATATTCATAAAGTAACTTGTCGACAATTTTTTTGGGGAGAAAAAAATCTTAATTTCTTAAAAGTATGGATTTTTTTATATAATTGAAGGAAATTGTCTAATCAATCATAAATATATTATACAAATGTCGATTTAGTCATAAATCTTCGTATGAAATTTCAATGTAGTCATTCTAATAAATTTTCACCAGTGACGCAGCAGTGTACCACGTACGATAGGTGGCGATGATTGGACTATCACGTTAGTAATTTCTGATCAAAATTGATTGGAAAAAAAATTGAAATTTCACACAGAGATTTAAGACTAAAATTGGCAAAATTAAAAAAATTATGACCTAATTGATATCCATACAATAGGTTTATAATCGATTGATAATTTTTCTTTATAATTGTATGTATTATGGTATTTCCCATATTTTCACATTTAAGTGTTCCACTTTTTGGTAGCATTGGAATCAGAAACTTAATGTTGCCATAATTAGAATAATTCATATATGGCTGGCTCGTCATATGATTTCGATTGCTTGGTATTTGTTGATTGGTGTGTGATGGGTAGCTCCACATGACTTTGGACATGGAAGGTAAAACAAGTGAGATATGTTCTCAACGTTAGAGATATCAAATTTATCTACAGAGCCTGATGGACTTGATTCAGACGTAATATATACAAGAGTCTTTAACAAATCACTTGTGGCATTCCCCAGTTTATGGTCAAGCGTACGATGCAAGTCAATATGTTTGAACTCGTTTTAAGCCTATGGCGTCTCTCAATTTTTGCTCCAGGTCTCTTGGTTGACTTTTTACAGACGGAGCATTTGACTTTCACTAACTCTCCCTCTCGAAGCATTCCAAATCCAAACTATTAAATGTAAAGTATCAAGTGTTGTGACATACTTTCGATCAAAATTAGGATAAAAAATATCAAAAACCCTAAACTATACCCACTATGATACATTTACACTAAACTTTTATTTGTCACACCAAAAGACCCAAACTTATACCTATATAACATATTGAGCAAATTATTTAAAAAGCCCTAAACTTATTCAGTCTTAATCCCTTTCAATTTTGTCAATTCAAACCTAAATATTTTCACATTTTATCAATTGAGTCCATCTAACCAATTTTGGCCAAAATTCGCTAGTGTAGACATTGGCCATCTTACGTTATAAGGTCAATGCTAACATCAACAATTTTTAATAGTATTTTATTAATTTTTTTATTTTTCTTATTTTTCTGATTTTTCTTTCTTTTTCCTTTTGCTAGTGGCTAGGAGGGCTATCCTCGCCTACCACAAGAACGGCCTAGTTGGGAAAGGGGAGCCCTCATCTAGGCCAGGGAGGCGTCACCTTCACTCGACAAGGCTAGCTGGCCCAACCGTGGTTGATGGCTAGCCACAAGCAAAAGAGAGAAGAAAGGGACCAAAAAAATAAAGGAAAAAAATAAAAAATATTAAAATATTATTAAACATTGTTAACATCAATGCCAGCCATCCTAGTGTCATTGCTGAGGTCCACATCAGGGATTTCCGACCAAGATTGGTTATATGAACTCAATTAGCAAAAAAGAAAAAAGGTTTAAGATTCAATTAACAAAATTAAAAGGTTTAAGACTATTTTGCAATAGGTTTAGGACTTTTTGGACAATTTTCCCGTGACACATTTACCCCAAATTTGTATAATGTAACACATTTATCCAAACTCTTTCTTATTACACAAAATCCCCCTCCCAAAACTTATATTCACGTGACATATTTACCCCGAAAATTTGGTGTTATAAAAAAAATGGGATTTTTAATCTCATAAAAAAAAGTTAGAGATAAATTTGTCACATGGGTAGAAGTTTGGGGTAGTTTAGAATAAATGCCTCATAGTAAGTAAAGTTTGGGGTTTTTGTGGCTTTTCCCCCATTAAAAAAAAAAAAAAACAACAACAACAACGAAGTGGTATCATACTTTCATACTTCACAAGTGAACCAAAACTTTACTTCTTGTGATATATCTCTTCCATTTTTTATTTTATGCACTATTGGAGGCCATAGAGTCATAGCTTGGGCGAGGTTGATTGGTATTAGTTCAACTTTAATCTTACAAGAGAGGTGAATATCAAAATATGACAGATGTAGCGAGTCGGATTTTTAGGTTAATGCCTGAAAGAAGTAATCACGCCGAGTGCCTCTCTTCATCTTCTTATTAATAAAGAGAAGTGCAGAAATACACCAGTGCCTATAATGCGGACATAAATTTGTTTTCATTCATTATTACGGCCTAGTTTAACTTTGTAAAGGGCCTTGGCGTCGCTCCCCCGCGAGTATATCTAATGTCTCCCAATGAAGGGACTACGAATGCGGCGATGGGTAGAGAGAGTGCTGCGGCTGAGTGGGGCCAAAAGGAGGAGAGATGGAGGAGGGGAGAAAGGTTTATTAAAGAGTTTTTTATTACTGAGTGTAATGTTCACTCAGAAATTTTTACAAGAGCCAGCAATCGGAGGCCGCAGCTGATCAGGGACGGAGAAAAACATAACCCTGCATGCTGATTTTGATCCTTGGGTGACCATGTTGAAGATCACCGCCTCTCTCTCTCTCTCCTGGAGTTCTCTAGAACTTTCTCTAGAGTTCTCCATATCTCTCTCCTCCAGATTTCTCTAGAACTCTTCATTCTCTAGAATCTTCTAGCCAAATCTATCAAGAAAAGATGCACTACTTCTAGACTTCTCCAAAGAAATCTAGTTGTAAGGCTATAATAAAATATTACTAATACTTCTAGAATAGTGTAGAAAGCTAGGCACCAACTTTCCATCCTATAAATAGGGGCAACTTGCTCCTCATTTGAGTGTCCAACTAAGAGTGTGTGAGTAAGAAGTCCAAGGGGGTGTGTGGGTGTATGTGTAGGGGTCTTGAGAGTGTGTTGAGTAGAGAGTGCTATGTATGCACATGAGTGAGAGAAATTGTGTAGAGTTGTCTGAGTATTGTATGTGGTGTGAAAAAATATTCTAATAGTGAAAGTTATGTGAGAAATTATTGTAATAGTGAAAGTTATATTTGTACCACGTTTCCGCAAGGTTCAACAAGTGGTATCAGAGCAGGTCGTCGGAGACCGTGTGAAGACAGTGGTCGGGGACCATTGTAAGTGAGCAAGGCGATCAGGGATCGTCGAGCCAAGGAGCAAAGAAGCGAAGGACGTCGGAGTTCTGCCAGTGCACAATCTAGGATTGTGAAGTCGGTTGGTCCGGGACCAGGCTTACTTGGTATAGTGCGAGGCATTATATTCAAGTCACCACGGTGGATTTCTCGAGTTCAATGAACGGGATGGAGAAACTCAATGACTTTAATTATAATAATTGGAGTACCTGCATGCGGTATTATTTGCTTGGACAAGATTTATAGGATATTGTTGGCGGCAACAACACTACACCACCCACAAATGATAGTGATTTAAGAAAATGGAACGTCAAGTCAGGTAAGGCTCTTTACGTTCTTGCCGTAACGGTTGAAGATGAATTATTACAACACATAAAAAGTACGAAGACCCCGAAGGAGGCCTGGGATAACTTGGCAAAGCTGTTTGCAAGGACAAATGATGCCAAGTTACAATGCCTGGAGAACGAGCTCCTCTCAATCTCGCAACAAAGTATGACGGTAAGTCAATACTTTTCTAAAGTTAAATCTATTTGTGAAGAAATTTCAAAATTAGATCCCGATAATGCCATCTCTGAGACAAGAATGAGAAGAATAATAATTCACGGGTTAAGGCCGGAATATAATAGTATTGTTATGACCACTCGTGGATGGGCAAATGAGCCAACCTAACTGAGTTGGAAAATATATTGGCCAATCAAGAGGCCTTAGATAAACAAATCCCTAAGGTCTCAATTAAAGAGGATGAAAATGCCCTCTTTAGTAATAAAAGAGGGTTCAAAGGCCAGAATAGAAATAGAGCAGGTGCGAGAGATGGCAACCCATGGAAAAATCATGGAGATTGGTGGAGGCAACCCGAAAAGAATGGTTATCAGCCAGGGGGAGCTCGTCAAGATTGTGACGACGACAACGACGAAGATAAGAGCAACAAAAGGCGTAGCAAACGCTGCTACGTTTGTGGCAAGGAGGACATATTGCCAGATTCTGTTGGTACAGGCAAGAAGAAGGAAATGTCGTCACTTCTTGCAAGAAGGAGATTGAAAGCGAAGAAGAATGGGACTTTCAAGCGCCTATTGCAGTGAAGGAACAAGAAGAGCTTGCAACAGCTTGTATAGTTGAGTTGGATAATTCGACAAGTTCTATCACAACCCTGAACAAGAGCAAGCCAAGGGAGAACTTGAAGAAACAACTAACAATGCCAACAAGCAATCGTGAAAAGGAACTGCAAGAGATGTAGGAGATGATAAAGAAGCTGAAAGTTGAGAAGAGAAAGATGGAGAATATGTTGAAGAAAAGGGATGAGATGATAAGGCAAAAGGATCGAGAGCTCAAGGCAAAAGAAAGGGAGCTAGAGAAGTTCCGATGTGAGTTCAAGAAGCCGCAGAAGCTTCAGGATATCAACCCCACTATGATGTTCCCAATTGATTATGCTGAGAGAGATATCAAACACATGAAGGAGAAGAAGAAAGGTTTCTTTGAGGAAAGGAGGCCATCTACACCCTACATCCCATGGTGCAAGGATAGGTGGAATAAGATCGAGGAGAAGAAAGTTTATGAGAAAAAGGATCAAGAGGTCTACATTAAAGTGCTTCGGATGGGACTGAATCGGTTGAAGCACGAAATGAAAGCCATGAATGAGAGGGTTGATCAGGTGAGTTCCAATCTCAAAATTCTCAGAGGAGATATGCTGAATACGAAGACCGAATTGAGTAAGAAGGAAAAGGAGACTAAAGGACAGAATTTGGCATTACAAAAATTCAAGAATCATAAAACTCAATGGAAAGTCGCAGCAAGAGAAGCAACTGAAGATAGAGCCATAGAGCCATCCACATCGGAGGAAGCTTCGCAATATGCTGAATGGAGGAAGACAGTTGAAGAGTCCAAAAGCAATTTCAGCACGGCTACTATATCGAGAGAGAGTAGTCGGTGAGGGGGAGTGTTGAAGATCACCGCCTCTCTCTCTCTCTCCTGGAGTTCTCTAGAACTTTCTCTAGAGTTCTCCATATCTCTCCTCCGATTTCTCTAGAACTCTTCATTCTCTAGAATCTTCTAGCCAAATCTATCAAGAAAAGATGCACTACTTCTAGACTTCTCCAAAGAAATCTAGTTGTAAGGTTATAATAAAATATTACTAATACTTCTAGAATAGTGTAGAAAGCTAGGCACCAACTTTCCATCCTATAAATAGGGGCAACTTGCTCCTCATTTGAATGTCCAACTAAGAGTGTGTGAGTAAGAAGTCCAAGGGGATGTGTGGGTGTATGTGTAGGAGTCTTGAGAGTGTGTTGAGTAGAGAGTGCTATGTATGCACATGAGTGAGAGAAATTGTGTAGAGTTGTCTGAGTATTGTATGTGGTGTGAGAAATTATTGTAATAGTGAAAGTTATATTTGAACCACGTTTCCGCAATGTTCAACAGACCATACTCCGATGGTAATCTTTCCTGCTCTTTTTTCGCGAGAAACACAAACAGTTAATGCCCAAATCAAATGTAGCATCACTACACGCTTGGATCTGCGACTCATTCCAATATAACCAAACCAAAATATTTCCTAAAGACACATACCAAAGCACTTTCGTCTTCATTTGCTTTGGTCACCAGGCTTGTATTCTTTGACACCCCGAAAATCAGAACTTGATTATCTCGTTGTCCTGTCTTGACCGCGTCAAAGACGGCAAACTGAAGTGTTCTTGACCCAACAGGCTCGAAGGAATGATGGAGAAGTCTGCATCACAACTGGAAAGAAACTGCACGTACCGGATCAGGTCTCTAGGTTTAGTTCGTGCGATGATAACATCATAGTGGCTGGAGGATTGAAGGGCACAGCATTGACATTTTGTTCAGACAATGACGATAAATTGCTAGGAGTGTACGCTTTACCAAAAAAAAAAAAAAATTGCTAGGAGTGTATGCATTCCTGATGATGCTAATATTAGCGTTGCCTTGAAGCTGTCCGGGGAAATTGAGCTTGGCCTTGGTGCCTTTAAATCTCTGAGGGCCGCAATGGCATAGCCGAGGGCTGCTCCTTCGGCCTATCAAGTGCTGAGCCACATCCGAGATGCTTTGTTCGGTCCTGTATCTCAGCAGCCCATCTGCCTCGCGGCCTTTGCCTCACTCCTCTGTAGTGTCTTCTCATCATCCTGTTACTCTCTTTGCGAGCGTAAGCAAACCAAAAAATGGAGGCTTGTTAGTTAGGTTAAGAGCGCAAAGTGAGAAAGCTGTGATGGAAGAACCAAAAAAAGAGCACTGGGAGGCTCAATTTCGTGTCCATGCCTGTATTGCATTGTCGTCTTAAGAAATGACTAGTTATCATGAGCCATGTTTTTTCCCCTACCAATCTTTGATGTGTTTTCAAAACATTTTTAAGTGTACATAATTGTTAAATTTTGAAGACAAGCTTTATCAAAATAGATCCCCATCTCCGCAGTCTTGATCTGAGGTTGCTGGAGGTGCACAATCTCGGGTTAAACCTGAGCCGATGCAAACAATCAGGTATCCTCACATTCATTCATGTACACACAGACGGAGAATTGCTACGATATTGAATCCACCTTGAAGTCTCTGGGAAATGATCTCTAGCAAACCCAAAAGCCCTCAAGGTCAAGGTCTTATTTTCTCTTTACTTCACTCGGATTCTCTTTAGAATTCCCTCTGGACAATGTGAATTTTGACTAATCACTTCACAAATGTTATCAAAGGATTTCCTTCGTCTAACTAACTAAAATCAAGGAAACAATCAAACACATTAAACTCGTAAATTCAAATTCAGCCGAGAAGAGAAGAGAAAACAAAAACTTCAACACGAATTCGCAATGACTAACTCTACCGGCTAGCATCTAATACTGTCCACGCTAATTCAACTCATATCCATGACTAACCTGACGCTAGAATGCCAAGACATGCAACTTAGCAGCACAACAGCGCGAACGTTGCAATAGAGCCTAGCGACACCTGGTAGATCTTGAACAATTAAATCTTGAACGTGGGAATGTAGAACAAGCGGCACTTGAGCGTGTTGACGATGCCCTGACAGAAGGCCTCCTTGGTTACCCCTCCATCACTAGCACTGGAGACGGCAACCTATAGCTGCTTCTCGATGCCGGCCTTATCGATCTTGAGGTCGTTGATGGCCACGATGGCAGCATTGATCTCTAGCTTTGGCACCCCGCTGGCCTTGAGGGCACGGACAGCATTGCCCTCAAGAGGCATGGGGTACCAGTTTCTCAGATAATACTAAATTCCAGATACTACAATCAGCATTGAACCGAAATTCATGGACAATTTGTGTCACTTTTAAAGATCTCTCGAGCTATTAATGGGTCTCCTGTGTTTTTTTTACACAAGCTCCACGAATTGTGTGATACATGTAAAAATTGAGTTATCATCACTCACTAACATAAGTCACATATAGTATTAGTCCTAGCATGACTCCAGGATTACTTCCCCAACTGGCAAGTACGAAACATGATATGCACAATAACCATAACAACTTACAAAATTTTATTTCTCTAAAATAGATACGCAAATAGGAACTTTGTTCATTGGCCAATACAATAAGTTGTGGTTAAATTGTTTAGGTGTGTAAAAATAACAAAACAGATACTGCATTCTCATCAACGCGACCGCAATTGCTTAAAGCTGAAGTGTTTGTGGTCAATATTTTCTATGTACATCCAAATACCGAGAAAGCACGCGGATTTAGGGCAATCGGCCGTGTTCAGACCAAACGGAAGAAAGGGTGTTATTGTCTTTTCAAGAGAAGTATATGATGACTTTTAGTCCCCTCCTTCCCCGGACGACGGCATGTCAAACTCCAATTGGGTCATTTTTTCTAGATGTTGGGCCCACCCATCAGAGAAAAGCATCACCAACTAGAGGTGATTAACTCGAGAGCCGGATCTTGAAATCTACCTATTGTAACCGATTCTCATTTTTTAAACCCTAAAATCTATAATTTTGCTTCGAATCGATTCTAAAACTTATCTTCTTTTTTTATCCAATTCTATTGTCTAGCCGAGGACTTTTTCTTTTTTGGTTCCTTTTCTTGATTTATTTTTTACGGCAAAATCATGTGAGGTTATAAGCAACAAAACGATTCAAAGTAAAAAAAATGAATAACATGAATTCTCTATCCGTTAAAAATAACAATCCATAAGAAAAACATGTAGTCATGTATAATTACAAATAATAAAAAGTTCAAACACGTAACATAAAGCATTAATTATAAAACTCAATTCTACATTAATCCATAAAAATTTAGGAAGAGAAAAAACCGGCAAGGAGTTCCGGAAAAGGATGAAGGATGAAGGACGAAGGACAAAGGAATGCTACGATTAGAGTTTATGAGAAAAAGAAATTAGTATTTTGAATTTTTAGCTTATAAAACCATTTCCAAAACTAGTTCCAAAACGGGACAGTACAATCCAATTCCCCAATGAGTATTCACTCGAAACCAATTCCCAAGCTTGTTTTTTGGGAGATTCGGTCCGATTGTACACCCCTATCGCGAAATCGTACGATTCATTTCGCATATAGAAACTTTTCTCGATAACCATCTCCATGGACTCTCTCTCGTAAAAATTTTCTTTCGTTTTCTCAGCATCAAGATCTAGCGAACATTGAAGCGAACCACGAATATTCAACATGGAAATTTCGTGGACGGGCATGACTTGGAAACTTCCATGACTTTCTGAGGGATTGGTGCAGTGTTTGAGAACAATGCATTTCATCAAAAAATTGATTATAACGCATATCATTTTATTCTCCTTTTCTAAGGAGAATTCTACTTGGTTTCGTGTGAAAAATTTATAAATCAAGCGGGATTGAGGCAAGTGTGAAATCGGACTAGATGGAATTGGGTAATTAGATAAAAAAAAAAAAAAATCAAATTTAGTCTCTTCCTCTTATAAAATTGGATCTTATAAATTCTTCAAATTTGTCTATTAACTAAACCTTCATTTCTTAAAAGAGAAAAGAGAAAAGAAAAATAAACTAAGAGCCATTTTTCTCTTGTTAAAGGAAATAAATTGAATAGCAGATTTCAATCCATTACTCAACTCGAATCCTCAACGGATGTGGTGAACGAACAGGACTTAATGGGCATGACTAGGAAATTTCTAATTGTGCTGTAGGATTTGGAAAAAAAATTTAAGAAATAGGATAAAGTCAGATAGAAGAGAGACATAAATCGAATAAAATTATCCCATGAGAAGGTAAGATAAAGATAGATAGGATTTCTAATATCTATAATAGAAAAACTATTTTTCTCGAATAACAAACTCCTTAAATTAAAAAAAAAAAGTTAAAATATATTTCAATATAAATAATATTTGAATTCTAATATAAGAAATTCAAAATGAATAAAACAATGATTTCGTTTGTTAAATTTAATTTTATATACATATATTCAAATTTAATTCTATCTTACAATATAAATTCAATATGCAAATATATTTATATTTATTACATATTTTAGGTATTTTTACAATTTACTATTTAATAAAATTTAATTAGAGAATGATGGAAGGGGAAAGGAAATTATTGAACAAAAGACAGAAAAATAAAATAAAAAATAGCTAATAAAAATAAATTAGATAAGAGTGTCATGGGAGATTTTTAGGGCGTGTTTGGTAACGATTCGTTCCCGGAACCGATTCGATAAGAAATGATTATTTTTGATTCTGTTCCCGGGAAATGATTTTGAGTAAAAGAACGTGTTTGGTAACTGTCTAAAATTTTTAATTCTGGAATAGAATTGCGTTTGATAAGGTGTCCATTGATTCGTTCCAAATTATTTTTTTATTTTTAAATAAAATTTTCTACTTTTTTTCTTTTTTTTTTTTTTACCTTTTTCCGTTTTTCCTTTTTCTCCTATTTTTCTTTTCTTCTCGTGGCCGGTCGCCGGACCGACGACCGGCCGGACGAGGGCCGCGACCTCACCGAGCGTCGCCGGCCCTCGGCGAGGCTGGTCGTCGTCGGCCGAGCGTCGGCGGCAGCCTCGCTCGAGCTGCCGGCGACGCTCACCTACCCCCACCGAGCATCGCCGATGGACAGGCGGGCCTCGCCGGGGGCTGGGCGAGGCTCGCCGGCCACCGGTCAGGCTAGGTGAGCCCGGCCGGTGGCTAGGCGGGCCTCGCCCAGCCCGGCGAGCCTCGGCCTCGCCCAGCCCAGCCGAGCCTCGCCTCGCCGGTGGACAGGCAGGCCTCGCTAGGGGTGAGCGGTTCCGGGTTCCGATTCGGTTCCGTTTGGAACTGGAACCTACCCTCGGGTACAGGTTCCTCAAAATGAGGAACTGGAACCTACCCGTCGAACCGAGAACCGGAACCTACCCTGTCACGGGTTCCGGGTGGTCGGTTCCGGGTTCCAACAGGTTCCGAGTTCCTTTTTTTGTTTTTATTTTTATTTATAGATTTGAACTATAGCGTATGCGCACATTACAAAAAAAAAAATTATAACGTACGCGCACATTACCAAAAAAAAAAATATAACGTACACGCACATTATCAAAAAAAATTATAACGTACACGCACGTTATCAAAAAAAATATAACGTACGCGCACGTTATAAAAAAAAAATATAGCGTGCGCGCACGTTATCAAATAAAACTATAACGTGTGCGCACGTTATCAAAAAAAACTATAACGTGGGCGCACGTTACCAAAAAAAAATATAACGTATGCGCGTGTTACCAAAAAAAACTATAACGTACGCGTATACTATACGGTAACTTCTCACATCTTAGCAAACATACCAATGCCAACAGTTTTTTTTTTCTATTATTCGTTTTTAGAGTTGAATTATAACATACGCACTCTAAAAATGAATAAAAAAAAAATTATAACATACGCGCATATTATCGGACTCTTCAGCACTGTCGCAATAATCCTCTAACATCAAAATCATGCCATAAATATACTTCCCGAGCTATGAAAACAATAAAACAAAACATAGACTCTTTGACAACAATGGAATGCGAGACTCGGATTTCAAAGTTCAATAAGGGAAGCATCATTAATCTCAACCCAGAAGTGCACGACTCTTGCAGAGAAAGAGAAAGCTTCAACACTTCACCGACTAAACCAATTTCTCTTTTCCCGAAGAACCCACAACCCAAAATGAAGTTTCAGCTTCAAGTAAGGAAAAAAGCCCAAAAGGGGTCATGCAACAAGCTCCATTACACGCAGAACGGGAAGCACGAACGAGCCCCGCGGAGGCAGACCCTCGAAATTTCTGCAACTATCCGAAGGGTTTTAGTAATCAGATAAACACCCCAGTTGAAATCAATTACAAAATAATCGGTCCCACCAAGCAGTCAACCCGGACGCGCGAGACTCTCACAGAGAAAGCGTCAACACTTCACCAACTAAACCAATTTCTCTTTTCCAGAAGAACCCACAACGCAAAAACGGAGTTTCAGCTTCCAATAAGGAAAAAAGCCCAAAATGAGTCATGCAACAAGCTCCATTACAAAGCGCAAACCCAGCCCCGCGGAGGTAGAACCCAGAAATTCCGCAAGCACCCGAAGCGTTTCGGCAATCAGATAAACACCCACTTGCAATCGATTACGAAACAATCAGTCCCACCAAGCGGTGCGCGAGCCGGAATCGAAGCGCAATCACGAACGCATGCTCGGTTGCAGAGAGAGAGAGAGAGAGAGAGAGAGAGAGAGAGAGGGAACCTGGTGCCGAACGGGAATGGCGAAGCGGTGGCCACGGTTCGTTGCAGCAGCAGGGGCGTCGGGGCTTCTGGCGCGAGCGGCGTGGGTCACGAGCAGGGACGTCGGTCAGGGTCTTCGGGGCAACAACCGGTCACGAGCAGGGACGTCGGTCAAGGTCGGTCAGCTCGCGGTCGCGAATGCGGGCATCGAGGCTCGAGCGACGTTGGGACCGCGTCCAGCGGCGTTCGGCGACGGTGGCCGGCGCCGAGCAAAGCGACAGGGCGTCGAGCGGCGTTCGGCGACGGTGGCCGGCGCCGAGGAGTGAGCGGGGACGTCGGTCGGGGTCTTCGAGGCAACGACGACTCAAGTGTCGCGAATGCGGGCGTCGAGCGACGTCGGGGCGCGTCCGTCCGGACCGGGTGGCGTCCGACGGCGGTGGCCTTGAGGGCGGCGGCGTCCGGCTGAAATCGAAGGACCGAGGAAGATACGAGGACGGGAGGCTGGAGGCTTGGAGCGCCGAGCGCGCGGGGGGGGTTCCTTTTGGAACCCTAACCGGTTCCGAAACCGGTTCCGCGACCGGTTCCGGTTCCGGTTCCGCGGCCGGTTCCGGTTCCGGTTCCCGGAAAAATGGAACCGGGAACCTCCCGGTCCTTTAAGAACCGGGAACCGAACCGAGTTTCCGGTTCCGGTTCTCCGGTTCCCGGTTCTACCCGCTACCCGTGCTCGCCCCTAGGCCTCGCCGGGCTGGCGAGGCCCGCCCGGCCACCGGTCGAGCTAAGCGAGCTCGGCCGGTGGCGGGCGAGGCCTCGCCTAGCCCCGGCGAGGCTCGCGGAGGCTCGATGAGGCTCGCCGGTGGTTGGGCGAGCCTCCGGCGAGCTTCGCCGGACCTCGCCCGCCGGGCGAGCCTCCGGCGAGCTCGCCGGACCAGCGGTCGACGGCCGGCGCCGGCGGCCGGCGGTGGTGAGCGGTGGCGAACGGCGGCGGGCGATAACGGGCAACGGTCGAGGGATGGCGAAAGGAAAGAAGAAGAGTTTTATTGCGTTGATTCTTTTTTTGATTCTCGGACGTAGAATCAATTTTTTTTATTCTCAAATCTACTCCAAAACTGATTCTGGGAACAAATTTGTTCCCGGGAACAAAATTTTTACCAAACGCGATTCTCGTCCCAAACTGATTCTGGGAACAAAAAATCAGAATTAGTAACTGTTTGGAGTGTTGCCAAACAAGGCCTTACCATCTCTATTTGTGAATTTTTAAGTTCATTTATATTAATATGCCATTTATATAAAATAATAGACATGATATGATATGAATATATCTAACTTTATTATTGTTATCACGAAATAGTAGATAAAATATAGCGAAATCCCTGGATTTCATATTATATCATACACAATCTTATACTGATTAGAAATCCAAATGACTAAACATAGCCTTAATGCATTCTCATTGTCAATCAAGATCAAGAGATCCATTTGACCGAAGTTGGGAAATTGCGAAGAACTATGGCGTTGTTCACTAGCTTTCAGTTTGAGTCTAAGTTCCAATGTGCACTTTTTGTTGTGCAAGTATTGGAATTCAGTCATTCCGAAGCTTTGATTAATGTAAGCTGTATTAGCACAGAGAGGGATTTTCTTCTAAAATTCAAGCAAGGCCTCGTCGACCACTGTTGAAAATCTTCTCCGAGGCACATTCCCCACTGGCATCGTTGAAAAATAATCAATAGCTTAAATCCCTGGACGAATCTGACAATTATTGGTCGGAAGGTTAGCTTTCGAAAAAGGGGCTTAGCCGATCTTGTGGGAGGATTTTCGGACCAAAATACAATGCTTTTGTTTGTGCACGAAGTAATATGAAGAATATTGATGTTTCCGACAGCAATTTGATGTTTCCGACAGCAATTTCAATGGTGACCGACTCAGATCAATTTCGGTGGGGCCAAAAATTTCCGAATTTTGTGCTATTTAATGAAATATAATAAAAACAGTGCATTTATAATCTGAATATGATATTACAAAATTATAATTTTTATATATAAATAGCAGTTGACATGCTATATCGTTGAATGGCTAAATAAAAAATATTAAACAAGTTAAGAATTATTTTAACGGGAGTATAAAACGCAATGTGTTTTTCTACGTGTATAATTCGTATTAATTTCAAAAGGCCGAATATTTTCCATAAGTTCGGCAAATGAGTTGGAGACCGTGGCTTTATTGAAATTACATACGTATGTGTATTTTAAGCAAAAGTACGAGTTTTATGTACTAATAGAAGCTTGGAGCAGCTATGTAAACTGAAGATAGAGAAGTTGGAATCATGTTCTTCCACAAGAAACTGAATAAATGAGCCAATCCATCAGGATAGTTTTTGCATTATCATTGTAATTGACAGGATGTTCGGAAAAGAAGGCATCGTTTATGATTTTTACAGAGTTAACATTTACGTATGACTATTATCGTGAAAATTCTGTAATTGTTACCAAATGGCACTATGGATTATGGTGTGAATTGTATTATTGAATGGTCTGTGGTGAGTAGAACTAATGTCGAAGGAGTCAGAAATGCTTGGTGTCGCGACCAATTTTTTTCGGGGTTGAACCACCTAGGGTTTTGGCTAATGGATTGTTAAGCCTAAACTCAACTCGAGCTCTCCCAAGCCCATACCAATTCGCGACTTAGGTTCAAGTTCTTAACATGCCAATGATTTTCAATCAAGAGTCGCCACTAATCTATTTTTTGGTGGGTCGATTAGAAACCTAAATAAAATAACGGGAGATTTACTTTATTCCTACGAACCGAGAGATTTGGGTACGGGGACTTGGTTACGCTAAATTTCTCTAACGCCCTTTCGGTACCATTTCTTTTATTTTGAAAAAATGTTTTTTTGCAAGCAGCTTAGGTTTATTTTAAATCTATTTCCCTAACATGTGAGGTTATGCGCGTGCACAAACCACCAATTTAACACTCAAATAAACAATAAATAAATTGCAAAAACTTACTTCCAAGCAACGAAAGCATCTGCAATGTTAAATTAAAATCCACATCAACAACCCTAGATATGGTTTTTAATTAACACACAATTTCTTTTTTTTTTCACTTAATTAATGAAAATCATGTAATATGTAATGCGATATTAACTAAATGACCTAATACTGATGACATGTAATTTCTAATTAAATGAGCCTAGCAAAAATACTAAATGACATGCATTTCAATGAATCTAACCCTAATGACGTGCACATGACATTTTTCTTTTCCTAAAAGAATGCATTTTATCCTAAATAATAAAACTAATTTAACCTATGACATTTTTTGTATTTTTCTAGAAATTCGAAATTTGGTGAAATGTGAAAATTACCTAATTAGATTAAGACCCTATTTAATTTATATTAGGAATTAGGTTGAGCCATATCCTAATTTAAACTAAAATATTATCTTAACCTAAATAAACCTAAAATACAATATATCTAAAAATGCCAAGCTTATAATAAATTAAAAAATGATCTAAATTAAACTAAGTGCCATTTAACCCTAATATGCAATGACATGCAAAATATGCCCTAATTCTACATGACAAGTGTATGATGATTTTTTATTGTGTTTTTGTTTTCTTTCTTTTTTTTTAAATTTTCGGAATTAATAATTGCCAAGTAATTAAGCATGCAACCTAAATTAAAATCTAGCAACCTAAATTGATTTATTTGAATTTTTTTTTATGAAATTCGAAATTAAAATTCCTATTCTAAATATGCAAACCCTAAAACAAGTAATATCCTAACATGCATCTAATCTAAACCGATTTTTATTTCGAGAATTCATGATAAATAGAATGCTTTGCCTAAATATGTAAATAACCCTAAAACACGTGATATTCTATCTCAAACATATCCCAAGATAAATAAAAACAACCAAATTCATTCAAAATTACCCCAAAAGGGACATCACATATCGCTCAAATCAAAGGATAATATTTCGCTAGTAAAATCGATACTTTGATCTTAAGCCTTAAAGATCAAAACATCAATTTTATTCCCGCTTAATTAATTATTTCATCTAAAGCCTTATAGATGAAATAAAAAACCTTGGCGTGGTTGCGAATTGGGTGATACATTGAGATCTCCAATTATGCATGGATGGGTACTTCAACCAAAGAAAACAATACATAAAAAGATAATGATGAAAAAAAAATAGAGAAAAATCTAAACTTGCTTAATAAAGTAAAGCAAAAATACCTAGAAAAATCTTTCTTTTCTTTTCTTTTCTTTTTTTTTTAAAAAAAAAAAAAAAAAAAAAAAAGAACTTTGGCCGCTGGTTTGGGGGAAATCACCGGCGAGGGTTTCCGGCGAGAACACCGGGAGTAGCGCGACGCGGCGAGGCAACAGGGAGCGTCGCGGGTCTGGGTGCGGGCGTCGCGGGCGAGGGACTCCGAGCGCGGGCAAGAGAGCGGCGGGAGACGGCGTCGGGCGGCGATGCGAGAGGAGCGCGCGGGCGGCGTGGTGAGATCAGCCGAGCGGGGGTCGCGGGCGGAGCTCGGGCACGGGCGTCGGAGCTGGTTCGCGGCGGACGGAGCTCGGGCACGGGCGTCGCGCAAGGCCGGGGTGGTGGACGGCGGGGGCGCCGGGATGCGCAGGAGCGTCGCGGGCGGCGCAGTGAGATCGTGGAGCGGGGTCGCGGGCGGAGCTCGGGCACGGGCGTCGGAGCGGTGCGGCGCTGGTTCGCGGGCGGAGCTCGGGCACGGGCGTCGCGGCGTCGGGGCGGTGGACGGCGGGGGCGCTGGGAGCGGTGGACGGCGGGGTCACACCAGGCGGTCGGGGAGGACCCTTTGGGGAAGACGACACTGTAGCGTTTTCCTTTCTTTTTTTCTTTTTCTTTTTTTTCTCTCCCTTTCTCACGTCTCTCTCACGTCTCTCTGTACCCTCTCTGCTGACTTTTTCTTTTTTCTGCAATTTGTCAGGAAAAGAAAAAGGCTTCTTTTGACTGAAGATAGACAAGGGAGAAGGCTTTTTCTCTCTTTCTCTCTTTTCACTTTCTCCCGCACTCTCTCAATTTTTTTCACCTCTGAAAATTTTTCTGAATTCCCCTCCTTGTGGCCATCGTACGTGACTCTTTTATACACCAAAAAGAATGTATCTTTGCGGTATATTTCATTACCAATTTTGTTCATGTAAAATTCCATTGAATATATCATTTCACCCTGCGTAATATTTTTTGCACATCAGATCAAAAAAGGTTCCCCTTTTGCGCAAAAATGCATCTCCCAGTGTATATTACCTAAATATGAAAAATCTTAACAAAATATAACAAAAAAAACAAAAAATAAATTTTCCTAAACTATATGCCATGTGATTATGATTTTTTTATTTTTTTATTTACCAAAAATTAACCCCAAAAATTTAGGTGTCAACACTTGGGCAGTCGCTATAGTAAAAACAATTTTAAATTAGTGCATCCATATAGGAAGATTTCTGAGGGTTTATACCAAGGAAACAACACAAAACGTGCTTGTTAAAAAGAATATGCGATGTTCTAGTTACATTATCATGTCACTGATGTTAAAATATTTTGAAGTCTAATAAAAGTAAGTCTCCCTAATCAATTATTAGGACGCTTCCAACCATTTGCTTGATCATCATGTTAAGATCTCCCCTTTTTGACTCAAGTCCATGACACATATCGCACTTCCACCATGAAATTCGCGGCTCCCTTTCACTGAAGATAGGATCATGAATGCACAACGTACAACTAATAATCTGCTTATAAACTTAAAATTCATGGTAATTAGGATTCGGTTCGGGTTCATGATCGACAACCTCGGATGACTAATTTTTACCGGTACGAACATCCCCACTCGGATTTGTCGAAGGGTTAGGCAATCCTGGATTTTACATAAGCTTTATCTATCTCGTCACACGCTTCCAACTTATGAATCATTTGTGAAAAGAGAGAATGGGGGAGATAGATATTGACGTGGCAGGGTCGAGCCATGTTTTCTAAAAAATTGATTTAATTTTTGTTAATGAAAAAATATTAAAAATGAAACTAATTTTTTCCACATGTTACAAAATAATAAAAGGTTTTGAAAGAATATGAATGGAAAATACTTAATCAATCAAATCAAATAGAAAGACAACTGCGGCTTCATATAATATGCACATCAGGAGAACATAACTGTGTCCTAACAACGATTCACCAAAAGAGAATGTCCAATATGTTACGCGTTTGATGCGTGTTCCTCCCCATGATTTGGATCATGCAAATGTCGTTAATTTCCTCTTGTTCATGTTGGGCACGGTCCGTTGGGCTCAAATTTTACAAAAACCAATCAATTTGAGGACAAGCTATACCTATTGTCTTTCAAGATCCATTGGCTAGTGCACGGGGACTCCTGTAATACTATAGACGCTGATAGGGCCAGTAAGTCATGAGCACGGAAAGAATCAGAAAACTAGTGGCTTTCCTCTTCCATCATTGCATAGTGCCGTCATTGTCCTCACCAACTCTAATAATATATTGAGAAAACTCCAAATAAGGGAACAAAGTACTCTTGTTTTTTTTTTTTTTTCAAATAAGAACTTAAAATAGACTTTATTTCAAATAAGGATATGAAGTGAACCTTATTTCGAATAATGACCTGAAATGGCCATATCAGTCTCAACAAATGACCTAAACTCATTGTTTAATGAAAGGCAATGTCGTCTTTTAAATTTTTTATTTTTTTCTTTCTTTTTTCTATTTCTTTTCCAAACAACTACAAAAATTAAAAATTAAAAAAGACACGCACAGGAAGGAGGCTCCCCCCCGCCCATGGGCGATGCCCCATCACCAGTGGGGTAGTAATAGCCGATGAGGTCGCCGACACTTGGGCGAGGGCTAGTGACCCTCACCAACTAGAAGTGAGGACCAACAAGCCTTCGCTAGAGATGCTAAAGGACGGCGAACCTCTCCCAGATCTAGGCAAGGGTCGCCCGCCCTCACCCCGGCTTGGGTGAGGGTCGATGGCCTCGAGTAGGCCAAGCAACCCTCACCGAGCCCTTGAAATTGGGTGGTGTAAGGTCTAAGGGCGCTTGGCGAGGATCGCCAACCCTGTGTGAGGGCCAACAACCCTCGCCCAAATTTGGGAGAAGGTCGCCGCCCTCTCTCGTCTCACCCAAGCACCAACAGCCCACCAACCATCATTGCTGACCCCATTGACGATGAGTGGCGGCCACGGGCGAGAGGGGGCCCTCCCCTCTATTTTTGCCTTTTTTTTAAAAAAATTTGTAATTTTTTAATTCAATCTAATTTATTTTTAATTTAAATTGAAATTAAATGAAAACATCCTTGATCAGTCGAAAGTTTTTGCTAGTAAGGGTAAGCCCTTATTTGAAACAATCATAATCCTTTCAAACCCTTATTTTATACTAATATAGTCATTGAAACAAGATTCACTTCGGACCTTTATTTGAGAAAATGAAAGCACTTCGGGTTCTTATTGGAATTTTCCCTAATATATTTATAGTAGCTTGTTCCCAATATTATCTCCAACACATTGGTAGATGAAGATGCTGACCTAGCAAAGGTTATGGGGTGTTTTTCTTCTCACGAAACAAAGACCATCCATTGTTCTGGGCACCCTCGCTTATAGAGGGTGCCATCTTTATCCATGAGGGGTGTTATGACCTACCCCTTGGTATGGAGTGAAATATGTTCAAGGATATTACATAAAAGGTGAGCCTACGACCCTAATTTTAGATGCAAACTTTGCCAAGCCCATACCTCACGTGACGTTGGGTATTCAAATTGATGATATGAGAATTTTTTAATAAGGATTCGCCATTAACTTATTGAAGCTAGCTAAAAATCAAGTGAAGTATGGGAGCATACTCCACTTCCTATGCAACTAGAAAATTTAGGATCGGAGACTTGATTATACTAATTAATTAATTAATGCCCTTTCAATACCTAATCTTGTTCATTGCCAAAAAAATTTTATCAAGCAATATGGATTGGTTTTAAACATATTCGCTAACATCTAAGATGATCACGCAAATGCACAATCATTAAAATAACAATTAGCAACCAACGAAGGCAAAGCAAAGGTCTAACACTAAGATAAATGCTATGGTAAAGGTGAACAATAATCAATATAATGAAAGTGCTCAATAAAGAGTTTTTTTTTTTTTTTTTTTTTGGGTGAAAGGTAATAAATAGATTGAGGAAAGATCAACTGAACAAGATGATCACGGCATCAAAAGCCACACTCAAAACAACACATCATAATGAGTGGAAGGATGCTGGGATATAAAAGCCACAATCGTGGCAACCCACTAACAACTAAAAAGGAAAAGCACGGCATGAACAATCGGCGAACATATACAAAACGCCCTCAGATAGGGAGAGAACCATCCTCAGGAATCAAGAAGAACCGCTACACCAACTACCTTAATCAAAACGCACCAGCTGAAAGGAAGGGAATTAACGCTCCCCAGAAAAGATGACCGGGTCAATGCCCAAGCTCCACTACAACCTTCTATTCCTGATGTTATCCTCAACCTTCTATACAAAACACACCAGCTCCATCAAGAGTGTTCATCTCTAAGAACAATAGAAACTCTATGACAAAGCCCTAATGGCTTATTCAATTTTTTAGCATGATTTTTTTAAAAATGATTTTCCCACAATGTTAATATAAGACTACCCAAAAAAAGAAATAAAAAAACTTTTTTTTTAAGCTTTTTCATGACTTATAAAAAATAATTTTTTTTGGAATTTTTAATTAATTTATAGTTATTTAGTTATTTATTTATTGTTGTTGTTATTATTCTTATATTCTATTTTAAAAACTTTAAAAATATATTTTTAAAATTTTTAAAATTTTTATTTGGAAAAGGGATCAGTCTGGGCTCAGGCTCGGGCCCGAATCCAAGCCTGCCGATTTCGACCAATTCACAGGCGGACTCCCACACTGAGCCCAATTTGGCCTAGGCCCTAAAACGAACCTAAACTAAACCCCAAAAGCCCAATTCACCTAAAAGTCCAGCCCATCCCGCCTAAGCCCTAAACTGATTTTGGCAGAATCAAATCCAACGCTAGCTCTCTATTTCCATTGACCCCATCTCAGGCCCAACTCTTATTGTGACGGAAATCAGCACAAAATCCCATAAAAGAAACCTAAGCCGAGCTACCATCAAGGCCTTTTATGCTCTAGCAGCCCCCTTTCACGCCACACGAGAGCGAACGATGCCACTCGGCCTGACCATGCTCCAACTCTGGCGGCTTTAGACTTTTAGCGATTGCGACGTCGCTAAACCTCGGAACGGGCCTCCCCCGGCGGCCAAACTCATATACCGTCCGATGCCGGCTATCCAAACCGGTCAACAATATCAACGAACCAACCTATGGCGAGCAACCAATGCACGATTTGGAGAGACCAACTTCTATCAACATCCCGTGCGACTATGGCTGCCAAGGACGAGATGATTACCCCGAGCCACTGATTGCCATGGAAAACCACTGAAACAAACAAATATGGAGAAAATAACACAAGGGAAGGCCATGGCACCTTGATTGATGAGCAAAAATTCACAAAAATATACTTAATAATAAATGAGACTCTCAACAGCACTCCAGCCACACTAGCGTGCCTCCAACACAAAAGAAAAGGCGTTGTGCTCACAAGTTCACCTAAGGGTCATTTTGTCGAACATATGGTGAGTATGGAAGATATCGAGCATTTTTTAGAACTCGAACTCGGGTCTAGACCCAAAAAAGATCACCAGCAAATACTTGATATCAAGCACCAACTCAGTTAAAAAGAAAGCGCTCAAGATCTAGAGATACCAAATTCGGTTCTTCCTTAAAACAGAATAGGGCGAGGCAAAATGGGAGTTCATGGGATGAGTTTTGACCGCGGAAATCCCTATTCGGCTTAGAGACAGTGGCTATGGGGCGAGCTCGGGACGAGTTGAGCTATGGTCGACTGCTTCGTGATGTCCCCGAGCCACCGAAATCCTCGGGAAACTCACCGAAGGTTTGGTGCGGGGTTAAAATGGAGCTGCAAACTCAAAGGCGCCGGCCAATAGTCGTCGGACGAGGCTCAAGCATGGCCAAGCTACCGGAGAACTCCTTCTTGCCCTTTAGTTTTTATCTCTCAGTCACTCTCTTTTTCAATCTCTCCCCTGGATTCCCTCGCTTCCTCTCCCTTGTTAAGAACAGCAAGAACAGAAGCTCTACTGATGCTATTACTGATATCAGTAAGAACAAAGGAAGTAAGATATACAAGAGCAACGAAGAGAAAACATATGAAGAAGAGGAAGTAGAGAATATAAATGCTGCTGAGAAGAATGAGAAGAAAAGGGGCTACTATTAGTATCAAAGAAAGAAAAAGAAGACAAAGTGAGCTAGAGTGATAATCTGTAAAGTGAGCTAGAAGCTCTGTTTCGAACACTCTGTATAATGCTACAAGTCTTGGCAAGTCTCGGTAGTTAGTCTAGTGTACTTCAGTACTGGAAGTTAGTTAGTTTCCTTTGCTTCAGTTAGTTAGTTTTCATTTCTTCAAGTGATTCAATACTTGTAAAACAGTTCCCAGAGATAGCCATTGTATATAAAAAGGCTAACTCTTGTGATTGGAAACAAGAAAAGAAAATATAGAAAGAAGTTTTACATCTCAAGATCTCTCTATCGTTCTGTCATCCCAAGATTTCTTACTTCTTCTTTGCGCATAAACTTCTTCATGGTATCAGAGCATCTGCATCTTGAAGAAATCATCTTGCTGCTGCACATTCAACCTTGGATTCCTCAGAAGGTTTCCGTAAGTCTGTTGGATCTACATCAGATTGAAGTTAGATTCGAAGCTTCATTGATCTCTGAAGATATTTGTATCTTCCAACAAGATCTGTGAGTTGGTACTTTTCATCCACATCTAAATCTTCATTAGCAATATACTTGTAGCATCGTACTGCAAACCAGTAGAATTCGTGTCTGCAACTAGAGTTGATCAAAGATCTGGAAGAATAGAATGGCAGCAAGAAGAGATATCCATTTCCTATTCATGTTAATATCTCGAATTTTGTTACCATCAAATTAGCTGAGGATAATTTCCTTCTATGGCAAGCTCAATTTTATAGATTCTTAAGGAGCCAAGATCTGTTTGGTTTTGTGAATGGGGAAAATTCCACCACCTGCAAAGACATTGTAGGTCAAAGAAGGAGGTCAAACTTCTGAGGTTCCTAATCCTGATTACAACGACTGGATAAAAACAGATCAACTTGTATCTTCTTGGATTAGTGGTGTTGTATAAGAAAACATACTTAGCTTGATAATTGGGTTAAATACTGCTTATGAAGTTTGGCAAACTCTGCTAAATCAGTTTACACAAAAGTCAGTGGCTAAGGAGTTCGAGTTAAGAGGAAAACTGCAGGCCTGCCAGAAACATGAACCAACATTATCAGCATACCTTAGGGAATACAAGTCAATATGTGATCAATTGAATGCCATAGGAAAACCAGTTGATGAAATCACAAAACTATTTGGGGTTCTGGAAGGCCTGGGATCTGAGTATGAAAGTTTTAAAACTACAATCTATTGCTTAAAGCCCTAACCAGAATATGATGAAGTAATCTCACACTTAGAAAGATTCGAAGCCAAGTTACAAAATTACTCTTTAAATCAGTTCAGTCCTAACCTAGCTTACTATGGCCAGAGGAAAATTGAAGCTATACATAAAGAAGAGGCTGACAAAGAATATATACAATAGAATACTATTCTTAGAGGATCAAGAACAAATAATCGTGGAGGAAGAAATTATGAAAGAGGAAGAATATATAATGCCAGATACAGGAACTTTGGTTATCTTGGAAGAAACATGAGTTACAGAAATAATAACTCAAACTATGAACAAGAAAATCAGCAGTTCAAACAACACAATACCTCCTATGGCTTGGGTCCTGTTCAAGGATTTAGACCATATGTATCAACACAAAGGTATTCTGATGCCAGGTCATATCCTGCATCAAATTCAACTCTTCACAAAAAGGTGCAGATGGAGAAAGCAGCAGAACACACTCGACTTGAGTGTCAAATCTGTAAGAGGCCTGGTCATGATGCCTTACATTGTTGGTATCGGTTTGATAACTCCTATCAAGCTAAGGAGATACCAATAACACTAGCAGCACTACACATTGAGGAGGCAAATGATCAAGGATGGTATCCAGACACTGGAGCAACAGCTCATATTACCTCTAATGCTGGTATACTTCATAGTCTTTCTAAAAATAACAATGCTGATACAATCATGATAGGCAATGGTTTGTGTTTACCTGTCAAATACATTGGTAATGCAATACTGAATATTGCAATTGATGCCTTGCCTCTAAATGATGTGCTGATTGTTCCTGAGATTAAGAAAAATCTTCTATCAGTGTCAAAGTTAACTGATGATTACCCATGTTCCTTTATCTTTAACAAAACTAGTGTGTATATCAAGGACAGCACCACCAACACAACCATGAGGATAGGAAGGAAGGTTAGAGGGCTGTACAGAGTAGACCCTCATGCTGTAGAAGTCTATTTCACTCAGAGACAAAGAATTGTTGCAGAAAGTATCTGCCATCAACGATTAGGTCACACAAATCAGAATATCTTGAAGCATTTGAGGAATCAAAATCTGATTCAGTACAACAAAGAACCACAGTCTGTATGTAAAAGTTGCCAAATAGCTAAGAGTACTGCTCTACCTTTTCCATTATCAAATTCTACAGCTACAAAACCTCTAGAACAAATTCACAGTGATATTTGGGGGCCTTCTCCAATTAAATCTTTTCAGAATTTCAAGTACTATGTCATTTTTGTTGACAATTTCTCTCGGTTCAGTTGGATATATCCATTAAAGCTGAAGTCAGATTTCTATAATATTTTTCTCATGTTTCAAAAGTTAGTAGAAAATCAGCATAGCTGTAAAATCAAGACTTTCCAGTGTGATGGTGGAGGAAAGTTTATCAGCCAAAAATTCAAAACGCACTTACAGAATTGTGGCATTCAACAACATATATCCTATCCATATACACTTGAGCAGAATGGAATACCTGAAAGGAAACATCGACATATAGTTGAACTTGGTTTGGCTATGCTATACCATGCAAAAATTCCATTAAAGTTTTAGGTAGATGCATTTGTAACAGCCAACTACATTGTTAACATTCTACCTAATAAAAAATTACAGATGCAGTCTCCCTTCAATAAATTATATCAGCGTAAGCCAAGATATGACCATCTCAGAACCTTTGGCTGTGCTTGCTATCCCTGTCTTCGACCATATGCACAGCACAAGCTTGATCCACGATCTCTAACCTGTGTGTTTCTAGGATACAGTGATCACTATAAGGGATATCGATGTCTTGTCCCTACTACTGGTCATGTCTACATTAGTCGACATGTAGTATTTGATGAGAATTTCTTCTCTTTCTCTCAGAAATTAGCAACAGTTTATCCCTCCTACACACACTTGTATAAGTTGTGGACAGAAGAAGAGCAATTCCTAGCTCCCTCCACTACAGATCACATAAAACAGTCAACTTCTTAGTATACAGGTTGGGAACAAGAATTCATAGCTGAGCAAACAAATGGACTAGTCTCACCTGAATGCACAGAACAAGCAATTTCTGTTTCTCCAGCTGAATTCTCTATGGATCAAATGTCCACCATCACTCAGAATAGTCCACAACGAGTTGAAATACCTGTTCCCATAACTGAGACAACAGATGGACCAGATATGGAACAACATACTTCAAATAATTAGACAAACTCACAAGGTACATTACCTAGTCACCCTATGCAGACTAGGTCTAAGTCTGGCATTATCAAGACCAATCCTCGATATGCATGTCTTGCTATATATGAAGTACCTACTAAACCAAAAACAATCAAATCAGCCTTAGCACATAAAGGCTGGTATAAAACAATGACAAAAGAGATGGATGCACTTTATCATAATAAAACTTGGGAATTAATCCCTTGAACTAATCAAATGAATGTCATTGGCTGTAAGGGGTATTTAAAACAAAGCTTGCAGCTGATGGTAGCCTTGATAGACTTAAGGCTGGTTGCTAAAGGATTTCATCGGGAAGAAGGCATTGACTTTACGAAACCTTTAGTCCAATCATCAAACATGCTACAATTCGTATAGTTTTATCTGTAGCCATGATGAAACACTGGCCAATCCATCAACTAGATGTCAAAAATGCATTCTTACATGGTACATTGAATGAGATAGTTTACATGGAGCAGCCTCCTGGTTTTCAAGATCCCAAGAAACCTCATCATGTATGTCTTCTCAGGAAGTCTCTCTATGGACTTCGACAAGCTCCTCGAGCCTCATTTGACAAGTTTAGCAACTTTCTGCTTGAATATGGGTTCTTTTGCAGCTCAACTAACCCATCCTTATTCATCTATCATACTGATATAGACACCATTCTTCTACTACTATATGTTGATGACATTATACTGACTGGAAGCTCCTCTCAGTTACTTTCCAACCTTATCCATTCTCTAAGTCTTCAGTTCTATATGAAGGACCTTGGCCCATTACATTACTTTCTTGGCATTGAAGTTAAAAATACTTTTGATCACCTATTTCTTTGCCAAACTAAATATGCCAGTGATCTTCTTACTCGAGCTCATATGCTTGAGTGCAAACCAATTACCACCCCTGTATCACTAAAACCAACTGTTCTGATAAATGATTCTGCTCCCCTCTCCAATCCTGTCTAGTATCGAAGCTTAGTAGGTGGCCTTCAATATCTGACTTTAACAAGACCTGACATTGCATATGCTACAAATCAGTTGTGTCAGAAATTACAGAAACCCCCTATTGTAGACTTACATAAACTCAAGAGAGTTTTGAGATATGTCAAAGGCACTATAAGTCTTGGAGTCTTCATTCACTCTCGAAGCTCTCTCCACCTATATGGGTTCTCAGATGCAGACTGGGCAGGATGTGTTGAAACAAGAAGATCAACAACAGGTTTTTGTACATACCTTGGCTCCAATCTCATATCTTGGGCAGCAAAGAAATAATCCACAGTCAGTCAATCCTCTACAAAAGCCGAGTATCATGCTCTTGCTTCTACATCTGCTGAACTTACCTGGATCAGCTTTGTCCTTCGTGATATAGGATGCTCATTGACTCGTCCAACACAGTTCTTTTGTGACAATAAATCAGCCATTTCTCTTACTATCAATCCTGTCTTACATGCTCGCACCAAACACATTGAGGTAGACTTTCATTTTATTAGGGAAAGTCTCCTCAGGGTCACTACAAGTGAAATATGTTCCAAGTACCTCTCAACTTGCTGATATATTCACAAAATCTCTCCCTCGTATTACACACTATCAGCTTCGAATCAAATTAGGAATTGGCTTCTCACCCATTCCCAATTTGAGGGGGGATGTTAAGAACAGCAAGAACAAAAGCTCTACTGATGCTATTACTGATATCAGTAAGAACAGGGGAAGTAAGATATACAAGAGCAACGAAGAGAAAACATATGAAGAAAAGGAAGTAGAGAATATAAATGCTACTGAGAAGAATGAGAAGAAAAGGGACTACTATTAGTATCAAAGAAAGAAAAAGAAGACAAAGTGAGCTAGAGTGATAATCTGTAAAGTGAGCTAGAAGCTCTATTTCGAACACTCTGTATAATGCTACAAGTCTTGGCAAGTCTCAATAGTTAGTCTGGTGTACTTCAGTACTGGAAGTTAGTTAGTTTCCTTTCTCTCACTTCTTCACTCTAGGCCAGGACGACGCTAGCTGCCATTGTCCGAACCCGTGCCGCGCGACATTCTCTGCGGCATTCTCTGCACCATGCACCGGCATCTTTCATCCTGTGTTGCCTATCATTAGTCCACGACAGAGAGGAGAGAACGTGAAGGGAAGTGATAAGCGGGCTAGGCAGAAAAGCTAAGGAGATAGCCCGACCTGCACAAGGGAAAGTTAGAAGAAGATCAAGAAAAAGGAGAAGGGGCCGAGCTAGTCCAGCCCTTGACCTCCCCTTTTTCAAGAAAAAGATATTTTTAATATGCGATGTAATTTAATAAAAATTAATTTTGTTTAAGGGTTAGAAATTAATCTCTAATTTTTCATATAATTTAAAACCTAAATAAAGATGCAAAATTTAAGTGTCAATAAGGTATAACTAATTGTATTAAATTGACCGGCATATATAGCACACATATTTTGAAGCCATCCTATTGCCATTGCCGATATCTGTTCCACTTGAATCTCCTCATCTAGTCTTAAGGGTGTCAATAGTTAAACTGAACCAAATCACGTCCGAACTAATTATGAACTAAACCAGAAACCCGTTCAAATCGGTTTGGATCAATTTGGCTTTCCATGTCCCTTCACACCTAAAGCGAGTATGAACCGAACTAAGAAGAGATACTTTTAAGTTGGGTGTTCAGTTTTTATCAAGAATTTTGGTTTGGTTCGGTAAACCCGAATAATCCAAACCGGAAAAAAAGGGTTATTTTTCCATCATTCACGAAATCGAAAATGCACAAAATTTCGGTTCTAATTTCCAATTTCTAACACCCCTACTTAATCCCGCACTTTTGTAATACAGAACAATGTGAATTTCAAGCCCCTCCAATCGTCGATGTCAAAAAATCAGGCGAAATGTCCTAATACTTGAGGAATTTTGACTTCATGGCCACCACTAGTGTCACACCAACGCCACTTGCATAGCATATATTTTCTTGCTAATCTCTTTGTTATGTGGTTAACGGACGGGCAATTATAAACAAATTATACTCTCAGATACCAAATTTGATGGGATAATTTGAAGGTGAAAGTCTCTCACAACTCACAATACTTAAGGAAGAGAAGGAGACGAAGTGGCTTTTTCTGTGTTTTCTTATATTTCACTTTATCGAAAAGGATTAAAAGACTTGCTTTTAAGTAGGCTTACAATAGGACACTTAAATGACCCATAAATATATCTAGTATTTCAAAGAGATCGATCCCTAAGAATGTACAAAACATAAAACAAGACATAGAAACGCAAACAAACACTTTGAAAGCAACACTACAATAAAGACTCGTGCATCAATCTTAGGAGCAGAATTAACATTGACATTAAACTTGTACATCGACAACAAGACAGCCAATTGACAGCCACTAACATCAACAACTTGATTAGTGAATCGGTAACCTCTTCGCATAATTAGCAACTTCCAAAGAATTTGGTTTAATTATTAACACGGACGGCATTGCTCCGGGCGTCCATGGTGTTGTGCTTGTCGGCAAGAGCTTTGCAGAGCAAGTAAAATGGGGAAAAAACGACTGTTTCGTCCATCGCGGGAGAGGTCGGGGAAGGAGGGAGAGAACGAGGGGAGAGAGAGAAGAAGCGAGATTTCCAGAAATGAAAGCCAAGGGAAGGGGATGAGCCGAGTCTAGTGAGGAGTGAAGAAGAAGATGATGATGGTAGCGGCGGCGGCGGCGGCATGCAAGTCCTCTTGGCAATGCTGAGTTAAAAAAATCTGCTTTTGGAGAGGGAAGTGAGTGAGCGGGGGATATTTTTGGGATTCTTGTCATTTTTTTATGGAAATTATGATTATTTCCATAGTGGAATTGAACAGTTACATTCAAGCATTTAGTCAAGAAAAAAAATGGATTATTGTTAGATTCTTGAACGTTACGAAAATTAAATGATTTAAAAATTATTTTCCTAAAAATAATTGGATATAATTTGTTGTTGATAATGAAAAAAATATATTATCTAGTTATTTCAAACGATATTAGTGATTATTTTAGGAAAATATTTTTCAAATCATTCATTTATTATGAAACAAACAAAGTTCATTTATTATGAAACAAATAGAGTCTTAGAATAACAAAAAATTTATGTGTTCCCTATTGAATGAATGATATATATGCTTGACTTAGCTATGCAACCGAATGATTCTATATGTTAATAGTTCAATGATAAGTGTGTAACTTATTCATTACACTAAAGATGAATCTAATAAGGGTGCGTTTGTTTGCGTTTCTGTTTAAAAATTGTTCTAGGGAACAGAAATAGAAAAAAGTGTTTTTCCGGGGAACAATTTTTGAACAAAAAAAAACGCGTTTGGTAAACTTGTTCCGGGAATAAAAAATAAACAGAAACATGTTTGGTAAATTTGGATAATTTTTTTATCTTTTACTTTTTCTATTTTTTTCTTATTTTTCCTTTTTTTCTTCTTTTTTCTTTTTCATTTTTTCATTTTTCTTCTTTTGGCCGGTCGCCGGCCAAGGCCTTGGCCGGCGACCGGCCGGTGAGGGTCGGCCTCGCCTTGATCGCGGCGAGGCCGAGCTCGCCCGGGCCGGCGGGGCGAGGCGCGGCCTCGCCGGGCCACCGCCAAGCGTCGCCGACTCGCCCAGATCCGGTGAGGCCGAGGCTCGTCGGCCGGCCGGGTGAGCTCGACCTCGCCGAACCGGGCGAGATCGAGCTCGCCCTGTGCCGGCGCGAGGTCGGCCTCGCCTTGATCCGGCGAGGTGCGGTCTCGCCGGGCCACCGCCCAGTGAGGCCAACTCGCCCAAATCCGGCGAAGCCGAGGCTCGTCGCCGGCGGCCGGGCGAGGTCGGCCTCGCCGGATCGGGCGAGATCGAGCTCGCCCGGCGGCGCGAGGTCGGCCTCGCCATGGGCGGGCGAGCTCGAGCTCACCCAGATCCGGCGAGGCCGAGGCTCGCCGGCCGGCCGGGCGAGGTCGGCCTCCCCGGATCCGGGCGAGCTCGAGCTCGCCCGGCCATGGCGAGGCCGACCCTCGCCCGGCTACGGCCGAGCCTCGGCCTCGCCGGGGACGCGAACCTCGGCCTCGCCGGGGCCGGCGAGCCTCGCCATGGCGGGTGAGGCCGCCGGCCCTCGTCGGCCGGTCGCCGGCCATGGCCGAGGCCGGCGATCGGCCAAAAGAAAAAAGAACAAGAAAATAAGAGAAAAAAGAAAAAAAAAGTGTTTCTCAAAAGTGTTTCGAAACAAGAAACACAAAATTTGTGTTTTTGTTTTGTTTCTTTTTTGTTCCCGGGAACAAAAGAACAAAAAGGAACGAACGCACCCAAACACGTTTCTGTTCCTTTTTTGTTCCCAGGAACAAAAAAAAACAGAAAAAGTGTTTAAAAACAGAAAAAAGAAACATAAACAAACGGGCCCTAAAAGTCCATAGACAAAATAACTTTAATTTATATGAATATAGTATAGCAATCTCTCTAAGTATCACCTTTAAGTTTGTCACTTAATATCGTCAAAATGAGGCAAGAAAACAGTTTGATGTCCCGACTAGCAATATGGTATGTCCAATCATGGTAACAGAAGCAAAAACGTGAGGTTGCCTGAGTGCATTGTTTTTTAGTGGTATTGGAGAAAATTAGGGATAAACGAAACTTGTTTGGTTGATGGCTAATCGAGGACTTTGGTTTTAATTTTGGTCAATTGAGGAATTAATGCTTTAAAAGGCCACGATCAGGTTTCGTGGTCTTCTTTGTGAAATTCAAGCATAAAAAATGATACATGACAAATTATGAAATATTTCACGTGGAAACCATGTAGGATTTTCAACTCTTGAACATCGATGGCTAGTTTAAGATTGGATTGGAGCCTTTTTTTTTGAAATCTTCAATTATTTATTCATTAAGATAAAATCTTAGTATCTCAGTTGATCAGTGGCCAAATCCTTAAGTTTGTTTCCGCATTTGTCTAGAGAAAATAAGAATCATTAATCAAAATATTGACTGACAATCATGCGTGGAAGTAAACAAGCAAGAAAAATCAAGAATACTGTGAGCACATTATCAAATACATATTTGAAAATTTTGGTCTTTATTTTCAAATTGTGTTATGAAAAATTGGATCGGCAAATTATTTGGCCATTTAATTATTAGTAAGTTAAAAATGACATAATGAGTTTATCTATGTCAAGTTCAATAACAAATTATTAATTGCATTGATAGCGAAATAATCCAATATATTAATTTTGCCTCTATTTATTTTTCTAAGATTGTACATTATTGTTAACTTTATCGGTTTGTGATTTTTGTATAAAGATAATTAGTTTGGGATAAATATATCATACAGTGCAAGTTCAGGTTTTTTGTGAGATGGAAATTAGTTTTAGATAATTATGGCATGGGGTAACGGTTTGGCATTTTAATGGTATTAGTGTGAGAAAAATTCAGATAAAATATATAGCATCATGTTTATAACAATAGAGTTCTATACGAGCACAATCGTAGTTAGTAAAATGAAGAAACATATCAACAAGCTAGGGAAGTTGGTATCCTAATACTGGCCCTTAAGTGGGTGCGTGAAAACATTCTTTTTACTTCTTGATAGCATCATTAAAAGATTCGCCAGTGGCTCAAAGAAATTATCGATAACATATTACCAGCCAAATAAAGTTTCAATTTTTACCATACTGATGAGTAGACTTGTCCAATTTCGACTCACACAATCGGCTCATTTTATACACATCTTATTTTATAGGACAAAAGCAAGAGATTATTTTGTTGCTTTTTTATAACCAAGTGGAAAGAAAGAGTAGTGTTGGAGAATAATGAGCACACCGTGTTTATTATTTGAAGCTTCAATAGCAATCATCCAACATGAAAAGAAAAATTATGGATTTATTGCAATCAAACTCACATTTGCCTCCGGAATTTGATAAGTCAATTCGTACTTCATCCACAAATCAAGGCGCCGTCTTTTGTGTTGGAAACCTTGCAAATAAATTTGTTACCATGCATGCCTAGTACTTGCCAACTGCATGAAATGCTGAGTCTTTTAAAAGTTCACCTTCCAGCCTATTTCCAAAGATGTTAGAGAATCTAAGCCACCATCTACTTTCAAAAGATGAGAGCGGAGAATGAGCCATGGCTATCATCATAACTAATCAAGATGCTCGAGTTTTGCTGAAGTTTTGAACAAGGAGGAATAAATGAATTTATGGAGTTCTAACACGAATCAAATAATTTTTTTTTGCCGATCGAACAAATCAAAGAATTTAACTGAAGTGAAATTGACATGCAAAGAGACTGAAGCATGTGGATAGCACTTAACCCTTCTTCAGGGTTGACAAAGGAGGACATACAACAGGTCCAAATACCTCAAGTTAGAAATAGTCCACTCCCACCGGAGGTTCTCTTGTTTAAAATGAAGTCGTGCCTTGCAAGACCCGTCATAGGTCAAGAAACCTAAAACCACTTTTCTTCACATTGCGAGGGAAAAAGAAAACGGAAGGATTTATGAGCAATGTCGTGCGATTATTTTCTATATTCCTTCCCCTCTGTCCTCTGCAACTTAGAAAAAAGAAAGAAAGAAAAAAAAAATTATGTTTACGTTTGCCGCAAGTGCACTGTATTCTACAATCACAGAGCACCGTGAGATTTTCCTCTAGAGGAATCATGAATACAGATGCAATTATTTTCTAGACTAAATAGGAACAAACTGGCGACTATCGCCGGCCTCTCCGGCGATGGGCGGCAGTGACGGCAGCGGGGGAGGAGCCGCTGATTTTATTTTCTTTTTTTCTAAACAATTTTTTAAAATAATTTTTAACTTTTCTTTTTAGTTTTTAAGTCTATTTTTAAAAAAATTATTAAAAATTCCATGTGAAAAATAAAAAATTATTTAAAATGCCACGTCAGCATTTTTAACGGAAAAAGGCTAACGGTGTTAAATTTAGGACTCGATTGAAATAATTTGATAAATTTTAGGACTTGATTGTACTTTTCGCAAGTTTTAGGACTCAAATGTATTTTCGTGATAAGTTTTAGGACTTCTGCAGCACTTATCCTAAAAATAAATCACGGGACTAGCCTCATTAATCATAGACAAGATCCCGTCAAAACAATTGGGAATGGGTCCAGTAATGTTATTCTGTGCTAGGCTCAAGATTGGAGATATTTAAGTTGGCAATATTGGGGAGGAATGTCCCCAACAAAGTGATTTTTCTCTGAATTGATCACTGCCAAATCTGGAGATTGTGGCCCAAATGGCGGTAACCTACCTGTGAATTTATTGTCGCTGAGATCAAGGACCAGCATTGTCTGCATATTTGACAAACAGTTTGGGATTTCTCCAATAGAGCCATTCCTGTGTAGGCTAAGAACGTACAATGGCTGAAGATGGCACAAGGATTTTGGAATCTGGCCATTTAACTTGTTATCCCCAAAAAACAAATATTCCAACACTTGCGATGCTCCCCAGCATTGAGGAAGTTTCCCGAACAGTTGATTCTTTGAGAGATTAATTCTATACAGCCAATTTAACTTACACAAAGAATTGGAATGCCACCGGTGAGATTGTTACTGTCAAGAATCAGCTTTCTTAACTGTGGCATCTTGTCTCCGATATCTTGGGGAACTTGGCCTCTTAGCATGTTGCTTGAGATATCTAAAATTTCAACGTTAGAGAAAATGTCACAGAGCCAATAAAAAAATGTCGTCTGAGATGCTCGCACTTGACATCCTCAAATAGGTAACGTTCCCTGTGTTTGAAGCCATTTTGGAAATTTAGGTCCCACTTTGCAATCTAACAAATCTATCTCGCAAACTTGGAATGGTGGAACCTAGGTAGAGCTCATATTTAATATGAGCTGATTAGAAGAAATGTCTAACCCGATCAAGCTTTTGGGATTTTCAAAGTGAAGTTCGCTTACAACTCCATACAAAAAATTCCGGCCTAGTAAAAGCTGCTTTAGATTCGATAGATGCCCAATACTTTCTTGAATGGTCCCACTCACTTTGTTATTTCTAAGATCAAAAGTTCTTAGAGACACCAGCTCCACCAAATTAGCAGGAATATAACCAAAAATCAAGTTCAATGAAAGATCAAGGTACTCTAATTCTTTCCAATCTCTGAATCGATTTGGCAAGTCGCCACTAATATTATTCTTGGAAACATCAAAGATCTTCCACTTACTTTGTACCCAACCAAGTGAATCACCTAAAATGTTAGAGATATTCCCATTTAAGAAGTTACCATTTAATCGTACTGATTGCAATTTGCAAAGACTGCTCAAATTTTTGGGAAAATCACCTCGCGGCAAATTCCAAGACACATCCAAGATGACAAGCCTTTGATTACTCTCGATGATTGCTGTGGAAAAGGGCCTAGACGCCACCGAAAAATATCGAATTCTCACACAGTTTGGACAAATCAATATGTTCTAGCTTGCTAAAGTTATAGATCCATGGGGGAATAGAACTTAGACTATTGGACCTGATGCTAAGAAATCTAAGAGATGTGAAATTGGCTTGCAAAGATCTAGATATATCTCGCAAGCCTCAACTGCTTAATCCTAAAGATTGCAAAGATGGTGGCATGTTAATGGAACCAAACCAATCTTTGACCTTAGAAAGGTCAACACCGGACATGTGCAAATATTTCAAGGAAGATAATTTCGACACCCAGGCAAAGTTGTTCGAGGTTAAATAACCCATATCGAAGTTACTACTAAGATCCAAGTACTGTAATTTGGAAAGGTTATTGAGGGCCTGCTTGGTAACGTTTTTATTTCTCCCGATTTTTGTTCTTTTGTTCCACAGAACAAAAAGAAAAAAAAGAAAATAAATCTGTTTGGTAGTGCCAATTTATTTTTCTATTCCGGGGAATAGAAAAGTGGCTGGGGAATATATTTGGAACAGAACCAAGAAAAAAAAAAGTAGCTTCTTATTCACGTAAATAATTTTTAGAAATAAGTTCTTCTTTTCTTTTCTATTTTTCTTTTAATCTTCTTCGTTGTTGCAGCCATCGCCGGTCGCTTGCCAACCACCAGCAATTGTTGGCAATGGTCGCTGCCACCTATAGCCCAGCGGCCCACGCCCACAGCCCATCGGCTAACAAGCGCCATCGTCCGCCAATAGCTTGCCGCTGCCAATTGCCACATGACCATCGCACGATCGCCGCCTGTCACCGCACAATAGCAGACTATTGCCGCCGACCACCGCCCACAACCCACTAGCCGCTGCCCCCTCCCGCGGTCGGTGGGTTGTGGGCAAGCAATCCTACGGTGGCAGCCGGCATCGCGGTCGTGCAACGGTCAAATCAAGCGAGATAATTCCTCTTTTGTATTGAATGATCTCCAAACGAATCCTCCGCAACACAAGCAAGATATACCCCCACCGATAAAAGGCCAAATGAAAACTAATGGCCATTTCTTTATTTTGCATATGTTTGTCGCAATTCGGTTATGCATAATCAGATTTGGTTTTCAATTCAATTGAGACAATTCATCTTCTATATTAAATGATCTCCGGACAAATCTTCCACGACACAGGCAAGATCACCATCACCAAAAAAGGCTTGCATGGTAACATTTCTATTTCTTCCAATTTCTGTTCTTTTGTTCCCTGGAACAAAAAAAGAACATAAATTTGTTTGGTAATGCCAATTTATTCTTTTATTTCGGGGAATAGAAAAGCAGCTGGGAAATAGATTTGGAACAAAAACAAGAAACATAAAAAAAAAAAAAAAAAAAGTAGGTTCTTGTTCACAAGAACAATTTCTAGAAATAAGTTCTTTTTTCCTTTTCTATTTTTCTTTTGTTCTTCTTTCTTGTTGCGGCCACCACCGGCCGCTTGCTAACCGTTGACCAACTCTGGCCGCCTGCAGCCACCGTCAGCAACCGACCACTGGCGACTGTTGGTGATGGTCACCACCGCCTATAACTCACCGGCCGCCGCCCACAACCCACCGGTTAACAATCGCCATCATCCACTGGCAGCCTACCACCACCAATTGCCACATAATCATCGCACAATCGCCGCCTACGACCGCATGACCCAGTATCGTTGCCGTCAACCGTTGCCGCAGGACTGCAACCCACAACCCACCGATCGCCGCCCCCTCCTACGGTCGGTGGGCTATGTGTGGCAATCTTGCGGCAGCAATCGGTGGCGACGATCAGTGGTCGTGCGACCGTTGTGTGGCCGTTGTCCGACGGATGTGCGGCAATCGTATGGCGGTCATGCGACGGCAGGCGGCAATCGTGCGATGGTCGCAACCGCCATAGCCCATCAACCGCCACCCACAACCCACTGGCTGACAACAACCATCGTCTGCCGACAACCTACCATCACTAATTGCCACACGACCGCCGCCTGCGGCCACATGACGGTGGATCGTTGCTGCTGACCACCACAGCAAGACAGCCACCCAAAGCCCACTAGCTGACGCCCCCTCCTACAGTCGGTGGGCTGTGGGCAGCAATCCTACGATGGCAGTCGGCGACGATGGTCGGTGATCATGCGGTAGTCGTGCAACGGACGTGCAGCAGTCGTGCGGTAGTCGTGCGACGGAGGTGCGGCGGTCGTATGGCGGTCGTACAATGGCAAGCAGTAGTCATGCGGCGACAGATGGCGGTCGGCGGTCCGTGAGTAAGAAGAAAAATTAAATAAATACAAAAAATTATAAATTTTTACCAAATGCATTTCTATTCTTTTTATATTTCAAGAGTATAAATTTTGTATAGTTATCAAATACTTTATTTTACTCATAAATTGTTTTCGGAGTAGAAATAGTTCTCCGGAATATAAACATTACCATGCGCACCTAAAGCTGCCTAGGAATATTTCCGTTGAAGCTTGCATGTGAAAGGTTTAGATATTCCAATTTTTGAAGAGAAGCAGAGAACATTGGGATTTTTTTTCGGTTGAAAAGTCTTTGACACTTAGGTCTACATATTTCAGATGCTTCAATTCTGTTAAAGAAGGAACTATGTTATCTCCTAGCATGCACTTATCTGAAGGTATGAAGACATCAATATCGATATCTTCTATACATGGATTACGAAGATCAAGTTTCAGGACATGGCCAGTTTTCTTGTTGCATTCAACTCCTTCCCACTTGCAACATTCCTCTCCAATCCATGACAATAGGCATCTCCAAGGATCTGTGAGACCATGCTTCAAATTTAGAAGAGCTTCCCTTTCTACACCAATACAGCTTACATTGGTTGAAGTGTTGGAATAACTGAATTCAATTATTTGAATGACAAAAATTGCCCATAGGACAGTAGACACAAGGCTATCATAATACGCCATAGGTTCTTTGGGACCTGAGAACAAGTATTGCTTTAATCAAGTGGACAATTGTCTTTGATTCAGCAAGAAAAGAGTCACCATATAATATTGATGCGGTCATTTTCTAACCAATGTCCACCATGATTTCCTAAAGAACGACTCCAACTTTCCAAGTCAATGCCTTCCAAGAGCCGCCGGCCAAACGGTTTGTCCATCAAAATCAACCCAAGACATGTATCCTCCTTAATCTTTGTAATAAGGATCAAAGGAGGACAACACACAAAAACGAAAAAAGAAAGATGTAGACGGCACCGTGTGCCTCTAAGACTGGCTACTATCTTCTCCAATTATTTAAGCAACCCTAGATTAGTAATCCATCTATGATATAAATGCAACGAAGAAACTTGGTGAGAACCTCTATGCAACTGGGTCTCCACTTTTACTGTGGAAGGTTTTTCATTTTTAAGAGGGTTAATACCCTAAATAGCCCCAAACTGATACACATGTGACAAATTTACCTCAAATTATTTTTTTGATCATGAAAACCCTCAAACTGGTACACCTATGACAAATTCACCCCGACTGATCATAAAAAAAAAAAAAACCCTAAACTGATACATCTATAACAAATTTACCCCCAAACTAATTTATTCGATTGCAAAAAACCCCCCAAACTGATAAATTTATAACAAATATATCCTCCGCTAAATTGGATTAGTACCACAAAAAAATCACAAAAATTGTAAACTGTGACAAACGGAACGTAAAATCTCAAATTAGTATATTAGTCAACTGTCACATGTCATTTAACTTAATAATTTAACAATAGAATTTAACGAAAACTAACATAGGGTAAATTTGTCACAAGTGTACCGGTTTGGGGTAAATTTGCCAAAAGTATACCAATTTGGGCTTTTTTGGTGGTCAAAAAAATAGTTTGAAGTAAATTTGTCACAGATGTACCAGTTTGGGGTTCTTCAGGGTATTAACCCTTTTTAAGAAGACAATCTCTCCATTAGAATGACTAGTGAAATAGCACACTCATGTTAAAAAGGAAAGCAAAAGTTCTTTTATATGGAAAGGAAAATACCAGGAAATTGATTCAGATGGTTATTGCTTTACATGAAAATTGGAAAGTTACTCTCTTTTTTTAATTATTGTTTCTGTAAAAACTATTCTGCATGCCACATATGAACGATTTTATTGTTCCAAAATGGATCCTAATTTTTTGGCCAAGTTACGTTGGACGAACCTCTTAGATCTTTAATGTACTAGATCTCATATATGCCTTTTGGACTAGATAACTAATCTCATATATACGTTCAATTTTCCACAATTAAAATGGCAACGAGAGGTTTTTTTGACAATGATAACTTTGAAAAAATACTGTTGGCAAAAAAGAATAACTTGTGACTTTTTTCTCCACGTAACATTTTGGTAATTTATCAAGATTTTTCTGAAATCATCAATTTTTTACAGTTGGCAAATTACCAATTTTTGTACTAACTTACCAACTTTTGTTTGCATAGCTTACTGACGTTTCAATTTTACTAACTATTACATGAAATTTTTAATCTAAATTAGAGTAATTTACCAACTTTTGTCCATTAAATTATGAATTTTCATTTGAGTTGCCAACGTTTAATCGTTCTTTCCTAATTTACTTAATTTTTTATTTAGTTATTAAAATTTATTTGCTCTGATTAGCTATCCCTTTAAGTTGCTAAGTCTTTTTAGAGATTGATAGCCCATGTTAGCATAGCTCATCAACAGAGCTAATTTTCTGTCATCAAATGTAAAGAAATAGAGTAGTGTTGAAGAATGAGGACAACGGCGACATTATATCATTTCAATTATGGTGAGGGACACGGCTTCAAAGATACTGAATTTATCAAACATTCTCTTGTGATGTAATTTGTGTGTTGTCGTTACAAGGACACCATTATGTGCAATTCGTTTTTTTCAAATTATGTGAAGAGCTGCTTTTATTTTAATTGGTTTAATTGAATAAGATTTTTTCGTTAATTTTCTTCAAGTATCTTTATTATTATTTGACAAAAAATAACTTCATTTTTTTTGATTATTTTTATTCAGAAAAATATTAATCAATTTCTAAGAAAAACTTGACCCGGGTCTGGCTTGTGGGCCAGCATGACCAAGCGTCCAAGTCGACTACCGTGCGGATTTCTATCTCCGCCAATACTTTCTTTTCATAAATGATCCATAAGTTGAAAGCGTGAATCTTCAACTAGACAGAATCGCCCACCCTACAATGACAGTCTCAAGTGAGGATGTTCATATGGCTTAATCATAAATACCGTGAATTTTAAGTTTATAAGCAGATTATAAGACATACATTGTACATAGGTTATTTCGTGTTCAGTAAAAGGAAGCCGTAAACATCATGATCAAAGTGCGATATGTGTCATGGCCTTTAGTCAAAAAGGGGAAGATATTAACGTGGTGATCAAGCAAAGTTATTCGCACATTCTATTTTATCGATCGAAGGGCAATATGTGTTTAATTAAATGGTTAGGAGCATCACAAGAATTGACTAGGGAGACTTACTTTTAGACTTAAATTATTTTAACATTGACAGTGACACGATAATTTAACTAATACCAATGAGAAGGCACTAAATCTTTTCCAAATCCTAAAGCAAGATTAGAAATTTCTAATTCATGCCCGTCACAACCCGTCCGGTCAAGCCATCAAAGACAACGAGACTCTTGTTTGTTTATAACTTATTAACTTTAAATATTTCAACAATTTAACCAAAACTTATTGTATCTCCAATGTACAAAGTTTCTATCCACATATATATGCTTTAGAAACTTGAAAACAAAATGTAAGTTGTCCTTATTATTGCGCATATCATCTCTTTGTACGTGCTGGTCGGGGAAGCAATCCTATAGTCAAGCTAGAACTAATGCCATCTAGAACATATGTTAGTGAGTCATGATAACTATTTTTCACATGTATTTCGCAATACATGGAGCTTGTGTAAGAAAACACAGGGAATCCCATAAATAGCTTGAGAGATATTTCTTTAGGGGAAATGACATAAATAATCCATGGATTTTAATCCAATGTGCACTCTAGTACCTGGATTTTTAATTTGTTTAATATAGTCCCTAAACTATTATTAAATGTTCAATCTAGTTTCTAAACTATATAAAATTGTTCCATGTCTTCCTTCCGTCAATTCAAGTTAACAAAACTGCTGATGTGAATCCCAATCTGTTAAGTTTGAATAGTGGATAATAAAAAAAGTTACTTGTGGATTACCAAGTAAGATATTCATATCGAATCAAAATACAATAGTTGACATCATGAAATAAGGATGGACATGTTGATGTCCTAATTTTTTTCTTCTTTCCTAAAGCAAATGGAAAAAATAATGAGTCGTCATTTTAAAAAATGCAACTCAATATATGATAACATGTTATCAAATATTGTCTGTTTTGTCATTTGAACCAAAAAAATAAAATAAAATTACATTGTACATTCACCAACAATTTAGGGACGACATTGAATAAATCGAAAGTCCAGAATGAACCATATTGAACAAATTAAAATTTTAGGAAGACATTACATATTAAACTATAATTAAGGTATCATTTTCATTTTTCCCTTTCTTTATACTCATAACAAACCAGCGCACGTCGTGTGCATGGGAAAAAAGAAGGAATAAAACTTCAATCATGGAAAGAAAGTACTATTATAGATTAAGTAACTTTAAAAAAATGAATTCAAATTATTATTGGATGCACAATGCTAATTAAAGTCGAATTTGGAATGTGAAGACTATATGGATTGCACGTAAATTACCTAGATATTTTCAATTTAATACGTTACAAGACATATAGCAAACATTGATATCCACGAAATTCATGTGCATGAGTATTATTCAAATTCCCGGCTGAATTTGCCTGACAACAAAGATAGGTTCCGGTACATGCCATTCAAATATATTAATTAAAAGGGTTACCGACTGTCCATTGACTACGTAAAAAAGAGAACATCACTGAAATATGTGCTACGCAAGTAACACTGGCAGTAATGCCCATGAAGGACGCTAGGTTCAAGTTAGAGAGGCTTGAAACTCCCCTTGTTCGGTTATTACGAAAATTGGGGGCTGTGTGAAGAGGTCCAAGTGGAACAAATATTGGCGATGGTGATGAGTTGTCTCCGAAATATACATGTTGCATGCACTAGTAGATTTGATATGACGGTTCCACCCCCATTGAGATGGCGCCCTCAACAAGAAGTGGCTAGAAACCCATATGTCTTTGCTTCGCAAAAGCAAGAGCACCCCACAGCCTTTTGCTAAATTTACCAATGAAAGCCGACATACCCAAGAACAGATTAGTCCAAATAAATTAATAGAGTTGGTGAAGACGATATCAATGTTACAAAATGATGAAGGGAAGAGCCACTAGCTTTTCGATTTTTCCGTCAAGACTCATGATTTACTGACCCATCAACATCTACAGTTTTTTTTTTGTTTGGTAACAGTAAGAATTACATCTACAGTTTTATTGGAGTCCACATAGTCTACAAAAATTTAGAAATCATTGTCATAGGGCATGATTAGTTTTTGTAAGAATTGACTCCATATCGATGTGCCCCACATGAACAATAGGAAAATGGCGACATTGTAGTATTTGAATCATGGTAAGGGACATAGCACCGAAGACATTGAATATATCAACCATAATCTTGCAGTGTAATTTGTGAGGGGAGAATTACCAAAAAAGTCCTAAACCTATTGTAATTGTGCCAATTCAGTCCTAAACTTTTTTTTTATCCAATTTAGTCCTAAACCTTTTATAATTGTGCCAATTCAATTCATCCGGCCAAAATTGGCAGGCCAGCATTGACGTGGACGCCGGCGGGGATAGCCCGGTGGCGAGGTAATTTTTTTAATATATATATTTTTATTTTTTTCGAATTTCTAAATATTTTTTGGCCTTCTTCTCCCTCCTCTGGCCGGCGGGGCCGACCGGCGTCGGCCAGAGGTGAGGGCCGGCGAGGTCAGCCTCACCGGCCACCGGTGGAGGCGGGCCTCGCCATCGGCGGGCAAGGCCCAACCTCGCCCAGATCCGGCGAGCTCGGCCCTCCGGCCACTAGCGAGGATGAGGCCCCGCCACGTTGCGTGGTGTAGTCAAGGAACCCGTGGAGGAGCTCGATCTCTTCCTCGTTGGTCCGAGGCACTGGAATAGGGTTTTGGCAACGGTCACGGCCGGGGAGGGCTGCTTGAGCTCGGAGGAGGAGATCGTGTCGACGATCGGGGGACGGGGGAGGTGGCGGAGGCGATGGGGGCGGTGATGGCGAGGCGGCCGTCGCCGGATCTAGCAAGGCTCAGCCTCGCCCAGCCATGGCGAGGTCGAGCCTCGCCGGATTTGGTGATGGCCGCCTCGTCGTCGTTGGGCAAGGCTCACCTCCGCCAATGGCCGGCGAGACAAGCCTCGCCGGTGGCCAGCGGGCTGACCTCGCCGGCCCTCACCTCGGCTCGCGTTGGTCGGCCCGGAGGAAGGAGAAGAAGGCCAAAAAAAAAAGAGAATTAAAAAATTTTAAAAATATATTTAAAAATTCAAAAATATATATATATTAAAAAACATTAAAAAATTACCTCGCCGGTTGGTTGTCCCCCGCCGGCGTCCATCGCGCCAGCCAGCCAATTTTGGCCGGATGGACTGAATTGGCACAATTATAAAAGGTTTAGGACTAAATTGGACAAAAAAAAGTTTAGGACTGAATTGGTACAATTGCAATAAGTTTAGGACTTTTTTGGTAATTCTCCCAATTTGTGTGTTATTGTTAGAAGGACACCATTATGTGCATTTTTTTTTTTAACTATGTGAAGAACTAATTGTATTTTAATTTGTTTAATTTTTTTGGTAAATTTTCAATTTTTTTAATTGAATAACGATTTTGATGGGAGACATCGGTAACGTAAGAAACGAAATAAAACGTTAGGTTGTCTAATTCAAATCCTATCACTACAGAAAACACACCATCACGTTTGATGAGTATTGGTTAATGGAACAGAATGTACAGATTTGGTGTTTCATCCGTCCAAGGTTTTAGGGTTTTCCGCATTTGCAAATTTTCATAAACGACTAGAGGTATGTTGATCTTTATGTTTCCGCAAATCGATCCCGAAGTATGCACATTTGTTTGAGAATGATAGATCCGGATTATCATTTTTTTATTTAAAATTAGTTTTACAATTGGTATTATAGCATGTTTATAATCTCTGCCTTAGTGAAAATTTTGGAGTTTTTGTATGTTTTCACTAAATTATGTATGGATAAAATTTGGATTTTTTGTCGCTTAGAATGAAATTTCAAATTATGGCCAAATTCGGGCGACCTACCATGTGATAATGGATCTACATGGTCCCACTACCATTAGGAAGAAAACTCCTTAAATTATTTGGCATATTACTTATCGTCAGAAGTTTATCGAACGGTGAAATTTTGGTTGTTAAGGTTTTAGGGCAAATCGTTTTAGGCTTAATTCTAATCAATATGTTGGTCGTTTTTGCCAAATCTTGAAACTATGGGTTTGTCTTGGCATTTTCTACGAAACCCATTGATCAATTTGATCGGACATGAGCTGTGGAAGAAGACCCAGGCGACGGAATGGAGGTAGTTTGCAGCGGAAGTGTGGCGGAAGAAGAGAAGGCCGAAGAGAAGGCTTTAGGCACGTGCGACGCATGCGGCCAAGCGCATGGAGTGGGCACGTGCATCACACACGCCTGAGAGGGATGGTCATTTCTCCATTTTGCCCCTACATAATTTCAGAATTCAGATTTTGCCCTTGTCCACATAAAATTCCAATTTTGTCCCTCTGCATTAAAAAAAATATGGGTTTTCCTTGGCCACATTAAATTCTAATTTTGCATCCTCAGGGCGTGAAAATTTACGGTTTTGCCCTTTTGGGCGTAAAATTCCTATTTTACCCCTTTTCAAGTGAAATTCCAATTCTACCCTTATGTGTAAAATCCCAATTTTAACCATTTACACGTGATTTTACTATTTTACCCTTACGTTCAATTTTATGAATATTTTCTCATAAAATGAAATGTCTAGTGATCCATATATATAATTAATTAATTGGATATTAACCACAACAATTTGATTATATTAAACTATATACATTAAGAGGCTTTGGATTATATATAGTCAAAGACAACGGTTGTTATTAGTCACATTAATATTATGAATTTTATCTTACATGAATTTTCAATATATTAATGTAATTAATTAGGATGAAATATTATTTTATATTTCTTAATTTATCCATAGGGATTAAGGAATGGAATATAATTTGATAACTTCATCATGAAGTAATTATCAATCTATTTAAATTAAAAACTTAGCCCATAGGCAATTTTTGATGTTATGTGATTCATATTTTTATAACATATTTTACATTGGTAAAATATGATTTAAGTTTATTTGCCTCAAATATATTTTATTTTTAAAAATTATAAAAAAATTATAAAAACTTTTATTTTGGAAAAGGGATCCAAACGGGGCTCGGGCCCGAATCCGTGCCTGCCAATTTGGACCAATTCACAGGGGGGCTCCCACACTAAGCCCAATTTGGCCTAGGCCTTAAAACAAACCCAAACTAAACCCATAAAGCCCAATTCACCTAAAATGTCCAGCCCAGCCCGACTAAGCCCTAAACTTACTATGGCAGAATCAAATCCAATGCTAGCTCTCTGTTTCCATTGACGCCACCCCTGGCCCAGCTTCAATTGTTATGGAAATCAGCCCAAGATCCCTTAAGATAAACCTAAGCTGAGCTAACATTTAGGCCCTTTATGCTCTAGCAACCCCCTTTCACACCATCCATGAGCGAACGACGCCGCTTGGCCACTGACTGCCGTGGAAAACCACTGAAATAAACAAACATGGAAAAAAAAACAACACAAGGGAAGGCCATGGCACCTTAATTGATGAGCAAAAATTTCATAAAAACATACTTAATAATAAATGAGACGATCAACAGCACTCCAGCCACACTAGTGTGCCCCGAACTCGAAAGAAAAGGTGCTGTGCTCACAGGTTCACCTGAGGGTCATTTCGTCAAACATATGGTGAGTTCGGAAGATATCGAGCATTTTTTAGAACTCGAACTCAGGTCTTAGGCCCAAAAAGCATCACACCAGGGAATGCTCGACATCAAGCACCAACTTAGTTAAAAAGAAAGCGCTCAAGATCTAGAGACACCACATTCGGTTCTTCCTTAAAACAAAATAGGGCGAGGCAAAATGGGAGTTCATAGGATGGAGTTTCGACCGTGGAATCCCTATTCGGCTCAAAGATGGCAGCCATAAAGCGAGCTCGGGACGAGTCGAGCTATGGTCAACCGCTTCGCGATGTCCCCAAGCTGAGATCCTCGGGAAACTCATTGGAGGTTTGGTGCGGGGTTAAAACGGAGCTACAAACTCGAAGGCGTCGGCTGATAGTCGTCGGACGGGGCTCAAGCGTGGCCAAGCTGCCGTAGAACTCCTTCTCGCCCTTCGATTTTTGTCTCTCAGTAGCTCTCTTTTTCAATCTCTCCCCCGGATTCCCTCTCTTCCTCTCCCTCTCTCCCTTTTTCACTCCAGGCCAGCAAGATGCTAGCTACCTCTGTACGAACCCGTGCCACGCGACATTCTCCGCGGTGGTCTCTATACCATGCATCAGCGTCTTTCGTCCTATGTTGTTTGTCGTCGAGCCGCGGTCCACGATAGAGAGGAGAGAAGGTGAAGGGAAGAGTTAAGCGGGCCGGGCCGAAAAGCAGAGGAGATGGCGCGGCCTGTACAAGGGAAAGTCGAGAAGAAGATAAAGAAAAAGGAGAAGGGTCGAGCTGGCCGTCCCGAGCCTCCCCTTTTTCAAGAAAAAAGATATATTTAATTATCTTTTTAATTTTTTTAATACTAGTAATCATAATGTTCCTAATGTTTATACGCGATGTAATTTAATAAAAATTAATTTTTTTAAGGATTAGAAATTAAACTCTAATTTTTCATATAATTTAAAACCTAAATAAATATGCAAAATTTAAGTGTCAACAAGGTAGAACTAATTGTATTAAATTGACCAGCATATATAGCACACATATTTTGAAGCCAACTTATTGCCATTGCCAATATCTATTCCACTTGAATCTCTTCATCTAGTCTTAAGGGTGTCAATAGTTCAACCAAACCAAATCACGTCCCGAACTAATTATGAACTAAACCAGAAACCCGTTCAAATCGGTTTGGATCAATTTGGCTTCCAATTTCCCTTCATGCCCAAAATTGAGTATGAACTGAACTAGAAGAGATACTTTTAAGTTGGGTGTTTAGCTTTTATTGAGAATTTTGGTTTGGTTCGGTAAACCTGAATAATCTAAACCGGAAAAAAAGGGGGTTATTTTTCCATCATTCACGAAACCGAAAATGCACAAAATTTCGGTTCTATTTTCCAGTTTCTAACACCCCTACTTAACCCCGCACGTTTGTAACATAGAACAATGTGAATTTCAAGCCCCTCCAATCGTGGATGTCAAAAAATCAAGCGAAATGTCCTAATACATGAGGAATTTTGACTTCATGGCCACCACTAGTGTGACACCAACGCTACTTGCGTAGCATATATTTTCTTGCTAATCTCTTTGTTACGTGGTTAACGGACAGGCAATTATAAACAAATTGTACACTCATATACCAAATTTGATGGGATAATTTGAAGGTGAAAGTCACTCACAACTCACAATACTTAAGGGAGAGAAGGAGACGAAGTGGCTTTTTCTGTGTTTTCTTTTATTTCACTTTATCAAAAAGGATTAAAAGACTTTCTTTTAAATAGGCTTACAATAGGATACTTAAATGACCCGTAAATATATCTAGTATTTCAAAGTGATCGATTCCTAAGAATGTACAAAACATAAAACAAGACATAGAAACGCAAATGAACACTTTGAAAGCAACAGTAAAATAAAGACTTGTGCATCAATCTTAGGAGCTGAACAAATATCAACATTAAACTTGTACATCGACAACAAGACAGCCAATCGACAACCACTAACATCAAAAACTTGATTAGTGAATCAGTAACCTCTTCGCATAATCAGCAACTTCCAATGAATTTGGTTTAATTATTAACATGGACAGCGTTGCTCTGGGCGTCCACGGCGTCGTGCTTGTCGGCGAGGGCTTTGTAGAGCGAGTAAAATGGGGGAAAAACGACTGTTTCGTCCATCACGGGAGAGGTCGGGGAAGGAGGGAGAGAACGAGGGGAGAGAGAAGAAGCGAGATTTGCAGAAATGAAAGCCAAGGGAAGGGGATGAGCCGACTCTAGTGAGGAGTGAAGAAGAAGATGATGATGGTAGCGGCGGCGGCGGCGGCATGCAAGTCCTCTTGTCGATGCTGAGTTGAAAAAGATATCTGCTTTTGGAGAGGGAAGTGAGTGAGCGGGGGATATTTTTGGGATTCTTGTCATTTTTTATGGAAATCATGATTATTTCCATAGAGGAATTGAACAGTTACATTCAAGCATTTAGTCAATAAAAAAAAAAGATTATTGTTAGATTCTTCACCGTTACGAAAATTAAATGATTTAAAAATTATTTTTCTAAAAATAATTAGATATAATTTATTGTTGATAATGAAAAAAATATTGTCTAATTATTTCAAAAGATAGAAGTGATTATTTTAGGAAAATATTTTTCAAATCATTCATTTATTATGAAACAAACAAAGTCTTAGAATAACAAAAAATTTATGCATTCAATAGAGAATGAATGATATATATGCTTGAACTTAGCTATGCAACCGAATGATTCCAAATGTTAATAGTTCAATGATAAGTGTGTAACTTATTCGATTCGCTAAAGATGAATCTAGTAAAAGTCTATAGATAAAATAACTTTAATTTATATGAATATAGTATAGCAATCTCTCTAAGTATCGCCTTTAAGTTTGTCACTTAAGATCATCAAAATGAGGCAAGAAAACAGTTTGATGTCCTGACTAGCGATTTGGTATGTCCAATCATGGTAACAGTAGCAAAAACGTGAGGTTGCCTGAGTGCATTGTTTTTTAGTGGTATTGGAGAAAATTGGGGATAAGTGTAGAAATGAAACTTGTTTGGTTGATGGCTAATTGAGGACTTTGGTATTAATTTTGGTCAATTGAGGAATTAATGCTTTAAGAGGCCACGATCAGGTTTCGTGGTCTTCTTTGTGAAATTCAAGCATAAAAAATGATACATGACAAATTATGAAATATTTCACGTGGAAACCATGTAGGGTTTTCAACTCTTGAACATCGATAGCTAGTTTAAGATTGGATTGGAGCCTTTTTTTCGAAATCTTCAGTTATTTATTCATCAAATTAAAATCTTAGTAACTCAGTTGATCAGTGGCCAAATCCTTAAGTTTGTTTCCGCATTTGTCCAGAGAAAATAAGAATCATTAATCAAAATATTGATTGACAATCATGCGTGGAAGTAAACAAGCAAGAAAATCAAGAATACTGTGAACACGTTATCAAATACATATTTGAAAATTTTGGTCTTTATTTTCAAATTGTGTTATGAAAAATTGGATCGGCAAATTATTTGGGCATTTAATTATTAGTAAGTTAATAATGAAATAATGAGTTTATCTATGTCAAGTTCAATAACAAATTATTAATTGCATTGATAGCGAAATAATCGGAATATATTAATTTTGCCTCTATTTATTTTTCCAAGATTGTACATTATTGTTAACTTTATCGGTTTGTGATTTTTTGTATAAATATAATTAGTTTGGGATAAATGTATCATGCAGTGCAAGTTTAGGTTTTTTTGTGAGATGGAAATTAGTTTGAGATAATTATGGCATAAGGGAACGGTTTGGCATTTTAATGGTATTAGTGTGAGAAAAATTCAGATAAAATATATAGCATCATGTTTATATCGATAGAGTTTTATACGAGCACAATCCTAGTTATAATGTAAAATGAAGGAACATATCAACATGCAAGGGAAGTTGGTATCCTAATACTGGCCCTTAAGTGGGTGCGTGAAAACATGCTTTTTACTTCTTGATAGCATCGTTAAAAGATTCGCCAGTGGCTTAAAGAAATTATCGATAACATATTACTAGCCGAACAAAGTTTCAATTTTTACCATACCGATGAGTAGACTTGTCCAATTTCGACTCACACAATCGGCTCATTTTATACACATCTTATTTTATAGGACAAAAGCAAGAGATTATTTTGTTGTTTTTTTATAACCAAATGGAAAGAAATGGTAGTATTGGAGAATAATGAGCACAGTGTGTTTATTATTTGAAGCTTCAATAGCAATCTTCCAACATGAAGAGAAAAACTATGGATTTATTGCAATCAAACTCGTGTTTGCCTCCGGAATTTGATAAGTCAATTTGTACTTCATCCACAAATCAAGGCACCGTCTTTTGTGTTGGAAATCTTCCAAATAAATTTGTTACCATGCAAGCTTAGTACTTGCCAACTGCATGAAATGCTGAGTCTTTTAAAAGTTCACCTTCCAGCCCATTTCCAAAAACATCAAGGAATCTAAGCCACCGTCTACTTTCAAAAGATGACGGCGGAGAATATGCCATGGCTATCATTATAACTCTGATAAAGATGCTCGAGGTTTGCTGAAGTTTTGAACAAGGAGGAATAAATGAATTTATGGAGTTTTAACACGAATCAAAGAATTTGTTTTTTTTTTCTAGTCGAACAAATCAAAGAATTTAATAGAAGTGAAATTGACATGCAAAGAGGCTGAAGCATCTTCCAAATGACATCCCATCGATAAGGAAAACTAGGAAGGAAAGTATGTGGATAGCACTTAACCCTTCTTTGGGGTTGACAAAGGACGACATACGACAGGTCTAAATTCCTCAAGTTGGAAACTGTCCACTCCCACCGGAGGTTCTCTTGTTTAAAATGAAGTGATGCCTTGCAAGACCCGTCATAGGTCAAGAAACCTAAAACCACTTTTCTTAACATTGCGAGGGAAAAAGAAAACGGAAGGATTTATGAGCAATGTCGTGCAATTATTTTCAATATTCCTTCCCCCCTGTCCGTTGCTGGATATGCCCGGAGGGATGGTACCTGTCAATTTGTTTCTGGAAAGATCAAGAGATTCTAAGTTTTTCAGGTCACCAATATTTGAGGGGATATATCCACTCAACTTATTCTGAGAGAGGTTCAGATTTTGAAGTCTTAACGAGCTTAGTGAACTCTTTTGGTATTTGCCCATCCAACATGTTTGCTGAAAGATCGATTGAGCGGAAGTATTGAATCGTAATTCCATAGATTTGGCTAGTTCCCTTTGTGTTAACCATAACATCGATGCCATCCCTATAAAAATGAACCGGAGGACAATATGCAATAACCATAGACAAGATCCCATCAAAACAATTGGGAATGGGTCCAGAAATGTAATTCTGTGATAGGCTCAAGAATTGGAGATATTCAAGTTGGCAATATTGGGGAGGAATGCCCCCAACAAAGCGATTTTTCTCTAAATTGATCACTAACAAATTTGGAGATTGTGGCCCAAATGACGGTAACCTACCTGTGAATTTATTGTCGCTGAGATCAAGGACCTCCATTGTCGGCATATTTGACAAACAATTTGGGATTTCTCCAGCAAAACCATTCCTGTGTAGGCTAAGAACGGACAATAGCTGAAGATGGCACAAGGATTTTAAAATCTGGCCATTTAACTTGTTATCCCCCAAAAACAAATATTCCAACACTCGCCATGCTCCCCAACATCGAGGAAATTTCCCAGACAATTGATTCTTTGAGAGACTAATTTCATGCAGCCGATTTAACTTACACAAAGAATTTGGAATGCCACCGGTGAGATTATTATCCTCAAGACTCAGCTTTGTTAACTGTGGCATCTTGTCTCCAGTATCTTGGGGAACTTGGCCTCTTAGCATGTTGCTTGAGATATCTAAAACTTCAATGTTAGAGAAAATGTCACAGAGCCAATCGGGAATGTTGTCTGAGATGCTCGCATTTGACATCCTCAACTCAGTAATGTTCCCCTGTGTTTGAAGCCATTTTGGAAATTTAGGTCCCACTTTGCAATCTGACAAATCTATCTCATGAACTTGGAATGGTGGAACCCAGGTAGAGCTCATATTTAATATGAGCTGATTGGAAGAGATGTCTAACCCGGTCAAGCTTTTGAGATTTTCAAAGTGAAGTTCACTTACAACTCCATACAAAAAATTCGAGCCTAGTAAAAGCTGCTTTAGATTTGATAGTTGCCCAATACTTTCTGGAATGGTCCCACTCACTTTGTTATTTCTAAGATCAAAAGTTCTTAAGGACGCTATCTCCACCAAACTAGCTGGAATGGAACCAAAATCAAGTTCCATGAAAGATCAAGGTACTCTAATTCTTTCAAATCTCCGAATCGATTTGGCAAGTGGCCGCTAATATTATTCCTGAAAACATCAAAGATCTTCCACTTACTTTGTACGCACCCAAGTGAATCACCTAAAATGTCGGAGATGTTCCCATTTAAGAAGTTACCCTTTAATCGTATCGATTGCAATTTGCAAAGACTACTCAAATTTTTGGGAAAATCACCTCGTAGCAAATTCCAAGACACATCCAAGAAGACAAGCCTTCGATTATTCTCGATGATTGCTGTGGGAAAAGGGCCTTGGATGCCACCAACAAGTCCCGAATTGTCATATAGGTTGGAAAAATCAATATGTTCTAGCTTGCTAAAGTTATAGATCCATGGGGGAATAGAACTTAGTCTATTGGCCCCAATGCTGAGAAATCTAAGAGATGTGAAATTGGCTTGTAAAGAGCTAGATATATCTTGCAATCTACAACAGCTCAATCCTAAAGATTGCAAAGATGGTAGCATGTTAATGCAACCAAACCAATCTTTGACCTTAAAAAGGTTAACACCGGACATGTGCAAATATTTCAAAGAAGATAATTTCGACACCCAGTCAAAGTCATTCGAGGTTAAATAACCCATATCGAAGTTACTACTAAGATCCAAGTACTGTAATTTGGAAAGATTACTGAGCTGCCTAGGAATATCTCCATTGAAGCTTGCATGTGAAAGGTTTAGATACTCCAATTTTTGAACAGAAGCAAAGAACGTTGGGATTTTTTGGGTTGAAAAGTTGTTGACACTGAGGTCCAGATACTTCAGATACTTCAACTCAGTTAAAGAAGGAACTATGTTACCTCCCAGCATGCACTTATCTAAAGGTACGAAGATGTTAGTATAGATCTCTTCTATACACGAACTATGAAGATCGAGCTTCAGGACATGGCCAGTTTTCTTGTTGCATTCAACTCCTTCCCACTTGCAACATTCCTCTCCAGTCCATGACGATAGGCGTCTTGAAGGATCAGTGAGACCATGCTTGAACTTTAGAAGAGCTTCCCTCTCTGCACCAATACAGCTCACATTGGTTGAAACGTTGGTTGAAGCGTTGGAATGACTGAATTCAATTACTTGAATGACAAAGATTGCCCATAGGACAGTAGACACAAGGCCATCGTAAGACGCCATAGGTTTTTTGGGACTTGAGAACAAGTATTTCTTTAATCAAGTGGATAATTCTCTTTGATTCACCAAGAAAAGAGCCATTATATAATATTAATAGTCATTTTCTAATAAATGTCCACCATGATTTCTTAAAGGACGACTCCAACTTTCCAAGTCAATGCCTTCCAAGACCCGCCAGCCAAGTGGTTGATCCGTCAAAATCAACCCAAAACATGTATCCTATTTAATCTTTGTAATAAGAGTCAAAGGAGGACAACAAACAAAAACGAAGAAAGAGGGATGCAGACGGCACAACGTAACTCTAAGTCTGGCTATTGTCTTCTTTAATTTATTTAAGCAACTCTAGATAAGTATTCCATACTACGATATAAATGCAAAGGAGAAACTTGGTGAGAACCTCTATGCCGCTGGGTCTCTACATTTACCGTTGAAGGTTTTTCATTTTTAAGAAGACAATCTCTCCATTAGAATGACTCGTGAAATAGCACTCGTATTAAAAAGAAAAGCAAAAGTTCTTTTATATGAAAAGGAAAAAACCTTAGCAACATTAATTTGCGTTAGGAAATTGATTCAAATGGGTATTGCATTACATGAAAATTGGAAAGTTACTCTTTTTTTTTTTCCATCATTTTTTCCGTAAAAACTGTTATGCATGCCATATATGAACGATTTTATTGTTCCAGAATGGATCCTAATTTTTTGGCCAAGTTTCGTTGGAAGAACCTCTTAGATCTTTAATGTACTAGATATCATATATGCCTTTTGGACTAGATAACTAATCTCAAATATACATTCAATTTTCCGCAATTAAAATGGCAACGAGAGGCTTTTTGACAATGATAACTTTGAAAAAAACTGTTGGCAAAAAAGAATAACTTGTGACTTTTTTCTCCACGTAACATTTTGGTAATTTAGCAAGATTTTTCTGAAATCATCGATTTTTTACAGTTGGCAAATTACCAATTTTTGTACTAATTTACCAACTTTTGTTTGCATGGCTTACTAACGTTTCAATTTTACTAACTACTACATGAAATTTTTAATCTAAATGAGAGTAATTTACCAACTTTTGTCCATTAAATTATGAATTTTCATTTGAATTGCCAACGTTTAATCATTCTTTCTTAATTTACTTAACTTTTTAGTTAGTTATTAAGATTTATCTGCTCTGATTAGCTAACCCTTTAAGTTGCTAACTCTTTTTAGAGATTGCTAGCCCATGTTAGCATGGCTCATCAACAGAGCTAATTTTCTGTCATCAAATGGAAAGAAAGAGAGTAGTGTTGAAGAATGAGGACAACGGCGACATTATATCATTTGAATTATGGTGAGGGACACGGCTCCATAGACACTGAATTTATCAAACATTCTCTTGTGATGTAATTTGTGTGTTGGAGTAACAAGGACACCATTATGTGCAATTCGTTTTTTTCAAATTATGTGAAGAGTTACTTTTATTTTAATTGGTTTAATTGAATTAGAGTTTTTCCTTAAATTTCTTCTAGTATCTTTTTTATTATTTGACAAAAAAATAGCTTCATTTTTTAATTATTTTTATTCAAAAAAATATAAATCAATTTCTAAGAAAAACCTGCCCCGGGTCTGGCATGTGGGCCAGCACAACCTAGTGTCCATGTCAACTACCGTGCGGATTTCTATCTCCGCCAATACTTTCTTTTCATAAATGATTCATAAGTTGGAAGCGCAAATCTTCAACCAGATAGAATTGCCCACCCTACAACAACAGTTTCGAGTGAGGATGTTCATATGGCTAAATCATAATTACCATGAATTTTAAGTTTATAAGCATATTATAAGACATACATTGTGTCACGCCTCAATCCTCCAAGCACGTGCCCATCCCTCTATGATCGAATAATAGCGACGTTCCACGATGCATCGCCAACCATTTCATTTTAATACACATGCGGAAGCAGATAAACAATCGCCAAACAATAACACAATGGAATAGGAAAGTAAGGCCTCAATTTTTCAAACCAAAACAAGCATTTTTATAAACATATAGGTTTATATACAATGCCAGGTTCTTTACAAAAATATCAGCTTAACAAAAAGAGAACTGTCCTATGATCCTCTAGTTAGACATGCTCGCCGATTCTTTGGTCTCCACCTTCTCAAACTCCAGGGCTTTTGGTCCTCCACCAACACCATTTAAGGACCTAAAAATGGTTATACAATAACCAGTGAAAAAATGTCTCAGCAAGTTCAACCCCTTAAGACTCGACTAGGAAGAAAATACTCCCCTGGAGCTGCCTAAGCATGAATATAGGTCGAAGGACTTACCTTGACCTCAGTCTCTTCCTGCAAGTCAGTCTAATTCATACAATCATTGGATCACATCATCACATCAAATCAAGAATTCATATCGAATCATCAATCAATTGACTCAGTCGATTACATGTCAACGAGACATTTCCCCAGTCATCTCAATTACTCAACCTCAACGCTTAATTACGGCTCAGCGAACACAGCTTACTAAAACTTCGTCAGTAATGCTGACTTCCGGCTCAGCAGGCACAGGTTACTAAATTTTCGGCAGTTAATGCTAAATTATGGCTCAGCGGGCACAACCGATTCCAAATTCGGTGGTAATGCTGAATTACAGCTCAACGAGCACAACCGATTCCAAGTTCGGTGGTAATGCTGAATTACAGCTCAGCAAACACAATCTAGATTATGTGGTAAATTATGGTCCAATGGATACAATCGTACTTTGGCGGTTTTCTTGATCTAACCCATGACATCATACGATTATTCACCCATGGCCAAGAACATTACACTTCTCAACTTGATTCCTCAATTAACACATTATCTTGGTCTATTTTCCCCAGGTTAAGGTTACCCAATAAAAATGATCGTGTGTGGATACACAGTCGACCTTAGCCAAAGTATGACATTTCCACTTTTAAACATCCCACCATTTTCAGCAATCCCAAAATAGATTTTTGGCGCTATAAACCGACGCCTGGTAATTTCCTAATTAATTACTGAAATTAAATAAATTTAGGAATAAATTCTTAAAATACAAAGCATACACAATCAACACAAATTAAAGCTCAATTAAATAAACAGATTACACCACCGCAATCAGTATAAAATTCTAATCACCGACTATCCCGGTTTAATTTTCAAAAATTAATTAATTACGAAAATTAATTAAATAATGTCAATAATTACCAAAAATGCTTACTTAGGCCCGTAAAACCTAATTATATGCTGGAACGGGCACGGAAAAATTCCAAGACTCATTAAATAAATATCAGAGCCTATCTACTTGCTAATTACACAAAACTAACTGCCTAACATGCATCGGTAATTAACTAATTTACTAAACCGTTCTAATTATCCATTAAACCAATCTTAGTCTAAACTAAACAACCCTTAAGCTTCATTAACCTACTAAGCGAGGATTAGTGAGTTAAACTCACTTGATCGACAATCCACTCGGATCGAATCAATGGGGACGCCGCGTGGAACGAGAAACTCCAAAGGGGGACCGGCCTTCAGGGTCAGGAATACCTCCAAAACGGGCCAAAACCTCTGTTGGAATCCCACTGATTTGCTCTATGCTCGGGGCTGAGAGATAGCTAACCCGAGGCTAGTTAAGCAAGCAAAGGCCGGCAGCGAACAAGCGGAGGGCTTCGGCAGTTCGAACAAGTAGCTCCAAGCTTCAACGACGATCAGAGGCGGCACGTGGTGGCCTAAGCTAGTCGAAGTAGCTCATGGGATCGTGGCTAAGGCAGAAAGGAGGTCTAGAACAGCAAGGGACGGTGCGGCAAGGTGAGGCGACTAGGCACACACGCGAGGCGAGGGTGGCGAGGCGGGATGGCTAGCTTCGACGACTCCTTCTGGCTTGCTGGGGCGTCAAACAGCAAGGAAAGGAGGGGGAAGGGCACTATTGACCGATTGTTAGGGGGAAGGAGGAGATGAGGGAGCAAGGGGGGCCTACTTGGCCTTCTATCTCATCTCTGTCTCCCATGGAGGTCCCCACCAACACAGCTGGAATCCTCAACCATTCATGCCCTTTTAGAAGCCTTTTGAATTGGTCCACAAGTGGTGTCCATGGGGGCATATGAATTTGCATTGATCTTGCTTCAATTAGACACCAATCCTTCTTAAATCAACATCAATCGGCCTCTATAAATTTAACCAACACCTCATCGATCCAATTGGTATTTGTCCTCACCAATTGATCTTACTTTCGTCCCAATTGCGCGATCAAAAATGGTTTCTGACATTTCCTGTACAAAAGCAACCCTACAATGACTTTTTCACAAAAAGTCTCGGTTTGCATAAAGATTTTCAGGGACCGAGTCGACATTCCTAAAATGATTTGTAACATGACAGAACTTTCAATTTCTAAAGTCGGATTCAAATTCGCGGTTAATTTCACTCTAGCACATTTTTAGCGTAATCTAGGCTACCGGGTAGCTTTCAGAAATTTTTAGTGCAAATGACCCGTGATCAATTTTCTTCGAGCCGCTATGAATCCCTTCAACACATTAGCTATTCTCGGTTGTCGTGAAGATCTCGAGAATTCAAATACGGACACAAGGTACCAAAATAATAGAAAAATCAATCTAGTGCCGGTCGACAAGAATTTTGTAATTTAGTGGAATCACTCACGTTTAGCCACACATCTTAGTCGAACCAACCTATCTCTGATTTTTAATCAATTTTACTGTGCCGAAATGATCTCTGCAGATAAGCACGGTCGAGTAGTCGATTCCTGATCAAATCCTCAGGTTTATTGCATTAAAATCTCTTAATAACTTCCTCAGATAGTCTAGTTATCTTACAAGTGATCGGCTTTGAAAATAACACTATAGGCGCGTCCATGAAAGGCCTAATTAATTTAATTGAAAGAAGAATTGTAAAATCCAGGATGTCACACATTGTACATAGCTTATTCTGTGTTCAGTGAAAGGAAGCCATAAACATCATGATCAAAGTGCGATATGTGTCATGGACTTTAGTCAAAAAGGGGAAGAGATTAACGTGATGATCAAGCAAAGTTATTCGCACATTCTATTTTATCGATCAAAGTGCAATATGTGTTTAATTAAATGGTTAAGAGCATCACAAGAATTGACTGGGGAGACTTACTTTTAGACTTAAAATATTTTAACATTGACAGTTACACGATAATTTAACTAATACCAATGAGAAGGCACTAAATCTTTTCCAAATCCTAAAGCAAGATTAAAAATTTCTAAGTCATGCCCGTCACAACCCATTCGGTCAAGCCATCAAAGACAACGAGACTTCAAAGTCTTATTTGTTTATAACTTATTAACTTTGAAGATTTTAACGACTTAACCAAAACTTATTGTATCTCCAATGTACAAAGTTTCTATCAACATATATTTACTTTAGAAACTTGAAAACAAATGTAAGTTGTTCTTATTATTGCGCATGTCATCCCTTTGTACGTGCTGGTCGGGGAAGCACTCCTGTAGTCATGCTAGGACTAATGCCATCTAAAACATATGTTAGTAACTGTTTTTCACATGTATTTTGCAATACATGAAGCTTGTGTAAGAAAACACAGGGAACCCAATAAATAGCTTGAGAGATATTTCTTTAGGAGAAATGACATAAATAATTCATGGATTTTAATCCAATATGCACTCTAGTACCTGGATTTTTAATTTGTTTTGTATGGTCCATGAACTATTATTAAATGTTCAATCTAGTTTCTAAACTACATAAAATTGTTCCATGTCTTCCTTCCATCAATTAAAGTTAACAAATCTGCTGATGTGAATCTCAATCTGTTAAGTTTGAACAGTGGATAATAAAAAAAGGTTACATGTGTATTACCAAGTAAGATATTCATATCGAATCAGAATACAATAGTCGATGTTGAAATAAGGATGGACATATTAACGTCCTAATTTTTTTCTTCTTTCCTAAAGTAGATGGAAAAATTATGACTAATCATTTAAAAAAATGCAACTCAATATATGATAACACATCATCAAATATTGTCTATTTTGTCATTTGAACCGAAAAAAAAAAAAAAAATTACATTGTACATTCACCAACAGTTTAGGACAACACTAAATAAATCAAAAGTCCAGAATGAACTGTATTGAACAAATTAAAATTTTGGGATGACATTACATATTAAATTATAATTAAGGTATCATTTTCATTTTTCCCTTTTTTTATACTCATAACAAAACAGCGCGCCATGTGCATGGGAAAAAAGGAAGAATAAAACTTCACTTATGGAAAGAAAGTACTATTATAGAATAAGTAACTTTAAAAGATGAATTCAAATCATTATTGGATGCACAATGCTAATTAAAGTCGAATTTGGAATGTAAAGACTATATGGATTGCACGTAAATTACCTTGATATTTTCAATTTAATACGTTACAAGACATATAGCAAACATTGATATCCATGAAATTCATGTGCATGAGTATTATAGAAATTCCCGGCTGAAATTTGCCTGACCACAAAGATAGGTTCCGGCACATGCCATCCATATATATTAATTAAAAGGGTTACTGACTGTCCATTGACTGTGCAAATAAGAGAACATCAATGAAATAGGTGCCACGCAAGTAACACTGGAAGTAATGCCCATGAAGGACGCTAGGTTCAAGTTAGAGGGGCTTGAAACTCTCCTTGTTCGGTTATTACCAAAATTGGGGGCTGTGTGAAGAGGTCCAAGTGGAACAAATATTGGCGATGGTAATGAGTTGTCCCCGAAATATACATGTCGCATGCACTAGTTGATTTGATATGACGGTTCCACCCCCATGGAGATGGCGCCCTCAAAAAGAAGTTGCCAGAAACCCATGTGTCTTTGCTTCGTAAAAATAAGAACACTCCACAGCCTTTTGCTAGATTTACCAATGGAAGGAGACATACCTAGGAACAGGTTAGTCCAAATAAATCAATAGAGTTGGCGAAGATAATATCAACGCTACAAAATGATGAAGGGCAGAGCCACTAGCTTTTCGATTTTTCCATCATGACTCATGATTTACTGACCCACCAACATCTACAGTTTTATTGGAGTCCACATTGTCTACAAAAATTGAAAAGTAGTTGTCATAGGGCATGATTAGTTTTTGTAAGAATTGACTCATATTGATGTGCCCCACATGAACAAGAGGACAATGACGACATTGTAGTACTTGGATCATGGTGAGGGACATGGCACCAAAGACATTGAATATATCAACCCTACTCTTACAGTGTAATTTGTGTTATTATTAGAAGGACACCATTATGTGCAAATTGTTTTTTTTTTTTCAAACTATGGGAAGAGATAATTGTATTTTAATTTGTTTAATTTTTTGGTAGATTTTTAATTTTTTTAATTGAATAAATTTTTTCATTAATTTTCGTCAAGTAGCTTTTTTATTATTTGACAAAAATAGTTTCATTTTTCATGAATTATTTTTATTATGAAAAATATAAATCAATTTCTTAGAAGAACCTGCCCCAGGTCTAGCACGTGGGCCACCTTGACCAAGAACCTTACTGCCGTGTGGATTTCTATTCCCCCAATTCTTTCTTTTCATAGGTGATCCATTAATTGGAAGCGTGAATCTTCAACTGGATCTATAAAGCTTATGCAAAATATAAAACTACCCACCCCACTACGACATTGTACAAACATTATTCTATGTTCAAGAAAAGGAAGCCGTGAACATCACAATGGAAGTGCCATATGTGTCGTGGACTTGAGTCAAAAATGGGAAAAGACGTGGTGATCAAGCAAAGCGGTGTTTAATTATATGATTAGGAGCGTCATAAGAATTGACTAGGGAGACTTACTTTTAGACTTTAAAATATTTTAACATTGACGATAACATGATGATTTAATTAATACATCGGATATTCTTTCTGCCAAACGCATTTTACACAAGAAAGAAAGCTCTTGGAAGTGGATAGGCCTCAAAAATCTCCATATATCAATGCACTAAATTTAAAATCATTTTTACTATAACAAATGCCCAAGCATTACTTATTTCTCTGACAGTAGTTCTACTCACCATAGATCATTGAAAAATACAATTCACACCATAATCTATAGTTTCATCTGTTAATAGCTATGTAATTTTCAAGATAATAGTCATATGTAAATGTTAACTCCATAAAAATCATAATTTATGCCTTTATTCTGTAATCTTATTTATTACAATGATAATGTAAAAACTATTTTGGTGGGTTGGCTCATTTATTCAGTTTGTTGCGGAAGAAAATGATTCTAACTTCTCTTTCTTCAGTGTAAGCATCTGCCCCAAACCTCCGTTAGTGCATAACACTCGTATTCTTGCTTAAAATACACATATGCACGTAATTTCAATAAACAACAGTATCCAGCTCGTTGGCCCAACTTACAGAAATATACCCGTCTTTTTGAAATTAATATGAATTTACACGTATAAAAACACATTGTGTATTATACTTCTGTTAAAATACGTCAATTCTTAACTGGTTTAATATTTTTTGTTTAATCAATCAATGATATAACATGTCAACTGCCATTTATATAGAAAATATGATGATATAATATCATATTCAGATTATAAATGTATTATTTTTATAATTTCGCCCCAAATAGTACAAAGTTTGGAAATTTTGGTCCCACCCAAACTAATTGGGCAGGTAAATTGAAATCTGGGAAAATTTCAATTAAAGATCTAAAGTAGATATTATTTTAAATAAGGACGTAAAATAGCTAAATCAATCTCAAATAAGGACCTGAACTCACCAACTAACCAAATATTTGATGGCCGATGAGCATGAGACATTTTTGGTGCCAGAGTATAGGCAATTTTATCCCAAAAAAGAATATGGATAAAAACTAATAAACCCTAAAAAAAAAAAAAGACAAATATTGCTTTAATCATATGGGATAATGGTCTTGAGTCACCAACAAAAGGGGTCACTATAAAATATTCTGCAAGTCATTTTCTGATCACTGTCTGCCATGACTTCCTAAACGATGACTCCAACTTTCTAAGTCATGCCTTCTAAGACTTGCCAAACGGTCCACCCATAAAAATCAAGGGAAAATCAAGGGGTCACTATAAAATAGTCTGCGGGTCATTTTCTGATTATTGTCCACCATGACTTCCTAAAAGATGACTCCAACTTTCTAAGTCATGCCTTCTACGACCTGCCAAACGGTCCACCCATCAAAATCAAGGGAAAATCAAGGGGTCACTATAAAATATTCTGTGGGTCATTTTTTGATCATTGTCCACCACGACTTCCTAAACGATGACTCCAACTTTCTAAGTCATGCCATCTAAGACCTGCCAAATGGTCCACCCATCAAAATCAAGGGAAAATTATCCAAAAAGTCCTAAATTTATTATACTTTTGCCAATTCAGTAATAAATCTTTCAATTTTACCAATTAATCATAAATATTTTCACATTTTGCTAATTAAGTCAATTTGACTAATTTTGAACGGAAATTGCCAACGCTGATGGCCGACGTTGATGTGGTTTTTTTAATAATATTTTGAATTTCTATGATTTTTTTCTTTTTTAGCTTTTTTTTTTAAAGGTTTTTAGATCTTTGGCTAGCAAGGGTTGCCGGCCGACCCTTGCCAACCACAGGTGAGGGTGTCACGGCCCTCACCCAGAGCCGGCAAGGGTAGGCTAGCAAGGGTCGGCCAGTAACCCCTACCCTTGTAGGCCAAAGCTCCAAAAACCTTTTTAAAAAAAAAAAAAAAAAAGGTTAAAAAATCATAAAAATTTTAAAATATTATTTAAAAAATCTTAGCGTCAAAGACGGCTATCCATGTCAATAATTTCTAGTCAAAATTAGCCATATGAACTTAATTAGCAAAAGGTGAAAATATTTATGACTGAATTGATAAAAGATGAAAAATTTAGAATCAAATTGGCAAAGTTGAAAGGTTTATGACTAAATTGACAAAAATGCAATGAATTTAGGACTTTTTGGACAATTTTTCCTCAAAATCAATCAGAAATATATATATATATATATATATATATATATATATATATATATATATCATCTTTTATTTGTAATAATGAGCAAAGGAGGACGACAAACAAAAAAGATGAAAGTGGGATGCTTACAACATTGCATGCCTCTAAGACTGGCTATTGTCAGTGTATGAAATCCAAAAATTTGTTGTTGCCGGTGTCGACCATCCACCTCTACCCATTTTATCACGAAGTAACAAGTATCGTAAAAATTAAAGGGGACCTAATGAAAGGCCAAAAATATTGAATTCTTGGATGGTTTCTTTTTGTAATAGCCATAATTGGTGTTACAAAAGACAGGCCATAGGAAAGGCCAACCATAGGCATGATGGCGTTGAAACAACGAGGAACACTTCCAGAAAGAATGATATGGGATAGGCTTAAGTAATGGAGACGGTTTAATTGGCAGAGTGGCATAGGAATATCTCTAGTCAACTCTCGGGTTCAATTAACTTTAATCATCTTCAACTAGTGGCGATTGGTTATGAGTGTACGAATGCATTATGAGCTCTTTATCTATGATGTGGAACTCGGGGGCCCGGAAAATGCTATAGGGGCGAAATGAACCATGAATGTAAACATTGGCCGGCGCCAAAGCTATCCTAATTTCATTTTCTGCAAAAAAAATTTCTGTAGTTTAAAAATTGGAGCAATCCATCGTTCTAGCATGCTTAGGCAAATCTATTTTCATCAACAGAGAGCAAGTGTTGTGTGTCCTGAGTAATAGGAGAAGAAATTATGAGAGAGAGAGAGAGAGAGAGAGAGAGAGAGAGAGAGAGAGATTTTACTTACTACAAGATCGGTGGGCACGTTTATTCTTCTATTGAGATTGAAGTATCCAATATATGCCAAAGGTATTATTTATCATATAAAACATTTATTACATAGAAGTTTAAAGAACATTTCACTATTTGTTACATATTGTTCTACGTTGTTATTTTACGCAGCAAAAAAGCCATATCAAGAAAACATAAAAAACTGGGATATCTTGAACCATTCATATCTGGATTGTAATTTTTGCTTACTACTAGCTTGGTGGGCACGCACATTCTTTTATTGAAAGGTACTATTATCATATAAGACATTTATTACGTAGAAATTTATATAACATACCACCATTTCTTACATAGAAGATATTGTTCTATGTTGTAATTTTTACACGACAATTATGATGGCAATAAGAAATTTCGTTTGCACGGGTTAATGTCTATTTATATGACAACATCATCTATACTATTGATAAAGTAAAGAGGACTTCTTACTTTTTTGAAATCCCAATCATTTTATTTGTTTCCGAACTATCCTCAATTACATATTTTTTAAATATATATATCCAATGATAAATACATAAATATATAATTTTATGCCATCTTTCACGTATTTCAAATTTCGAATTTGAATCTTTTCTACCCTACAATAACCTTCCAAAAGAATTTCAATAATTTTTAAATAACGTTCTCTTTACATATGTACATATGTGTACATTGCTTGTATTTTTTTTCGTTTGTTCAATTTTTATGCAATGTGTAGTTCTCTCAATTTCGTGTATTCAAATACTTTTCTATAAAATGGTTTTGCTTAATCTTTCAAATATCGCTTTATTGCATACACGTCACTCGTGTGCTCGTTTTCTAGTTTCATATAAACAAAAAAAATGGCGTAAGGAAAGGAACATGGTGTCCCTTCCATTCTCTCGGAGCCCGACTTGCAATTCGAGTATAACGAGCTTAGTTCAGCCCAACATCATCCTTGTACATTGAAATTGTCAATCAAAGTTAGCAAAATGCCCTCTCGATTCCACATCCTTGGGCTTTTGGTGGACTTGGATTTTATCGAACCGAAAACATCTGCACCATATTCACATGTATCATTCTGAGCCGGAGTTTATAAGTCGATTGGCTGGAGCTCCACTAAGCCTGGTCTCGATAACACTGGGCGTGTAATCAAGAGTGACATGTCACGGCATACGTGATTAACCCGACTCAACCCTCCTTTCTTTTTTATTAGTTTTAATTATAATCCATATCCCTATTTGTCCACTCTAAGTGGGTTTCGTTTGATTTGGCTAAGCGAATTTGTTTTTTGATATATTTTATCTCTTTTATCCTTTTTAGTACTTTCTTTTAAAATGAAATGCTATACACTTTACATATTTTACCTACATACATTTGATGCCAAGGCTAAAATTATTTTGCGCTTGTATAAGCATTTGATTTTTTTTAAGAGATATTTTGACATTGCACTTTACATTTTAAAGTTGGACTAGACAATTAATTGTGGGGACACTTCAATTTTCCCCTTAGCCAAGTTACTCTTTCTTCTTCTCCTTAAGTTTCCATTTCACATGTAATTTAAGAATAAACCGATAAATTTAACTGATACATACATTAATAGCCATGGCTATACAAAGTAGAACCTATCAAGATCTCGCAAAAAAAAAAAAAAAATCCACACATATGCATATGAATATAGATTTAAATTAATCCGTTGAGAGATAGAAAAAATTCAAAGATGCGAACTATTTAGGAAAAAAATTTAAATGATTGTCAGATATTTTAGAGAGTAAAATATTTGTGGGATAAGCTGGTGGTTAATTGACTCTATTACGGTTATATCAATTTTTTTATAACACGTTATCATAGAGTATACTAACAACAAGCATGGGCTTTTCAAAGAATTCTAGGAAAGTTTGTTTAAATAGGACATGCTATAGGATCGACTTATCATCACTCTCGTGGTATTATTTATGTAAAATTTTATTATCTTAAATTTTCTTACGTGAATGATCACTTATTTCATAAATTCTGAAGATAATATTGTATTTTGATATGCAAATACGTTATAAGTGAAGTATCTCATTTTTATGATGTCCCAAGGTAAAGCGCCGAATCTTTCATAGGTGGTTGACATAGAATGATGGGTTATTGGATTGCATCGATTGGCCTTTACTGCTTTCTTATTATTTCGAAGGGGCTACTTAGCACAGCCGTTGGGCTTGCTTTGTCTCATTAATCCAACTTGTCCCGGTCAATCGAATAATACTTACTACAAATGACAGACTCATCGATCCAATCAAATGTTTTAGCCTTTTGGGATTTCCAAACATACGGCGAGAAGGATGATGACTCAACGTATTTGGACATCACGTGAGAATTGAGCATTCTCACCTTTCACACACTGTCTACAATTTCCCTATGAATGTCCATGTTGTCTTAAGATTATGTTTACGATTACAATCTCTCAACTACTATAAAATCTCGAGTTATACTTTATAATAAAAGATGATGATAACCAACAAATAATGCACCAAACACCAAGAGTATCCCGAGACCATATTTGATCAATCGGGGAATGAGCATGAGACAAAATAAACAATCTGTGACCAATAGTCGGCGCATGCAACCTAGCTATAATCCCATTTTCAGAGAAACTCTACAAACATGTATCCAAATCCAGTCTTATTAGTCCAGTTAGCCCAAGACATCACATGCTTGGGGCTTATAAAGTCTTTGCTCAACACCAATTTGATCCCCCGCACCATCAAATACAAATCAATTTACATTTGGTATATCCACTCACATTTTAACTCATGCTTATCAGGTCTATAAAGTCGATGAAGAATTTTATTGGTCCAGAATTTATCTATGTAAAATGAGCTTTCTTGTCATAGATAACTAGATGATGCTCTATTGTCGAATCTGCATACCACATGTTGTCAGTATTATTTAATATTTTAACTTAAGATCGGGATTCAGTGGAAGAATGAAGCTGCATCTCTCTCTCTCTCTCTCTCTCTCTCTCTCTCTCTCTCTCTCTCCCTCATGATTGCCAAAAAAAAAAATTGATTTTCAGTCGGCTTTGGACGACCTAAAGTGGCCCATTTTGACTTGCTTCCTAGGGCAAGTGGAGGCGAGGCCCACGATACTTACGTGGGCATGCGTGCATGCAAAAGACAGCGATGATGATGTAGCTATTAATTTATAAATTTTCCCTTTAATAGAATATTCATAACGTAACTCGTCGACAATTTTTTTGGGGAGAAAAAAATGTCGTAATTCCTTAAAAGTAGGGATTTTTTATATAATTGAAGGAAATTGTCTAATTAGTCATAAATATATTATACATATGTCAATTTAGTCCTAAATTTTTGTATAAAATTTCAATATAGTCATTCCAATTAATTTTCAGTGACACAACGGTGTACCATGTACGACAAGTGATGATGATTGAACTGTTATGTCAGCAATTTCCGATCAAAATTGATTGAAAAAAATTGAAATTTCACATAGAGATTTAAGACTAAAATTGGCAAAATTAATAAATTTAGGACCTAATTGGTATCCATACAATAGGTTTATAATCAATTGGATAATTTTTCTTTATAATTGCATGTATAATAGTACTTCCCATATTTTCACATTTAAGTGTGCCACTTTTTGGTAGCATTGGAATCAGAAACTTAATGTTACCATAATTAGAGTAATTCATATATAGCTGGCTCGTCATATGATTTCAATCGCTTGGTATTTGTTGATTGGTGTGTGATGGGTAGTTCCACATGATTTCCCCTTGATTGGACATGGAAGGTAAAACAAGTGATATGATATGTTCTCAACGTTAGAGATATCAAATTTATCTACATAGCCTGATGGACTTGATTCAGACGTAATATATAAAAGAGTCTTTTAACAAATCACTTGTTGCATTCCCCAGTTTATGGTCAGGAGTACGATGCAAGTCAATAGGTTTGAACTCGTTTTGAACTCGTTTTAAGCCTATGGCGTCTCTCAATTTTTGCTCCAGGTCTCTTGGTTGACTTTTTACAAACGGAGCATTTGACTTTCACCAATTCTCCATCTCGAAGCATTCCAAATTCAAACTATTAAATGTAAAGTATCAAGTGTTGTGACATATTTTCGATCAAAGTTAGGATAAAAGCTATCAAAAACCCTAAACTATATCCACTATGATACATTTACTAAACTTTTATTTGTCACACCAAAAGATCCAAACTTATACCTATATGACACATTGAGAAAATTATTTAAGAAACCCTAAACTTATTCAATCATAATCCTTTCAATTTTGTCAATTCAAACCTAAATATTTTCAAATTTTATCAATTGAGTCCATCTAACCAAATTTGGCCGAAATTCGCTCGTGTAGACATTGGCCTTCTCACGTTATAAGGCCAATGCTAACATGAACAATTTTATTAGTCTTTTAACAATTTTTTCGATTTTTATTAATTTTTTTATTATTGTGGTTTTTCTTTTTTCTTTCTTTTGTTCCCTTTCTTTTTCCTTTTGCTAGTGGCTAGGAGGGCTATCCTCACTTGCCACAAGCACGGCCCAATTGGGCGAGGGGAGCCCTTGTCTAGGCCAGGGAGGCATCACCTTCACTTGGCAAGGCCAGCTGGCCCAACCATGGTCGATGGCCAGCCATGAACAAAAGAAAGAAGAAAGGGAAAAAAAAAAAAGAAAGGAAAAAGAAAATTCATAAAAAAAATTCAAAAATTATTAAAAATTGTCCACATCAGTGTCAGCCGTCCTAGTATCATCGCCGAAGTCCACATCAATGATTTTCAACCAAAATTGGTTATATGAACTCAATTAGCAAAAAAAAGTAAAAAGATTTAGAATCCAATTGACAAAATTGAAATGTTTAAGATTGATTTGCAAAGGTTTATGACTTTTGACAATTTTAACACATTTACCCCAAATTTGTACAGCGTAACGCATTTATCCCAAATTCTTTCTTGTTACACAAAATCCCCCTCCCAAAACTTATACTCACGTGGCATATTTACTCCAAAAATTTGGTGTTATAGAAAAAATTTCGGGTTTTTAATCTCATAAAAAAAGTTTGAGATAAATTTGTCACATGGGTAGAAGTTTGGGATAGTTTAGAGTAAATGCTTCACCGTAAGCAAAGTTTGAGGCTTTTGTGGCTTTTTCCCCATAAAAAAAATTTAAAAAAAAAACGAAAGTGGTATCGTAATTCACAAGTGAACCACAACTTGACTTCTTGTGATATATCTCTTCCATTTTTTATTTTATGCACTATTGGAGGCTATAGAGTCATAGCTTGGGCGTGGTTGATTTGGTATTAGTTCAACTTTAATCTTACAATAGGGGTGAATATCGAAATATGACAGATGTAGCGAGTCGGATTTTTAGGTTAATGCCTGAAAGAAGCAATCACGCAGAGTGCCTCTCTTCATCTTTTTATTAATAAAGAAAAATGCAGAAATAAACCAGTGCCTATAATGCTGACATAAATTAGTTTTCATTCATTATTATGGCCTAGTGTAACTTTGTAAAGGGCCTTGGCGTCGCTCCCCTGCGAGTATATCTGTGGTCTCCCAATGGAGGGACTACGAATGCGGCGATGGGTACAGAGAGTGCTGCGGCTGAGTGAGGCTAAAAGGAGGGGAGATAGAGGAGGGGTGAAAGGTTTATTAAAGAGTTTTCATTACTAAGTGTAATGTTCACTAAAAATTTTTACAAGAGCCAGCAATCGGAGGCCGTAGCTGATCAGGGACGGAGAAAACATAACCCTGCATGCCGATTTTGATCCTTGGTAGACCATACTCCAATGGTAATCTTTCCTGCTCTTTTTTTGCGAGAAACACAAACAGTCAACGCCCAAATCAAATGTAGCATCTCTACACGCGTGGATCTGCGACTCATTCCAATATAAACAAACCAAAATATTTCCTAAAAACACATACCAAAGCACTTTCGTCTTCATTTTCTTTGGTCACCAGGATTGTATTCTTCGGCACCCTGAAAATCAGAACTTGATTATCTCGTTGTCCTGTCTCGACCGCATCAAAGACTGCAAACTAAAGTGTTCTTGACACAACATGCTCAAAGGAATGATGGAGAAGTCCGCATAGCTACTGGAGAGAAACTGCGCATACCGGATCAGGTCCAGGTATGGTTTGTGCGATGATAACGTCAGAGTGGCTGGAGGATTGAAGGGCACGGCATTGACATTTTGTTCAGACAATGACGATAAATTGCTAGGAGTGTATGCATTCCTGATGATGCTAATATTAGCATTGCCTTGAAGTTGTTTGGGTAAATTGAGCTTGGCCTTGGTGCCTTTGAATCTCTGAGGGCCGCAATGGCATAGGCGAGGGCTGCTACTTCGGCCCGTCAAGTGCCGAGCCACATACGAGATGCTTTGTTCGATCCTGCATCACAGCCCATTTGCCTCGCGGTCTTTTGCCTCACTCCTCTGTAGTGTCTTCTCGTCATCCTGTTACTCTCTTCACGAACATAAGCAAACCAAAAAATGGAGGCTTGTTAGTTAGGTCAAGAGTGCAAAGTGAGAAAGCTGTGATGGAAGAACCCAAAAAAGAGCACTGGGAGGCTCAATTTCGTGTCCATACCTGTATTGCATTGTCCTCTTAAGAAATGACTAGTTATCATGAGCCATGTTTTTTTCCCTACCAATCTTTGATGTATTTTCAAAACATTTTTAAGTGTACATAATCGTTATATATTGAAGACAAGCCTTATCAAAATAGACCCCCATTTCCGCGATCTTGATCTGAGGTTGCTGGTGGTGCACAATCTCCGATTAAACCAGAGCCGATGCAAACAATCAGGTATCCTCACATTCATTCGTGTACACAGACAGAATTGCTACGATGTTGTATCCACCTTGAAGTCTCTGGGAAATTATCTCTAGCGAAGCCAAAAGCCCTCAAGGTCAAGGTCTTATTTTCTCTTTACTTCTTTCGGATTCTCTTTAGAATTCCCTCTGGAAAATGTGAATTTTGACTAATCACTTCGCAAATGTTATCAAAGGATTTCCTTCGTCTAACTAACTAACTAAAATCAAGGAAACAATCAAACACATTAAACTCATAAATTCAAATTCAGCCAAGAAGAGAAGAAAAAACAAAAACTTCAACACGAATTCGGAATGACTAACTATACTGGCTAGCATCTAATACTATCCACGCCAATTCAACTCATATCCATTACTAACGTGACGCTAGAATGCCAAGACATGCAACTTGGCAGCACAGCAGCGCGAACGTTGCAATAGAGCCTAGTGACACCTGGCAAACCTTGAACAATTAAATCTTGAACGAGGGAATGTAGAACAAGCGGCACTTGAGCGTGTTGACGATGCCCTAACAGAAGGTTAGAGGTGGCAAAATGGGTCTTTTGCACCCATATTTTTCACAAACGAGTTGAATGTGGGTTATGGCCCATTACAACTTCATAACCCATATTCGACGCATTTTAAGTTTAGTTTTATATGGGTCGAAAATGGGTCACGGCGTGTGACCCATTTTCGACCCATTTTTAAAACCCAAAAGACATGAACTTCCTCAGCCGTTGACCCTTCGATATTCACCTTTCGACCTTCACCTTCGTCAACCGCTAACCCATTTTCGACCCACCTCCGCCACTCGCCTCTGAGCCGCCTCCGCCACCCACCTCTAAGGCTCGCCTCCGCCGCTCCCTCGAAGGTCGACGAGCTTCGTCACCCACCTCCGCTGCTCACCTCCGTGGCTCACCCACTACCAATTGGTAACCCCTTTTTTTTCTCCCTTTCCGTTTGCGGTTCTGCTATTTTGGATCAACATGTTGTTTTCTGCGAATTGCTTGGATAAAAAGGGAAACTTGGGGTTGGTCAGGTTCTTATGGGCATGGGAAGTGAAATTGGTGAACTGGGCTTGGTGCTCGTTGTAGGTAAGGCACAGGGGAGAATTTCTCCTCAATTGCTACGTTTATCTGTCTCTAATATACTTCTGTGAGTATTCCGGAACATTTGACTTCAGAAACCGGGTGGAGTTAGCTTGCAGTTTCATCACGGTGTAGATGCTTATTTAGAGAAAATCACTATGCCTTACAGCATCTACCTTGTCATTGTCTTGACTTCTAAGGTATGAGTAGGAGATTCTTTGTTGCTCGGGACAGTTTCATGCAGAGATAGTGCTATTTCATGGCATCTCTTTTTGTAGAAATGATGACATTATAAGAAGCTCTTCTGATGTGCTCTTTTTTTTTTTTTCTTTGCCAAGTAACATTCATTTTAATTGAACTTCACCTGCTAGAAATTGGATGATTTGAATGTGATAGGGGGACCTCTATATTTAAGGCTGTCATAAGACAGCCATTAATTCATCTACTAAACCTCAATGCTATGGTTTCTCATGTTAAAATAGCATCCGTGTTCTTTTCTTGGGTTAGATTATACTGGATCAGCCCTATGCTTTGCCCGTGTATGAACTATTTAATACTGCATTATTTGTTCATCCTTTGCAATAGCTATGGTGGTTTCCACTTGCGGTCTAGTGGAATTGAGGAGTTTTTGTCGTATACAGTGGCACTTAAGAAAGGTCACACCCTATTCATTAGAATGGGCCACACTGAAAAACCCCAACCATTTAGTCTTAAATTTGTCGTCTTTTACTTTCACAAGCATCATCTTTTCTTTTCAAATGTTTTTCAAATAGGATGATGCTTTAAGAAAAGATATTTTTTTTTTTTTTTTTTTTTTTGGTTTCTCTTGCAAAAAAGTATGTCTTAAATCTGTCGTCAAGTATGTTTTTGGGAGTCCTCCTATGAGAAGGGTGTTGTATGCTCAGAGCGCGTTTGATAACGATTCCGTTCCCGGAAGTAGATTCTGATCAGAAATGATTTTTTTTTATTCTGTTCTCGGGAACTGATTCTAAGCATTTTAAGCCGTTTGGTAACTGTCCAAAATTTCTAATTCTAGAATAGAATTGCATTTGGTATCATGCTCATTGATTCTGTTCCAAATTAATTTCTTTTAATTTTTAAATAATTTTTATACTTTTTCCTTTTTTTTCTTTTTTTCCTTTTTCTTTTTTTCCTTTTTTCCTTTTTTCCTTTTCTTTTTTTTTTTTTCTCCTATTCTTCTTCTTCTTCTTCTTCTTCTTCTTCTTCTTCTTCGGGCTGGTCGCTGGTCCGGCGACCGACCGAGGCAGGGTCGGCGACCTCACCGAAGCATCGCCGGCCCTCGTCGCCGAGCCTCGGGCGGCCAAGCAAGGCTTGCCTAGCCCTACCGAGGCTTGGCGTCGCTAGTGGCCAGGCCGGCCTTGCCAGGGCTGGGTGAGGCCTGCCTGGCCATCGGTGGGGCTGGGCATCGGGAGGCTTGCCCAGCCTTGTCGATGGCCACGCAGGCCTTGCCGGTGGCTGCGCTTGCCCGGGGCAAGCTCGCGTTCTCGCTTTGGCCTGGCGACCTCCAGCGAGCTCGTCGAACGGTTGCGGCGACCAGCAAACGACGACGGCGGCGGCAATAGCGACGGACGGTGGTGTATGGCGGCGGATGGTGGCACGCGATTGAAGAAGAAGAAGAAGAAGAAGAAGAAGAAGAAGAAGAAGAAGAAGAAGAAAAGAGAAGAATAGTTAAGTTTGATTCTTTTTTCTAATTCTGGAACAAGAATCATATTTTTTTTCTTTTTATTCTTGATTCTACTCCTAATCTGTTCCCAGGAACAAAAATTTTACCAAACACAATTCTATACCCAAACTGATTCTAGGAACAAAGAATCAAAATTTGGCTCTGTTTGGATGGTTACCAAACAGGGCCTCAGTTTATGCTTCGGTGTTTTGTAAATTGTGTGGACTATGCAATTCCATATGAATGTGTTCCTTGTAAATGGGCAAAGTAGTTCTTTTTGGGTCTTCTGCATGTTTTCTCTTTTGTACTCTACTATTAAAGGAGAATGAAAGTTGGAGATGTTTTCTTTTAGTGTTAAATAGAAATATAACATGTCATTTTCTCTTTGAGTAAATAACTTGTTCTAATTCACGTTTTCTTTAACAAATTAGTTGACATGTCAAGATCTAACGAGGATCAAGAAGAATATTCAACAACAGAAGGGTCTAAGAGGCGTAGAGTTGTATCCTTATTTCATGAGGATGTGGAAGATAACTCTACTTGCTCTAAACAATCGAAAAAATGCACTTCTACTGTATGGTCTAAATTCGAAAAATTCACAGATGAGGATGGCAAGAAAAATGCCAAGTGTAAATGGTGCAAATCATAGCTTTATCTTTATTTATTTTTTTTTGGGTTCTCTTGGCAATCTTTCATTTCCTGCATTAATGCTGTTCAATGTCATATTTGTCACTCGGCTGAGTTGGAGATTTTTATGTTGCTGTCTGGATCTTAGCCTATGGTTTATGGATTTTCCGTCTGTGACAATCTTCAAGATGATGTCTCTTGTTCTTGCCTGAATTTGCCTTTGAACCAAGTCTTTTGCTGCAGAGATTCCCCAAGAGGAGATTCTTTGCTGGTTTAGTTTTTTTGTTGTAATTGAAGGTGTATAAAGCAAGGGCGACTATGCTGTTTGAGGAGCCAACCAAGGGGAGCAACAATGTGGGAGTGGTGGTGAGTCCAGTTCGTCTTGCCAGCCTTGGCGAATTCAGGAGTCCTCAGTTTGTCACAGACAAGCTCATACAAGCTAAAAAGCGCAAAGTAGGTGCTGCTTCAATCGATTGCTTGGTTCTAAATGTGGAATGTCTTAACAGTACCGCATCTGAAGCCTCTTATGTTTTGGGGCAATCGATAATTGGTAGATAATTTGGTTCTTGGTAGAGTTGTTGAGAATTGTGTCTTGGAGCTGTCTTATTGAGGGGAAACATTGAAGTGAAGTATCTTTCTGCAGTGCTAAAGAATTATTCCTTCGTATGCATGGTGACAGTATGAATTTCTTACTCAAAAGGCTGGAAATGTTAGCTTCATATCTTAATCAAGATGATGAACTCATTTGTGAGTAAATAATTCAATAGTATGCTCACTTTAAATAAGAGAAGCGTGTGCATAGTCTAATTCTTCATAAATATTTAAATTTATAGGTTTTTTAACAATTTTTATTTTATTTACTATTTTTGAATTTAATTTGAGGTTTTTATCCAATTAGCATATAGCTTAAAGTGAGCGCGGGTTTTTTTTAGAATACTAGTTTATTTTAGCAATATGGGTCGGGTTGGGTCATTATATTTACATTACAAGAATATGGGTCAGAACGGATTAAATGGGTTGAAATGGGTCGACCCATTTTCGACCCGACCCACCCATTTGCCACCTCTACAAAAGGCCTCCTTAGTGACCCCACCATCACTAGCACTGGAGACGGCAGCCTATAGCTGCTTCTCGATGCCGGCCTTATCGATCTTGAGGTCGTTGATGGCCACGATGGCAGCATTGATATCTAGCTTTGGCACCCCGCTGGCCTTGAGGGCATGGACAGCATTGCCTTCAAGAGGCATGGGGTACCAGTTTCTCAGATAATACTAAATTCCAGATACTACAATATGCATTAAATCGAAATTCATGGACAATTTGTGTCACTTTTAAAGATCTCTTGAGCTATTAATGGGTCTCCTGTGTTTTTTTACACAAGCTCCACGACTTGTGTGATACATGTGAAAATTGAGTTATCATCACTCACTAACATAAGTCACATATGGTATTAGTCCTAGCATGACTCCAGGATTGCTTCCCCAACCGGCAAGTACGAAAACATGATATGCGCAGTAATCATAACAACTTACAAAATTTTAATTCTCTAAAATAGATACGCAAATAGGAACTTTGTTCAATGGCTAATACAATAAGTTGTGGTTAAATTGTTTAGGTGTGTAACAATAACAAAACGGATACTGCATTCTTATCAACGCGACCGCAATTGCTTAAAGCTGAAGTGTTTGTGGTCAATATTTTCTATGTACATCTAAATACCGAGAAAGCACGCGGATTTAGGGCAATCGGCCGCGTTCAGACCAAACGGAAGGAAGGGTGTTATTGTCTTTTCATGAGGAGTATATACTGACTTTTACTCCCCTCCTTCCCCGGACGACGGCGTGTCAAACTCCAACTGGGTCATTGTTTCTAGATGTTGGGCCCACCCATCAGAGAAAAGCATCACCAATTAGAGGTGATTAACTCGAGAGCCGGATCTTGAAATCTACCTATTGTAACCGATTCTCATTTTTTAAACCCTAACCACGTTTGGTCGTTGGGATAATAATCAGGATAGAATATGATAGGAGAAAGTAGAATAGTAAATCCTCTTGATAATAAAGGCATACATTTTTAATCCTATCAAGTATTTGGCGCACTTCAAGATAAGGTTAAAAAATAAATATGATATTCAATTAAATTATAAAATTTAAAAATAGAAAATTCAATTAATTAAAGGCCATGGAAAAGCCCTAGATCTAGGAATTGTGGCCACCTCTGCAGTGGCCACCATTGAAAACGGCAAGCACCAACATTGCCGTGCAACGGCAACGCAAATTGGTAAATCTTAGACTACGAAGAGAGGGGGGTGGGGAATTTTAGGCGACCGATGAATTAGTCTTTGCATTGCCTCAAATCGATCGAGATCCCAAATTGTCAATGATACCAAAGATTTACATCTGCTTCATCACCATCACCATCTTTCCATCTTCCTGTGAGACCTCCAATGTACTTGGTCATCAGATTTAGCAAGTCCATGATCCAAAGGAAGGGGCACCCAATTGCTGACGTACGAGAAGCGAAGATGGGAGAAGAAGTGGAAGAAGAGGGCTAACAATGAATCGGAGAGGCAGAGGCATCCATTTAATGTAGATGCTTATGATATCTTCTCTTTTTATTAAGTTCTTTGTTTCCTTAATTTTTTTTTTATCCAATCCGAGCTTATCCCACCCTCTCCCCCGGATTTTTTATCCGGCGTTTTATCCGGATGTATCCGGGTTTGTCCGATCCGGTGGACATTCCCAAACATCGGATAGGATAACAAATTATCCTATCCAGACTTAAATCCGGACTACCAAACATAGCCTAAAATCTATAATATTTGCTTCGAATCGATTCTAAAACTTATCTTCTTTTTTTATCCAATTCTCTTGTCTAGCCGAGGACTTTTTTTTTTTTTTTTTTGGTTCCTTTTCTTGGTTTATTTTTTACGGCAAAATCATGTGAGGTTATAAGCAACAAAACGATTCAAAGTAAAAAAATGAATAACAGGAATTCTCTATCCGTTAAAAATAACAATCCATAAGAAGAACATGTAGTCACGTATAATTACAAATAATAAAAAGTTCAAACACATAACATAAAGTATTAATTATAAAACTCAATTCTGCATTAATCCATAAAAATTTAGGAAGAGGAAAAACCGGCAAGGAGTTCCGGAAAAGGATGAAGGACGAAGGACAAAGGAATGCTACAATTAAAATTTATGAGAAAAAGAAATTAGGATTTTGACCTTTTCGCTTATAAAACCAGTTCCAAAACTAGTTCCAAAACGGGACGGTCCAATTCAATTCCCCAATGAGTATTCACTCGAAACCAATTCCCAGGCTTGTTTTTTTGGGAGATTCGGTCCGATTGTACACCCCTATCGCGAAATTGTACGATTCATTTCACATATAGAAACTTTTCTCGATAACCATCTCCATGGACTCTCTCTCATAAAAATTTTCTTTCGTTTTCTCAGCATCAAGATCTAGCGAACATTGAAGCCAACCACGAATATTCAATCAACATGGAAATTTCGTGGACGGGCATGACTTGGAAACTTCCATGACTTTCTGTGGGATTGGTGCAGTGTTTGAGAACAATGCATTTCATCAAAAAATTGATTATAACGCATATCATTTTATTCTCTTTTTCTAAGGAGAATTCTACTTGGTTTCGTGTGAAAAATTTATAAATCAAGCGGGATTGAGGCAAGTGTGAAATCGGACTAGATGGAATCGGGTAATTAGATACGAAAAAAAAAAAATCAAATTTAGTCTCTTCCTCTTATAAAATTGGATCTTATAAATTCTTAAAATTTGTCTATTAACTAAACCTTCATTTCTTAAAAGAGAGAAGAAAAATAAACTAAGAGCCATTTTTCTCTTGTTAAAGGAAATAAATTGAATAGCAGATTTCAATCCATTACTCAACTCGAATACTCAACGGATGTGGTGAACGAACAGGACTTAATGGGCATGACTAGGAAATTTCTAATTGTGCTTTAGGATTTGGAAAAAAATTAAGAAATAGGATAAAGTCGAATATAAGAGAGACATAGATCGAATAAAATTATTCCATGGGGAGGTAAGATAAAGATAGATAGGATTTCTAATATCTATAATAGAAAAACTATTTTTCTCGAATAACAAACTTCTTAAATTAAAAAAAAAACTAAAATTATATTTCAATATAAATAATATTTGAATTCTAATATAAAAAATTCAAAATGAATAAAACAATGATTTCGTTTGTTAAATTTAATTTTTTATATATATTCAAATTTAATTCTATCTTACAATATAAATTCAATATGCAAACATATTTATATTTATTACATATTTTAGGTATTTTTACAATTTACTATTTAATAAAATTTAATTAGAGAATGATGGAAGGGGAAAGGAAATTAATTAAACAAAAGAGAGAAAAATAAAATAAAAAATAGCTAATAAAAATAAAGTAGATAAGAGTGTCATGGGAGATTTTTACCATCTCTATTCATGAATTTTTAGGTTCATTTACATTAATATGCCATTTATATAAAATAATATACAGGATATGATATGAATATATCTAACTTTATTATTGTGATCACCAAATAGTGGATAAAATATAGCGAAATCCCCGGATTTCATATTATATCATATACAATCTTATACTGATTAGAAATCCAAATGACTAAACATAGCCTTAATGCATTCTCATTGTCAATCAAGACCAAGAGATCCATTTAACCGAAGTTGGGAAATTGCAAAGAACTATGGCGTTGTTCACTAGCTTTCAGTTTGAGTCTAAGTTCCTGTGTGCACTTTTTGTTGTGCAAGCATTGGAATTCAGTCATTCCTAAGCTTTGATTAATGTAAGCTGTATTAGCACAGAGAGGGATTTTCTTCTAAAATTCTAGCAAGGCCTCGTCGACCACTGTTGAAAATCTTCTCCGAGGCACATTCCCCACTGGCATCGTTGAAAAATAATCAATAGCTTAAATCCCTGGACGAATCTGACAATTATTGGTCGGAAGGTTAGCTTTCGAAAAAGGGGCTTAGCCGATCTTGTGGGAGGATTTTCGGACCAAAATACAATGCTTTTGTTTGTGCACGAAGTAATATGAAGAATATTGATGTTTCCGACAGCAATTTCAATGGTGACCGACTCAGATCAATTTCGCTGGGGCCAAAAATTTCCAAATTTTGTGCTATTTAATGGAAAATAATAAAAATAGTGCATTTATAATCTGAATATGATACTACAAAATTATAGTTTTTATATATAAATAGCAGTTGACATGCTATATCGTTGAATGGCTAAATAAAAAATATGAAAACAAGTTAAGAATTATTTTAACGGGAGTATAAAACGCAATGTGTTTTTCTACGTGTATAATTCGTATTAATTTCAAAAGGCCGCATATTTTCCATAAGTTCGGCAAATGAGTTGGAGACCGTGGCTTTATTGAAATTACATACGTATGTGTATTTTAAGCAAAAGTACGAGTTTTATGTACTAATAAAAGCTTGGAGCAGCTATGTAAACTGAAGATAGAGAAGTTGGAATTATGTTCTTCCACAAGAAACAGAATAAATGAGCCAATCCAGCAGGATAGTTTTTGCATTATCATTGTAATTGACAGGATGTTCGGAAAAGAAGGCATCGTTTATGATTTTTACGGAGTTAACATTTACGTATGACTATTACCGTGAAAATTCTGTAATTTTTAACAAATGACACTATGGATTATGGTGTGAATTGTATTATTGAATGGTCTGTGGTGAGTAGAACTAATGTCGAAGGAGTCAGGAATGCTTGGGCAGTCGCTATAGTAAAAACAATTTTAAATTAGTGCATCCATATACGGAGATTTCCGAGGGTTTATACCAAGGAAACAACATAAAACGTGCTTGTTAAAAAGAATATGCGATGTTCTAGTTACATTATCATGTCACTGATGTTAAAATATTTTGAAGTCTAATAAAAGTAAGTCTCCTAATCAATTATTAGGACGCTTCCAACCATTTGCTTGATCACCATGTTAAGATCTCCCCCTTTTGACACATATCGCACTTCCACCATGAAGTTCGCGGCTCCCTTTCACTGAAGATAGGATAATGAATGCACAACGTACAACTAATAATCTGCTTATAAACTTAAAATTCATGGTAATTAGGATTCGGTTCGGCTTCATGATCGACAACCTCGTATGACTATTTTTACCCGTTCGAACATCCCCACTCGGATTTGACGAAGTGTTAGGCTATCCTGGATTTTACATAAGCTTTATATATCTCGTCACGCACGCTTCCAACTTATGAATCATTTGTGAAAAGAGAGAATGGGGGAGAAAGATATTGACGTGGCAGGGTCGAGCCATGTTTTCTAAAAAATTGATTTAATTTTTGTTAATGAAAAAATATTAAAAATGAAACTAATTTTTTCCACATGTTACAAAATAATAAAAGTTTTTGAAAGAATATGAGTGGAAAATACTTAATCAATCAAATCAAATAGAAAGACAACTACGGCTTCATATAATATGCACATCAGGAGCACGTAACTGTGTCCTAACAACGATTCACCAAAAGAGAATGTCCAATATGTTGTGCGTTTGATGCGTGTTCCTCCCCATGATTTGGATCATGCAAATGTCGTTAATTTCCTCTTGTTCATGTTGGGCACGGTCCGTTGGGCTCAAATTTTACAAAAACCAATCAATTCGAGGACAAGCTATACCTATTGTATTTCAAGATCCATTGGCTAGTGCACGGGGACTCCTGTAATACTATAGACGCTGATAGAGCCAGTAAGTCATGAGCACGGAAAGAATCAGAAAATTAGTGGCTTTCCTCTTCCATCATTGCATGGTGCCGTCATTGTCTTCACCAACTCTAATAATATATTGAGAAAACTCCAAATAAGGGCCTAAAGTACTCTCATTTTTTTTCAAAGAATAACCTAAAATAGACGTTATTTCAAACAAGAAACTGAAGTTAACCTTGTTTCGAATAATGGTCTGAAATGGCAATATTAGTCTCAAAAAATGACCTGAACTCATTGTTTAATAACTCATTGTTTAATAAAAGGCAATCTCGTCTTTTAAATTTTTTATTTTTTATACTTTTTTTCTTTCTTATATATATATATTTGGTGAAAAAGGTAAGTAAATATATTATAAGGGGAGGTCAAAAAGTACAAAGAACCAGCTTCAAAAACTTACACTCTAATTAACAGGCTCAAAAGAGTGGAAGCAAGCCGTACAAAAGCAGGCGGAGTAAAGCAACAATGCCTAGATGCAATGCCCTCGGCACCAACCCTAGACAAAAATAGAAGGGTCTAACTCCTAGGATCATTGCAATGTCCTATTCTTTGGGGAATCCTCCACATTCTTGAAGGTACAAGCCTTGTCTTGGACTACCTTCATAAGATGCTCCTTCATGCCGGATGTAGAGCTTTGCACCCCCCTGAAGAGCATATCATTCCTATTCTTCTACACAATGTGGCATAGAGCGCCAAAAGAGAACCGGCCAATACAACTATGAAAGTCCTTACCCGAAAGCAAGGTTGAAACCCAAGTAAGGTTGTCCTCCCAACTCTTGTTTCTCCAGGGAAGACCACACCGAGTCGCCTAAAAGGAGGCAACGTCCGAGGTAACATGGCATCCAAAAAATAAATGATTAATCGAGTCTGGCACCTCATTACAAAACGGACAAAAGGCAGCTTCAATCCTGCCATAAGACATGCGAAGGGACTAGGTTGGTAGCCTTCACTTGGTAATGAGCCACAGGTTGAATTGGTATCGAGGAAGGATAGCATTGTTCCAGATGAATCCATCCCACCCGACTCGATTCTTTTTCCACCTAATAAGCTCCCAAGCCGAGGCCATCGAAAACTTACCCGACAACGCCTCCAACCAGCAAAAACGATCCCGAGTGTTTGTCAAAGAGGGAAGCGGCGAATCCCAAGCTTCAATCACCAATCTAATAGCCTGACCGGTATCAATGAAGAGATCCGCCACCTTAGCCTGCCTAGATAAGCCAGAGCTATAGATGAGAAAGTCTGAGAAGAAGAGATTTAAGGGACCCCTGGGGTGCCAATTATCAAACCAGAGCGACGTGGAGCGTCCGTCACCTATTTTCCAATGGAAGCGGAGCCGAAATTCCGTCCTTAGTTGAAGGAGTTTTTTCCAAGCCCAAGAACAACATGTCGGCTTCTTTACCACCCAAAAATTCCCTCTTCTTAAGAAGGTAGAGTGGATTGATCTGCACCAAAGGGTTCCTTATCTGAAAATAAATTCCAGATATGTTTGAGCATAGCCGCCTTATTGCACTCACACAAACTTCGGATACCAAGACCCCTTTCCACCTTAGGGAGGCAGACATCCTCCCAGGAAACTTTGGCACCTCCTCTACCCAGCTTGGGTCCCTTCCATAGGAATTGTCTTAGGATTTGTTCAATCTTATCCATCACTTCTGCAAGCAGAATAAAGACACTAGCCTAGTAGGCTTGAATGGCATGAAGGACTAACCTTATCAATTAAAGACGTCCAGCAGCAGAAAGGAACTGATGAGTCCAAGATTCAACCCTAGTGGTAATGCGCCTAGTAAGAGCCGCGCAATCCGCCTTTCCCAATCTCGACGTGATGATTGGCACACCCAAATAGCAAATTGGGAGGGATCCCTCCTAGAAGCCAAGTTCCTGTAAGATATGTTCTCGTAATAACGAAGAACTGCCAGAAAGGAATACCTCGCTCTTCCTTTGATTTGGGATAAGGCCACTCCAAGAAGAGAACTGTTGCAGACCCTCTTTGAGAAGCAAAATAGAAGGCAAGTGACCTTCACAAAACAGGAACGCATCATCTCCAAAGGAAAGGTGTGAGATCTCCAATAGAATCTAAAGTCAGAATGATTGGAGTACCTCCGAAGAATTCTAGAAAGCACATTTATAACCAACGTAAATAAATAAGGAGATAAAGATCCCCTTGGTGCAGTCCTCTCCCACTGGAAAAGAAACCATGAAGCTCCCCATTCAGCGCGATGAAAAATCGAGGAGTCCTCACACACGTCATGATGAGATGAATCAGTCAATTAGGAAAACGAAAGGCCAAAAGGACACTCTCGAGGAACTGCCAATCCATGGTGTCGTAGGCCTTCCTAAAGTCAACCTTGATAGCACATTTAGGAGTGTAAGGCTCCGCATGAAACCTCGCAAACAGCTCCTGAACCAAAAGGATATTGTCCCTAATACGGCGTCCCTTGATAAAAGCATTTTGGGAAGTGCTTACCAAGTCTTGAAGCACACCTACAACCCTATTCACCAATACTTTAGTGATGACCTTGTAAATCGTATTGCAACAAGCAATGGTCTGTAATCATCGACCGTAGTCGCAGTGGGAACCTTTGGGACCATCACCAAAATTGTGTGATTAATTTCTTTGAGGTTCCTCCCTAAAATAAAAAAGTCCTTTACCTCTTTCGTAACTAGCTGACCCATTGTATCCCAGTTTTCTTTGAAGAACTCCACCGTGAAGCCATCTGGACCAGGCGCCTTCCCCTAAGCGAGGGAGAAAATGGTGTCCCGAACCTCTTGATCAAAAACGGGTCTATCAAGGACAATAATCTGGTCATCACTCAGACAGGACTGAAGAACCTCCCTAAAGTCAGCGGCTATAGGGGACTCCCACTCTAGTCGAGGCATAAGAAGGTTATGGAAGTAATCCACAAAGTGTTGCTGAACTAGTCGAGGCTCATTAATTTGGACTCCTGAAGCATCCGTCACCGAGAGGATCCTATTCCTCAACTATCTCTTTTTAACATAATGGTGAAAGAATTTCGTATTCCAATCACCTTCCTTTAACCATCTTATTCTAGCCTTCTGTCTAAAGAAGGACTCTTCATAAGACCGAAGCTCAACTAATGAGCGTCTTTGCACTCTCTCCAAGTCTCCTAGGATGGCGCCAGTCGAATCCTGGGCAAGTTGAACTTGAGTTTGCTTCAGCGCTTCCCTTGCTTCGGTAGCTTTGACAGAGATGTTAGCAAAAGAATCTTTATTCCGTTGTTTGAGATGACTTTTGAGGGCCTTTAGTTTGCTTACAAGTCTAAACATCGGCACTCTTGAGCCTGGAGCGTCCCAAACTTGCTTCACAAGTGAGTCGAAGTTCGGGTGACGCATCCAAAAATCAAAGAACTTAAAAGGCCTTCTCCTAAGAACCGGGTTTTGGACCTTAACCACCATAGGACAGTGATCAGAAATCCCAGGTGATAGAAAATAGGCCTCTAAATAAGAGAAGACATGACTCCAAGAGATGTTAACCAGCACCCTGCCAATCTTCCTTGCCTTATGTAAAGACCCTAATGAGGTAGACCAAGTGTACCTCAACCCCACGTACCTTAAGTCATCCAACTCCGCCTAGTCAAGGCACTGGCCAAACTCATCAAAACTTGGCAACCACCGATCCAAACCACCCTGTCTATTTGAGGGGTCTCTAATAGCATTAAAGTTGCCCATTACCAACCAAGGTTCCTCCTGCAGAGCAGAACTTGCAGCTATTAGGTCCCCCATAATCGACAGCGCGCGGTGAACGAGTGCTCAGCATAAACGATAGAAACCACACAGGTCAAACCAGATTCCACCCACCGAAGCTTTCGATGAACAACATGATCCGACATGGATAAAGGTTCAAAAGAAACCACCGAAGAATCCCAGCCAACCCAAATTCTACCCCTATCTAAGTACTCCAGGTTAGCTATCCAGCACCAGTTGCTAAGCAGATTACTAGAGATGTTAACAAACCGGTTATGAGGAACCTTAGTCTCAACAACCCCCATCGAGGATAAGTGATTCACGAAGACGAGGTTTCTCACTTCCACTTGCTTAAGAGGGGCGACAAACCCCCTAATATTACAACATCCTATGTATATATTTACATATTTACAAGATGAGAAATGAACTTACCTCCTTTTGGAGGATTTACTCCTAGTGGAAGGCAAGGCTAGCCTTGTCGCGATAGGAGAAGGGTCTAGCACCAAGGCTAGCAGCTTTTCTTGCATGATCGAAGGAGGAGGGTCTGGCATCAGAGTTAGCCTTCTATCCTCCAAGGCAGCCTTTGGCGAGGGGCATGAGGAAAGGAGATTGTCATCTGAAGAAGCTAAGATGTCTGCTGCACCCTCGCCCTCAGCTGAACAAGCTAAAGTAGGGATATCTGTATCCGATGGGCTAACTATCTCATCTAGAGGAGAGGAAGCATCGCCAATCAGCCTCGAGGTAAGAGGGGCTTCCTTGGGGGCCTTATGTGTATCACACACAGTCAGTACCGATGGACTTCCCTCTACAACGAGGTGATACTTCTTCTTCTTATTTTTAACTTGCCTCTAACCTTGTTCGGTAGTCATAGGAGCTTTCGGGACGGAATCAATTGCCACATCAAGAGTTGAAGCAGCATGAACAGCAGCTTTGCCCATTTGGGTTGCAGTGGGCCGAGAGGCCTTGGAGGCGGCATCGCAATTGTGGCCAAGTACCTTGCACTTTAGGCATTCCACGGGCTTCCATTCATACTCCACATCTATGGATCTAACTACACCTTCCACATTGACTTCCACCGTAAAGACTCTTGGATGGCTAGCTTGGATTTCAACACACACTCTAGCATAGGAGATCATTCTCTTGCCCTCGGTGTGTTGATCAACATGTAGAGGCTTCCCAATGGAACTAGCAATAGCACTAATCGCCGGTGCGGACCAAAGGTCAAGAGGGAGGTTTTTGAGCCTTATCCACACCGAGATAGAAGCTTGCTTGCTCTTCTTTAACTCCATTAGGGACTTCCATTGCTGCAAAATAAGAGGGACCCTAGCAACAGTTAGCAGTCCCTCCTCTATTATCTTCATCCTGAATAGTGGGTCCGGCACATGAAAGAAATAGAAGCCTTGGTCGTCTGCCAAAACATCTACAAGTTTTGGGCCCCAAGTACTCTTGAGTACATCTTCGATGAGCTGAAAGAAAAGCCACTTTCCCACAAAATAACCCACCAAGAATTCCTTCCACTTCAGATCAGCTGCCTGCAGCACCTCGGCAGACAAGTTTACCACAGCTCTCTCCCCGACCACAGCCGAGGGAATGTAGAATAGCTCGTACCCTTTCGCAGCTAGTCTCGCCACATTGGCCCAAAACCTAGCTTGGGGGGGGCTAGAAGGGCTTGAAGGCTTCCCTTGGGGTCTAGCACGAGGGGCCCGAGAATGGCTACGGCCCCTTAAACTTCCACCACGAGCAAATCTGTCATTTGGCCCACGCATGGAGCCACTCGTGCCCGTGTCACCACCCCCTAGCATTGGGGTGCCTAAGGCGGTTTACCAGTAAGCCGCTCAACAATCAGACGAGACGAAGAGGTCGTGCCTTTCCCTTTCCCATCACTTGAACGAGTCTAGCTCGAAGACGACACCATCCAGCACTAAAAACCCCACAACCAGCCCAACCAGACCTCTACAGACAAGCCAGGAGGGAGAGATTCATACTATAGCCTTACTGCAAGGGGGAAGGACGGGATGGGGCTTCCTCACCACCCCAAAGCCTAATACGACCTTCCAAACCCATGCTAGCAGCACCCACGAACAGGGGCGGTGACTAGTCGGGAATCTGCTGCACCTAGGGTACTCAAAATCTCCACAACGGGGAAGAATGATATGAAATCGTTTGGTGAGGACATCAAGTGATCCAAGAGGATGAAAACCTCCAAAAATTGAGGCCAAAGGATGGCTAAACTGACCGGATTGAGCAGGCAAGTAGAAGTAGATGATTAGGAAAAAAACTTAAAAATTAAAATTAAAATTAAAAATTAAAAAAGACACGCACAGCAGGGAGACTCCCTCTCACCTATGGCCGATGCCCCATCACTAGTGGGGTAGCGATAGCCAATGAGGTCTCCAACACTTGGGCGAGGGCCGGCGACCTCGCCAACTAAAAGTGAGGACTAGCAAGCCTTCACTAGAAATGCAAAAGGACAGCAAACATCTCCCAGATTTGGGCAAGGGTCGCCTGCCCTTGCTCCAACCTGGGCGAGGGTCGATGGCCTAGAGCAAGCTGAGCAGCCCTTGCCCAATGCCCCTAAAATTGGGTGGTGTAAGGTCTAAGGGTGCTTGGCGAGGATCACCAACCCTACGTGAGGGCCAACGACCCTCGACCAAATCTAAGATAGGGTCACCGCCCTCTCTTGTCTCACCCAAGCACTAATAGCCCCACCAACCATCGTCGTCGCCCCCATTGGCGATGAGTGGCGGCCACAAGCAAGAGGGGGCCCTTCCACCTTTATTTTTGCCTTTTTTTAAATAAAAAAATTAATTTTTTAATTTTTTAATTTTCAATCTAATTTGATTTTAACTTAAAATGTATTGAAATGAAAACATCCTTGATCAATTGAACTTTTTTGCTAGCAAGGCTAGGCCCTTATTTAAAACAATCATAATCATTTCAAACCCTTATTTTATACTAATATAGTCATTTCAGGCATTTATTTGAAACAAAATTCACTTCAGACTTTTATTTGAGAAAATAAAAGCACTTCGGGTTTGTTCCCAATATTATCTCCAACACATTGGTAGATGAAGATTGTCACACCATAAACCTCCGAGCACGTGCCCATCCCTTCTTAATTGATTAATAGCGACGTCTCATGATGCATCGCCGACCCATTCATTTAATATACGCATGCGAAAGCATATAAATAATCCCCAGATAATAAAACAATGAGATACGAAAGTAAGACCAATTTTTCACAAAATACCTTTTTATAAACACAGGTTTATACACATAAGCCTACAAAAAGGAATCAGCTTTCAACAAAAGGAGAATGTCCTAAGATTAGTTAGTTAGACATGCTCGCCGATTCTCCGGGCTTCACCTTCTGAACTTCGGGCCTTGGGTTCCCCACCACTTTCAACTAGGGGCCTGAAAATGGTTATACAATAACCAATGAGACAACGTCTCAGCAAGTTCTACCCCCTAAGACTTGATTAGGAAGCCAATATACCATAAAGGTCGCCTAAGCACAACACGCGTCAGATGACTTACTTTGGCCTCAGTTCCATCCTACAAATCAACTTTATTTACAGATGTCTTATACCACATCACTCAATCAATTCATAACATCAAATCAAATCATTAATCGACCTAGTTGATTACATGTCATCTCGACCCTTTCTTGGTCAGCTCATCTCATTTACTCAAATTCAGTGGTAAATTACGGCTTAGTGAGCACGGCCTACATAGTCACAAATACTCGAATTAAACGCTGAATTACGACGAGCACAGCCTGCTAAAACTTTGGCGATAATGCTGAATTACGGCTCAGCGGGCACAACCGATTCCAAATTCGGTGGTAATGCTAAATTACGGCTCAGCGTGTACAACCGATTCCAAGTTCAATGATGATGCTAAATTATGGTTCAGCGAGCACAACCTAGATTAGGTAGTAACCTACGATCCAATGAACATAACCGTACTTCGGTGGTTTTCTTGATCTAACCCACAATGTCATACAATTATTCACCTACGGCCAACAACATTACACTTCTAAAATAAATTTCTCAATCAACACATTATCTTGGCCTATTTTCCTCGGGTTAAGAGTATCCGATAAAAATGATCGTGTGTGGATACACGGTCGGTTTTAGCCAAAATATGATAATTTCAACTTTAGGAATATCCTACTAGTTTCAACAGCCCATTACATATTTTTGGCACTGTAAACCGACCCCCAGTAATTTTTCAATCAATTACCAAAATTAAATAATTTAGGAATAAAATCCTAAAATCAGAATAAAATCAATTCAGCGTGCACTAAAATAAATAAACAGATTTGTACCACGATTATCAACATAAAATTCCGATCGTCGGCTATCCCAACCTAATTTCTGGAAAATAATTAATTAATTACGGAAATTATTAAATAAAAGCAATAAATCCAATTTAGACACATAATGCCTAATTGGACGCTAGAATGGACTCGGAAAATTTCCAAGACTCCTTCAATAAATAATAACACAAGTCTATTTGCTAAGTACACTAACCATCTGCCTAACATGTATCAATAAGTCTCTAATTTAATTACTCTAATTTAATCTATCCACCTAATTGCATTTAATTAAATCTAATCAACCCCTAAGCATCATTAGCATACTAATAAGGGATTAGTGAGCAAAACTCACTTGATTAGCGATGCGTTCGGCTCAAAACGTTGGGAGCACAATGAGAACCGACTTTCTCCAAACCGGACTAAACTTTCGAGGCTTGGAACCACCTCAAAACAGGCCTTGAAGGTGGCTGGATACCCACAAACTCAGCCTCTGTTTTGAGCTACAAAAACAAGGAAACAAGGGCCGGTTCGGCTTTTGCTTCTGCTTGCTGGACTACAGAAAGGAAACTAGTGGCTTCAACGGCAAAAATGGGCCGATTGGAGCTCTAGCGAGCGGGTGGTTGGCAACCGGTGGCTCCCGAGGTCAAGGGGGGATGTGCTGGTGGTTGGAACGGGCAAAGGAATGGTTGAAATTGGGAGAAACGCGAAATAATTCACTCGGCAAGGCTCCAAACGGCCGTGGCTCCGTTCGGGGTGAGGTCAAGCTTGATGGAACAGCCTGGATATCCTCATCACGATGATGGGTGGCTCATTTGCTAATTCATCTGGGAAATCGACTTGATCTTTGGCGAAAGGTCGACTGGAGTAGAAATTGAAAAAAGTGAAAATAGATAAGGAAAACGGTTTGGTAGTGGTGTGGTTGCTCCGACAACTTCCTTGGCTGCTGGTGGTCTTCGAATATCAAGAATGGAGGGAGATGGAGGAGCGGTGATGGTCGGTTGGCTTGGAAAGCTACCAGTAGCCTAGGTTATGTTAAAAATGCACTAGATTGAAAGTCTAGTTATTAAGCACGAACGAATGATCGGCTCTAAGAATAGCACTATAGATGCATCAATGAAAGGCCCAATTTATTCCATTGAAAACACTACTGAAAATTTAGGATGTCACAAAGATGCTGACCTAGCAAAGGTTGTGGGGTGTTTTTCTTCTCACAAAACAAAGACCATACATTTTTCTGAGCACCACTTATAGAGGGTGCCATCTTTATCCATGAGTGTGTCGTGACCTACCCCTTGGTACGGAAGGAAATATGTTCAAGGATATTACTTAAAATGTGAACCTATGGCCCTAATTTTAGATGTAGACTCTCCCAAGCCTACCTTACATGACGTTGGGTATTCAAATTGACGTTATAAGAATTTTCTAATAAGGATTCGCCACTAACTTATTAAAGTCGGCTAAAAATAAAGTGAAGTATGGGAGCATACTTCACTTCCTATGCAACTAGAAAATCTAAGATCGGAGACTTGTTTATACTAATTAATTAATTAATGTCCTTTCAATACCTAATCTTGTTCATTTCAAAAAGATTTTTGTCAAGTAGTCTTGATTGGTTTTAAACATATTTACTAACATATGAGGTGATCACGTAGATGCACAATCATTAAAATAACAATTAGCAACCAAGGAAGGCAAAGCAAGGGTCTAACGCTAAGATAAATGCTATGGTAAAGGTGAACAATAATCAATATAATGAAAGTGCTCAATCAAGAGTGTTTGTCTCTTAGAACAATAGAAACTCTATGATAAAGTCCTAATGGCTTATTCAATTTTTTAGCACGATTTTTTAAAAAAATGATTTTCCCACAATGTTAATAGAAGACTACCCAAAAAAAAAAAAAACCTAATTTTAAAATTTTTCATGACTTTATAACAAAATATTTTTTATGGAATTTTTAATTAATTTATAGTTATTTAGTTATTTATTTATTGTTGTTGTTATTATTCTTATATTTTATTTTTTAAAATTAAAATTTTTATTTGGAAAAGGGATCCAGGCCAGGCTTGGGCCCGAATCCGGGCATGCCAATTTGGACCAATTCATAGGCGGACTCCCACACTTAGCCCAATTTGGCCTAGGCCCTAAAACGAACCTAACCCCAAAAGCCTAGTTCACCTAAAAGTCCAGCCAATCACGCCTAAGCCCTAAACTGATTCTCCGGCATAATCAAATCCAATGCTAACTCTCTATTTCCATTGACCCCACCTCAAGCGTAGCTCTTATTGTGACGGAAATCAGCACAAAATCCCATAAAAGAAACCTAAGCCAAGCTACCATCTAGGCCCTTTATGCTCTAGCAACCCCCTTTCATGCCACCCGAGAGCAAACGATGCCGCTCGGCCTGACCATGCTCCAACTCCGGCGGTTTTGGACTTTTAGGGCACGGGTGACCAAATTTCTGTTCCAGAAATTGATTTCTCAATTTCTATTCCCCGGACAAGTTTCTGAGCAAAGAAACCCATTTGATAATGACTTAAAATTTCTATTTCTTGAACGGAAATCTATTTGATAACAGAATAAAATTGATTAGATAACAACATAGGAAATCCTCAAATACAAAATAATAGTCAAACAATTTCATGGAATTTCCGGCATATTATTATCCCTTGCAATTTTACTGGCAATATTTTTCCTAAGCGATTTAAATTGGTTTTCCTCATCGGTCAATGTATCGTTTGTAAGCTCATCCTGCGTAGGTTCAGACGAGTAGGTTCAAAACAACAAAACCCCAACCAAGGAAAACAAAACAAACAATGCGCAACCCGGAAACACTAGATAGTAGCACAACACGCATCGATCGAGCTCAATGCAAGAACAGCCAAGAATAGCGAAACCCCAACCAAGCAAAACAGGACAAACGATGCATCGATCGAGCTCGGCGCAAGAACGGCCAACAACAATGAAACCCCTCCAAGGAAAACAAAACAAACAATGCACAACCCGAAAATACCAAATAGCAACACAGCACAGCACGCATCGATCGAGCTTGACGCAAGAATGGCCAAGAACAGTGAAACCCCAACCAAGGAAAATAGAACAAACAAATCAGAGAGAGAGAGAGAGAGAGAGAGAGAGGGAAGACCTCAAATCGGGAGGAAGGAAGGCGAATCCAAATCCAAATGGGGACGCGGACGGAGGAGGCAAGTCCGACGGGACGACTGGAGCAAATTGGACGGTTTAAGGACGGCGACGGCGAGATGAGCGATGACATGACTAGCAAGAGGACGGCGACGGCGTCGGAGTCAACAGTGGAAAGAAGGATGGATTTGAAGTCAACGGTGAGGATGGACAAGTTGTTCGGAGTCGACGGCGCTAGCGTTTGATTGAAGCGTTGAGAGCAGAAGGAGAAGCAACACCCAAATAGAAAAGCCCATGAACGAAGAAGGATGCCCAAATGGAGAAAAGAAAAAATAATTTCTATTTTTACCTTACCAAAAAAAAAAAACTATTTCTATTTCAGAAAGCGAGAAGTTAAAAATTTCAACTTCTGATTTCTTTGATTTCTCTATTCTAGAATAGAAATATGTTTCAAAATAGAGAAATCAAATTATGTTACCAAACGGATTTCTATTCCAAACCTATTTCTAGGAACAAAGAAACAGAGAAATCGAGAAACAGAAATTTTATCATGCACGCCCTTAGCGACGGCGATGTTGTTGAACCTCGAAATGGCCTTCCCCTGCGGCCGAACTCATATACCATCCGACACCAGCTATCCAAACCGGTCACCAATATCGACGAACCAACCCATGGCGAACAACCAATGCACAATTTGGAGAGACCAACTTAGACCGACATCCCACAGGATTATGGCTGCCAAGGACGAGATGATTACCCCGGGCCACTGACTGCCATGGAAAACCACTAAAACAAACAAAAATGGAGAAAACAACACAAGGGAAGGCCATGGCACCTTGATTGATGAGCAAAAATTCATAAAAATATACTTAATAATAAATGAGACTCTCAATAGCACTCTAGCCACACTAGCATGCCTCAAACTCGAAAGAAAAGGCGATGCGCTCACAGGTTCACCCGAGGGTCATTTTGTCGAACATATGGTGACTACGGAAGATATCGAGCATTTTTAAGAACTCGAACTTGGGTCTAGACCCCAAAAAAACATCACCAGAGAATGCTCGACATCAAGCACCAACTAGTTAAAAAGAAAGCACTCAAGATCTAGAGACACCAAATTCAGTCCTTCCTTAAAACAGAATAGGTCGAGGCAAAATGGGACTTCATGGGAATGAGTTTCGACCGCGGAAATCCCTATCCGGCCCAAAGACAAGGGCTATGGGGCGAGCCCGGGACAAGTCGAGCTATGGTCGACAGCTTTGCGACGTCCTCGAGCCAAGATCCTCGGGAAACTCACGGGAGGTTTGGTGCGAGGTTAAAACGGAGTTGCAAACTCAAAGGCGTTGGTCGATAGTCATCGAACGGGGCTCAAGCGTGGCCAAGTTGTCGGAGAACTCCTTCTCGCCCTTCGGTTTTACTCTCTCAATCACTCTCTTTTTAAATCTCTCCCCTAGATTTCCTCTCTTCCTCTCCCTCTCTCCCTTTTTCACTCCAAGCCAGGAAGACGCTAGCTGCCTCTATACGAACCCGTGCCGTGCGACATTCTCCGTGGTGTTCTATGCACCATGCACCGGTGTCTTTCGTCCTGTGTTGCTTGTCGTCAATCCACGACAGAGAGGAGAGAACGTGAAGGGAAGAGATAAGCGGGCTAGGCAGAAAAGCTAAGGAGATAGCCCAACCTGCACAAGGGAAAGTTAGAAGAAGATCAAGAAAAAGGAGAAGGGGCCGGGCCGGTCCAGCCCTAGCCCTTGACCTCCCCTTTTTCAAGAAAAAAGATATTTTTAATACGCAATGTAATTTAATAAAAATTAATTTTTTTAAGGGTTATAAATTAATCTCTAATTTTTCATATAATTTAAAACCAAAATAAAATGCAAAATTTAAGTGTCAATAAGGTAGAACTAATTGTATTAAATTGACCAGCATATATAGCACACATATTTTGAAGTCAACCTATTGCCATTGCCAATCTCTGTTCCACTTGAATCTCCTCATCTAGTCTTAAGGGTGTCAATAGTTAAACTGAACCAAATCACGTCCCGAACTAATTATGAACTAAACCAGAAACCCATTCAAATCGGTTTGAATCAATTTGGCTTTCCATTTCCCTTCACACCCAAAAGTGAGTATGAACTGAACTAAGAAGAGATACATTTAAGTTGGGTGTTCAGTTTTTATCAAGAATTTTGGTTTGGTTCGGTAAACCCAAATGATCCAAACCGGAAAAAAAGGGTTATTTTTCCATCATTCATGAAATCGAAAATGCACAAAATTTCGGTTCTATTTTCCAGTTTCTAACACCCCTACTTAACCCCACACTTTCGTAATATAGAACAATGTGAATTTCATGCCCCTCCAATCGTTGATGTCAAAAAATCAGGCGAAATGTCCTAATACTTGAGGAATTTTGACTTCATGGCCACCACTAGCGTGACACCAACGCTACTTGCGTAGCATATTTTTCTTGCTAATCTCTTTGTTACGTGGTTAACGGACGGGCAATTATAAACAAATTGTACACTCAGATACCAAATTTGATGGGATAATTTGAAGGTGAAAGTCACTCACAACTCACAATACTTAAGGAAGAGAAGGAGACGAAGTGGCTTTTTCTGTGTTTTCTTTTATTTCATTTTATCGAAAAGGATTAAAAGACTTGCTTTTAAATAGGCTTACAATAGGACTTTTAAATTACCTGTAAATATATCTAGTATTTCAAAGAGATCGATTCCTAAGAATGTACAAAACATAAAACAAGACATAAAAATGCAAACAAACACTTTGAAAGCAACGCTACAATAAAGACTAGTGCATCAATCTTAGGAGCTGAATAAATATCAACATTAAACTTGTACATCGACAACAAGACAGCCAATCGACAGCCACTAACATCAGCAACTTGATTAGTGAATCGGTAACCTCTTTGCATAATCAGCAACTTCCAATGAATTTGGTTTAATTATTAACATGGACGGCATTGCTCCAGGTGTCCACGGCGTCATGCTTGTCGGCAAGGGCTTTGCAGAGCGAGTAAAATGGGGAAAAAACGACTGTTTCGTCCGTCGCGCGAGAGGTCGGGGAAGGAAAGGAGAGAACGAGAGGAGAGAGAGAAGAAGCGAGATTTGCAGAAATGAAAGCCAAGGGAAGGGTATGAGCCGAGTCTAGTGAGGAGTGAAGAAGAAGATGATGATGGTAGCGGCGGCGGCAGCGGCATGCAAGTCCTCTTGGCGATGCTGAGTTAAAAAAGATATCTGCTTTTGGAGAGGGAAGTGAGTGAGCGGGGGATATTTTTGGGATTCTTGTCATTTTTTATGGAAATTATGATTATTTCCATAGAGGAGTTGAACAGTAACATTCAAGTATTTAGTCAAGAAAAAAAAAAGATTATTGTTAGACTCTTGAACGTTACGAAAATTAAATGATTTAAAAATTATTTTCTTAAAAATAATTGGATATAATTTGTTGTTGATAATGAAAAAAAAAATATTGCCTAGTTATTTCAAATGATACTAGTGATTATTTTAGGAAAATATTTTTCAAATCATTCATTAATTATGAAACAAACAGAGTTCATTATTATGAAACAAACAGTCTTAGAATAACAAAAAATTTATGCATTCCCTATTGAATGAATGATATATATGCTTAACTTAGCTGTGCAACTGAATGATTCCATATGTTAATGGTTCAATGATAAGCATGTAACTTATTCGTTACACTAAAGATGAATCTAATAAAAGTGCATAGACAAAATAACTTTAATTTATATGAATATAGTATAGCAATCTCTCTAAGTGTCACCTTTAAGTTTGTCACTTAATATTGTCAAAATGAGGCAAGAAAACAGTTTGATGTCCCGACTAGCGATATGGTATGTCCAATCATGGTAACAGTAGCAAAAACGTGAGGTTGCCTGAGTGCATTGTTTTTTAGTGGTATTGGAGAAAATTAGGGATAAGTGTAGAAACGAAACTTGTTTGGTTGATGGCTAATTGAGGACTTTGGTTTTTAATTTTGGTCAATTGAGGAATTAATGCTTTAAAAGGCCACGATCAGGTTTCGTGGTCTTCTTTGTGAAATTCAAGCATAAAAAATGATACATGACAAATTATGAAATATTTCACGTGGAAACCATGTAGGATTTTCAACTCTTGAACATGGATGGCAAGTTTAAGATTGGATTGGAGCCTTTTTTTTTTTTAAATCTTCAGTTATTTATTCATTAAAATAAAATCTTAGCATCTCAGTTGATCAGTGGCCAAATCCTTAAGTTTGTTTCCGCATTTGTCCAGAGAAAATAAGAATCATTAATCAAAATATTGACTGACAATCATGCGTGGAAGTAAACAAGCAAGAAAAATCAAGAATACTGTGAGCACGTCATCAAATACATATCTGAAAATTTTGGTCTTTATTTTCAAATTTTGTTATGAAAAATTGGATCAGCAAATTATTTGGCCATTTAATTATTAGTAAGTTAAAAATGACATAATGAGTTTATCTATGTCAAGTTCAATAACAAATTATTAATTGCATTGATAGCGAAATAATCTGAATATATTAATTTTGCCTCTATTTATTTTTCCAAGATTGTACATTATTGTTAAATTTACCGGTTTGTGATTTTTTGTATAAAGATAATTAGTTTGGGATAAATGTATCATACAGTGCAAGTTCAGGTTTTTTGTGAGATGGAAATTAGTTTTCGATAATTATAGCATGGGGTAACGGTTTGGCATTTTAATGGTATTAGTGTGAGAAAAATTCAGATAAAATATATAGCATCATGTTTATAACAATAGAGTTTTATACGAGCACAATCCTAGTTAGTAAAATGAAGAAACATATCAACAAGCTAGGGAAGTTGGTATCCTAATACTGGCCCTTAAGTGGGTGCGTGAAAACATGCTTTTTACTTCTTGATAGCATCATTAAAAGATTCGCCAGTGGCTCAAAGAAATTATCGATAACATATTACCAGCCGAACAAAGTTTCAATTTTTACCATACCGATGAGTAGACTTGTCCAATTTTGACTCACACAATCGGCTCATTTATACACATCTTATTTTATAGGACAAAAGCAAGAGATTATTTTGTTGTTTTTTTTTTATAACCAAGTGGAAAGAAAGAGTAGTGTTGGAGAATAATGAGCACAACGTGTTTATTATTTGAAGCTTCAATAGCAATCATCCAACATGAAGAGAAAAATTATGGATTTATTGCAATCAAACTCGAGTTTGCCTCCAGAATTTGATAAGTCAATTTGTACTTCATCCACAAATCAAGGCACCGTCTTTTGTGTTGGAAATCTTCCAAATAAATTTGTTACCGCGCAAGCTTAGTACTTGCCAACTGCATGAAATGCTGAGTCTTTTGGAAGTTCACCTTCCAGCCTATTTCCAAAGATGTCAGGGAATCTAAGCCACCATCTACTTTCAAAAGATGACAGTGGAGAATAAGCCATGGCTGTCATTATAATTAGTCAAGATGCTCGAGGTTTGCTGAAGTATTGAACAAGGAGGAATAAATGAATTTATGGAGTTTTAACACGAATCAAAGATTTTTTTTTTTTTGGGTCGAACAAATCAAAGAATTTAACTGAAGTGAAATTGACATGCAAAGAGACTGAAGCATCTTCCAAATGACATGCCATCGATAAGAAAAACTCTAGGAAGGAAAGCATGTGGATAGAACTTAACCCTTCTATGGGGTTGACAAAGGAGGACATACGACAGGTCCAAATACCTCAAGTTAGAAACTGTCCACTCCCACCGGAGGTTCTCTTGTTTAAAATGAAGTCGTGCCTTGCAAGACCCGTCATAGGTCAAGAAACCTAAAACCACTTTTCTTCACATTGTGAGGGAAAAAAAAACGGAAGGATTTATGAGCAATGTCGTGCGATTATTTTCTATATTCCTTCCCCTTTGTCCTCTGCAACTTAGAAAAAAGAAAGAAAATGAAAAAAAAATTATGTTTACGTTTGCCGCAAGTGCATTGTATTCTACAATCACAAAGCACCGTGAGATTTTCCTCCAGAGGAATCATGAATACAAATGCAATTATTTTCTAGACTAAACAGGAACGAAGTGGCAACCATCGCCGGCCCCTCCAGCGATGGGTGGCAGCAGTCGCAGTAGGGGAGGAGTTGCTGATTTTATTTTCTTTTTTTAAATAATTTTTAAAATAAATTTTAACTTATCTTTTTAGTTTTTAAATCTATTTTTTAAAATAATTAAAAAAATCCACGTGAAAAATAAAATATTATTTAAAATGCCACGTCAGCATTTTTAACGGAAAAGGCTAACGGTATTAACTTTAGGACTAGATTGAAACAATTTGACAAGTTTTAGGACTTAATTATACTTTTTGCAAGTTTTAAGACTCAATTGCCTTTTCGTGACAAGTTTTAGGACTTCTGCAGCACTTATCCCAAAAATAAATCACAAGACTAGCCTCATTAATTATAGACAAGATCCCGTCAAAACAATTGGGAATGGGTCCAGAAATGTTTTTCTGTGCTAGGCTCAAGAATTGGAGATATTTAAGTTGGCAATATTGGGGAGGAATGTCCCCAACAAAGTGATTTTTCTCTAAATTGATCATTGCCAAATCTGGAGATTGTGGCCCAAATGGCGGTAACCTACCTGTGAATTTATTGTCGCTGAGATCAAGGACCAGCATTGTCTGCATATTTGACAAACAGTTTGGGATTTCTCCAGTAAAGCCATTCCTGTGTAGGCTAAGAACGCACAATGGCCGAAGATGGCACAAGGATTTTGGAATCTAGCCATTTAACTTGTTATCCCCAAAAAACAAATATTCCAACACTTGCGATGCTCCCCAGCATCGAGGAAGTTTCCCGAACAGTTGATTCTTTGAGAGATTAATTCCATACGGCCGATTTAACTCACACAAAGAATTTGGAATGCCACCGGTGAGATTGTTACCGGCAAGAATCAACTTTCTTAACTGTGGCATCTTGTCTCCGATATCTTGGGGAACTTGGCCTCTTAGCATGTTGCTTGAGATATCTAAAATTTCAATGTTAGAGAAAATGTCACAGAGCCAATCAAAAATGTCGTCTGAAATGCTCGCATTTGACATCCTCAAATAGGTAACGTTCCCCTGTGTTTGAAGCCATTTTGGAAATTTAGGTCCCACTTTGCAATCTGACAAATCTATCTCACGAACTTGGAATGGTGGAACCCAGGAAGAGCTCATATTTAATATGAGCTAATTGGAAGAAATGTCTAACCCGATCAAGGTTTTGAGATTTTCAAAGTGAGTTCGCTTACAACTCCACAAAAAATTCCAGCCTAGTAAAAGCTGCTTTAGATTCGATAGTTGCACAATACTTTCTTGAATGGTCCCACTCACTTTGTTATTTCTAAGATCAAAAGTTCTTAGAGACACCAGCTCCACCAAATTAGCAAGAATAGAACCAAAAATCAAGTTCAATGAAAGATCAAGGTACTCTAATTCTTTCCAATCTCTGAATCGATTTGGCAAGTCGCCACTAATATTATTCCTGGAAACATCAAAGATCTTCCACTTACTTTGTACCCAACCAAGTGAATCACCTAAAATGTCAGAGATATTCCCATTTAAAAAGTTACCATTTAATTGTACCGATTGCAATTTGCAAAGACTGCTCAAATTTTTGGAAAATCACCTCGCAGCAAATTCCAAGACACATCCAAGAAGACAAGCCTTTGATTATTCTCGATGATTGTTGTGGGAAAAGGGCCTTGGACACCACCGAAAAATATCGAATTCTCACACAAGTTGGACAAATCAATATGTTCTAGCTTGCTAAAGTTATAGATCCATGGGGGAATAGAACTTAGACCATTGGACCCGATGCTAAGAAATCTAAGAGATGTGAAATTGGCTTGCAAAGGGCTAGATATATCTTGCAAGCCACAACTCCTTAATCCTAAAGATTGCAAAGATGGTAGCATGTTAATGGAACCAAACCAATCTTTGACCTTAGAAAGGTCAACACCGAACATGTGCAAATATTTCAAGGAAGACAATTTCGACACCCAAGCAAAGTTGTTCGAGTTTAAATAACCCATATCAAAGTTATTACTAAGATCCAAGTACTGTATTTTGGAAAGGTTATTGAGGGCCTGCTTGGTAACGTTTTTATTTGTCTCGATTTCTGTTCTTTTGTTCCATGGAACAAAAAAAAGAACATAAATCTATTTGGTAACGCCAACTTACTTTTCTATTCTGGGGAATAGAAAAGTGGCCAGGGAATATATTTGGAACAAAAACAAGAAAAAAAAAAGTAGCTTCTTATTCCCGTGAACAATTTCTAGAAATAAGTTCTTTTTTTCTTTTCTATTTTTCTTTTGTTCTTCTTCCTTGTTGCGGCCATCGCCGGCCGCTTGCCAACCACCAGCGACTATTGGCAATGGTCGCCGCCGCCTATAGCCCACCGGCCACCACCCACAACCCATCGGCTGACAACCGCCATTGTCCGCTAGCAACCTACCGCCACCAATTGCCACATGATTGCCACACAACCACCACCTGCCGCCGCACGACCCTAGACCATTGCTGCCAACCACCGCCCACAGCCCACCGGCCACCGCCCCCTCCCGCGGCCCGTGGGCTGTGGGTAGCAATCCTACAACGACAATCGTGTAGCTGTGAAATCAACTGAGATAATTCCTCTTCTGTATTGAATTATCTCCAAACGAATCCTCCACAACACAGGCAAGATATACCCCCACCGATAAAATGCCAAATGAAGACTAATGGCCATTTCTTTATTTTGCATATGTTTGTCGCAATTCAGCTATGCATAATCAGATTTGGTTTTCAATTCAACTGAGACAATTCCTCTTCTGTATTGAATGATCTCTAGACGAATCTTCTGAGACATAGGCAAGATCACCCCCACCAAAAAGGGCCTGCATGGTAACGTTTCTATTTATCCCGATTTCTGTTCTTTTGTTCCACGGAACAAAAAAAGAACATAAATTTGTTTGGTAATACCAACTTATTTTTTTATTCTGGAGAATAGAAAACCAGCTGGGAAATAGATTTGGAATGGAAACAAGAAACATAAAAAAAAAAAAAAAAAGTAGGTTCTTGTTCCCAAGAACAATTTCTAGAAATAAGTTCTTTTTTCCTTTTCTATTTTTCTTTTGTTCTTCTTCCTTATTGCGGCCACCGCCAGTTGCTTGCCAACCGTCGACCAACTCCGGCCGCCCGCAGCCACCATCGGCAACCGACCACCGGTGACTGTTAGCGATGGTCACCACCGCCCATAGCCCACTAGCTACCACCCACAGCCCACCGACTAACAACCGCCATCATCCATCGGTAGCCTGCCACCGCCATTTGCCACACAATCACTGCACAATCGCCGCCTACAGCTGCATGACCCTAAATCGTTGCCACCAACCGTTGCCGCAAGACCGCGGCCCACAACCCACCAACCGCAGCCTCCTCTTCCAGTCAGTGGGCTAGTGTGACGATCTTGCAGTGGCGATCAGTGGTCGTGCAACAGTCATGCAACCGTCATGCAATAGTCGTGCAAACGTCGTGCAACAGACGAGCGGCGGTCGTGTGACGGCAGCGGCGATCGTGTGATGGTTGCCATCACCTATAGCCCACCAGCCACCGCCCACACCCCACCGGCTAACAACAACCATCATCCACCAACAACCTACCATCGCTAATTACCACACAACCGTCGCCTGCGGCCACACGACCACGGATCGTTACCGCCGACCACCACTGCAGGACAACCACCCAAAGCCCACTGGCTGACGCCCCCTCCTGCAGTCGGTGGGCTATGGGCGATAATCCTACGATGGCGTTTGGCAGTGAAGGTCGGTGATCGTGCAGTAGTCATGCGATTGACATGCGGTTAAATCGTGCGATAGTTGTGCGACGGACGACTGGCGATCGTATGGCGATCGTGCAATGGCGGGCGGCGGTCGTGGCAGCGGCGAGATAGCGGTCGGTGGTCCATGAGTAAGAAAAAAATTAAATAAATACAAAAATTTATAAATTTTTACCAAAAGCATTTCTATTCTTTTTTCTATTCCAAGAATAGAAATTTTGTATAATTACCAAACACTTTATTTTACTCAGAAATTGTTCCCAGAATAGAAATAGTTCTCTAGAATATAAATGTTACCATGCGCACCCAAAGCTGCCTAGGAATATCTCCATTGAAGCCTGCATATGAAAGGTTTAGATATTCCAATTTTTGAAGAGAAGCGAATAACATTGGGATTTTTTGGGTTGAAAAGTCATTGACACTGAGGTCTAGATATTTCAAATACTTCAATTCTGCTAAAGAAGGAACAATGTTACCTCCCAGCATGCACTTATCTAAAGGTACGAAGACGTCAATATCGATCTCTTCTATACATGGATTACGAAGATCAAGTTTCAGGACATGGCCAGTTTTCTTGTTGCATTCAACTCCTTCCCACTTGCAACATTCCTCTCCAATCCATGACAATAGGCATCTCGAAGGATTTGTGAGACCATGCTTCAACTTTAGAAGAGCTTCCCTCTCTGCACCAATACAACTTACATTGGTTGAAGTGTTGGAATGACTGAATTCAATTACTTGAATGACAAAAATTGCCCATAGGACAGTAGACACAAGGCTATCATAATACGTCATAGGTTCTTTGGGACCTGAGAACAAGTATTGCTTTAATCAAGTGGACAATTGTCTTTGATTCAGCAAAAAAAAGAGTACCCATATAATATTGATGCGGTCATTTTCTAACCAATGTCCACCACGATTTCCTAAAGAACGACTCCAACTTTCCAAGTCAATGCCTTCCAAGACCTACCGGCCAAACGGTTTATCCATCAAAATCAACCCAGGACATGTATCCTCTTTAATCTTTGTAATAAGGGTCAAAGGAGGACAACACACAAAAACGAAAAAAGAAGGATGTAGACGGCATCGCGTGCCTCTAAGACTGGCTACTGTCTTCTCCAATTTATTTAAGTAACCTAGATTAGTAATCCATCTATGATATAAATGCAAAGGAGAAAATTGGTGAGAACCTCTATGCAGCTGGGTCTCCACTATTACTATGGAAGGTTTTTCATTTTTAAGAGGGTTAATACCTTAAATAACCTCAAACTGATATGCCTAAGATAAATTTATCCCAAAATATTTTTTTGATCATGAAAAATCCCAAACTGGTACACCTATGACAAATTCACCCCGACTGATCATAAAATAAAATTTAAAAAAAAAACTAAACTGATACATCTATGACAAATTTACCCCAAACTAATTTATTCGATCGCAAAAAATCCCAAACTGATAAATTTGTGATAAATATACCATCCGCTAAATTAGATTAATACCACAAAAAAAATCACAAGAATTTTAAACTGTGACAAACAAAACGTAAAATCTCAAATTAGCATACTAGTCAACTGTCATATGTCATTTAACTTAATAATTTGACAATATAATTTAACGAAAACTAACATAGGGTAAATTTGTCACAAGTGTATCAGTTTGGGGTAAATTTGTCAAAAGTATAATAGTTTGGGCTTTTGGTGGTCAAAAAAATAGTTTTGGGTAAATTTATCACAAATGTACCGGTTTGGGGTTTTTCGGGGTATTAACCCTTTTTAAGAAGACAATCTCTCCATTAGAATGACTAGTGAAATAGCACTCTCATGTTAAAAAGAAAAGCAAAAGTTCTTTTATATGGAAAGGAAAAAACAAGGAAATTGATTCAAATGGTTATTGCATTACATGAAAATTGGAAAGCTACTCTCTTTTTTTCATTATTTTTTCTGTAAAAATTATTCTGCATGCCACATATGAACGATTTTATTGTTCCAGAATGGATCCTAATTTTTTGGCCAAGTTACGTTGGAAGAACCTCTTAGATCTTTAATGTACTAGATCTCATATATGCCTTTAATTAGATAACTAATCTCATAAATACGTTCAATTTTCCGCAATTAAAATGGCAAGGAGAGGTTTTTTTGACAATGATAACTTTGAAAAAAAAAAACTGCTGGCAAAAAAGAATAACTTGTGACTTTTTTCTCCACGTAACATTTTGGTAATTTATCAAGATTTTTCTGAAATCATCAATTTTTTACAGTTGGCAAATTACCAATTTTTGTACTAACTTACCAACTTTTGTTTGCATAGCTTACTATCGTTTCAATTTTACTAACTATTACATAAAATTTTTAATCTAAATTAGTGTAGTTTACCAACTTTTGTCCATTAAATTATGAATTTTAATTTGAGTTGCCCACGTTTAATCGTGCTTTCCTAATTTACTTAATTTTTTATTTAGTTATTAAATTTATTTGCTCTGATTAGCTATCCCTTTAAGTTGCTAAGTCTTTTTAGAGATTGATAGCCCATGTTAGCATAGCTCATCAACAGAGCTAATTTTCTGTCATCCAATGTAAAGAAAGAGAGTAGTGTTGAAGAATGAGGACAACGGCGACATTATATCATTTGAATTATGGTAAGGGACACGGCTCTAAAGACACTGAATTTATCAAACATTCTCTTGTGATGTAATTTGTGTGTTGTCGTTACAAGGACACCATTATGTGCAATTCGTTTTTTTCAAATTATGTGAAGAGCTGCTTTTATTTTAATTGGTTTAATTGAATAAGAGTTTTTCGCTAATTTTCTTCAAGTATCTTTATTATTATTTGAGAAAAAATAGCTTCATTTTTTTAATTATTTTTATTCGAAAAAATATTAATCAATTTCTAAGAAAAACCTGACCAGGGTCTGGCATGTGGGCCAGCACGACCAAGCGTCCAAGTCCACTACCGTGCGGATTTCTATCTCCACCAATACTTTCTTTTCATAAATGATCCATAAGTTGGAAGCGTGAATCTTCAACAAGATAGAATCGCCCACCCTACAACGACAGTTTCGAGTGAGGATGTTCATATGGCTAAATCATAATTACCGTGAATTGTAAGTTTATAAGCAGATTATAAGACATACATTGTACATAGGTTATTCTGTGTTCAGTGAAAGGAAGCCGTAAACATCATGATCAAAGTGCGATATGTGTCATGGACTTTAGTCAAAAAGGGGAAGATATTAACGTGGTGATTAAGCAAAGTTATTCGCACGTTCTATGTTATCGATCGAAGCGCAATATGTGTTTAATTAAATGGTTAGGAGCATCACAAGAATTGACTGGGGATACTTACTTTTAGACTTAAATTATTTTAACATTGACAGTTACCCGATAATTTTAACTAATACCAACGAGAAGGCACTAAATCTTTTCCAAATCTTAAAGCAAGATTAGAAATTTCTAAGTCATGCCCATCACAACCCGTCCGGTCAAGCCATCAAAGACAACGAGACTTCAAAGTCGTGTTTGTTTATAACTTATTAATTTTAAAGATTTCAACAATTTAACGATAACTTATTGTATCTCCAATGTACAAAGTTTCTATCCACATATATTTGCTTTAGAAACTTGAAAACAAAATGTAAGTTGTCCTTATTATTGCGCATATCATCTCTTTGTTGGTCAGGGAAGCAATCCTATAGTCAAGCTAGGACTAATGCCATCTAGAACATATGTTAGTGAGTCATGATAACTGTTTTTCACATGTATTTCACAATACATGGAGCTTGTGTAAGAAAACACAAGGAACCCCATAAATAGCTGGAGAGATATTTCTTTAGGGGAAATGACATAAATAATCCATGGATTTTAATCCAATGAGCACTCTAGTACCTGGATTTTTAATTTGTTTAATATGGTCCCTGAACTATTATTAAATGTTCAATCTAGTTTCTAAACTATATAAAATTGTTCCATGTCTTCCTTCCGTCAATTCAAGTTAACAAAACTGCTGATGTGAATCCCAATATGTTAAGTTTGAACGGTGGATAATAAAAATAAGTTACTTGTGGATTACCAAGTAAGATATTCATATCGAATCAGAATACAATAGTTGACGTCATGAAATAAGGATGGACATGTTAACATCCTAATTTTTTTCTTCTTTCCTAAAGCAAATGGAAAAAATAATGAGTCGTCATTTTAAAAAATGCAACTCAATATATGATAACATGTCATCAAATATTGTTTGTTTTGTCATTTGAACAAAAAAAAAATTACATTGTACATTCACCAACAATTTAGGGACGACATTGAATAAATCAAAAGTCCAGAATTAACCGTATTGAACAAATTAAAATTTTAGAATGACATTACATATTAAACTATAATTAAGGTATCATTTTCATTTTTCCCTTTCTTTATACTTATAACAAAACAGCGCACGCCATTTCATGGGAAAAAAAAAGAAGGAATAAAACTTCAATCATGGAAAGAAAGTACTATTATAGATTAAGTAACTTTAAAAAATGAATTCAAATTATTATTGGATGCACAATGCTAATTAAATTCGAATTTGGAATGTGAAGACTATATGGATTGCATGTAAATTACCTTGATATTTTCAATTTAATACGTTACAAGACATATAGCAAACATTGATATCCATGAAATTCATGTGCATGAGTATTATTGAAATTCCCGGCTGAAATTTGCCTGACAACAAAGATAGGTTCCGGTACATGCCGTTCAAATATACTAATTAAAAGGGTTACTGACCGTCCATTGACTACGTAAAAAAGAGAATATCGATGAAATATGTGCTACTCAAGTAACACTGGCAGTAATGCCCATGAAGGACGCTAGGTTCAAGTTAGAGAGGCTTGAAACTCCCTTGTTCGGTTATTACGAAAATTGAGGGCTGTGTGAAGAGGTCCGAGTGGAACAAATATTGGCGATGGTGATGAGTTGTCTCCGAAATAAGCATGTCGCATGCACTAGTTGATTTGATATGACGGTTCCAGCCCCAATGGAGATGGCGCCCTCAACAAGAAGTGGCTAGAAACCCATATGTCTTTGCTTCGTAAAAATAAGAACACCCCCACAGCCTTTTGCCAAATTTACCAATGGAAGGAGACATACCCAGGAACATATTAGTCCAAATAAATTAATAGAGTTGGTGAAGACGATATCAACGTTACAAAATGATGAAGATGAAGGGAAGAGCCACTAGCTTTTCGATGTTTTCCATCGACTCATGATTTACTGACGCACCAACATCTACAGTTTTATTGGAGTCCACATAGTCTACAAAAATTTAAATATGCCATGGCTATCATTATAACTCTGATCAAGATGCTCGAGGTTTGCTGAAGTTTTGAACAAGGAGGAATAAATGAATTTATGGAGTTTTAACAAGAATCAAAGAATTTGTTTTTTTTTTTTTTCTAGTCGAACAAATCAAAGAATTTAACAGAAATGAAATTGACATGCAAAGAGGCTGAAGCATCTTCCAAATGACATCCCGTCGATAAGGAAAACTCTAGGAAGGAAAGCATGTGGATAGCACTTAACCCTTCTTTGGGGTTGACAAGGACGACATACGACGGGTCCAAATACCTCAAGTTAGAAACTGTCCACTCCCACCGGAGGTTCTCTTGTTCAAAATGAAGTCGTGCCTTGCAAGACCCGTCATAGGTCAAGAAACCTAAGGCTACTTTTCTTCATATTGCGAGGGAAAAAGAAAACGGAAGGATTTATGAGCAATGTCGTGCAATTATTTTCAATATTTCTTCCCCTCTGTCCGCTGCAATTTAGAAAAAAGAGAGAAAACGAAAAAAAAAAAATTATGTTACGTTTGCCGCGAGTGCACTGTATTCTACATTCACAGTGCACCGTGAGAGTTTTCCTCAAGAGGAATCATGAATACAGATGCAATTATTTTCTAGACTAAACGGGAACGAATTGGCATCGAAACTTTGGTCTGTTTTCACCACAATTAGGAGCCACTAACTGATATCGTTCTTTGTTTAATTGCTTGAGTGATCAATCAGTTTTAGGATGACCCAAGGCAAAGCACCGGATCTTCACTGGTTGACATAGAATGTTGGCCTTGAGTTGTCTTGCTAAACTTTTCAACCTCCTAAATTTTGTAAGATTTTGATTAATGCAGAGGTGGTGACCGTTGGGGAGTCCATCTCGTGACACTTGTCTGTCCTCATAGAGTTAGCTGAATTCGTTCCACATTAACACGTTTTCATTACGAAAGTTCAGAAGACTAACAAATTGTATCATGCGGGTAGTTTGTCTCTTGAAATCTATTCTTACCGAAGGCAATGGTGAAAAGGGAGCAAAGACACCTCAAAGCCAAATAACGATTTTGTCCATGACTATTGTTCTGTCGATTAATTTTCAAGTCCCTTATTAAGAAGAATTAAAGTAGATACATCGTAGTTCTTTTCTATATTAATTTTGGGTTGCATCCTCAAAAGTGTACTAAAAAAACATGCTTCATCTCGCAAGGTTGGAACTTTAATCAATTCCCTCGTATTGATATCATTTTACAAAAAAATTAATGCCCGACCCCTTTGACCATGGAGCTTAGAAAGGATTGTTGAATAACAACCGAGGTTTTGAACTCTCTAGTACTCCATAAAAAAGGAGATCGTTGAGTGATACAAAAATGTGAATGCAAGAGGACTGCTGTCACCAACGAGGTTATTTTCGCAAAGTGACACTAGATGTAATTGCGGCATCTTTTTTTCATTAATTTGGGGAATGTTGCCTTTGATAAGATTATCGAAGAGATCCAGCACTTCAATATTGGACAAAGTATTGGATAGCCAATCGGGAATTTCATCCGAGATGCATGCACATGACATGTCTAATGTTGATATAGTTCTCTAGGTTTGAAACCGGTTTGGAAATTCTGGTCCCACTTCATAACTGGACATGAGACTCTTAAAATCTGGAAAGGAGGAGCCCAAGACGCGTTAACAATTATAACAACTTCATTCAGGAAAACCGAGAGCTTTGGTCAAGCTCTTAAGATTTGTAAAGTGGATTTCGCTTACAATGACATTCAAATATCAATGTCCATCGCCTCCGGATTGGATAGTCGGCCAATATTTTCTGTAAAAATTCCCGCTTAATTCGTTACCTTCCAGATGCAACTCTCTTAGAGACATAGCTCCCCCACTGTAGAGGGAATAAGACTAGAGATTGAGTCCCGTCACAGATCAAAAGATCATTTTGAAATTTCCAAATTGAATCGGCAGGTGACCACTGGAATTATTACTAGAAACATCAATATTCTTCAGCTTACTTCATCCACAAGCCAAAGCACCGTCTTTGGCAACGGAAATCCACCCATTCGAATAACAAAATGTGCACATAAGAGCTTAGACTCTGAAAGCTAATTTAGGCCGACCTAGCTCTTCGCAATTTCCCTACTCGGCTTTGGATGGATATATTTTCCCCACTTGATGGCGTGATTACTGGTCACGAACTAAGATCGATGAAGGGTTCTGGATGTGTCTCTGGTGAGTACCTACACTGGCAAAGGAGCTTCCACCAATTACTCGGCCAAAGAGAAAAACGTAGTAGAACAAAGCACAATCGGTGCAACTTTGAAAACAGCGACCGGTGATGATGAGTGGTGCCGGACGACTTTCGGAGGCAACAGCTGTTATAGATAAAGCCAAATATTTGTTTTTAGGGGCTTTTTTGACTTTTCTATTAGATTTCCTTTTAGGTTAAAAGTGATACCTATATATTAGCGATGGCAAAAACCCTAGCCGTCAAGATGCTAAAAAAGAAAATAGAGAAGCAAAAAAGAGAGAAGAAAAAAGTGAGTTTTTTCTTGATGAGGGTTCTCAATCTCTTTGTGCCCTGATCTTGAGAGAAGATTGTCATTGTATTCCAACTTTTTCTGAAGTTTAGTGGATTTGCAGAGTGCCTCTGCGCGGAGACGTAGCCCAGGTTTGGGTGAACTTCGATAACAAATTTTCTGGCGTGTTCATCTGATTCTGCTCTTTTATTACTATATTCTGTCTGGTGAATTGTTTGCGAGCGTTATTTTTCTAGAATCGACGTGAGATTTCGTAACAACTGGTATCAGAGCCTGGGTTGGCTAATCGAGAATATCGAGGGTTTTCGGTGACGTTCGATTGAAAGCAAACAGGATGGCAGAAGATAAAATCAGAATTGATAAGTTCAATGGAGAGGATTTCGGATGGTGGAAACTACAAATAGAGGATTATCTTTATCAGAAAGATCTCTATGCACCACTTGAGGGTTGGAAACCCGAGATGGCGGAAGTGGATCCAACATCAGAAGCCAGATGGAAAATTCTTGATCGAAAGGCGTTAGGTGCATTCGTCTAGGGTTGACGAAAAAGACAGGGTACCACATCGCGAAAGCAAAAACTACAAAAGAAGCCATGGATATTCTAACAAATATTTTTGAGAAGCCATCCACATCAAATTAGGTATTTTTGCTGAAGAAACTGGTAAATATGGAGTTATCTGATAGAGGTTCTGTGGCAGAGCATATTAATAGTTTCACACAGGTCACGGGTCAATTGGAATCCACAGGCATAAATTTAGATATGAAGCTTCAAGCTTTATTATTTTTATGTTCTCTTCCAGAAAGCTACAATACAAAGGCAGGGAATTTCGAGCACCATGAAGGATGATTTAACTCTTGATGATGCTGTGAGTAGTATCATGGATGAAGAGATGCGAAGGAAAGTCTCAGCTGGAGATAATTTTTCTGCATCTACATCTTCAACAGCACTTGCAGTGTAGAACCGTGGAAGAAGTAAAAGTAGAGGAAATTTCAGCTGTCGTGGCAGATCACAATCAAGGGGTAAGAGACAGGTTGCAAAAGATGAGTGTTGGTTTTGTCACAAAACCGGACACCGGAGGTTTCGGTGTGAAGCCTACAAAAAGAAGCAGCAAGATGAGAATCAAGGTGCTAATGTAGTTAGTGATAAATCTTTGCTAGATAACTTGTGTTTGTCTGCAGGGTTTGACTTGACAACAAATAAATGGTTTATTGATTCTGGCGCTTCTTTTCATTGCACCTCGCAAAGAGACATATTTGATGATTATGCTAGTGGAGATTTTGGACAAGTGGTTGTGGGAAACGGCCACATGTGTCCAATTGTTGGGAAAGGAACCGTGACCGTGAACATCTCAGGTGGAGGACGTCTAGTTTTGCGTGAAACTAGGCATATTCCGGAATTAAAGAAAAATATGATTTCAACCAATAAACTTGACCAAGAAGGTTTGGTAATAACCTTTGGCTGCGGAGAGTGGAAGATAACCTCAGGGATAAGAGTAGTAGCAAAGGGAAAGCGTACAGGTACACTTTACCTTATCCAATGAGACAATATCAGTGATATGGTTGCAACTACAATGGCTACAGGTAATTTATCTACTCTTTGGCATTATCGTTTGGGACATCTTGGTGAAAAAGGTGTAAAGCAGTTACACTCGAGGAAATTACTTCCGGGTATACAAAAAGTTGGGTTAAATTTTTGTGAGAGTTGCATTTATGGAAAACAGAAGGCTGTTAGTTTTCAATTGAATGGGCGACAAAATAAAGGCCAGAAGCTAGAGTTGGTTCATACTGATGTATGGGGACCTGCTCAGGAACTCTCTTATGGTGGTAAGAGATATTTTGTCACATTCATTGATGATGCAACAAGAAAGACTTGGGTCTATGCTCTTAAAGAAAAATCAGAAGTATTCGAGATGTTCAGAATGTGGAAGACCATGGTAGAAAAAGAAACAGGTTATCAGATTAAAGCTTTGAAATTTGATAATGGTGGTGAATACACAAGTAAAGAATTTGCAAATTATCTGAGTCGAGAAGGCATACATGAGTTAAAAACTGTTCCTAAAACTCCTCAAGAGAACGGTGTAGCTGAAAGGATGAATAGGACTATTCTAGAACGTGCGAGATGCATGAGACTACACGCGGGTCTCCCGCTACACTTATGGGCTGCCACAGTTGATACAGCTGTTTATCTTATCAACAGAAGTCCATCTAGTGCGTTGGATGGAGAAATACCACAAGAGCGGTGGTCAGGTAAGAAGATTAATTATTCACATCTAAAGGTGTTTGGTTGTACTGCATATGCTTTGATTGACAGGGAGGATAGGAAAAAGCTTGATGCTAAGTCCCAGAAGTGCGTCTTTATCGGATACGGTGGCAACGAGACTTTGGAATTATGAGAATAACAAAGTCATCCACAGTCGCAATGTGGTATTCCATGAAGAAAAGATGTACAAGAATCGTCAAACAGAGACAGAGCATGAGAATGTAGTACAACCAATATGTTGAATTAGACATAATACTTGTGAAGATGTTTCCAATAGATCAAAGTTCACCTGAAAGAGAGATTCAAGATGAGCCTATTATCAGTGAAGAGGTAGTTCAAGAAAAACGCAGTGATTCGGAGTAAACGAATGACCCTGAAGTACCTGTCTTGAGAAGGTCTACACGTGTGAGAAAGCCAAAGGTAATTTTTGATACATCAGCTAATACTGTTCTGAGCCATGTCTTATATACAGATTCGAGGGAACCGGAGACTTACAATGAGGCAAAGGCAGACACGTCTCACTTGCAGTGGGAGTGTGCTATGAAAGACGAGATGAGCTCGTTACTTCAGAACAAAACTTGGGAGTTGACCAAGTTGCCCACATGTAAAAAGGCTTTATTAAACAAATGGGTGTACAGGGTTAAGAATGAAGCAGATGATAGTATTAGATACAAGGCGAGACTTGTAGTCAAGGGCTTTTCCCAAAAAGAAGGGATCGACTACTCTGAGATATTTTCACCTGTAATGAAAATGACATCAATTAGAGTTCTGCTAAGTATAGTTGCAGTGGAGGATCTTCATCTTGAGCAGTTAGACGTAAAAATAGCGTTTTTACATGGTGACTTAGATGAAGAATTATACATGGCACAACCTAAGGCTTTTAAAGTCAAAGTTAAGGAGCACATGGTATGTCGCTTGAATAAAAGCTTGTATGGCTTGAAACGAGCTCCGCAACAATGGTACTTAAAATTTGATTGTTTCATGCAAGAAAAAGGATTTGCACACTGTGAGTCTGATCACTGTGTTTATTTTCGCAAATATGATGATGGTGACATTGTGTATCTATCTTTATATGTGGATGACATGCTGGTGGCTAGTTCCAATATGAAGAGAATCGTAGAAGTGAAAAAGATGTTATCATCACAGTTTGTTATGAAAGACTTGGGAGAGGCCAAGAATATTTTAGGCATGAAAATTATCAGGGATAGGAAAAATAAGAAATTATGGTTGTCACAGGAAGACTATGTGAACAAGGTGTTAAAGAGATTTAACATGGACAAGGCAAAATCGGTTGCAACTCCTCTAGCGAATCACTTCAAACTTTCCAAGGATATGTGTCCAAGCACTCAGGCTTTGAAAGATGAGATGGCGATAGTTCCATATGCATCAACAGTGGGGAGTTTGATGTATGCCATGGTGAGCACGAGACCAGACATTGCACAAGCAGTAGGAGTTGTGAGTCGATATATGCAGAACCTAGGTAGAGAGCATTGGAATGCAGTTAAATGGATATTGAGATATCTAGCAGGTACTTCCAATTACTCACTTTGTTATGGTGGTACATCTCTAGGGTTGCAGGGTTATGTAGATGCAGATCATTCGGGTGATCGAGATAGTGGTAAGAGTACCACTGGATATGTCTTTACATTTGCAAGTACAGCAGTGAGTTGGATATCTCAACTACAAAAAGTAGTTGCTTTATCGACAACAGAGGCAGAATATGTAGCGATTACAGAAGCCTCCAAGGAAATCATGTGGTTACAAGATTATATGGAGGAGTTACATCGAAAACAGCCAATCAGTACACTGTGGAGTGATAGTCAAAGTGCAGTGCACTTAGCAAAGAATGCAGCTTATCACTCAAGAACTAGACATATCAAGAAGCGTTATCACTTTATCAGGTCAGCATTGAAATATAATGAATTAAAGCTACAAAAGATTGATGGCTCGAAAAATCCAGCTAACATGATGACCAAAATAGTAGACAGAGAGAAGCATATTTTCTGTACTACTACCATTGGTATTACTCCATGTTGATTGATGCGGAGTAACGCAGAGGCACAAGTTTTTCAACTACTATTTTTTGAAGAAGATGGATGCAAAGTTGCTTGGTGCTTGGGTATATTTGTCTTCAAGTGGGAGATTGTTATATATAAAGCCAAATATTTGTTTTTAGGGGCTTTTTTGTCTTTTCTATTAGATTTCCTTTTAGGTTAAAAGTGGTACCTATATATTAGCGATGGCAAAAACCCTAGCCGTCAAGACGCTGAAAAAGGAAATAGAGAAGCCAAAAAAAAGAGAGAAGAAAAAAGTGAGTTTTTTCTTGATGAGGGTTTTCAATCTCTTTGTGCTCTGATCTTAAAAGAATATCGTCGTTGTATTCCAACTTTTTCTGAAATTTAGTGGATTCACAGAGTGCCTTTGCGCGGAGATGTAGCCCAGGTTTGGGTGAACTTCGATAACAAATTTTCTGGCGTGTTCATCTAATTCTGCTCTTTTATTACTATATTATGTCTGGTGAATTGTTTGCGAGCGTTATTTTTCTGGAATTGACGTGAGATTTTGTAACAGCAGCGAGGATCTGAAGACTGGAAAAATCTTTAATTTAGAGGAATTTTCAACCATCGTATGAGTGGTGATGAGTGCTCTGCTCTCAGTTCTCTGGTTCCGTTGTGGCCTAGCGTATGGTGGCCAGCGACGGAGGCCGGAGTGCCTTTTGTGTGGACTGGAGTTGACTGAGGCGAGCCCTGGTGATACAAGAAAGGTGACGAGAATCAGCGCCATTGATTGAATCGAAATCGAGCACCAGAGAAAGGGAGAGAACTTTCACTTTCATTTCGGTCCATCAAAGAAATGAAGGATCTGTTCTCCATTGAGCTTCAATCATGGCCATTCTTCTTGAATCAATTCTTGAGGCTGAAGTCCGCTCTCATGAGGATGTTCGTGCCGGTAAACTTATCCAAACGAGGGTTTTGATGGTGATTTTCAATTTATAAATAGATTATTAGTTGTACGTTGTGCACGTACATTATTCAATTTTCAATGATTGGGAGCCCTGAATCGTTACATAGAAGTGTGATATGTGTCATGGATTTCCGTAAATAACCAGAGATGTTAGCGTGATGATCAACCATGTCGTTGTATAGTTAAATGATTAGAAGCCTCGTAAGAAGTGATTAGGGAGACTAATTTTTAGGGCTTTTCAAAATAATTTAACCTCGATGATGATAGGAAAATCAAGCTCATGCATTGGATAATAATCTTTCTAACAAGTGAGTTTAACATTGTTTCCTTGATAAAAAAATCTTTCTAACAAGTGAGTTTAACATTGTTTCCTTGATAAAAAAAAAAATTTAGATGACATATCTAGCCTCATGCTTAAAATACTAACAATGTGTCTTTGCGCAATCTAGTTAAAATTTATAATGAAGATACTATCTAAACAAACTTGGGAAGTATGCATCTTGATACTCACCCTCAAGTTGGTGTGTGAAAATCGATAAGCATGAAGATGAAGGAGCTAAATGAAATGTGTTCTTTTTATACATATGTTTAGAAAGCACTTCCCTAAGTTTCAATATACGAAGATAAGCAAAAATACCAATTCAAATGAAAGAATAAGTTCAATTGATAGTTGTTAATTCATCAATCATTATAGACGGGATTAACAAAAACATAGAGTAAGGGAGGTAGAAAAAGAGATCAATTAATCATTTGTAATATCTACCTATCCCTTAATTTCGAATCAAGTGATGCCATTAACTTCTTAATGGCTTTGTGAAAAGATTCGTTAGTATGCTCAAAGAAATTTTTGGCCACACTTATGCAATCAAGTCTTATTTATTGGGATAGTGCATTACATGTGTAGTGCACTCAATACACTCCCGAATTTTAAATCATGCATATTTCTAAGGGGTTGATCAAAAATAGGAGTGTATCTTCAACAGTAGTTCCTTCCACCTTGACCGGTCCACAAAACTAAACATATTCATTCTGCCACACACTAGAAATTAACAAGAGAGGAAAAAGAAAAGTCGAAGGCTTAAAACACGTTCTGTTTATTGATGTGAACGTATTTTCTTCTGTCCTTCTGATAACCCGAAGCAGTTCTTCAAAGTAAGGCAAGTTTCTCCAGCTCTCTAACTTTTCTGGTACACATACCCAAAATAATCAACAATGGCTTCAACCAAGATAGGAGGCAAGAAATTGATTAGCAAGAAAGGGGCAAGTATTACCTACTAAACAAGCTCCTTTTCACGTCGTGGGAAAGTTCTATTGAACCAAAGTATGGTAATCATTGTTGTCATTGAAAATTTCTCAATGGCCTTATCCATCGCTTGGAAGTAAGAGACCCTCCAAGATCCCTTAAAGTGCAGCACGCTACAGAATCCTAGAAATCCCACCGTAAAGCCAGGTCCCAATCCCACATAGAACCAATTGCGGATATCCAAATAACCTTCGCTAGGCTTATCTCCACCGGAATTATCACCGTCGTGCCCATCACTACCGAGTGGCTTGTCTGCAGGACAAGTATTCAGAAGAGGAGCTCCACAGAGCCTGTCATTGCCGCGATAAACGGATTCATCATCCACGGTGCGCAGATGATTGCCAGACGGAATAGGGCCAGAGAGTCTATTGAAGGATAGATTGAGATGACTAAGAAAGTCCATGCTGGATATGCCTGTAGGGATGGTACCTGACAATTTGTTTCTAGAAAGATCGAGAGATTCTAAGTTTTTCAGGTCACCGATATTTGAAGGGATATATCCACTCAACTTATTCTGAGAGAGGTTCAGATTTTGAAGTCTGGCGAGCTTAGTGAACTCTTTTGGTATTTGCCCATCCAACATGTTTGCTGAAAGATCAATTGAGTGGAAGTATTGAAGTGTATCCCCAAAGATTTGGGTAGTTCCCTTTGTGTTAACCATAACATCAACACCATACATATACAAATATCCCTCACCCGCATTAACCATAGACAAGATCCCATCAAAACAATTGGGAATGGATCCAGAAATGTAATTCAATGCTAGGCTCAAGAATTGGAGATTTTTAAGTTGGCAATATTGGGGAGGAATGCCCCCAACAAAGCGATTTTTCTCTAAATTGATCACTAACAAATATGGAGATTGTGGCCCAAATGGCGGTAACCTACCTGTGAATTCATTGTCGCTGAGATCAAGGACCTTCATTCCCTGCATATTTGACAAACAGTTTGGGATTTCTCCTGTAAAGCCATTCCTATGTAGGCTAAGAGCGAACAATAGCCGAAGATGGCACAAGGATTTTGGAATCTGGCCATTTAACTTGTTATCCCCAAAAAAAAATATATATATATATATTCCAACACTCGCGATGCTCCCCAACATCGAGGAAGTTTTCCAGACAGTTGATTCTTTGAGAGATTAATTCCACCCATCCGATTTAACTTACACAAAGAATTTGGAATGCCACCGGTGAGATTATTACCCTTAAGACTCAGTTCTGTTAACTGTGGCATCTTGTCTCCGATGTTTTGGGGAACTTGGCCTCTAAGCATGTTGCTTGAGATATCTAAAACTTCAATGTTTGAGAAAATGTCACAGAGCCAATCAAGAATGTCGTCTGAGATGCTCGCATTTGACATACTCAACTTGGTAACGTTCCCCTGTGTTTGAAGCCATTTTGGAAATTTAGGTCCCACTTTGAAATCTGACAAATCTATCTCACGAACTTGGAATGGTGGAACCTAGGCAGAGCTCATATTTAATATGAGCTGATTGGAAGAAATGTCTAACCTGGTCAAGCTTTTGAGATTTTCAAAGTGAAGTTCGCTTACAACTCCATACAAAAAATTCCGGTCTAGTAAAAGCTGCTTTAGATTCGATAGTTGCCCAATACTTTCTGGAATGGTCCCACTCACTTTGTTATTTCTAAGATCAAAAGTTCTTAGAAACGATAGCTCCATCAAATTAGCAGGAATAAAACCAGAAATCAAGTTAAATGAAAGATCAAGGTACTCTAATTCTTTGAAATCTCCAAATTGATTCGGCATGTCACCACTAATATTATTGAAGGAAACATCAAAGATCTTCCACTTACTTTGTACTCAGCCAAGTGAATCGCCTAAAATGTCAGAGATATTCCCATTTAAGAAGTTAGCATATAATAGTACCGATTGCAATTTGCAAAGACTGCTCAAATTTTTGGGAAAATCACCTTTGTATGAAATTCAAAGACAAATCCAAGAAGACAAGCCTTTGATTATTCTCGATGATTGCTGTGGGAAAAAGGCCTTGGATGCCTCCGAAAAATATCGAATTCTCATACTGGTTGGACAAATCAATATGTTCTAGCTTGCTACAGTTATAGATCCATGGGGGAATAGAACTTAGATTATTGGCCCCGATACTGAGAAATCTAAGAGATGTGAAATTGGCTTGCAAAGAGCTCGATATATCTTGCAATCTACAATAGGTCAATCCTAAAGATTGCAAAGATGGTAGCATGTTAATGCAACCAAACCAATCTTGGAACTTAGAAAGGTTAACACTGGACATGTGCAAATATTTCAAGGAAGATAATTTCGACACCCAGTGAAAGTCGTTCAAGGTTAAATAACCCATATCGAAGTTACTACTAAGATCCAAGTACTGTAATTTGGAAAGGTTACTGAGTTGCCTAGGAATATCTCCGTTGAAGCTTGCATGTGAAAGGTTTAGATACTCCACTTTCTGAAGAGAAGCAAAGAACGTCGGGATTTTTTGGGTTGAGAAGTTGTTGACACTGAGGTCTAGATACTTCAAATACTTCAATTCATTTAAAGAAGGAACTATGTTACCTCCCAGCATACACTTATCTAAAGTTACGAAGGTGTTAGTATAGATCTTTTCTATACATGGATTATGAAGATCGAGCTTCAGGACATGGCCGGTTGCATTCAACTCCTTCCCACTTGCAACAGTCTTCTCCAGTCCATGACGACAGGTGTCTTGAAGGATCAATGAGACCATGCTTAAACTTTAGAAGAGCTTCCCTTTCTGCAGAAATACAGCTTACATTGGTTGAAACATTGGTTGAAGCGTTGGAATGACTGAATTCAATTACTTGAATGACAAAGATTGCCCATAGGACAGTAGACACAAGGCCATCATAAGACGTCATTGGTTCTTTGGGACCTGAGAACAAGTATTGCTTTAATCAAGTGGATAATTATCTTTGATTCACCAAGAAAAGAGCCACTATATAATATTGATAGTCATTTTCTAATCAATGTCCACCATGATTTCTTAAAGGACGACTCCAACTTTCCAAGTCAATTGCCTTCCAAGATCCGCCAGCCAAACGGTTGATCCATCAAAATCAACCTAAAACATGTATCCTATTTAATCTTTGTAATAAGAGTCAAAGGAGGACAACAAACAAAAACGAAGAAAGAGGGATGCAGACGGCACAACGTAACTCTAAGTCTGGCTATTGTCTTCTTTAATTTATTTAAGCAATTCTAGATAAGTAATCCATATTACGATATAAATGCAAAGGAGAAACTTGGTGAGAACATCTATACCGCTGGGTCTCTACATTTACCGTTAAAGGTTTTTTATTTTTAAGAAGACAATCTCTCCATTAGAATGACTAGCGAAATAGCACACTCATATTAAAAAGAAAAGCAAGAGTTCTTTTATATGAAAAGGAAAAAACCTTAGCAAAATTAATTTGCATTAGGAAATTGATTCAAATGGTTATTGCATTACATGAAAATTGGAAAGTTACTTCTTTTTTCCAATATTGTTTCCGTAAAAACTGTTCTGCATGCCACATATGAACGATTTTATTGTTCCAGAATGGATCCTAATTTTTTGGCCAAGTTACGTTGGAAGAACCTAGATCTTTAATGTACTGGATCTCATTTATGCCTTTTGGACTAGATAACTAATCTCATATCAACATTCAATTTTCCGCAATTGAAAGGCAACGAGAGGCTTTTCGACAATGATAACTTTGAAAAAAAAAAACCGTTGGCAAAAAAGAATAACTTGTGACTTTTTTCTCCACGTAACATATTAGTAATTTATCAGGATTTTTGTGAAATCATCAATTTTTTACAGTTGGCAAATTACCAATTTTTTTACGAACTTACCAACTTTTGTTTGCATAGCTTACTAACGTTTCATTTTACTAACTATTACATGAAATTTTTAATCTAAATTAGAGTAATTTACCGACTTTTGTCCATTCAATTATGAATTTTCATTTGAGTTGCCAACGTTTAATCGTTCTTTCCTAATTTACTTAATTTTTTATTTAGTTATTAAATTTATTTGCTCTGATTAGCTATCCCTTTAAGTTGCTAAGTCTTTTGAGGGATTGCTAGCCCATGTTAGCATGGCTCATCAACAGAGCTAATTTTCTGTCATCAAATAGAAAGAAAGAGAGGAGTGTTGAAATGAGGACAGCGGCGACAATATATCATTTGAATTATGGTGAGGGACAGGGCTCCAAAGACATTGAATTTATCAAACATTCTCTTGTGATGTAATTTGTGTGTTGTAGTTACGAGGACACCATTATGTGCAATTCGTTTTTCCCAAATTATGTGAAGAGCTACTTTCATTTTAATTGGTTTAATTGAATAAGAGTTTTACGTTAATTTTCTTCAAGTATATTTTTAAATTATTTTATTAGGAAAAATATAAATCAATTTCTAAGAAAACCTACCCCGGGTTTGGGATGTGGACCAGCACGACCTAGCATCCAAGTCGACTACGGTGCGGATTTCTATCTCCGCCAATACTTTCTTTTCATAATGATTCATAAGTTGGAAGCGCGAATCTTCAGCCAGACAGAATCGCCCACCCTACAACGACAGTTTCGAGTGAGGATGTTCATATGGCTAAATCATTATTACCGTGAATTTTAAGTTTATAAGCAGATTATAAGACATACATTGTACATGGGTTATTCTGTGTTCAGCGAAAGGAAGCCGTAAACATCATGATCAAAGTGCGATATGTGTCATGGACTTTAGTCAAAGAGGGGAAGAGATTAACGTGGTGATCAAGCAAAGTCATTCGCACGTTCTATTTTATCGATCGAAGTGCAATATGTATTTAATTAGATGGTTAGGAGCGTCAAAAGAATTGACTGGGGAGACTTACTTTTAGACTTAAAATATTTTAACTTTGATAGTTACATGATAATTTAACTAATACCAACGAGAAGGCACTAAATCTTTTCCAAATCCTAAAGCAAGATTAGAAATTTCTAAGTCATGCCCGTCACGACCCATCCGGTCAAGCCATCAAAGACAACGAGACTTCAAAGTCTTGTTTGTTTATAACTTATTAACTTTAAGGCTTTCAACAATTTAACCAAAACTTATTGTATCTGCCAATGTACAAAGTTTCTATCCGCATATATTTACTTTAGAAACTTGAAAACAAAATGTAAGCTGTTCTTATTATCGCTCATATCATCTCTTTGTACGTGCTGGTTGGGGAAGCAATCTTGTAGTCATGCTAGGATTAATGCTATCTAGGACATATGTTAGTGAGTCATGATAACTGTTTTTCACATGTATTTCGCGATTCATGGAGCTTGCGTAAGAAAACACAGGGAACCCCATAAATAGCTCGAGAGATATTTCTTGAGAGGAAATGACATAAATAATCCATAGATTTTAATCCAATGTGCACTCTAGTACCTAGATTTTTAATTTGTTCAATATGATCCATGAACTATTATTAAATGTTCGATCTAGTTTCTAGACTATATAAAATTGTTCCATGTCATCCTTTCATCAATTCAAGTTAACAAATCTGCCGATGTGGATCCCAATCTATTAAGTTTGAACAGTGGATAATAAATAAATAAAAAGTTAGATATGGGTTACCAAGTAAGATATTCATATCGAATCAGAATATAAGAGTAAACGTCATGAAATAAGGATGGACATGTTGACGTCCTAATTTTTTTTCTTCTTTCCTAAAGTAGATGGACAAAAGATGAACATATGACTCATCATTATAAAAAAATGCAACTCAATATAGATAACACATCATCAAATATTGTTTGTTATGTCATTTTACATTGTACATTTACTAATAATTTAGGAACCACGTTGAATAAATCAAAAGTCCAGAATGGACCATATTGAACAAATTAAAAGTTTAGGGATAACATTACATATTAAACTATAATTTTCATTTTTCCCTTTCTTTATACTCATAACAAAACAGTGCACGCCAGGTACGTGGGAAAAAAGAAGGAATAGAACTTCAATCGTGCAAAGAAAGTACTATGTTTATAGATTGAGTAACTTTAAGAAAATGAATTCAAATTATTATTGGATGCACAATCCTAATTAAAGTCGAATTTGGAATGTGAAGATTATAAGGATTGCACGTAGATTACCTTGATATTTTCAATTTCATACGTTACAAGACATATAGCAAACATTGATATCCATGAAATTCATGTGCATGAGTTTTATTGAAATTCCCGGCTGAAATTTGCCTGACAACAAAGATAGGTTCCGGTACATGCCATTCAAATATATTAATTAAAAGGGTTACTGACTGTCCATTGGCTACGTAAATAAGAGAATATCAATGAAATATGTGCCCCGCAAGTAACGCTGGTAGTAATGCCCATGAAGGACGCTAGGTTCAAGTTAGAGGGGCTTGAAACTCTCCTTGTTCGGTTATTACGAAAATTGGGGCCTGTGTCAAACGGTCCAAGTGGAACAAATATTGGCGATGGGAATGAGTTGTCTCCGAAATATACATGTCGCATGCACTAGTTGATTTGATATGACGGTTCCACCCCCATGGAGATTGCGCCCTCAGCAAGAAGTGGCTAGAAACCCATACGTCTTTGCTTCGCAAAAACAAGAACACCCCACAGCCTTTTGCTAGATTTACCAATGGAAGGAGACATACCTAGGAACAGATTAGTCCAAATAAATCAATAGAGTTGGTGAAGATAATATCAACGTTACAAAATGATGAAGGGCAGAGCCACTAGCTTTTCGATTTTTTCTATCATGACTCATGATTTACTGACCCACCAACATCTATAGTTTTATTGGAGTCCACATTGTCTACAAAAATTTAGAAATTGTTGTCATAGGGCATGATTACTTTTTGTAAGAATTGACTCCATATTGATGTGCCCCCCATGAACAAGAGGACAATGGCAACACCGTAGTATTTGAATCATGGTGAGAGACATGGCACCAAAGACATTGAATGTATCAACCATACCCTTACAGTGTAATTTGTGTGTTATTATTACAAGGACACCATTATGTGCAAATTTTTTTTTTTTGGCAAACTATGTGAAGAGATAATTGTATTTTAATTTGTTCACTTTTTTTGGTAGATTTTTAATTTTTTTTAATGGAATAAATTTTTTCATTAATTTTCATCAAGTATCTTTTTTTATTATTTGACAAAAATAGTTTCAATTTTCTTGAATTATTTTTATTAGAAAAAATATAAATCAATTTCTTAGAAGAACCTGCCCCGGGTCTGGCACATGGACCAGCTTGACTGAGAACCTTACTGCTATGTGGATTTCTATCTCCCCCAATTCTTTCTTTTCATAAGTGATCCATTAGTTGGAAGCTTGAATCTTCAACCGGATCTATAAAGCTTATGCGAGATATAGAATCGCTCAACCCACTATGACATTGTACAAACATTATTCTATGTTCAATAAAAGGAAGCCGTGAACATCACGATGGAAGTCCCATATGTGTCATGGACTTGAGTCAAAAAGGGGAAAAGACATGGTGATCAAGAAAAGCGATGTTTAATTATATGATTAGGAGCATCATAAGAATTGACTAGGGAGACTTACTTTTAGACTTTAAAATATTTTAACATTGACGATAACATGATTATTTAATTAATACATCAAATATTCTTTCTACCAAACGTGTTTTACACAAGAAAGAAAGCTCTTGGAAGTGGATAGGCCTCAGAAATCTCCATATATCAATGCACTAAATTTAAAATCATTTTTACTATAACAAATGCCCAAGCATTACTTATTCCTCCGATGTTAGTTCTGTTGTAATATATTCTATTATTTTAAATGTGATCCCAATATTGTATTTCCAATGAATTCTGATTTACTGCTCAATTATTACCCACTTTTATTATAGGATATTTGCCTGTTAATAGTTTACCATAACGGTTTTGATGAAAGACGTCGCTAACATAAAAAACGGAATAAAACGTCAAGTCGTCTAATTCAAATCCCATCACTACAGAAAACGCATCATCACGTTTAAGAGGTATTGGTTAGTGAAACAGGATGTACAGATCTAGTGTTTCCATATCTACAAATCGAACGTGTTTCGTGGATCCATCCAAGGTTTTAGGATTTTCCGCATTTGCAAATTTCATAAATGACTAGAGGTATGTCGATCTTTACATTTCCACAAATCTATCCCGAATTATGCATGTATTTGTTTGAGAATAATAGATTGGGATCATCGGGTTTTATTTAAAACCAGTTTTACAATTGGTATCAAAGCATGTTTATAATCTCTACATTGGTGAAAATTTTGGAATTTTTGTATGTTTTCCCTGAATTATGTATGGGTAAAATTCGGATCTTTTGTGGCTTGAAACAGAATTTCAAAATCTAGCCAAATTCAGGTGACCCACCACTCGATAATGGATTTGTATAGTCACACTACCATTAGGAAGAAAACCCCTTAGATTATTTGTCATATTACTGATAATTGGAAGTTTATCAAGCGGTGAAATTTTGGTTGTTAAGGTTTTAGGAGGGCAGATTATTTTAGGCTTAATTATGATAAATATGTTAGTCTTTTTTGCCGGATCTTGAAACTATGGGTTCATTTCGGCATTTTTTTTTTATCCCATTGATCAATTTGATCGGATATGGGCTATGGAAGAAGACCCAAATGGTGGAATGAAGGCAGTTTGCGGCGGAGAAGTGGCGGAAGAACCTTATTGCTGTGTGGATTTCTATCTCCCGCAATTCTTTCTTTTCATAAGTGATCTATTAGTTGGAAGCATGAATCTTCAACCAGATCTATAAAGCTTATGCGAGATATAGAATCGCCCACCCCACTACGACATTGTACAAACATTATTCTATGTTCAATAAATGGAAGCCGTGAACATCACGATGGAAGTGCCATATGTGTCATGGACTTGAGTCAAAAAGGGGAAAAGACGTGGTGATCAAGACAAGTGGTGTTTAATTATATGATTAGGAGCGTCATAAGAATTGACTAGAGAGACTTACTTTTAGACTTTAAAATATTTTAACATTGACAATAACATGATTATTTAATTAATACATCGGATATTCTTTCTACCAAACGCATATTACAAAGGAAAGAAAGCTCTTGGAAGTGGATAGGCCTTGGAAATCTCCATATATCAATGCACTAAATTTGAAATCATTTTTACTATAACAAATACCTAAGCATTACTTATTCCTCTGACGTTAGTTCTATTGTAATATATTCTATTATTTTAAATGTGATCCCAATATTGTATTTCCAATTAATTCCGATTTATTACTCAATTTATTACCCACGTTTATTCCATGATATTTGCCTATTAATATTTTATCATAACGGTTTTGATGAAAGACGTTGGTAACATAAAAAAAAATGGAATAAAACGTCATGCCGTCTAATTCAAACCCCATCACTATAGAAAACACACCATCACGTTTGAGAGGTATTGCTTAGTGGAACAGGATGTACAGATCTGGTGTCTCTATATCCACAAATTGATCGTGTTCATGGATCCGTCGAAGGTTTTAGGGTTTTCCACATTTGCAAATTTTCATAAATGACTAGAGGTATGTCAATTTTACGTTTCCGCAAATCGGTCCCGAATTATGTACGTATTTGTTTGAGAATAATAGATTGGGATCATCTAGTTTTATTTAAAATAAGTTTTACAATTGGCATCAGAGCATGTTTATAATCTCTGCATTGGTGAAAATTTTGGAATTTTTTTATGTTTTCATTGAATTATGTATGGGTAAAATTCGGATCTTCTATGACCTGGAACCTATTAAATTATGTCTCATGTATGAGCATTTGCAAAAAAACGCGATTTGCTGGATTCTTGAAGATTTATTACAAAAGAGGAAATAAAAGATAAAGAAGAATTTCCTCTTTGGGCACACTCATATAAAAGGGAAAAGAAGCCCTATGTAGAAGAGTTGCTGCTAAAACCCTATGTAGAGCTGCTGTCGCACAACACCAAGTGAAGCCACCCACGCGATCAAGAAAAGGAGTTCTTGTTTTCGACATTTGGTTTTGAGCTTGAACTTGTGGTAATTTGTGCCGTGAGTTTATATCCAAGTGAGTTATTTATTTATAAACACTCTGGGTCTGGGATTAAATTTAGGTGTGGAAAACGCTAGAGCATGTGAGTGATTGTAAACTTTGATTCTTCGATTATAGTGGATTATTTGCTGCTGACTCTCCCCGTGGATATAGGTACCAATACTTGGACCGAACCACGTAAATTTCCGATGTCCTTATTTTTCTCATTTATTTCTCTGGTGATTTCGCGTTAATGTAAATTGCAAGATTCTGTCGTTTCCACATAATATATCCCAACAAAACCGAATTTCAAAATCTGGCCAAATTCAAGCACCTCATCACACGATAATGGATCTGCATAGTCACACTGCCATTAGAAAGAAAACCCCTTAAATTATTTGTCATATTACTAATCATCGGAAGTTTATGAAGCGATGAAATTTTGGTTGTTAAGATTTTCAGGCAGATCGTTTTAGGCTTAATTCTGATCAATATGTTAGTCGTTTTTCCCAAATCTTGAAACTATGGGTTCGTCTTGGCATTTTTTTTCAAAACCCATTGATCAATTTGATCAAATATGGACTGTGGAAGAAGACCCAAGCGGCAGAAGGAAGGCAATTCGCGGTGGAGGAGTGGCGGAAGAACCTTACTGCTGTGTGGATTTCTATCTCCCACAATTCTTTCTTTTCATAAGTGATCCATTAGTTGGAAGCTTGAATCTTCAATCGGATTTATAAAGCTTATGCGAGATATAGAATCGCCCACCCTACTATGACATTGTACAAACATTATTCTATGTTCAATAAAAGGAAGCCGTGAACATCATGATGGAAGTGCCATATGTGTCATGGACTTGAGTCAAAAAGGGGAAAAGACGTGGTGATGAAGCAAAGCGGTGTTTAATTATATAATTAGGAGCATCATAAGAATTGACTGGGGAGACTTACTTTTAGACTTTAAAATATTTTAATATTGACGATAACATGATGATTTAATTAATACATCAAATATTCTTTCTACCAAACACGTTTTACACAAGAAAGAAAGCTCTTGGAAGTGGATAGGCCTCAGAAATCTCCATATATCAATGCACTAAATTTAAAATCATTTTGACTATAACAAATGCCCAAGCATTACTTATTCCTCCGACGTTAGTTCTGTTGTAATATTATTTTAAATGTGATGCCAATATTGTATTTCCAATTAATTTCGATTTATTACCCGCGTTTATTCCGTGATATTTGCCTGTTAATATTTTACAATAACAGTTTTGATGAAGGACGTCAATAATGTAATAACCGGAATAAAATGTCAAGTCGTCTAATTCAAACCCCATCATTACAGAAAACACACCATCACTTTTGAGGGGTATTGGCTAGTGGAACAAGATATACAGATGTGGTGTTTCCATATCCGCAAATCGATCGTGTTTCGTGGATCCATCCAAAGTTTTAGGGTTTTCCACAATTGCAAATTTTCATAAATGACTAGAGATATCTTGATCTTTATGTTTCCGCAAATCAATCCCGAATTATGGACATATTTGTTTGAGAACAATAGATTGGGATCATCAGGTTTATTTAAAATTAGTTTTACTATTTGTATCAAAGCATGTTTATAATCTCTGCATTAGTGATAATTTTGGAATTTTTTTTATGTTTTAACTGAATTATGTATGGGTAAAATTCGGATCTTCTGTGGCTTGGAACAAAATTTCAAAATCTGGCTAAATTCAGGTGACCCACCATGCAATAATGGATTTGCAATGCCACATTGCCATTAGGAAGAAAACCCCTTAAATTATTTGTCATATTACTAATCATCAAAAGTTTATCAAGCGGTGAAATTTTGGTTGTTAAGGTTTTAGGACAGATGATTTTAGGCTTAATTCCAATCAATATGTTAGTCGTTTTTGCCGGATCTTGAAACTATGGGTTCGTCTCGGCATTTTTTTGAAATCCATTGATCAATTTAATTGGATATGGGCTGTGGAAGATGACCCAAGCGGCAAAAGAAGAGAAGGCTGAAGAGAAGGCCTCAGGCGCGTGTGATGCACGTGGCCGAGCTCATGGAGCGGGCGTGTGTGAGAGCGAGCGTGTGCATCACACACGCCTCTCACACACACCCGAGAGTTGCACGCGCTCAAGAGGGGTGGTCGTTTCTCCATTTTGCTCCTCCATCATTGCAAAATTCCGATTCTACCATTGTCCCCATAAATTTCCAATTTTGCCCCATCTGCATTAGGAAAATTACGGTTTTGCCTTAGCCTTATTAAATTCCAATTATACACCTTAGGGGGCGTGAAAATTTACAGTTTTTCCCTTCTGGGCATAAAATTCCTATTTTAGCCCTTTCAAGTGAAATTCCAATTCGACCCTTATGTGTAAAATCCCAACTTTAACCCTTTACACGTGATTTTACTGTTTTACCCTTACGTGCAATTTCATAAATATTTTCTCATAAAATTAAATGTCTAGTGATCCATATATATTTAATTAATTGAATATTAGCCACAACATCTTTAATTATATTAAACTATATACATTAAGAGCCTTTGGATCACACATAGTCAAAGACAACAGTTGTTATGAGTCACATTAATATTATGAATTTTATCCCACATGAATTTTTAATATATTAATGTGATTAATTAGAGCAAAATATTATTTTATCTTTCTTAATTTACTCATAAGGATTAAGGAATTGAATAATATTTGATAGTTTCATCATGAAGTAATTATGAATCTATTTAAATTAGAAACTTAGCCCACAAGCAGTTTTTAATGTTATGTGATTCATATTTCTATAACATATTTTACATTGGTAAAATATGATTTAAGTTTATTTGCCTCAAATATATTTTATTTTTAAAAAGTATAAAAGTATATTTTCAAATTTTTTATTTGGAAAAGGGATCCAAACAGGGCTTGGGCCCGAATCCGGGCCTGCCGATTTGGACCAATTCATAGGGGGACTTTCACACTAAGCCCAATTTGGCCTAGGCCCTAAAACAAACCCAAACTAAACCCAAAAGCCCAATTCACCTAAAACGTCCAGCCCAGCCCAACTAAGCCCTAAACTTACTATGGCAAAATCAAATCCAACGCTAGCTCTCTGTTTCCATTGACGCCACCCCAGGCCAGCTTCTATTGTGATGGAAATCATCCCAAGATCCCTTAGCCGAGCTAACATTTAGGTCCTTTATGCCCTAGCAGCCCCTTTCACGCCTTCCATGAGCGAACGACGCCGCTCGGCCCGACCATGCTCCAACTCTAGCAACTTTGGACTTTTAGTGATGGCGATATTACGAAACCTTGGAAACGGGCCTCCCCCGGCGGCGGAACTCATATCCCGTCCGACGCTGGCTATCCAAATCGGTCAACAATAACGACGAACCAACCCATGGCGAAAAACCAACGTACGATTTGGAGAGACCAACTTATACCGACATCCCACGCGACTATGGCTGCCAAGGACGAGATGAGTTACCCTGGGCCGCTGACTACCATGGAAAACCACTGAAAGAAACAAACATGGAAAAAAAAAAAAACAACACAAGGGAAGGCCATTGCACCTTAATTGATGAGCAAAAAATTCATAAAAACATAATAATAAATTAGACGATCAACTAACAACAGCACTCCGGCCGCACTAGCGTGCCTCAAACTTGAAAGAAAAGGCGTTGTGCTCATAGGTTCACCTCCGGATCATCTCGTCGAATATAGGGTGAGTATGGAAGATATCGAGCATTTTTTAGAACTCGAACTCGGGTCTAGACCGAAAAAACATCACCAAGGAATGCTCGATATCAAGCACCGACTCAGTTAAAAAGAAAGCACTCAAGATCTAGAGACACCAAATTCGGTCCTTCCTTGAAACAGAATAGGGCAACGCAGAATGGGAGTTCATGGGATGAGTTTAGACCACAGAATCCCTAGCCGACTCGGAGACGGCAGCTATGGGGCGAGCTCGGGACGAGTCGAGCTATGGTCAATCGCTTCGCGATGTCCCCCAGCTGAGATCCTCAGGAAACTCACCGGAGGTTTGATGCGGGGTTAAAACGGAACTGCAAACTCGAAGTCGTCGAACGGGGCTCAAGCGTGGCCAAGCTGCCGGAGAACTCCTTCTCGCCCTTCGGTTTTTATCTCTCGGTGGCTCTCTTTTTCAATCTCTCCCCCGGATTCCCTCTCTTCCTTTTTCACTCCAAGCCAGGACAAAGCTAGCTGCCTCTGTACGAACCCGTGCTACGCGACATTCTCCACGGCGTTCTCTGTGCCATGCACCGCCGTCTTTCGTCCTGTGTTGTTTGTCGTTGAGCCGCAATCCACGACAGAGAGGAGAGAAGGTGAAGGGAAGAGATAAGCAAGCCAGGCCGAAAAGCAGAGGAGATGGCCCAACCTGCACAAGGGAAAGTTAGAAGAAGGTCAAGAAAAAGGAGAAGGGGCCCGGCCGACCCAGCCTCCCCTTTTTCAAGAAAAAAGATATCTTTAATTGTCTTTTTATTTTTTTTAATACTAGTAATGCAAATGTTCCTAATGTTTATACGCGATGTAATTTAGTAAAAAAAAATTAAGGGTTAGAAATTAATCTCTAATTTTTCATATAATTTAAAACCTAAATAAATATGCAAAATATAAGTATCAACAAGGTAGAACTAATTGTATTAAATCGACCAACATACAAGCACACATATCTTGAAGCCAACTTATTGCCATTGCCGATGTCTGTTCCACTTGAATCTCAAGCCCCTCCCATCGTGGATGTCAAAAAATCAGGCGAAATCTCCTAATACTTGAGGAATTTTAACTTCATGGCCACCACTAGCGTGACACCAACGCTACTTGCGTAGCATATATTTTCTTGCTAATCTCTTTGTTACGCAGTTAACGGACAGGCAATTATAAACAAATTGTACACTCAGATACCAAATTTGATGGGATAATTTGAAGGTGAAAGTCACTCACAACTCACAATACTTAAGGAAGAGAAGGAGACGAAGTGGCTTTTTTTGTGTTTTCTTTTATTTCACTTTATCGAAAAGGATTAAAAGACTTGCTTTTGAATAGGCTTACAATAGGACACTTAAATGACCTGTAAATATATAGAATGTACAAAACATAAAACAAGACATAGAAACGCAAACAAACACTTTGAAAGCAACGCTACAATAAACACTTGTGCATCAATCTTAGGAGCTGAACAAATATCAACATTAAATTTGTACATCGACAACAAGACAGCCAATCGACAACCACTAACATCGACAACTTGATTAGTGAATCAGTAACCTCTTCATATAATCAGCAACTTCCAATGAATTTGGTTTAATTATTAACATGGACGGCATTGCTCCGGGCGTCCAGGGCATCGTGCTTGTCGGCGAGGGCTTTGCAGAGCGAGTAAAATGGGGAAAAAAGCGACTGTTTCGTCCATCGCGGGAGAGGTCGGGGAAGGAGGGAGAGAACGAGGGGAGAGAGAGAAGAAGCGAGATTTGCAGAAATGAAAGCCAAGGGGAGGGAATGAGCAGAGTCTAGTGAGGAGTGAAGAAGAAGAAGATGATGATGGTAGCAGCGGCGGCGGCGGCATGTGAATCCTCTTGGCGATGCTAATTTGAAAAAATATCTGCTTTTGGAGAGGGAAGTGAGTGAGCGGGGGATATTTTTGGATTCTTGTCATTTTTTTATGGAAATTATGATTATTTCCATAGAGGAATTGAACAGTTACATTCAAGCATTTAGTCAAGAAAAAAAAGACTATGGTTAGATTCTTGAACGTTACGAAAATTAAATGATTTAAAAAATTTTTGAAAATAATTAGATATAATTTGTTATTGATAATGAAAAAAAAATATTATCTAGTTATTTCAAATGATACAAGTGATTATTTTAGATAAATATTTTTCAAATCCTTCATTTATTATGAAACAAACAAAGTCTTAGAGTAACAAAAAATTTATGCATTCCCTATTGAATGGATGATATATGTGCTTGAACTTAGCTGTGCAACCAAATGATTCCACATGTTAATAGTTCAATGATAAGTGTGTAACTAAAGATGAATCTAATAAAAGTCCATAGACAAAATAACTTTAATTTATATGAATATAGTATAGCAATCTCTCTAAGTATCGCCTTTAAGTTTGTCACTTAAGATTGTCAAAACGAGGCAAGAAAACAATTTGATGTCCCGACTAGCGATATGGTATGTCCAATCATGGTAACAGTAGCAAAAACGTGAGGTTGCCTGAGTGCATTGTCTTTTAGTGGTATTGGAGAAAATTAGGGATAAGTGTAGAAACGAAACTTATTTGGTTGATGGCTAATTGAGGACTTTGGTTTTAACTTTGGTCAATTGAGGAATTAATGCTTTAAAAGGACACGATCCGGTTTCGTGGTCTTCTTTGTTAAATTCAAGCATAAAAAATGATACATGACAAATTATGAAATATTTCACGTGGAAACCATGTAGGGTTTTCAACTCTTGAACATCGATGGCTAGTTTAAGATTGGATTAGAGCCTTTTTTTGAAATCTTCAGTTATTTATTCATTAAAATAAAATCTTATGACATGTTTGTTAAAAATTGTTTCTATTCTCCAAAACAAAAATTTTGTTTTTTTGTTCCAAGGAACAAAAAAAGAATAGAAACGTATTTGGTAAAATTTTTGTTCCCGAGAGCAAATTTGGAACAGAAACAAGAAGTAGAAAAAAATAGCTTCTTGTTCCCGAAAACAATTCCGAGAATCAATTTTTCTCTCTCTTCTTCATCTCTTTTTTCTTCTTCTCTTTTCTTTCATTTTTCTTCCTTTTGGCCGATCGCCGGCCTCAGCCATAGCCAGCAACTAGCCGACAAGGGTCGGCAACCTCGTCAAAGCGTTGACCGCCCCTGTGACGCCGACCCTCGCGTGGCTGGGCGAGGCTCGACCTCGCCAATGGCTAGGCAAGCTCATCCTCACCAGATCTGGGAAAGCTCAAGCTTGCTCGGCCAAGGCAAGGCCGAGCCTTGCCGGCCGACGGGAGGCTCGGCCTCGCTAGGCCAAAGCAAGGCCAACCTTGCACCGCCTAAGCGAGGTCGAGCCTCACTGATGGCCTGGTGAGGCTCGCCTAGCCACCGGCAAGGCTCAGCTTTGCCCAAATCTAGTGAGGCCAAGCCTCGCGATGGCTTGGTGAGGCTCCAATGAGCTCGCCGGACCTCGCCCAACTGGTCACCGACCACCGTCGTGGCCGGCGACTGGCCACAAAGGAGGAAGAAGGAAAAAAATGAAGAAGAAAAAAAGAAAAAATATAATAAAATATTGAAAAAATTAAAAGAAACAAAAAAAATTATGCAAGTTTATCAAACGCATTTCTATTCCTGGAATAAAAAAATTTTGCAATTACCAAGCATGTTCTTATACTTAGAAATTGTTCCCGAGAACATAAATAGAATAAACTATTTCTATTCAAAAATTGTTCTCCGGAACAAAATTGTTACTAAATGCGCCCTTAGTATCTATATTGATCAGTGGCCAAATCCTTAAGTTTGTTTCCGCATTTGTCCAGAGGAAAGAAGAATCATTAATCAAAATATTGACCGACAATCATGCGTGGAAGTAAACAAGCAAGAAAAAACAAGAATACCGTGAACACGTTATCAAATACATAATTGAAAATTTTGGTCTTTATTTTCAAATTATGTTATGAAAAATTGGATCGGCAAATTATTTGGCCATTTAATTACTAGTAAGTTAATAATGAAATAATGAGTTTATCTATGTCAAGTTCAATAACAAATTATTAATTGCATCAATAGCGAAATAATCTGAATATATTAATTTTGCCTCTGTTTATTTTTCCAAGATTGTACATTATTGTTAACTTTATAGGTTTGTGATTTTTTGTATAAAGATATATAGTTTGGGATAAATGTATCATGCAATGCAAGTTCAGGTTTTTTGTGAGATGGAAATTAGTTTTAGATAATTATGGCATGGGGTAACGGTTTGGCATTTTAATGGTATTAGTGTGAGAAAAATTCAGATAAAATATATAGCATCATGTTTATAACAATAGAGTTTTATACGAGCACAATCCTAGTTATAATGTAAAATGAAGAAACATATCAACAAGCTAGGGGAGTTGGTATCCTGATACTGGCCCTTAAGTGGGTGTGTGAAAACATGTTTTTCTCTTCTTGGTAGCATCGTTAAAAGATTCGCCAACGGCTCAAAGAAATTATCGATAACATATTACCAACCGAACAAAGTTTCAATTTTTGCCATACGGATGAGTAGACTTGTCCAATTTCGACTCACACAATCGGCTCATTTCATACGCATCTTATTTTATAGGACAAAAGCAAGAGATTTTTTTGTTGTTTTTTTATAACCAAATGGAAAGAAAGAGTAATGTTGGAGAATAATGAGCACAACGTGTTTATTATTTGAAACTTCAATAGCAATCTTCCAACATGAAGAGAAAAACTATGGATTTATTGCAATCGAACTCGCTTTGCCTCCGGAATTTGACAAGTCAATTTGTACTTCATCCATAAATCAAGGCACCGTTTTTGGTGTTGGAAATCTTCCAAATAAATTCGTTACCACGCAAGCTCAGTACTTGCCAATTAAGGCTGACTCTTTTAAAAGTTCACCTTTCAGCCTATTTCCAAAGACATCAGGGAATCTAAGCCACCGTCTACTTTCAAAAGTTGACAGCGGAGAATAAGCGATGGCTATCATTATAACTGATCAAGATGCTCGAGGTTTGCTGAAGTTTTGAACAAGGAGGACTAAATGAATTTATGGAGTTTTAACGTGAATCAAAGAATTTGCTTCTTCTTTTTTCTGGTCAAACAAATCAAAGAATTTAACAAAAGTGAAATTGACATGCAAAGAGGCTGAAGCATCTTCCAAATGACGTCCTGTCGATAAGAAAAACTCTAGGAAGGAAAGCATGTGGATAGCACTTAACCCTTCTTTGGGGTTGACAAGGATGACATACGGTCCAAATACCTCAAGTTAGAAACTGTCCACTCCCACCGGAGGTTCTCTTGTTTAAAATGAAGTCATGCCTTGCAAGACCCTTCGTCAAGAAACATAAAGCCATTTTTCTTCACATTGCAAGGGAAAAAGAAAACGGAAGGATTTATGAGCAATGTCATGCGATTATTTTCTATATACCTTCCCCTCTGTCCGCTGCAACTTAGAAAAAAGAAAGAAAATGAAAAAAAAAAAGAAATATAATTATGTTTACGTTTGCCGCAAGTGCACTATCTTCTACGATCACAATGCACCGTGAGACTTTGTCTCTAGAGGAATTATGAATATGTTAGCTAGATTCACTTCTATGTCGAGAAGACCCAATGAGTTGCAAGCCCAAAAAGGGCTTGAGCTCATATGATATGTTATATGAGAAAATAGGATTTCTCACTATATATATAAAATGATAGCCACAAAAGGAAATAGTAACAAAAGAAAAGGAGAAAGCAAAAAATCTGGGATTTTGGGCAATATCTGATTTACATCAAGCTAGCATCAGAGGTCGATTTGTGGTTTGATTGAGCTGAAATTTTGTCAGCATGTTCGTGGCGCAATTTTATCGAATCTGAACAATTTGATTTTCGTTTGAAGCTCCCTACATCAGGTTTTTGGTGAATTAATCAAAACCTGCGTTTTTGGTTGGATTTATCCTTGATCTCTTATGAAATTCATGTGTATTTCCAAGAATTATGTTCTTGAGGTCTTTGCTGCTATGTACCTCTAGTATTTGGTAGAGAAGGACAATTTTGTTGATAGTGAAGAATTTCGGGTGGACTCCGGTCCTGTGGTTTTTGATCTCCTCACATCGATGAGGTTTTCCACTTAAAAAAATCGCATTGTGTTCACGTGATTGATATTTATTTTACTCTACTATATCGATTCATATTAGGTTTACACAATAGAGGAGATTATTTTATTCAGCTGCATTGATTCAATATTGTTCGAATTGTTACTATTCTCCCATCAGAGTGGTATTAGAGCATCAGATTATTGCTTGATTTTTCTACCTTGTGTTAAACAATGGAAACGAATATGAGTAGAATGGTTACTCTGAATGGTTCGAATTATCATATTTGGAAAGGAAAGATATAAGACCTTTTATATGTGAAAGATTTTTATTTGCCCGTATTTGCCGAGGAGAAAACAGAGAATAAAACCGATGCTGAATGGTCTATATTTCATCGTCAAGTGTGTGGTTATATTAGGCAGTGAGTGGATGATAATATTTTGAACCATATTATTGAGGAAACACATGCATGCAGTTTATGGGATAAGCTCGAATAGTTATATACGCGAAAGCGGGAATAATAAGTTATTTTTTATAAAATAGATGATGGCTCTGAAATATCAAGATGATACTCGTTTGATTGATCATTTAAATTCTTTTCAAGGAATTATAAATCAGTTGGCTGCAATGGGAATCAAGTTTGATGATGAGATACAAGCATTATGGTTGCTTGATACTTTGCCGGACTCCTGGGAGACATTTCGAATATCTTTGTCTAATTCTGCCCCAGATGGTACGATTACCATGGATTTGGCCAAGAGTAGTATTTTGAATGAAGAGATGAGAAGGAAGACACAAGGATCGTCATATTCACATTATGATGCCTTGGTTGTTGAGAAAATGGGAAGAAGTGAGTCTCGAGGTCCGAGAAATAAAGATAAAAGTCGAGACAAAAGCAAAGGTAAGTATAATAAATTTGCTAATGTTGAGTGTCATTATTGTCATCAGAAGGGACATATCAAGAGATTTTGTCGCCAGTTAAAAAGGGAGAAACAAAAGGAGAAAGGTAAAGAGAAAAAAAGTGATAATGACAGTGATGACAATCGTGTCGCTGCACTTAAAGAAGACTTTCTCATTATTTTTTATGGTGATGTGGTGAATTTTGAATCTCATGAGATCAGTTGGGTAATTGATAGTGGTGCATCCGTTCATGCTACATCTCATATGGATTTCTTTATATAATACAGGTCAGGTGACTTCGGATCTGTGAAGATGGGAAAAAATGGACTAACTCAAACTGTAGACATCGGTGATGTGTGCCTAGAAACTAGCAATGGCACAAGATTAGTATTGAATCATGTTAAACATATACCTGATATCCGCTTGAATTTGATTTTTACAGGCAAGTTAGATGATGAGAGGTAATGCAGCACCTTCAGTAATGGTCAATGGAAGCTCACCAAAGGTTCTCTTATTGTGGCTAGAGGTGAAAAATATTCTTCGTTGTATATTATGCAAGCAAAGTTGTCCACAGATAAAATTAATGTAGTAGACAGCGAAGATGCAGGTGAATTATGGCATAAGAGGCTCAGTCACATCAGTAAGAAGGGTTTGTCAATATTGGCCAAGAAGAAGCTCCTTTCAAGATCGAAAAGTTCAGCGCTAAAGAAGTGTACTCATTGTTTAGCAGGAAAATAGAACATAGTTGCATTTAAAAGCTTCCCTCCTTCAAGAAAGTCAAGTATACTAGATTTAGTGCATTCTAATATTTGTGGTCCTATGAAAATAAAATCACTTGGTAGCTCTCTTTATTTCGTTACCTTCGTAGATGATTTTTCAAGGAAATTTTGGATTCATACCTTGAAAACTAAAGATCAAGTGTTAGATGCTTTTAAGTAATTTCAGGCTTCAGTTGAGAGACAGACTGGAAAGAAATCGAAATGCATCAGAACTGATAATGGGGGAGAATATATTTGACCTTTTGATGAATATTGCAAGGTATTCGACATCAAAAGACACCTCCCAAGACGCCTCAGTTAAATAGCCTAACTGAGAGAATAAACAGAACACTGGTTGAAAGAGTAAGATGCTTACTTTCACAGTCAAAGTTACCTGGATCCTTTTGGAGTGAGACTTTAAGTACAATTGTGCATGTATTAAATCTTACTACATGCATTCTTTTAGAGTTTGATATTCCTAATAGAGTTTGGACAAGCAAAGATGTTTCTCATGATTATTTGCGTGTCTTTAGGTGCAAAGCATTTGTGCATATTCCCAAAGATGAGAAGTCTAAACTTGATGTGAAAACATGACAGTGCATATTTATCGGTTATGGACAAGATATGCTTGGCTACAAATTTTATAATCCGATTGAAAAGAAAATTGTAAGAAGCAGAGATATTGTGTTTATGGAAGATCATACGATAAAGAATATTAAGAAAGCATAGATGATTTCAGCACCATGGGTTAGTGATAATCTGGTTGATTTGGATCCAATTCCTCTTACAAATATTCCTACACAGGACAAATATTCCTACACAGGTTGATGAAGAGCGGCAAGAAGTCAATGTTCCAAATAACGCCCATGATCCTGAACATGTTAAAATAGATAATACTATTCCTGAACCAGAGGCTCAATTAGATGTTCCACTGGATGTTCCACTCCAGAGATCCGTTAGAGACTGACGACCTTCCACCAAGTATTTTGAAGATGAGTATGTATTATTAACTGATGCAGGTGAACCAGAGTATTATGCAGAAGCAATAGAATATGAGTACAAAAGCAATTAGTTCGATGCTATGCGAGATGAGATGCAGTCAGTTTATGATAATCATACTTTTGAGTTGGTGAAGTTACATAAAGGTAAAAGAGCTTTGAAGAACAAGTGGGTATATAGGTTGAAGCAAGATGAACATACTTCACAACCACGATACAAAGCTAGATTGGTTGTTAAGGGATTCAGTCAGAGAAAGGGCATTGATTTTGATCATATATTTTCTCTAGTAGTGAAAATGTCTTCTATCTGTGTGGTACTAGGCTTGGCAACTACCCTAAATTTGGAAATTGAGCAAATGGATGTTAAAACAGCCTTCCTACATGGTGACTTGGAGGAAAAGATATACATGGAACAACCTGAGGGTTTCAAAGTGAAAGGGAAAGAGGATTGAGTGTGCAAATTGAAGAAAAGTCTATATGGCCTAAAACAAGCACCAAGGCAGTGGTACAAAAAGTTTGCGTCAGTTATGACAGAACAGGGCTATAAGAAGACTTCCTCGGATCAATATGTGTTTGTCCAAAAATTTTCTGATGATAACTTTATTATTCTCTTGCTTGATGTTAATGATATGCCGATTGTTGGCATGAATGTTTCAAGAATTGAGTTATTGAAGAAACAGTTGAGCAAGTCTTTTGCCATGAAAAACTTGGGCTCAACGAAATAGATTCTTGGTATTAGAATTACCCGAGACAAAGATGCTAAGAAGTTGTTTTTGTCGCAAGAGAAATATATCAAAAAGATCCTTAAAAAATTTTACATGGACAATGCTAAAGTGGTTAGTACTCATCTTGCTGCTCACTTTAAGTTAAATATGAAGCAAAGTCCTATGATTGATAAAGAGAAGAAAGATATGAAAAGTGTTCCACATGCTTCAGCTATATGAAGCTTAATGCATGCAATGGTATGTACACGCTCAGACTTGGCGCACGCAGTTAGCGTTGTTAGTCGCTATTTGTTAAATCTAGGCAAAGAGCACTGGAATGCAATGAAGTGAATTATGAGATATCTTCGGGAAACTTCAAATTTGAAACTCAGTTTCGGGACTGAGAAACTTAAGTTAGTTGGATATATAGATTCCGACTTGACATGAGATATTGATACTCATAAATCTACTTCTAGTTATTTGATTTCTTTTGCGAGTGGAGCTGTGCCATAGAAGTCAAGATTGCAGAAGTGTGTTGCACTTTCTACAACCAAACATGAATTTCTTGCAGCCACTGAAACTAGTAAAGAGATGCTATGGATGAAGAAGTTCTTAGAAGAACTTGGGTTCAAGCAAAAGAGGTATGTGCTATTTTGTGATAATCAAAGCACAATTCATCTTGGTAAGAATTCATCTTTTCATTCTAGATCAAAACATATTGATATTAGATATCATTGGATAAGAGATGTTTTAAATGAAAAGTTGTTGGAACTTGAGAAAATTCATACGGATCATAATGGCTTTGATATGATGACGAAAACTCTACCAAGAGAAAAGCTTAAACATTGCCAATTGATAGCAGGAATGGTGAATCCCTTCGCATTGTCGTGAGGGGGAGATTTGTTAGCTAGGTTCACTCCTATGTGGAGGAGGCCCAATGAGTTGCAAGCCCAAAAAAGGCTTGAGCCCATATGATAAGTTATATGAGAAAACAAGTTTCTCACTATCTATATAAAGTGATAGCCGCAAAAGAAAATAGTAACAAGAGAAAAAGAGAAAGCAGAAAATCTAGGGGTTTAAGCAATATCTTATTTACATCAAGGTGGCGTCGAAGGTCGATTTGTGGTCCGATTGAGCTAAAATTTTGTCAGCATGTTTGTGGCGCAATTTTATCAAATTTGGATGGTCTGATTTTCGTTTGAAGCTCCCTACATTAGGTTTTTCGTGAATTGATCAAAACCTGCATTTTTAGTCGAATTTATCCTTAATCTCTTCTGAAATTCATGTGTATTGCCAAGAATTATGTTTTTGAGGTCTTTGCTGCTATGTACCTCTAATATTTGCTAGAGAAGAACAATTTTGTTGATAGTGAAAAATTTCGGGTAAACTCCGGTCCCGTGGTTTTTTATCTCCTCACATTGAGGAGGTTTTCCACGTAAAAAAATTGTCTTGTGTTCGCGTGATTGGTATTTATTTTACTTTACTATATCAATTCCTATTAAGTTTACACAAGATGGGAAATTATTTTATTCCGCTGCATTGATTCGATATTGTTTGAATTGTTACTATTCTCCAAGCAGAACACAGATGCAATTATTTTCTAGACTAAACAGGAACAAACCGGCATCAGAACTTTTGTCTGTTTTCACCACAATTTGGAGCCACTAATTGATATCGCTCTTTGTTTAATTGCTTGAGTGATCAATCAGTTTTAGTACGACCCAAGGCAAAGCACCGGATCTTCACCGGTTGACATAGAATGTTGGGCTTGAGTTGTCTTGTTAAACTTTTCAACCTCCTAACTTTTGTAAGATTTTGATTCATGCAGAGGTGGTGACCGTTGGGGAGTCAATCTCGTGACACTTGTCTATTCTCATATAGTTAGCTCAATTCGTTCCACATTAACACGTTTTCATTACGAAGGTTCAGAAGACTAATAAATTGTATCATAAGGGTAGTTTGTCTCTTAAAATCTATTCATACCGAAGGCAATGGTGAAAAGTGATCAATAACAATTTTGTCCATGACTATTATTCTGACGATTAATTTTCAAGTCCCTAATTGAGAAGAATTAAGGTAGATACATAGTACTTCTTCTATATTAATTTTGGGTTGCATCCTCGAAAGTGTACTAAAAAAACATGCTTCATCTCGGAAGGTTGGAACTTCAATCAATTCCCTCATATTGATATCATATTTTACCAAAAAAATTAATGGCCAACCCCTTTGACCATGGAGCTTAGAAAGGATTCTTGTTGAATGACAATTGAGGTTTTGAACTCTCAAGTCCTCCATAGAAAAGGAGATCGTTGAGTGATACATAAATGTGAATGAAAGAGGATTGCTGTCACCAACGAGGTTATTTTCGCAAAGTGACACTACGTGTAATTGCAGCATTTTTTTCCATTAATTTGGGGAATGTTGCCTTTGATAATATAATCGAAGAGATCCAGCACTTCAATATTGGACAAAGCATTGGATAGCCAATCGGGAATTTCATCCGAGATGCTTGCACATGACATGTCTAATGTTGAAATAGTTCTCTAGGTTTGAAACCGGTTTGAAAATTCTGATCCCACTTCATAACTGGACATGAGACTCTTAAAATGTGGAAAGGAGGAGCCCAAGACGCGTTAACAATTATAACAATCTTCATTCGGGAAAACTGATAGCTTTGGTCAAGCTCTTAAGATTTGTAAAGTGGATTTCGCTTACAATGACCATCGCCTCCGAATTGGATAGTCAGCCAATATTTTCTGAAAAATTTCCGCTCAATTCGTTACCTTCAAGATGCAACTCTCTCAGAGACATAGCTCCCCCCACTGTAGAGGGAATAGGACAAGAAATTGAGTACTGTCACAGATCAAAAGATCATTTTGAAATTTCCAAATTGAATCGGCAGGTGACCACCGGAATTATTACTAGAAACATCAATATTCTTCAAGTTACTTCATCCACAAGCCAAAGCACCGTCTTTGGCATCGGAAATCCACCTACTTGAATAATAAAAAATGCACATAAGAGCTTAGACTCTGAAAGCTAATTTAGGACGACCTAGCTCTTCGCAATCTCCCTAGTTGGCTTTAGATTAATATATTTTCCCCACTTGATGGCGCAATTAATGGTCACAAACTAAGATCGATGAAGGGTTCTGGAGGTGTCTCTGGTGAGTATCGGCACCGGCAAAGGAAGTTCCACCAATTTACTCAGCCAAAAAAGAAAAACAGAGTAGAACAGAGCACAATCGGTGCAACTTGAAAACAGAGACCGGTGGGGATGAGTGGTGCCGGACGACTTTCGGAGGCAGTGGCAAGGACTTAAGGACCAGAAAAATCTTCAATTTATAGGAATTTTCAAACATCGCATGAGTGGTGATGAGTGCTCTGCTCTCCGTCCTCTGGTTCTGTTGTGGCCAAGCGTATGGTGGCCAGCGATGGAGGTTCGACAGTGGCTTTTGTGTGGACTGGAGTTGACTGAGGCGAGGGCTGGTGATACAAGAATAGTAACGAGAATCAGCGGCATCGATTGAATCAAAATCGGGCACCAGAGAAAGAGAGAGAACTTAGCTTCACTTTCATTTCGGTCCATTGAAGAAAAGAAGGATCTGATCTCCATCGAGCTTCAATCATGGCTATTATTCTCGAAACTAGTGACGAAGCTTTATGTTCATTTTGATGAGTGTCATCCTAAAATTGTGAAATCCGCCTACATGGGAGCTCGAGGAGGTTCCTGCTCTCGCGAGGCTAAAGTCTGCTCTCGCGAGCATGTTCGTGCTGGTACAATTATCCGAACGAGGTTTTCGATCTATAAATAAATTATTAGCTGCACCTTGTGCACATACATTATTCAATTTTCAATGACAGGGAACGGTGACCCGTCACGTTGAAGTGCACTATGTGTCATGGATTTCCATAAACAACCGGAGATGTTAGCGTGATGATCAATCATGTCATTGTATAGTTAAATGATTAGAAGCGTAGTAAGAAGTGATAAAGGGAGACTTATTTTTAGGGCTTTTCAAAATAATTTAACCTCGATGGTGATATGATCATTTAGCTCATGCATCGAATAATCTTTCTAACAAATGCGTTTTAACATTGTTTCCTTGATAAAAAAAAATTCAGATGACATATCTAGCCCCATGCTTAAAGTAATAACAATTTCACTTTGCGCAATCTAGTTAAAATTTATAATGAACATAATATCTAAACAAATTAGGGAAATGTGCATCTTGATACTCGCCCTCAAGATGGTGTGAGAAATTGATGATGCATTTAACTTCTTAATGGCTTTGGGAAAAGGTTCGCGACTATACTCAAAGAAATTTTTGACCACACTCATGCAATCAAGTCTTATTTACGATGATAGTGCATTACACGTGTATCACACTCAATACACTCCTAAATTTTAAATCACGCAGATTTCTAATGTGGTTGATAAAAAATATGAGTGTATCTTCAACAATAGTTCCTTTCACATTGACTGGTCCACGCAACTAAACATATTCATTAGAGGTGTCAAACGGATGAGTCAAAACGGGTTTGGGTTGGGTCATTAATAGTCCGACCCAAATTGATCTAAATTGCCATTAACCCATTTATGATCCAATTATGCCTAATGTAAATTTTTTGATCCATACCCGACCCAACTCATACCCAATCCATTTAACTAAACTTAAGAAAGCTTATTTCTTATATATATATTTAAAAAATGGTATTGCTAAAATAGTTTTATATAACACAAATTTAATGGACAATTTTTATAATTTTTAAAATAATTATTTTCAAATTTTAAATTTTAATTATTTTTCTTTTTCTTTTAAATTAAATTTTTAATTATTTTTTGAATTTTTTAATATAATTTTTAATTTTTAATTTTTAATTTTCTTTTTCTTTTTTATTTTTTGTTCTTCTTCTTCTTTGGCTTTGCCGCCGGACATGACGACAGTGGTGGCTGGCCACAGGCGAGCCTCGAGCTCGCCCGACTCGCTTACGCCGACGAGCTCAAGCCTCGTCGGGTGTCGCAAGGCCTCCACCTCGCTAGATCCGGCGAGCTCGAGGCTCGCTGACGATCGCCAGCCATCGCCATGCCGACAACCGGAGGAAGAAGAAAGAAAAATAATAATAAATTAATTATAATTTAGGTTTTTATAAAAATATATTTTTGTAAAGTTAAAGAGAGAAGAGAGAGATTGTGAGATTTTGGGTGAAAATGATTTCTAAATCTGAACCACTTAAGATCCATCTATCTTAAGTCTTTAGTTGTTAAACCCATTTAACTAACTTCTTCAAAAAAAACAAGTGATCCATATATGACCCATTTATGATTTAAACATATATGGGTCTATGACTCATTTTGCCACCTCTAATATTCATTTTGCCATGCACTAGAAACTGACAAGAGAGGAAAAAGAAAAGTAGGAGGCTTAAAACACATTCTCTTTATTGCTGTGAACGTATTTTCTTCCGTCCATCTGATAATCCGAAGTAGTTCTTCAAAGTAGGGCAAGTTTCTCCAGCTCTCTAACTCTTTAGGTACACATGCCCATGATAATCAACAATGGCTTCAACCAAGATAAGATGCAAGAAATTGGTTAGCAAGAAGGGGGCAAGGATTACGTGCTAAACAAGCTCCTTTTCACATCGTCGGAATGTTCTCTTGAACCAAAGCATGGTGATCATCATTGTAATTGAAACTTTCTCAATGGCCTTATCCATCGCCTGGAAGTAAGAGACCCTCCAAGATCCCAAAAAGTACAAGACACTACAGAATCCTAGAAATCCCACCGTAAAACCAAGTCCCAATCCCGCATAGAACCAATTGCGGATATCCAAATCACCTTCGCTAGGCTTATCTCCTCCGAAATTATCACTGTCGCGCCCATCACTACCGAGTGGCTCGTCTCCACGTCTCCAGGACAAGTATTCAGAAGAGGAGCTCCACAAAGCTTGTCATTGCCGCAATAAACGGATTCATCGTCCACGATGTGCAGATGATTGCCAGACAGAATAGGGCCAAAGAGTCTATTGAAGGACAGATTGAGATGACTAAGGAAGTCAGTGCTGGATATGCCCAAAGGGATGGTACCCGACAATTTGTTTCTGGAAAGATCAAGAGATTCTAAGTTTTTCAAGTCACCAATATTTGAGGGGATATATCCACTCAAATTATTCTAAGAGAGGTTCAATTTTCAAGTTTGGTGAGCTTAGTGAACTCTTCTAGTATTTGCCCATCCAACATGTTTCTTGAAAGATCGATTGAGTAGAAGTATTCAAGCGTAATTCCATATATTTGGCTGATTCCCTTTGTGTTAACCATAACATCGACACCAACCATAAAAAAAAATAAGCCTCATCCACATTAGCCATAGACAAGATCCCGTCAAAACAATTGGGAAGGGGTCCAGAAATGTAATTCTGTGCTAGGCTCAAGAATTTGAGATATTTAAGTTGGCAATATTGGGGAGGAATGCCCCCAACAAAGCGATTTTTCTCTAAATTGATCATTGCCAAATCTGGAGATTGTGGCCCAAATGGCGGTAACCTACCCGTGAATTCATTGTCGCTGAGATCAAGCCTACCTGTGTAGGCTAAGAACGCTAAATGATGAAAGATGGCACAAGAATTTTGGAATCTGGCCATTTAACTTGTTATCCCCAAAAAACAAATATTCCAACACTCGCGATGCTCCCCAACATCGAGGAAGTTTCCTAGACAGTTGATTCTTTAAGAGACTAATTCCATACAGCCAATTTAACTTACACAAAGAATTTGGAATGCCACCGGTGAGATTATTACCCTTAAGTCTCAATTCTGTTATTAGTGGCATCTTATCTCCAATATCTTGGGGAACTTGGCCTCTTAGCATGTTGCTTGAGATATCTAAAACTTCAATAATGTTAGAGAAAATTTCATAGAGCCAATCAAGAATGTCATCTAAGATACTCGAATTTGACATCGCCAACATGGTGACGTTCCGCTCTGTTTGAAGCCACTTTGGAAATTCAGGTCCCACTTTACAATCTGACAAATCTATCTAGCGAATTTGGAATGGTGGAACCCAGGCAAAGCTCATATTTAATATGAGCTTATTGGAAGAAATGTCTAAGTTGGTCAAGCTTTTGAGATTTCAAAGTGAAGTTCACCAACAACGCCATACAATAAATTATACCCCAGATTAAGCTCCGTTAGATTAGATAGTTGCCCAATGCTCTCTAGAATAGTCTCACTCAATTTGTTAGAATTTTTTTTTTTTTTTGAGCAAACAAGTAGTATTACATTACTAAGAAAAGTTATTAGTACAAACATAGGAAGCATCAGCACACAGTAAGTCCAAAAGTGCAGGCGGGGGATAATTAACACAATCCCTAGGAAGCATCCCAATCGATGGGCCTTGGCTAACCAGTCAGCCACTCTGTTTGTATCGCAATTACAATGGGCTAAAATAATACTAAAAGAGTGTGACATCCGGATTTTTTGAGTTCTAATTTCGATTTGGATAAATAGGGCCATTTTCATCGAAAATTTCAGAGGACCGTTCTTGAATTCGAAATTGGGATGCAAGTTAGATTATATGACGGGAAAAGTCATGAAATGGACAAGGATGCCTTGATGGATTTATTTAGGCTTCAATTGAAATTTTGTTTGTTGAGAAGTGACCCAATTTAAGTAAAATTGAAGGGGGAAAATAGCAAATTCGTATGCCACCTCTACCCCCACATTTTGGCCTATCTAAAGCTTCTAGAAGGGGCATCTTTGGCAAGGAAAATGGAGTGGAAGACAGCTGGTTCAGCTGACCTAAGAGAGAGAGAGAGAGAGAAGAAAGAGAAATTGGTTTTCTCTTCTTCTTCTTCTTCTCTCCTCCTCCGTCGACGAACCCCCCTTTCTTCTTCTTCCTCTTCGGTTACTCGGCGCCATGGAAGCCGAAGAAGCTGAAGCAGAACAGCAACTCCGCTCGTCGCCGCTTCTCGCCGCCGTCGTTACCCACCGAAGCCGGAGCCGCCGCCGCTGCTCCATGGTCGTCCGCGCATCTCCGCACTCTGTCCTTCCTCTGGTTCGAACAGAACCAAACCAGGAGCAGAAGAAGAAGCCGCGCAAGAGCAGCTCGCCGCACGCCACCGGGTCGCCGTCCGCGCCGCCGTGCGCCGCTCGCTCCGCCGCCTCGCCGCTACTCCGTGCGTCACCATCTCTCCCTCGCTCAGCCCTCTGTTTCAGCAACGTTTCAGATCTGGTGGAGCTCCGCCGGAGCCGTCCACCCCTCCTCCGGCCACCGTGAAGTCTCGCCTTGGTTCAGTTCGGCCCCTCCGTCCATTTCCGACCCAACCCAGCTCCGGATCCGCCCTCATTCGCCCTTAACCAGCCGCGCACAGAGAGTGCAGGAAATGGGTTTCCAGCACTGTTCAAGGCCGTTTTGGGCCGTTTCCCGGCCCCGAACCCGAGCCGTGCTTTGGGAACAATCGTTCCTCGCGTCGCCGCCGTCGGATTGATCCGATTTGCGCGCGATTTGGTGAGTAATCTCACTAATCCTGGATTAGTTGTCTAATTATGCTTTAGGTTGGTTTAGTTTTAATTAATTATGTTTAGGTTGTTAGATTAGAATTAATTAGCAATTATTAGTCAATTGTGATGTGATTTAAATAAATTGATTGAGCAATTAGCAAGTAGACTTGGTCTACTATTTATTGGGAGTGTCTCGGGAATTTTGGACCCCTAATCGGGCTTCAATTTGGCGATTCGGGCCTAAGTGAGATTTTTGGGCATTTAAATATTAATTTTTGGAATTAAATTAAATAATTATTTATTTTCCGAAAATTCAAGGGAGATGGTCTGGAACCGGAATTTTATGCTGATGACTGTGGTGAAGTCTGTTTATTTAATCGGGCTTTATTTTAAGCTAAATTGAATTTTTAATATTAATTAATTTTAGAAATTAATTAAATAATTATTTATTTTCTGAAAATTTAACTGGGATGGCACGTGACCGGAAATTTATGCTGATGACCATGGTGCAGTCTCTTTATTTAATTGGGCCTTGTTTTGAGCTAATCGGAATTTTTAATAATAAATAATTAATTTTCGAAATTAATTAATTAATTATTTATTTTTCGGAAATTAAGTTTGAGATGGCCGACGACGAAATCTCGTGCTGATCGTCGTGGCGCAGTCTGTTTATTTAATTAAGCTTTAAATTGTATTGAATTGATTTAATTGTGGATAATTACTTTAGAAATGGCATTTGGCATCTAAAAGGACACGTGGGCTCGGTGACTTGATGCATCGCCTTGGAGCATGCACGTGGGCTCGCTGATTCAAAATGACATTTTAAAGAGCATAGGGTATACTATATCGGCCTTCGGGCGATATGTCAGCTTTGGGCGAGCAGTATACCAGTATACTATATCGACCTTCGGGCGATATGTCAGCTTTGGGCGAGCAGTATACCAGTATACTATATCGACCTACGGGCGATATGTCAGCTTTGGGCGAGCAGTATACTTTATTATCAGCTTTGGGTGAGTATAGGGTATACTATATCGGCCTTCGGGCGATATGTCGGCTTTGGGTGAGCGAAAAGATATAAGTATACTATATCGACCTACGGGCGATATATCGGCTTTGGGTGAGCAAAAGTATACTTTATTATCAGCTTTGGGTGAGCATATGGTATACTATATCGGCCTTCGGGCGATATGTCAGCTTTGGGTGAGCAGTATACCGGTATACTATATCGACCTTCGGGCGATATGCCAGCTTTGGGTGAGCAGTATACCTTATTATCAGCTTTGGGCGAGCTATGCTATCTGTTTATCAGCTTTGGGTGAGCAGTCCTGATTTGATAGGACCTTATAGATAGTATTGAATATGCCGACCAAGCATGGGTCGTGATGTCATGTAATCGACTAGGTCGATTGATCATTGCTTGATCTGATATTGTGAATTGACCGATTGATTGGAAATGACCATGAGATGGTCTGATTGACTTGTAATCGAATAGGTCGATTGATCGATAATTCGATCTGAGTGTGACTTGATGTGATTCATTGCCTTGGTTGGCTGTTGTGAATTGAATGATTGAATGGAGATGATCGTGAGTGGTCTTGTTAGCATATAATCGACTAGGTCGATTTGATCGATGCTTCGATCGGTGATATGATTGCTTGGTTGCCTATTATGAATTGTACTGACATGCAGGTGGAATCTGAGGCCAAGGTACGTCTTCTGCCCTATGCGTGTTTAGGCAGCCTATAGTATAATAGTTTACTAATCGGGCTTAGTGGGGTAGAACTCATTTTGAGACGTAGTCTCATCCCGGTTTGGGGAAAAACATTTCAGGACCCCGATGAGGAGCTGATGAGGAGGAGTGCGAGAAGGAGAACTTGGAGGTGAAATTTGAGGAGAATGATTTTTGGAAGAAGAAGATAATCCCGAGGGAGGCCTTGAGTATGGCCTAGATGGACCGAGAGTCTATCTTCTTTTGAGAATTTCTTTTGAAGTGAATAGTATGAATTGGTTTGTGTTTTGTATAAAAGTTTGGTTATAAATTTCAATATGAAAAATATGGCCCTACTTTTCTATCCCATCGTTTTATTGTCTGGGGATTTTAACTGCTTCCGCATGTGCTTAATAAACGAAAGGGTCGGCGATACTTTGTCCTGGGATATCGCATTATAAAATCGACCAAGTGAGAAGGATGTGTGCGTGCCCGAGGATCGGGGCGTGACAAAGAGTCTTCCAGTTTGCGCTTGGCCCGGTCTATTAGAGGCTGTATCTCCCAATTTAGGGTTTCTGAAGAGAGAACCGCAGCCACCAACGTGTTGCAATCCGAGTGAATGAGTATCTGTTGTTCTAGTCTATACAGGGCAATCCTTGACGAGATAAAGTTCAGACTTTCTACCAGCGCTTGTGCCTCTGCTAGTTCAGCAGATTTCGCCTCTATAGATTTCGTGAATCCTTCAATGATCCTTCCCAGGGCGTCCCTGCAGATACAAGCCACTGCTGCAGATGATGGGAGGGGACGCTATTGGGGATCTGAGTCATAGCAATGTCTAGCAGTGTCCGAATTTGAGGTTATGAGTCGCTCACACCCAAGTGCAGCCTCAGATCTGCGCAGATCCATCCATCTTTCGTTGTTGGCGTCGGAATTGCAGCATTCTCCATCTATTTCGAATCTCTCGCCCAACCCACAGGTATTTCGTGTATCACCATTAGTAACAGCTTTGCCCAGATCTGTTCTACGTCTGTTTTCGTCGACAACATCGTTGAAGATGGGTCTGGCAAATCGATCATCGTTGCTGTAGTTGTAAAGTGCAGATCCATTGTAGAGGGGATTATGTTGTTGATTGTCGCACTGTCCATTGTTCCCATCCCTATCGGATACGTACCGGTGCGAAGGCGCTACTAGTGACACTCTGTTTTTTCCTCAGAATTTTCTTTCTCTTGTGATATGCATTTAAGTTGCTTTGCGAACAGGGGAGTTGCCTAGATTCAGGGGTGTTGCTATTTGGTTCAAAGTAAGCTGTAGTAACCTCTCGATTCAGAGCCATTTCACGAGTCATGACATGGCTTATAGGTAATTGAAGTGTGTCAGCAGCCGAATCACTCACCAGTTCCGTTGATCCCCTGAACTCAATGTTCGATCTGTATGTTGGTTTAGGGTTATTTATGCCCTGTCTGATGTGGGTGATTTGGACTGTTCTGCTGGTTGAGTGTAAGGGGCGCCATTTACCCATTCGCGCTCGTCTTGTTTTATGGATTGGTTCTAATTGGACCATTTCCTCACGAGTGTTCGAAATTTGGGATTATTGTTCTCATTCGAGGCACGACTAACCTTTTCTACACTTCTTTGTGGACCTCGCATTGCTTCTGAACTATTTTGAACTGCTGCCCAGGTTGTATCAGATGCTGGGGGAATGGTTGTTGAGAGGATGCTAGGCCTGACTAGTTCTCGGGATGACTCAAAATAATTTCTTGTACTTGGGAGAGGAGGTTCTTGGCTTGAGTCTGATTCTTTAAAGGCTGTAGAGGCATGTCCAAACAATGCATCTATGTTGATTTTGAGTACACCAGGTCTTGGGGGTTGCCATTTGCTCTGTAAGTTGTTGTCCTGGTTCTACCTTCTTGGTTTAGGGTTCCATATTGCATAGCTTTCTTGTAATGCTTTTGCTCTGAACAGGATATGATGAGGATTAAGGGGACTCTTCCTGAAAATAAAATGGTTTTTGGCCTTCCATATACACCATAGTGCTGACGCAATCAGGTCAAAGCATTGAGATTCTCTTGAACTTGTGAATGCTTTACATAACCATCTATCTTGTAATGCTTAGGGTTCCATATTGCATAGCTTTCTTGTAACGCAAGCTCTGAACAGGATATGATGAGGATTAAGGGGACTCTTCCTAAAAATAAAATGGTTTCTGGCCTTCCATATACACCATAGTGCTGATGCAATCAGGTCAAAGCATTGAGATTCTCTTGAACTTGTGAATGCTTTACATAACCATCTATCAAAACGGGTTAAGCCCACACGATTCACTTCGACTTGCAGGGATGGGTCGTTCCAAAGCTGAGTTGTCCATGGGCAGAGAAGGAGTGTATGCTCGATAGTCTCCGGTTCAAGATTACATATTGGACATACAGGTGCAGGTACAACTTTTCTTTTGTATAAGTTGTCCAATGTAGGTAAAGCATTCTGGCAAGCACTCCATAGGAAAAAATTTTATTTTCGGTTGTATAGCTGCATTCCAGATGTGTTTCCATAGATCTAGGTTGAACTGGTGGGATATTGTTGGCATGTGATCTTTTGAAGGCTTTGTACGTTTTCTGCTTAGTAAATATCCACTCTTCACCGTGTAAATGCCAGATTTGTTGTTTATCCAGACCAGTTTATCCTTTGTAGTAGGGAAACCAATAGGGATAGTGAGAATTTCCATTACCGTCTGATGATCAAACATTGCCTGTAAAAGGTCTTCTTTCCACTTCGCCGCTTCAAAATCTATCAACTCCAACACTTTGCAAGGTTCATTTCTTCTTGCTGGACCTCCGATTGGTCCCCTAGTCAACCATTTACCTTCTCTAATGGATATTCTTTGACCATTCCCCACTATCCACCTAACTTGAGGGGCAATCACTTCTCTTCCTATTAGTAAACTCTGCCGACCCCATGATGGGCGTGAGCCTCTCTCTGCTTGCCAGAAGTCACAATTAGGAAAGTATAGTCCTTTCATGATTTTACTCCATAGAGTATCCGGGTATTGAGAGAGACGCCAAGCCTATTTTCCGAGCATAGCGATGTTAAAAGAGATTAGATCCTTAAAGCCAAGCCCACCCTCCTCTTTTCGGAGCTTAAGAGTTTCCCATTTTCTCCAATGAAGCCCAGCCGCTTTGTTGTTATTTCTCTACCAAAAGTTAGCTATTTCTTTTCAATGGCTTTGAGAATAGATATGGGGATTTTAAAAATTGACATCGCATATTGGGGTATTGCCTGCACTCCTGCTTTAAGAAGTATTTCCTTACCGACTTTGGAGAGCAAGTTTTCCTTCCAACTCTCTAGCTTCATATTTACTCTAGCGAGAATCCAAGCAAACACTTCTTTCTTTGAGGCACCCCAGTCCGAAGGGATTCCAAGATATTTCCCTGTTTTAACTATTTCGGGAACTCGTAGCTCTGACGCCATATTTCGTCGTAGTTGTTCTGGACACCCTTTGCTGAAAAAAATTCCTGATTTATTCAAGTTTATAGCTTGACTTGATGCGTAACAATACTGGTGGAGGATATTCGCCAGATTTTGACATTCCAGGATGGTTCCATTTAGGAAGAAAATAGAGTCGTCAACAAATAAAAGGTGGGAAAGGGAGGGGCAATATCTATTCAGACAGATTCCACAAAGTGTACCTACTTCAAGTGCTTGCTTCATCAAAAGAGAGAGAACATTAGCTACTATTATGAAAAGATAAGGTGATAAAGGGTTTCCCTGGCAAATACCCCTAGTCAGCTTGAAATAGGGTAAGGATATACCATTGAACTTGATGCTGTAAAAGACTGTTGTGACACACTGCATGGTCCAGTTTATCCATTCCTCATAGAATCCCATCTTTCTTAAACATTCTTGTAGAAAGTCTCATTCTAATCGATCATAGGCCTTCTGCATATCAAGCTTGAAAACTGCTTGGAATTTGCGGTGTCAGTCACGAGTTCTTGGTCGGTGTAGAACTTCCTGTACAATTAATATATTATCTTGAATCTGCCGACTTCCCACAAAGGTGCTCTGTTCTGCTTCAATTAAGTCTGGTAAAAGGGGTTTCAATCTATTTGTGAGAATTTTGGAGATGATTTTGTAGGCAAAGTTGCACAAGCTAATAGGCCGATATTGCGCTAACTTTTCTGGGTTTTAGGTTTTGGGAATGAGAGTGATTTGTGTTTTATTCAGGGCTGGGTTTAGATAACTTGTTTGGAAGAAAAGCTGAACCTCTCAACAAATGTCTCCTCCAATATCGTTCCAATGATGTTGAAAGAATAAGCCATGGAATCCATCCAGTCCGGGCGCTTTAGTAGGTCCTAATTAGTGGGTAGCATCTTTAATTTCTTCCATGGTGACAGGAGCCTTTAGTGATTGATTCATAGAAGCATCCACCAAGGTTGGGATATGGTCAGGTATGGGCTAAAAATTTCTAGGACCCTCTGTCGTATAAATATTTTTGAAGTAATTTACCACCATGTCCTTAAGAGCTTCTTCATTCCTAACCCATTCACCTTGATCATTCAAAAGCATGGATATTATGTTTCTACTCCTCCGTTGAATAGTGGTAGCATGGAAGAACTTTGTATTTTTATCCCCCCATTTCAACCATTTGATTCTTGATCGCATACCCTAGAACATTTCCTCTTGTCGCCAAAGTGATTATATTTCTTGGTTAATGTGCTGAATTTTGTGATGGTCATATTGTATGACTTGACTATTCATCAAGGTTTGAAGCTCATATTTTAGCCCATCTATCCTTTTTTATGCATTGGGAAATCGTTTTTTACTCCAAGCAGTCAGCTGAACAATCACTAACTGTAATTTGTCAGCCATATTTTTATTTTGAGACCCTTCCCAAGCTTGCTTTACAATTCACCTACATTCCTCATCTTCTATCCAGTATGCTTCATACCTGAAATCCCGACGTTTACGACCTGTTGTAGGAAAAATTGACAGGATAAGAGGACAATGATCCAACCCGATGGCTGGCAAGGCGACGACTTATGCAGTTGGATATGCTATTCTCCATTCCATGGTACATAAAGCTCTATCCAACCTTTTTTTAACGTTTTCTTCTCCGTCCCTTCTATTTGTCCATGTAAATGCACACCCTTTGCTTTCTAGGTCCACTAAAGAACACGCATGTAAAAAGTCCCGGAATGCAAAAAGGCGAAAATTTTCTGCCAACTTCTTTCCCACCTTTTCCCAATGGTACAACACTTCATTAAAATCCCCTATACACAACCAAGGTAAATGATTTAAGATACTTAACCTTTGTAATTCCTCCCATAATAGAACTCTGTCATTAAATTCTGTTGGGGCATGAAGGAAAGTGAGTCGCATAAGATGTCTATTGTCAAGAAGTCTGCACTGCGTATTTATAAAATGTGAGGAATACGAATCCACCGTTATGTCAACCGCTTCATCCCAAAAAATGGCCACACCCCCTGAAATTCCTTCGAGGTTCACCAAAAAGCTGTTTTGATACTTCAATCTTCTTCTCAAGCGTTGCACCTTCTGCTCTTGGTTTTTGGTCTCCATTAGAAAAATAACATTGGGCTTTTCCTGCATCACTAGGACCCTTAGAGCGCAAATTGTCAGGGGTGAGCCCAAACCCTAACAATTCCAACTAATTAGTTTCATGGCTTCCCCGGTGGCTTATTAGGGCTAGCCACCAAAGCCCAGTGTGTGGACTGCTCCTCCTCAATAATAGGAATGTCTACTAGTTGTAGCTTATCAGAAGTTGAAGTCTTTGAGGATTGTGGTCCATAGGGACAAAACCGCTTCCCTTTTTTGGATGAATGCAATTTGGTGTGTCTGATTTTACCCCTATTTTGGGGTCTGTCAATTGCTTTCTGATGTTGTTGCTCGTGATCTTGATCTTTTGACTGTTTGTTATAGATAATCATCATTGATTCCTCATCAAGGCAGCTGCTATCTCTCTTCCGTGTACTTTTACCTTCCTTACTGGTTATGGCTAGAGAAGTGTGGATGGATTCAGCCTTTTGCTTCGAAGTCTCCTTTTGACATTGCTAACTTTGTAAGAGTAACAGAGATTGTTCATTTGCGTTTCCCACATGCTAATCTGCACTAGTTTCTACAGCAAGAGGTGATTCTAGTACTATAGCTGGATCTTCAAGGAGTGCAGCTTGTTTCCCATAAAATACTTTGCCATAAGGGCTGAGTTCTCGGACTTCCGCACGTAGCCTGTTCCCAAAGTTTCCTGGTAAGTCCTCCTCTAACCTTGTAGTTTCATATGGTATCTCCTTGCATGCTATGGCATAATGCCCAATTCTTCCACAAGAGTAGCAATAGTGTGGGAGTCGCTCATATTTGAATTCTATTCACAACTTTTTACTTCCCAAGTTAATGACTACACCTGTTTTTAGGGGGGCATCTAGTTTGAGATTAACCCTGGCTTTGCCAACCTTATAAGTGGTGTTTCCTTTAGCTTCCAGCTTTACATCTATGACTTCACCAACCTTGGCTATTATTTCTTTGACGACTTCTTTTGTCACTCCACCAAAAGGAAGACCATATAGATGCACCCAAAAAGGGCAATGAGTGAAATCATAACACATTTCAGGAACATCTGGATCACATTGTTGCAGCACGAGTAGATTACTAGAGAAGGACCACGGTCCATTGTCTAATACTTTCTGCTTGTTAGCTTCTGACTTGAATGAAAATGAAAAGAACCCCGTTTCTAGTACAGTGCAGGATACATTCTTTGTCTTCCAAGCCCGTTTCATAGTATTAAGAAAAGCCTGAAAATTCACATTTAGGCGAGAGTGGAGTTTTCCAAATAAAGTTAAACGGCATTCTTTCAGTTTTTCTTCGGAGATTCCTTCCGTAACATCTATAACGTCATCCTCAGACCAAAGATTACCCAAGCTTCTACACAGCGCCTCTAATCTATTTTCCTCAGATAGCTGATCAATCATATTTCCCTTTTCAATATAGGTTCCAAGAATGAAGAGGACTACATCAGCAATAAAGCCTCGCCCAAGAACGAGGATCAGACTGGCGCCCTTAGCTTCCTTCAGCCTTGTGCGAAGATATGCTCCATGACGATACGTGATCCAAAGACCACCGGGCCTATTCCAATAGAGAGCAAGGAGAAGCCCAACAAGGGAGGGACAATACAGATTACCAAAAGGTACTTAAGAGCGAAGGATATAGGGTAATATTATAAGGGTAGGGGCGAAAAGAGAAAAGCGGCTATAAGGATTGTCGGGGAAAGGAAACTCAGTAACTAGGGTTTTTGTGGAAGACTCGAGAAGGGTATATAACTGTAGTCGCAGAGGTACCAGTCAACTTTTCTTTCCGAATTTAGGGTTTCGGAGAGACGACAAGAGGGAACAGAGGAAAGTGTGGGATTAAAGACTTGGGCGATTCAACCCAAAATGCGGAAACAAGGGTTGAGAATGGCTTAGAGAGGTTACCAAGGAGACAAGGAATTTTAAGGAAGCTTGCTGAGGGTGAAACGATTCAAAATAGCTTCGATGCTATTAAACTAAGCGGAAGCTACCATGCGATAGGGAAGAGCTTGACAGGAAGTCGAGAGAATTCTCAATTTGTTAGAATTTAGATACAAATTTTTAGAGACGATAGCTCCACCAAATTGGTAGGAATAGAACCAAAAATCAAGTTCGATGAAAGATCGAGGTACTCTAATTCTTTGAAATCTTTGAATTGATTTAGCAGGCCACTGCTAATTATTGGAAGAAACATCAAAGATCTTCCACTTACTTTGTATGAAATCAAGTGAATTGCCTAAAATGTCGGAGATATTCCCATTGAAGAAGTTGCTATATAATATTACCACTCGCAGTTTGCAAAGACTGCTCAATTTTTTGGAAAAATCACCATGTAGCCAATTCTCAAACACATCAAAGAAGACAAGCCTTGATTATTCTCGATGATTGTCGTGGGAAAAGGGCCTACGATACCAGAGGAAAAATCATTGTGCCCATAGCAGTTGGACAAATCAATATGTTCTAGTTTGCTAAGGTTATAGATCTATGGGGGAATAGAACTTAGACTAGTGGCCTTGATGTTGAGAAATCTAAGAGATGTGAAATTGGCTTGCAAGGAGCTAAATATATCTTGCAAGCCACAACTACTTAATCCTAAAGATTGCAAAGATGGTAGCATGTTAATGGAACCAAAACAATCTTTGACCTTAGAAAGCTCAACACCAGACATATGCAAATATTTCAAGGAAGATAATTTCAACACCCAAGCAAAGTTGTTTGAGGTCAAAAAACCCATATCGGAGTTACTACTAAGATCCAAGTATTGTAATTGGAAAGGTTATTAAGCTGCCTAGGAATATCTCCGTTGAAGCCTACATTTGAGAGATTAAGGGTGCGCGTGGCAATGTTTCTATTCGGGAGCTATTTCTTTTCGAAATAGTTTTTTCTATTTCTACTCTAGGAACAATTTCTGAGTAAAATAAGGTGTTTAATAATTACACAAAATTTATATTCTTGCATTTAAAAAATAATAGAAATGCATTTGGTAAAAAATTATAAATCTTTGTATTTATTTGTATTTTCTAATTACTCACGGACCGTCGACTACCGCCTACCACCGCACGACCGATGCATGATCGTCGCACGACCGCGGCACGACCGTCGGACGACCGCCGACCGTCGCACGATTGCCGCACGGTGCCACACCCCCACCGATCGTTGCCGTCGACCGCTGCCACGAATTGCCGCCCGAGCCCACTAGCCGTGGGAGGGGCGGTGGCCGTGAGTTGTAGGCGGCAATCTTGCGGTGGCGGTCTGCAGCGACGATTGGCGGTTGTGCGGTAGTCGGCAATGGCAGGCAGCCGGCGAACGATGGCGGTCGTCAGCCCGATGAGCTATGGGCGATGGCCGGTGGGCTACGGGTGACGACAACCGTCGCTAGCCATCACCGCGATAGGCTGCCGACCATGGCTGCGGGCGGCGGGAAGTGGCGATGGTTGGCCGCACAAGGAAGAAGAACAAAAGAAAAATAGAAAAGAAAAAAAAACTTGTTTCTAGAAATTGTTCCCAAGAACAAGAAACGACTTTTTTTTGTTTCTTGTTTTTGTTCCAAATCTATTCCCTCAGCCACTTTTCTATTCCGAGGAATAGAAAAATAAGTTGGTGTTACCAAACAGATTTATATTCTTTTTTTGTTCCAAGAAACAAAAGAAACGACATCGGAGAAATAGAAACGTTACCATGCCAGCCCTAAGATACTCTAGCTTCTTAAGAGAAGCAAAAAACGTTGGGATTTTTTGGGTTGAAAAGTTGTTGCCATTGAGGCCCAAATACTTCAAATACTTCAAATCAGTTAAAGAATGAACTATGTTACCTTCTAGCATGCACTTATCTGAAGGTACAAAGATGTTAGTAAAGATCTCTTCTATACATGACTTACGAACATCAAGCTTCAGGACATGGCCAGTTTTCTTGTTGCATTCAACTCATTCCCACTTGCAACATTCCTCTCCAATCCATGAGGACAGGCGTCTTGAAGGATCGGTGTGACCATGCTTGAACTTTAGAAGAGCTTCCCTCTCTGCACCAATACAGCTTACACTAGTTAAAGTGTTGGAATGACTGAAGTGTTGGAATGACTGGATTCAATTACTTGAATGACAAAGATTGCCCATAGGACAGTAGACACAAGGCCATCATAAGACGCCATAGGTTCTTTCGGACTTGAGAACAAGTATTGCTTTAATCAAGTGGATAATCGTCTTTGATATACCAAACAAAGGGTCATTATATAATATTGATGCGGTCATTTTGTAATCAATGTCCACCATGATTTCCTAAAGGACAACTCTAAGGGTGCGCATGGCAACGTTTCTATTCCGGGAAACTATTTCTTTTCAGAAATAGCTTTTTCTATTTCTACTCCGAGAACAATTTTTGAGTAAAATAAGGTGTTTGGTAATTATACAAAATTTATATTCTTGGAATTAAAAAAAAAATAGAAATGTGTTTGATAAAAATTTATTTATTTTTGTATTTATTTGTCTTTTCTAATTACTCACAGACCGCCGACCGCCGCTTGCCGCCACACGACCGCTGCACGATCGCCCGCACGACCGCCACACGACGGCCGACCGTTGCACGATCGCCGCACAACCACCGATCGTCGCCACCAACCGCTGCCGCGGGATTGCCGCCTGACGGCCCAACGCGCGGGAGGGCGATGGCCGTGAGCTATGGGCGGCGGTCTTGCGATGGCAATCCGCAGCAACGATCGGTGATCGTGCAACGGCAAGCAACAGTTATGTGACGGTCGAACGGCAGGCGCTAGCGAACGGTGGTGGTCGTCGGCCCGGTGGGCTATGGGCGGCGACCGGTGGACTACGGGTGACAACAAGCATCATCGGCCATCACCGGCGGTTGGCTGCCGACGATGGCCACAAGGGGTAGGAGGTGGTCGACGGTTGGCAAGCGACCGATAGTTGGCTGCAACAAGGAAGAAGAACAAAAGAAAAATAGAAAAGAAAAAAAAAGCTTATTTCTAGAAATTATTTCCGAGAACAAGAAACTATTTTTTTTTTTTGTTTCTTGTTTCTACTCCAAATATATTTCCCAACCACTTTTCTATTCCGGGGAATAGAAAAATAAGTTGGCTTTACCAAACAGATTTATGTTCTTTTTTTGTTTCGGTGAACAAAAGAACAAAAATCGGGAGAAGTAGAAATGTTACCATGCAGGTCCTAAGATACTCTAGCTTCTGAAGAGAAGCAAAAAATGTTGGGATTTTTTGTGTTGAAAAGTTGTTGCCACTAAGGTCCAGATACTTCAAATACTTCATATCAGTTAAAGAAGGAACTATGTTACCTCCTAGCATGCACTTATCTGAAGGTACGAAGATGTTAGTAAAGATCTCTTCTATACATGACTTATGAATATCAAGCTTCAAGACATAGCTAGTTTTCTTGTTGCATTCAACTCATTCCCACTTGCAACATTCCTCTTCAATCCATGAGGACAGGCGTCTCGAAGGATCTGTGAGACCATGCTTAAACTTTAGAAGAGCTTCCCTCTCTACACCAATATAGCTTACATTGGTTGAAGTGTTGGAATAACTAGATTCAGTTACTTGAATGACAAAGATTTTCCATAGGACGGTAGACACAAGGCCATCATAAGACGCCATAGGTTCTGTGGGACCTAAGAACAAGTATTGTTGTAATCAAGTGGATAATCGTCTTTGATATACCAAGAAAAGAGTCATTATATAATATTGATGCGGTCATTTTGTAACCAATGTCCACCATGATATCCTAAAGGACAACTCTAAGGGTATGCATGGCAACGTTTCTATTTCGATGAACTATTTCTTTTCGGAAATAGCTTTTTCTATTTCTACTCCGAGAATAATTTTTGAGTAAAATAAGGTGTTTGGTAATTATACAAAATTTATATTCTTGGAACTAAAAAAGAATAGAAACGCATTGGGTAAAAATTTATAAATTTTTGTATTTATTTGTCTTTTCCAATTACTAACGGACCGCTAACCGCTGCCTGTCGCCGAACGACCGCTGCACGATCGCCACACGACCGTCACACAACCGCCACATGACCATCGCACGACCGTCGCACGATCACCACACGACCGTCGATTGTCATCGCTGACCTCTGCTGCAAGATTGCCACCCACAACACACCGACCGCGGGAAGGGGCGGTGGCCAGTGAGCTGTGGGCGATAGTCTTTTGGTGGCGGTTTGCAGCGACGTTCGATGGTCATGCGGCGGCAGGCGCGGTCGCTCAACGGTCGGCGACGACAAGTTGCAGGTGGACGGTGGTAGTCGTCAGCCAGTGGGCTGTGGGCAGCAGCCGATGAGCTACAGGCGACGGCAACTGTCACTGGCCATTGCCAATGGTCGGCTGCCGATAGTGGCCACGAGCGGCAGGAGGTGGCCGACGGTTGGCAAGCGGCCAGCAATGGCCGCAACAAGGAAAAAGAACAAAAGAGAAATAGAAAAGAAAAAAAAAAACTTATTTCTAGAAATTGTTCTTTTGGGAACAAGAAGTTACGTTTTTTTGTTTCTTGTTTATGTTCCAAATCTATTTCTCAGCCACTTTTTTATTCCGAGGAATAGAAAAATAAATTGACATTACCAAACAAATTTCTGCTTTTTTTTTTTCCGGGGAACAAAAGAACTGAAATCGAGAGAAATAGAAACATTACCATGCAAACCCTTAAATGGTTTCAAATTACACACTCATCATCAAACATCATAAAATACTATAGGATTGCATGCAAACATAGAACAAGAAAAATACAAAAACTTGTTTTAGATTATAGGTTCCAAAAACCTAGAACCTACCCATCGAAATCGATTATCCAATTTTTGAAATCTAGAACCTACCTTATATACCATAAAACCATGTCCACCCTAACTTTTGCTGAAAAATCACTAACACAATAGTTTGGTGCGGGGTGAACGATTTCATATGGAACTTAGAACCTACCCATCAGAACAAGTTCTTCAATTTTTGGAATCAAAAACTTACCATGTATATCCTAGAATTTTGAATTTACCCTGCTACAAATTCCAAGGTCGATTCCAAGGTCCACTCAAGTTCCACCTATATTATCAATTGAACAATTACAGTAAATTGAAACCATTAATGATCACCACCTGCTGCTATAATTTAATGACTATAAAGACACACAAAAAATATTTACATTTATAAAGTAAAAAACCTCAGTCATAAAATGGAAGCTCAAACTAATGCTTCTGGATTATACACTTATCATCAAATAGTATGGAATATCGCAAGATCACACGAAAACATGAATCAAGGAAAATATTAGAACTTATTCTAGGTTCTAGGTTATAGGTTGCAAGTTTTAAATTCTAGGTTCCTCCAATTAAAAACTTGAAACATACCCGTCGAAACAGGTTCCTCCTTTTTTAGCTACTTGAACCTACTCTATATACCTTGGAACCTAGAACTTACAGGTTCCTATTGGTTCGGTTCTCAACTTCTAGATTCTACCCTAGAACCATGCTCACCCTCAATCTAGTCATCGATTGTTGTCCTATATGGTATACCACCACGTCAGCAATTTCTAGCAAAAATTGGCTGGAATGATTACATTAAAATTTCACTCAAAGGTAGTAGACAGAATTGGCTTATATTCGTGTTGACACCTAAATTTTTGCCCAAAAATATTTCATGTCAAATTCCTGCATATAGATTATCTAGGTGTTTAATATAGTGTTTTAAATGGAAGATGTTTTTCCTTTAAAAAAAAAAAAAAAGAAGCAAGTTGGGGCCAATGATCTAAATATGACTAGTCAAGCCTAGGAGGTCAAATTGGAATTAAAATGGCAAGTTGAGGCCAAAATATAATTTTCAAAAGTTGAGGGACCAATTCGCAAATTTCGCAAAATTTCACCCGAACCCTTAAATCATCATCTTGGTCACCAATTAAGTTGAAATTGAACTTGGGCCATGTCAATCAATCAAATTGGGCCAAAATGACCAAATTTGTCTTGAATTTGGTATCTTCGAATAAGAAAAATGGCTAACTTTGAGGGATTTTCTTGCAAAATTGGGTGGGCAAAATTGCAAAATCTGGTTGAGATTTTAAACTACTATACATGAGCTTGCTAATTGATCAAAAACTGTAGCCAAATTGATGATTAAAGCACTCAAATCAGCAGCCAAAACTCAGTCCACGAGTTGGTCTCAATTCAGAGTTGCTGAGTAAGCAACTTGGTGGCCCCACCATATCCTCCTCAGCTGCTCAACTAGCCCAATATTTGCACGTGATGAAAGACCATTATTGATACTGCAAGTGGACAAACATTGGTCAGAGATAAGCTACTGAAGGCACGGGAAAATCGCACCAAATCCAGACACTCAACAGCTGCAGAAATGGAAAAATTGACTAAGTCAGAGAATAGGTGAAGTAGCCCTGTGGACAAGCTTGGTAGGTGGACAAAATACAGACAAAAAATCCTCTAATTGAAAGGATAAGATCACTGAAAGAAGGTCTTTCGAAGGAGGAGAGAGAGGAGACGAGAAGGAGAGGAGAGAGCTCACGGTCGTTCCTCAAAGAGGCCCTCATAAGCAACTCCAGAAAAGCAAACCCAGAATTTCCAAATCAACCTCCAAAGAGAAAAGAGAAATTTTCGCAAACTTGCAGTCAAAATTAGCCAAAACCTTCAACTAGAGAGTGAAACTTCACTCAAATATCTTTCCATCCATAGGTCGCACGTCCGAAATGGAGATTAGGAAGGCCTCCTAAAGCCCCTTGAAAAACAGCACCCTCCTGGCGAGCCAAAAAACTCCGAAAATTTAAGTGTTGAGCCCAGTCGGTCACGAGTGAGGGAAAGCAAGTGCTTTTGAGAAAAGTGAGAGGTAAATGAGGAAATCCATAACTTAAAACTAAAACTAGAATATATATAGTTTGGGTTGGTTTTGATTTAGCCAATAAAAGAGGTTCAGAAATCTAATTTTGGAAGTCAACGAAAACCTTCGTTGTCACTTTTTCTTCTGCAGATCACATTTTTAGTTTGAAGGAGCCAACTTCCACGTGCCCCCCGAGGATAATTTATTGATTTCCCCAGCCAAGAACCACTTGCAAACGAAACTAGGAAGAAAGGTAAGTATCCTAAATGTATTTTTGTTCGAGCTTGAACATGTTTTAATAGTGAAAAATCAAGAGGAAAATTAGTCCAAAAAACTGATTTTGAGGCTGGAATTTTTCTTAAGTGTTGAAATCTCTTCAAGAGTTTTGCATGCATGCTTCTTGGAGAGGTTGTTGTGATGTGTTTGGTGGGTCATTTTCTATGATATTTGTTGTATTTGAAAGTTTATATTACCTACTTTCACTCGGATTAAGTATTGTTTCCCTTAGATCTTGTATGTGATGAGTGTTGGGGCTTGAATATGAGCATTCAACCTATTTCCTTGACTTGGGTTCAAACCCAAATTTGCAAAATCAGCTCAAACCCGCATATTTGATGACGATTTCAGCTTGGTTTTCGTGTGTTTTAGGCTATGATCTTTATCTAATCTTACTATTTGCATGCGGTAGTTTAACCTTGATGTTTGAGTTCCACATAATATTGCTCATGCGTTGAGATTGAAGGCCACAAACATGGCCCGAGGAAACTGGTTTGGGATGATTTGATGCATGCCAAGCATTCGATAAAATGCGCAAACCAAGTTTCAATCTTGAAACGGTCGATTTGAGCTTGGTTCTTGTTATATTCATTTACTAGGTAGTCCCATATTAGTGTAAATCAGCATATATCGGTTTAGGGAATTAATTTTAAATAAAAATTAAAAAATAAAAAATATATATGAAAATTTCAAAAAAAAATTATAAAAATGATGGATAATATCAAATTATGATAGAAATGACATCTAGGAAATTTTTCTAATTTTAAAATGTCATTTTCTTAATTTAATGATATTTTGGTATTTTACAACCTTTTTTATAAATAATCCATTTTGTGTAGATTACAATTATTTAGAGTAATTTCATGCCTCTAGAGTAATTTCATGCATATTTAAATTTTCATTTCGCTCACGGGGGTCCTGTCCCAGCGCATGATAACAAAGCCATGTAATATTATTTGCCCGACTCGTATCGGGTCTTTCTTTCCGCATTACTTTCAAGTCCTTTCAATTTCTTTGATGTTTATTTACCGCACCGCTCTTCAATAATTTGAGTGTAAATTTCTTTTCTAAATTATGTTAGGATTAGTCTAGACATTAAGGAAAACAACCCTACAAAAACATTTGCATGGACACTTAATGGTTTCATAAAGATTGCAATTGGTAATCAAGATTGTGTGGCCATTTAGATAAACAACCTTCCAAGTTAGTGGTACTGCAAGGGCCCTAATAGAAACATTAGCGTAAACAAGTCCCCGTCCCTAGAAATCTCTGGTTGCGTAGGAATCGAGATAACACTCCCATGTCTTGATTGGTTTCTAGCCGACCCCAATAAACTAGTGGCGACTCCTAAAAATACATAGGTCATTAAGAATTAAAATTCAAAATCCAATGTCGCGTAAGGTATGGGCTCTCTCTTTTCTTAAAGTTCAAGTCCAGCCACTGGAGCCCCTCAAACTGCCGACTCTGTAGCTGCAACACTACATTACCAGATGGTTTATCCAGCGCAGAACCATGCCCTTAACCTCAACTTCAACAATGGTAATGCAGATGCGTTGTTCATCTCTATGCAGAATGATCAAGCGTCCTACATCCATGTTCCCAGACAGATCCCGAAGGATACGTTAGCCAAGCTCCTTCCAAAGACTTGGATCACCAACTACGAAAAACTACACCAGCATAACAAGCCTTTTCAGTCTACGGACTCAGAGTTTGTAAGGAAAAAAGATGGAACTGTTTCCATCAAATTTGGCAAAGAAAAGGAAGAAAGTCCTTCTATCTTCCAAACCCTCTTCATGATTGAACCATGTGTTCCTGAATCTATTTCCGAACCAGATCCAAAAAAGCATGTTCGACACTTCAATGGTGATGGACATCCTGTTCATTACTATAATGACAATTATGATCATTGTTTTTGGGATCCTTTTTGCCAATGTTCCTACTGTACAAATTCTCCTGATGAGGTAGACCCTCTTGCAAGACCTCCACCTCGACGGAAAAGATCAAAAGATAAGGTGTATCAAAGGTACTTAGACGGAGACTCCTCCGTTGATACTCTTGGTGAATGTGACAAATATCAGTTCATGGTTTCTTATGCACCACCTCCACCATCAGAGTCCAGTACTACATCCCAAGCCTTACCAGATCCACCAAAATCACCTCCACCTTCTCCTCCTCAGAAAAGGCAAACTCTTTCTCCATTTTACAAGCCAATCCTCAAATGGGCTAAGAAACATTCTTACCCGCTTGAAGTTCCAGCAGAGGCACCACCTACTTCTTCTATTGCCATGTTCCAAGACACTGAGTTTCCCCCTCTTGTTAAGGAAAGTTCTAAACTCTCGTTTCCTGCCACAGAAGAGTTTATTGATTCACATGGCAGATATCGCCATGTTCCCAAAATCCCTACACCCACTGATGTGGATGAACTTGGGAGACAGAAGAACACTCCTGCTGCTGAAGCTGTTCTGAACTGGCAATCAGAGACTCTGTTAGCACAAAACAATGCCTTCAAGACTATTGATTCCAAGATTGGAAATGTGCAACAAGAATCCGAAGATATGATGAAAGCACCAAGAAAATACTTTCTAAATTCCAGAAAAGGCTTCACGCCTTGGAATCAGGACAACATCTTGGGTATCATTATCTTGATAGTCCAAAGCCAGAAATAGAAAAACTCAAGAAGCAAATCCAACTTCTTGAAGAAGGAAGGTTTAGACCTTTCGATCCATTGGCACCTCCTGTTAGAACTGGGTATCTACCCCCACATCCAAAGACGTCTATTTTTTGCCACTATTCCAGAAGATCCCTACAGAAGAGAACCAAATATGGCAGAAATACGAAATCGCCTCAAGGCCCTGCAGAAGGAGAAAAGAAAAGAAAAAAGCTCACCTACAGAATCAAGTTCAATTGTTATAAGAGACAGGCCAGAACAGATGATGTTATCAAATCCATTAGAATCCTTTCTAAAGGATTTGGGTACTCAGGAACCTGATCCTATTACCCAACAGCCTGAGCCTGAGCCTGATCCTACCATCCCAGAAAAACAGATCCTGTTTCCAGCCGAACAAACTTCTCCCACTACATCGGATTCAGCATCTCTTTCTTCTTCTTCATCCTTCTCAACTCCTACAGTTGATTCCCTCCCCATAGAGCCATTAACTTCACAAATATTCATGGTTGACTCTCCTCCAGATTATGAAATGGAATCAAACTATTCGGATCCAGAAATTGGGTAGACAAGCAATCTTACGAGGAACAATCCTACTAGGCATGTGTCCATGGCATCAAAACAATTCTTCACCATTGACGATATTCCTTATCCAAAATGGCCAGAAAGACTTGAAGAATTTCATACTTGATTGAATACACAGTCCATCACCAACCATGATATGAATGATGTCCTTTACAACTTTGTTACAAGGTTCACAGGGAGCCTTAAATTTTGGTGGCAATCACTCTCAGAACAAAACCAAATTTTGTTTCTGATGTCACCCAATTTTAGCCATGCCCTCACTTACTTATATCATGTTTTTGTGGGAACACCCGAAGATCTCATAGAGATAAAAAGAAGAGAATTTTTCGAGAGAAGATGCTGCTCCATTCGAGAAAAGCATCTTGATAAGCATTATCGACTAATGCTTTAGCTCTTTTACCAAATTGGCGCAGATCCAAATCTAAAGCATGTCTTTCTTACTTCTATTCCTAAAGAGCTATCCCAGATGGTTGAAAGATCTTTTTTTGGAAAGCAAAGAAGAGTACAAGATATTCCCTTGGGAGAAATACAGCAAGAAATCCATCTATGCCTTAAAGAATTATGCTTAAAGCGCTAGATGGTCCGTACATACATCACAAATGACAAGCGTCTTGAATCTGCTTGTTCCCGCCAGAAGTTAAAAATCAAATGCTCCAAGCGAGATTGTGATGGTACTTGTGGCCAGTATTCTCGGAAGAAGTATTCAATAAAGAAATCCAAACATGGCTCCAAGCATTTCCGGAAAAAGAAGAAATGGCGATACCTACGTAAAAGGAAGGATCGCACAGGCCATAAGAAATCAAGCCGTTGCTACATTTGCAACAAGAAATGACATTTTGCCAAAAATTGTCCTCAGGCGAAAAAAGGTCAGAATCATCTAATAGAAAATGAAACAGGTATTTCCCTTGAAGATGATGATATTGAATCCTTATTCTCTGCTGATGAAGAGCCAACTGAACAAACTCTTTGTGTTATTCCCTTTTATCAAACTTCCAGTAAAGCGAGTCGACTCGGAATCGAAGATATTTTTCACATATCTCCCACATCTTCAGAACCAAATCCTGATATATTTTCAAGTCATACTCACTGTCCCTATTTCCCTGTAAAAATCCTCACCTCGAAGTTTGCCAAACCTATCAATGTTATTGCTCTCATTGATACCGGAGCGAGTTGTTCCATTCTAGATACTAAAGTTCTTTGAAGAATTTGGACTCCTTACATCCGATACTTCAATTACGCCTCGGGAGATACTTTCTCCACGAATGTTAGAACCACTCCGATCAGCATCCAGTTTTTTCCTCAGTATTCCATAACCACAAAAATTTTTGGATCAAGCCTTCCCAATAAAGATCTGATAATTGGATAGGATATCATGAGTCAAATTTCTCAACTTCGAATCATTCTTGGAAAAGGTCTTAGATATAAAGACCAATTCTATGAGTTTGTCAATATTCAGAGACTCTTTTCCATTCATATGAGTTTATTAGATCCAATCATGCAAAGGTTGCTAGAATCTTGTTCAGAATCCCATTCAGAATTCGCTCACAAATGTTCTCATCATTTATGGGAAAATCCTGAATTCTTTGTTCGTCTTCCCTTCAAGAAAAATGAAGACATAAATCCGACCAAGGCGAGTCATATGGGAATGAAGTCAGAACATTTGGCTTTAGCTCAAAGGGAATGCTCAGAACTATTACAGCAAGACCTTATTGAAATCTCCAATTCTCAATGGGCTTGTGAAGCTTTTTATGTCAATAAGCGTGCTGAACAAAACAAAGGGAAAATGAGATTAGTAGTCAATTATCAACCTCTCAACCATTTTCTCCAAGATGATAAGTTCCCTTTACCATCCAGAGATTCTCTCTTTACTGGTTTAACTAAGGCCCATATTTATTCCAAATTCGACCTCAAAGCCGGATTTTGGCAATTGGGCATCCATCCGAAGACGAGATCCAAAACAGGATTACAGTATCCCGAACCAGCACTTCCAGTGGAAAGTTCTTCCTTTTGGTTTAAAGGTAGCACCATCCCTTTTCCAAAAGGCCATGTGTCGTATTTTCCAACCAATTTTGTCAAGTGCAGCCGTATATATCGACGATATTCTGCACTACAGTCCTGATGAACAGTCACACTATCAACTCCTTGATCAATTTGCAGAAATTGTGAAAAAGCATGGTATTATGCTTTCTCAAAGGAAAATAAATATTGCCCAGACAGAGATTGAATTTCTTGGTATGCACCTCAACAAAGGTACATACTATCCAGGGCCACATATCGCTCAAGAACTACTGAAGTTCCTGAAGATAACTTCACGACAAAACAAATTCAGCAATTTCTTGGGATAATCAATTATCTCAGGGATTTTGTCCCAAATATTGCAAAGCTTTTGATTCCCTTGCAATCTATGCTAAAGAAGAATCCCCCACCTTAGGGAAAAATTCAGATTAAAGCAGTAGCTGAGCTTAAGGAGATTATGCAAAATCTCCCACCATTGCAGATACCATCAACAGGAAGAAGAATTCTTCAGACTGACGCCAGTGATGAATATTGGGCAGCTGTCCTCTTTGAAGAAATTGATGGTAAGAGACACCTCTGTGCTCACAAAAGTGAAAAGTTTTCTCAACCTGAAATGCATTACCATTCCACTTTCAAAGAAATCCTAGCAGTTAAAAACGGAATAAAAAAGTTTGAATTTCATCTCATCGGCCATCACTTCCTGGTAGAATTAGACATGGCATCTTTCCCTCAGATGACCAAGTTTAAACAGAAGCAGATTCCAAACTCTCAACTGCTTCGATGGGCTGAATGGTTCTCAAAATACTCTTTTGAAACTAAACATATTCCTGGAAAAAATAATGTGCTTGCTGATTTTTTGTTGAGACCCAAAGTACCAGCCGAAATCAACATGTACATCAAGAGACCTGCTTTCCATATGCTCAATCATGGCGTGAAATACAAGATTGAGAAGATCAAAGACTTTTCAAGTTGAAAATTTCCTCAGGAGATTATTCAGCAAATGCAGAACGATAGTCTTACTGAGAACCTGGAGAACCTCATGTGGCAATGCCACACAGACCTATTCAGATTCAATGGAGGTTTGATTCTTCATCCTTTCGGGTTAAATTTGAATTATCCTTTCATTCATCCCCTTATTTGGAAGGAAGATGATTTCCCTGACCAGCTCAAAACACTGTTATGGTACTTAATCAATAAGTACTTAATAGCCATTGAAATTCCCACCAGAAGATTCATTGCCAACCTCACAAGGATATTCATGCTCGGGAGAAACATCGAAAAAGAAAGTGATAAGAATCTCTTAGACTTTCTTAATTGGTTCTATCATCCTACATGTTGGAAATAAGATTTAGAAAAAGAACTGAGAACCATGACACCAAATCCTGAAGTTCACACCATCCTATTTTTCCGACGTTCATGGAATTTTTGCAGAAATAATGGTAGTCTTCTTGATGCACCACTCGAAACAGGAACCACATCCTATAAACCTCACTTGAACAATTGAGAAGCCCGGATTCACAAATCTTATCCAAGATCTGTTAGATTTTGTAAAAACGAGTACCGAGAACTCTAGAGAATCCTATGCTAAGAAAAAAAACCATTCTTGAAGATATTTGGAATAATGTACCAACTACGTGGGATCATTATGACCTAACACCAGAAGCTAAGGAAGCACTCAGGCAATACAGATAAGCTGCATCGTCCCAAGAGCATGAAATGACAAGCGAAGATGACATTGTCCAGTCCACTCAAGACCCCTATGCACGCTTTGGAGGCCTTCTGTCCCAGAATCCCTACGAACAGGGACCTTCGTCCTCATTTCAAGACATGGACACATCTTATTATGCACAGCCATCCAACTGGCCTTAGCCGAGTTTTCCTACCAACACTACCAGCGAAAATACAGACTGGGCAGCAGAAGAACATCCCATTGGGCTTGTGAACAAGCATCCTCATCAAGAAGGCTAAATCAAATCCTCTCACCTGAAGATCTTGAAGCCCTTCAAGAAAAATACGAGGCACATCTCCTAGAAGACAGCTCAGATGACTCAGACTCAGTCTGTAGCTACAATGCCCGTGACGGACGAGACCATTGAGTCCGTACAATTTCACTGCAGCAAAATCACTGTTCACTTTTACTGTAGCACTAAGCTAGGGAATGTACTGTTCACAGTACAGTTACTGTTCATAGTGTGCGAATAATTCCCTCCCGAAAATTTCCGGTGCTCCTGTTTGTACCCGGACCCATGAGCCTGGTCCTTATTTGTTGCTTTGTGACCTTATTTTGCCTATATAAGGCAAGGAGGGTTTAATGTGTTGGGCAGAGTCCCCTAAAGTAAAATGTGTGCTTTGTGAAAAACTCTCCATGGCTTTCTAAATTCATTTTCTTCTCTAGCCTGGTATGATCCTTCGAGAAATGCAGCTTGGGTAGGTTAGAAACGTTTCCATCCTGGCATCTCTGAGTGTCTCTAGGCTCTGAACTAAAGGGCTGAGCGGTTTTCTACTAACGGACTGTCCTTGAAGAGCTTGAACGGGAGTTGTTCGCCCAATGTGGGATGCATACCTGCAGGAAATTTACTCTCCTTCCCTGGTTCTAAGTCTAGGTCCATTCATGTCCATTGGTCCGCCTCTTTAGGCAAATATCCCTAAACCTTCTTCCTTTTCCCTCAGACAAAAAAAAGGAGGTCGTGACAATTCGTACAATAACTCGAGGACCGATTGGACAATTTTCCCACTATATTACTGTTCTATCGAGTTCTTTGAAACATGTTATCATTTAATATATTAACAAGAAGCATGGGCTTTGCAAAGAATTTCTTGAATGTATGTTGTAATAAAACATACTATAGGGTTGATTCATCATAATTCTTATTGTATTATTTATTTAAATTTTTGTTAATTAAAAAATTGCTTACCTGATTGATTAATTATTTCTTATTTTGGTGAGAAAAATGATATTTTAATATTTAGAAACGTTATAGGTGAAATATTTTAAATTTACGAGGACCTGAGGCAAAGCCCCGGATCTTCGGTGGTTTGACATGGAATGTTGGATCATGTGATGGTATCTATGAGCCTTTACTACTTTCTCCTCATCTCAAAAAGGCTACTTAGAATGGCTGTTGGGCTCAGGTTGGCTTATTAAACTTTAGAGTTTCATAAAATTTTGAATTGACGCAGAGATGGTGACATCCCAAGTCGTACATGAAATAGGAGAAGTTATCGAGCGATACAAAAATGTCAAAAGCCGTAAAACGATTACCACCTCGAGGGCTCTTCTTAGGGTCTTGGCCCAAAATGGGCCGAGCGTGATCATTTCAAATAATGCCGAGTAGTGCAGTGGTTGAAAGTAGTCTCTCATGGGCTCGAAAGACATCGATGAGGACGTCAGTGCATAAGCGGAGAGATTGTCGAGTGAAACATAACCGCAACACACACCCAATATGATCGCCAACTTGAGAACTCATTTTAAAAGACTTGACCTATATAGATAGAGTTGGAATGCTCGAAGAGATGAGATACTTATTTGGCTAGCTTGCAATCAATACACTATCCATAGCAATTATTAGACCCGTCAAATGGTGGATCGTCTGACCCAAATAGACCCATTTTGACTCATTTTAAGCAATGCAAATTTAGTAAGTCATAGCTATGCCGTATCCAACACACACAATCGGACCCATTACTAAAATACCTCCATTTCTAACCCAATCTATGGAAACTCAAAGCCAAACTGAACTGAGTGTGAAGTGAGTGAGTGTGAGATTGAGTGAAGATGAGAGAGATTAAAGAGAGTCATAGAAATAGTTGGTCCAACTCATATTGTGTTTAAACCCATTTATGACATATTTACTCAATATAACTAAACCAATTATAACTTACTTAACACCTAGATGGGTTAAGAAATTTGTTTATAACCCCATTTTGATGGGTCTAACAATGATATAGTTAATCCAATCAAATATTTTAGCTTTTTGAGATTTTTACGCAACAAGGATGATGATTGGACCTTTTTTGACATCACAATAGTCAATTGATCTCTTCTTCGTTGTTATTGCAACTCGTGATAACCATCGAAGAACGTTCTCACTTTACACCCTCTCACTGCAGTTTCTCTAGGGATGGTCATGTCATCAACAGACTATGTTCATGATTACAACTATCTCAGCTACTCTAATTCGTGACCGTTTACCGTAAAAATCCCTAGTTTTCTCTCCTTTTCTCATCAGTCTCTTTGATGGGTGTTTCTGAAGTATTTACAAACCATATTTTTGAAGGGAAATGTTTTGGTTTTGAATACACTAATTAAGCGTAATCTAATTAAAGTACATGTATCTTTAAAATCAAGATAATGAATGAGCAAATAGATGAATTATGTGGATGGATATCAATATAGACCTTGTGGAGTTGATTTAGTGGTTAGGAAGTGGATTCATATGTGAATTATGCATTCGACACAAATTCAATCTCCCATGTCACCAAGTATAAATAATTCAATATTTGATCTATGTAGCCGGGTTTTAACTTACATCTTATTTGACTTATGGGGTTGTTGGGGAAATTTGTAGTTTTGGAATATATTTATCTAAAGTGGCTTTTTTGTTATAAAAAAAAAATAGATGATGTTCTGAGAGAAATCTACATGCCACATGTGTAAGCATCATATTTTAGTTTAGTTTAAGATCGGGATACGGTGGAAGAATGAAGCTGCCTCTCTCTCTCTCTCTCTCTCTCTCTCTCTCTCTCATGATGGCTGGTGACGGCTGCATGCCAAAAGATTTTGAGTTTCAGTGGGCTTGGAACGGCCTTACCTGGCCCACTTGGACTTGCTTTATGGGGCAAGTGGGGGTGGAGGCCCACGACACTTTGTGTGCATGCGTACGTGCAAAAGACAGCGTGATGATGTAGCTTCCGACAATAGAGCATTTTCGAAGCTAGTGACATGACATATCCTCAACGTTAGATATATGAACTTTGTTTACTAAACCTAATGGACTTTATTCAAATGTGTTATAAAAAAGAGTTCTCCACAAATCACTGACTGCATTCCTCAGTGCAAACTATCAGAAGTAAAGTATCGAGTGTGGTGTCATACTTCACCAGGCAAATTAAACTTGACCGTGAGAAATTTGTTTTATGCGATATATTTCTCGATCCTCTCCCTCCGTCGGTCATTCAGAGTCTTGTCAATCTAAAGTATTAGTTTATATTCGTAACTCCAATTATCAAATTTATGATGAATGTACCGACTTTTGGAAGCACCTTAATAAAAATAGAAATTCCTCTTCCATTTTTATTTTATGCACTATTGGAGGCTGTAAAGGCTTAGTTTGGGCGCAGTTGATTTGGCATGTGTCTATCATTAATCTTATGAGAAACATGAATTCCAAGTCAAAATATGATCACACGTGTAGTAGGGTTGGGATCTTTAGGGTAATGACCTAAGTAACATCAACATTAACACGCGACATGACACGATAAGCCGACACATTATTTCTCAAAAAACAAAGAATTCCGATATTTTAAGACACATTATATATTAAATGTATATTTTTACATATATAATATTTTTTTCATTTTTATGATTATCTCAATCGAATTAATTTGATTCAAATTCAAAAATAAATAAATTAGAATAAAATAGAATGAATTTACACAAAAAATATTAATCCACCATTTATTAAAATTATTTATTATTTCAGTTTGACAAATTCAACTTCATTCCAATAATCTATAAAAGTTGGAGGAAAAAAACAACTCACATTCTAGATTCGTGTATCAAACATATCGGAAGATAAGAGAAAAAAAATTAGGGATAAATTGTGTATCACGAAAAGTAAGAATCGAAGAGAAATCTAAATTTTTTCCTTCTCCATTTATTTTTATTATTTTTTCACATATATACATTTTGACCTATCATTTCTTGAATATTTTTAAAATTGACCTCGCGTGTTGAAATCATATGTTAGAAACTTATATGTCAGAATTCCAACTTAAGTATCAAAAGGTATTGAGAAAATTGACTAGGTGCCTGAATTTTCCAACATTTTTTATTCAAGTATTGAAGAATGTTCGAGAATATTGGAAAGTATCGAATACATTTCGGAATATCCAACACGATATGAAAACTCTCGAAGAATGTTGACACTTCTTAGGGAATGACTAGAGGGGGAGCCGCGTTGGTCATTCCTCTGCACCCTCTTATTGATCAGGAGAAAAAGCTGCAAACATAAAGTGTGCCTATCATGCGGATAGAAATTCGTTTTCATTCACCATCTAACTCTATATGTTAGTATAGGCCTAGTTAAAGGGCCAAGGCGCCCAAGCACTGACGAGGGCGTTCAACCCTCGATATCGAATGCGAGGTGGCGGCGTCGCCCCTTCAAGTTCCAATCGCCCACGCAGTCGACCAAAGCTAGCGCGCTCTCTCTCTCTCTCTCTCTCTCTCTCTCTCTCTCTCTCAATTGTCTTTTCTTCTCTTAAATTTTTTGTGTTTGCTTTTCTTTGATTTTTGGGCCTTTTTTTTTTTTGTGCTGCCGCGTCTTCTAAAAAAAAAAAAGTTTAGCGTCAACAATTTTTGACCACTCAAAGTGGACGGAGCTAATAAAAGTTTTTAATGGCTTTATAAGTATACAATAATTTAGATCTAGATTGCATTAATTAAAAAGGACATGATAATATTTTCACAACAATTATATCTAAGGTCTCCCAAATGAGGAGAGACTCCAGAAGAAGCGATGGGTAGAGAGAGCGTTGCGGCTTGGCGAGGCTAAAAGGACAGATGGAGGAGGGGTAAGAGGTTTATTAACCAGTTCATTTGCGAGTGCAATGTGCACCCAAAATTTTAAAAAGAGCCAGCAATCGGAGGCCGCGCTCGATTAGGGAAAAAGGAAAACACGACATTCCATGCTAATTCCGATCCTTGCCAAAAACATACTCTAATGGTAATCTTTCCCGCTCCTTTCTCGCAAGAAACACAAACAATTGACGCCCAAATCAAGCGTAACACAACACGCTTGGATCTGTTCGTCATTCCAATATTAACCAGACCAAAATATTTCCAAAGAGAATGCTCCAAAGACACACACAAAAGCACTTTCCTCTTCACTTGCTTCGGTCACCAGGCTTGTATTCTTCAGCATCCTGAAAATCATAACTAGATGATCTCGCCACCTCGTCTTGTCGAGACGACGACATCGAAGATGGGGAACCAAAGTGCTCTTGACCCAACAAGGTCGAAGTAATGATGGGGAACTCCGCATCGCTACTTGAGAGAAGCTGCGCGTACTGAATCAAGTCCGGGTATGCTTCATGAGACGATGCCGCCGTTGTCACTGATGGATTAAACGGCATGGCGTTGATGTTTTGTCCGGACAATGACGATAGATTGCTAGGAGTGTACACGTTCCTAGGGATGCTAGTACTAGTGTTGCCTTGAACTCGTTCGGGGAAATTGAGCTTGGCCTTGGTGCCTTTGAATCTGAGGGCAGCGGCGTCATAGGCGAGGGCCGCTGCTTCAGCCGTGTCGAACGTGCCAAGCCACACCCGAGCTGCTTTGACCGGGTCTCGTATCTCGGCGGCCCATTTGCCCCACGGCCTTTGCCTCACTCCTCTATAGTGTCTTCTCGTCATCCTGCTATTCTCTTCACAAACATAAGGGAAATCAAACAATGGAGGCCAGTTAATAAGGTTAAGAGCGAGACGTGAGAAAGTGCGATGGAAAAACATACGGAGGAGCATTCGGAGGCTGAGCTCCGGGCCCCTACTTATATTGCATTGTCCTCACTTGAGAAATCACTATTCATTATGACCCATATTTCTCTTATCAATCTTCAACGAGTTATCATAACATTTTTAGATGCACATAAATTGTTCTATAATAAATAAATGCTTTACTAAAAAGAGAATTGCTACGACAAGGGATTGGTTTGATGCTTTTTAATTTATCAATGTTCGCTTAGAGTTTAGTTTATGTGGAGATTACATGGAGTATGCAAGCCACCGACCAGAAGAGGGGAAAATGACAGTTTTCTTTAAAAATGGGCGAGGAAAAGATGAGTCACTTGTCGTCATCTTACATAAATTGACAAAGACATTTGCATCGAAAGCAAATAGATTTAATTAAATTTGAAGATTCTTATAGTTTTTTAAAGGAACATGGGGTTGAGAATGATGACAAGTGTACACTGAAAGAACTAAAAAAATTGTTAATTTAAAAAATCCTCATTGAGAATGGAAAAAAATGATAATGGTAAAGATCAATTTTTAAGATTTGTGGGGTGGAGGATGATGACAAGTGTACATTAAAAGGACTGAGAATTGTTATTTTAAAAAATCCTTATCAAAGTACTTTCAAGAATTGTGGGGCTAGATTTTAGAATATCTAAGAAGCATGGTCATTCTTCAAACACCATACAGCTCATAATATGATCGATATATATATCGAGGATCCAGCCTAACTCACCTTACGAGAGCACAGCACTAGCTATACATCATGGGAGACTAACCCAGCAACCCACCAACCAGGTCCCCCGTTTAAGTCACGTTGTATATATTATTTTTCTATCTGCTAACTCATACAAATGAGAAACAACGTAGACATAGGAGTACGATAACAGTATTGGATACCTAATTATAAATCTAACGGAAAGAGAAAAGAATAACAAATTTACATGAGATTATCTAAATCAAAAGGACACAGACCCACAATTTCCTTTGAAATTCCTAACAACGTTAATTATTAGTTTTTGATACCTAAATATTAGCTAAACATTTAATGATAAATTGAATAGAAAATTAAGGACCAACTTTAATCCCTAAACAAAAATAGTATAATTAAATTTTATAGCATATAGCTATTACGAGCATTTACAAAGCATATAGACATGTCATCTTTAAAATACTAGAGAGATAGATGCAAATTTAACTTCAACTTTTTATCCTTTACCATTTGAGATTTAACTAAGGAATTATCGAATACCTCGAGCCCTTTGAAAGCCATACACATGGACATTATGAGTCATTTAGAACCTTGTAAAATATTTTCATAATTTTTTAGGCTAAGAAAATTTTCTTTTTCTGGTTTGGCAGGGACATCAACAAGTGCTTCTTTTGCTTAGTTAAAAAGTCAAGATTATTATACATGATGTGGTAACACAAAGCATATGAAGCACATTGACACTTTTTTATCTATTTTATAACCTCAATAACCACAATGTCTCTGATTGATTTGATCTACTAACATGCAATACGCGCATTCAAACTTCAACGAAAATTTGGGTATAAAAGCAGCAAGTGCGTCACCCTACCAAGCGCAACCACAACTAGGGCGAATGAGTTTTGGTCGAAGACGCAACTATAAAGAAGCTCCTTCAAGAAGAAGACGACTTGCAGAAGCGTACTGAAGTCTTCATCTGTCAGCCAAAAAACATATTGGTTGACACATACTGAACCACGTAGTGAACATTAAAAGGCAGCCAATACTGCCCCACCAGAAATTTTTTTGTGTAGATCAAGAATGAGAAGATGGGAACAGAAGAAAAGAGTGAAAAGAGAGCAAGTTCTTTACGGAAAGTAACGAGATGCCGTGCACTTGGACAACACGGATCTTATCTCCTATGCAGCCTCAATCATGTGTGCACACGGATATTTTAATTCATTCGCTAAAATCCCACACTTATCCCCCTTTGTTTTCATTTTCTTTTAAATCCCTCTTGCGAGTTCACATTACACATCAAGAAACCATGAAATGAAGGGCTGTGTTTGACTAAAATCTTGCATCACATATTGATTAAGAGATTCAACAAGGATAGGACAAAAGAGAAAAGAAACGCGGACATACACACAAGGAGTGAAGATCTAGATAAATCCTATAGCTAAGATCAAAAAAGAGAGGAGAGAGAGTCGCTTTCACTCTTGCTCGGTGCACTTGCAAGTGCTAAAAGAAGCATATCTAGAAGTCTCTTTTCCGATTTTGGGGAAACCAAAACACAGTTTTGCCTAGTATCAAAACCCAAAATCCACAACAAAGGATCCCCCAAAAGGAAAATCTTTAAAAAATAATGGAAGCAGAAGTATATATGCTTAAGAAACATGAGGGTTTTTGCGGGATGGTGCAATAGCAAGATCACAGTAGGATCCTTACCCTGATTTTGAGATGGTTGAGGCGAGTCGAAGACGAGAGTTGTAGTGGTGGATTCAACTGATGAATAAGCTGAGCTGGGACGATTTGTGGTGTTGGTGGTGGTGGTGTCCATGACTTGAGTGAGAGCAGTGACCATGGCCGAGTCGTCGGTCTCGTACCAGGGTGACAAGTAACTGCACGGCTCTTCGTCTTGTTCTTCTTCCTCTTCTTCTTTGGCCTTCTCTTGCACCGATGCTTCAGGAGGAAGTGACCTCTTTCCATGCCTCCGATGATGATCCACCTTTCGAACACTAGTGTCCTTCAGATTAACAAATGGCTTCTTGAGATGCTTTCTTTTTCGTGTGCCTGTGACGGGGAGAGAGAGAGAGAGAGGGAGAGAGTTTGTGAAGAGAGTGCTAAACGACTAATATATTGCCTCTCACTGTCTGGCTAGGGTTTTGAGGACGATGAACAAAAAAGGGGGTAAAGGAAGTGATAGATCGATCTGAAACTTCACATTTTTTTTCTTTTCTGTTTGTTCATTCGATGCTCAAAAGAATTATTCGAAGAGCAGGCGGTGGGAAAGTTAGGTCGTAGAAAGTGAGAAATAGGGTTTGAATTGAAACTTTTTTTTTTTTTTATTCCAACGTTAGGAGAACAATTGATGGTATATTTTGGCACATCATGATTTGAACTAAGAATTTTTAAGTTCTGTATCCCGTCCCCACAATTCTCTCTCAATTTCACTTATAATAATATTTCATGAATAACTTAGTAATCATCCGAAAGTTATCAGAGAATCAGATTCTTCTAATTTTAAGTGTAAATTTGATCGAATTTGAAAAGAATAATTAATGTGTTTAGGTGATTTTATTTATTAATGTTAAACACCTTACAGTCTTTATTCTTTTGTCACTAGTTATTAATACCTTAAGATTCTGAAAATGTAAGAATATAAGAACGTAAGTATTTATAAAACCTCTATTCTTATAAATTATTCTTAGGTTGATACTAAAAGAGTGCATACTCAATATTTCGTCGTTGATTTCCACCAATATCTTGTTCAATAAATACTGATTTCACTGGAGTGTTTGGGTGGACATGCATAAGCATGCTGACATAAATGCGAACATTATTCCATTTATTTGAGTGATGATCTTAAGGGCACCCTTTCTCACATCTGACCTGCATTCAAAATTTTACTCATAAAGTGCTTCTAACAAGCTTGAATCCAATACCACAAACATTAGTGTTTTAAAAGGATGGAATTATGAAGCCCTTATGGCGTAGTGAAATCTCCCTTGTATTGCAATATCGAGGGCAAAGATATAATCGGACATTGATAATGTAGGTGGGACAGGTCAAAAAAATTTTCCACAGAAAAACAGGTCATTGACACTTTTCAAAAAATAAACTGGAATCAAACATATTGCCAAATTCATGGGTACAAAATAAGATGATAATAGGAAAATAGAGAGTTGTTGCTCAAAGGGGCAACAATTTTATAAATCCATGGCTTTCAAAATGTGCAAAATATGAAATTTCGAATATCAGGGTAAAAATTTAATATTGCATGACCCGATTTGTAAGTTACATTTCCTACCATTCAACTCCAAGTGCATTCTTTACACAATTTCTCTTTAAATTGCACATGCAAGAGAATCTCAATTTCACCTATCTTACAAACCTTGATTGTGATTTTATGACTTTATACGCATGTAGTCTACCTTACCTATTAGTTTAAGTTTCAAGGTGCTACAAGACAAAATTAGCCGAATGCACGACAAGTATCGATTAGCATCAATCGAAACTTACCAAGTTGACTACCCATATTATTTATATCATTCAAAGTTTTACGAGCTTGGTAACATAATATATAGTATACCCTATGAAACAAGCCATTGGAAGTCAAAGCGATTCGTTCAATAAGACCCATTAAAGGCATCATATTTCAACTGGGAATCATTTAACTACTCCAAAGGCACCGTTTGTCATCAAGGGTATAAGTCAGGCAGCTATAAATTAATATATATTTGATGGACTGGATTAAAATGCTCACGATGCAGATGACTTCACAAGAGATCGACGAATTGGTCGTCTTTTTCATGACCATGGACTTTAATGACAGTATTATAACACCAAGTAGGGTTTTCAAGATGAATATCTTTTTTATTTCTATATGAAAGGATGCGACAAACGGGGAGAATATCTATTTAATAATTACAAGATCTCGAGTAACCCCATCTTAATTGTTGTAATTTTTCATAAATGACTAAGAGATATCGTCTTGTTGTTGTGATTTTTCACCTGTAATTGGCGCAAGAAATGAGCGAGAGAGAGAGAGAGAGAGGGAAGATTTTCCGCAAAATAAAATGCTTTGAAAAATGAAAACGAAGATGCCATGTAAAGACAAGCACAACGCCTACTTCCAGAACGCACTATTTAGATATGTGTTTTATTCATGCTCAACGCAAGGAAAATGGTACGAATGTCGCCAAATAATATAATATATGGATTTTTAGTCCATGCAGAGATCACGATCAGTCATCAAGCCCACATGCAAAAGCATCTCCTCTAGTAAAGATTCGCGATTTATATTTTGTCAGAAATGAGCACGATTCATATGAATTCTAAACTCTCCCCCATCACCATTTGCATCTCGATGATGAGATGCCCATTCCCTAGGCTTCATATATGGTAAGCAATGTCTTCCTAACATTCTATTTTGAGCATCGGATATGACCATCGCTTTAGTCCAAAAAAAAAAAAAAAAAACTGAGTTTTGCACCCACATATCAAACATCATAGTCAGATCTTAAAATCTAAAATTTGCACCTCATTCGACCTAACAAATTTGGGAAAATTATCCAATAAGTTTATGGATGTCAAATTCACTCCGAAATTTCTCAATTTTACTAATTTTTTTTGTCTCACTGCTCTTTTTTATGTACATGTATATGCGATACTCACAAGGATCGAAACCCTGACCTAATACTCTTCAGCACGCTGCCACTTCAGTAATTTTAGCACAAATTGATAAGAAATAATTACATTGAAATTTCACATAAAAATTTATGATTAAATTAATATCCACACAATAGGTTTAAGACTAGTTAAACAATTTCTCTAGCACATTTACCTCCATACAACACCAGACCCTGCATCTCTCTCTTAGGAAATAGAAGGGCTAGTTTCAGTAGGCAAGTTGGTTTTGTGGAAAGTCTAGTTTGGGAAGAAAAATGGGAAGTTCAAATAAGTGGGAATGTTTGACCAAAAAAATAACATAAATGGGTATGGGAGGGGACAACCTGGAATGAAGACTGAAATAGCAAAACTCATGGTGCAAATTAAGTTTTCAAAAGTCATGATGGTGTTTGACATATGAGTGCAAAACTCATGTTGCTTTCTACAACTATCCCTTATTGTAATCATTTAGATAAGGTGTGCATCTCTTAGTTATGTATCATGAAAAGTTAAGAGTGCATCCTCCTTCAATCAAGCATCGAAAAAAAAAAATACGGTGAGAAAAGAAAATCACTACATGTAAGATCAAATTGTGATACAAAGTTAGTTAATTGGGGCATGAGGGATCTCCAATCAATCATTCTTATCTTCTTTTATCTTCTCAGTGCTTAAACCATCTAGGATTTTTCCAATCCAAAGTTATTCAATGTTCTAGTTCATGGTACTGTCGACTTGTATTCGTTTAAACCTTGTTTGATGACACAGCAAGAACACCGAATAGGATCCAACTATTATATCTCAAATTACATCCGGTCTACTAAACTTAGCCTCAAAGCACCTCATAAACTGGTAAGCGCAATTGGTGAGGTTTAAACATGTCTCCATTAGCTCCTGAGCAAGAAATTTCCCAACACAATCAACTTCGCCAACCTAGCGGGTTGAGTGCATCCTATCTTAGTTGTGATACATGGGTATATGGGAACATGAGTGGGTTACTCAAAACTACTGTTTTTTTTTTAAGAAAGTACGGAGAAGAGTGCGCACTTATGCCGAAAAATCATCATCGAGGAATTGAAAGGGGCGTTCTTCACATGTGGAAAGGATGTCCCTTTCCTCATTGGACATTTAAAGAATTATCGTTCCAATAAATCCCAAAAACATGGACGTCGAAAACCTCATGAATCATATAAAATGTGAGCCAGAGTGAATGACTTGGGATATGGAGTTGTTTGCACTTGGTATCACGAGAATTGAATTTATGCCGTGCGTCTAATCCCAACAAAAAACCGACTCTTCAATTCAGTGTATCCTATCCAAAGTTGCGAATCAGTAGTAGACCAGGTCATTTAATTACAAACGTATTTATTTCATTTGATAAAACACTCATAAAAAGTAATATATTGACCACAAAAAAAAAAAAAAAAACTCATTCCACATTGTTCCGTTAAGTATCATGATATCATTGTATAATCAATATAAACAATAAACATGGTCATAACTTCCTACTAATAGTAATAAGAAGAAAAAATTATCAAAAAAATTCTAAATTTATTGCACTTTTATCAATTCAATTCTAAATATTTCAATTTGGTAAATTTAGTCTATCTGGGCTATCTTAACTTGAATCGCTAACGTAAACGCTAACCATTCTACATAGCATGACCAATGCTAATGCGAAAAAATTTGTTGAATTTTTATTTAATTTTTATTCCATTTTTTATTTTTCCTTTTCTTTTCCTTCTTTTCTTTTCTTTTTTTTTTTTATCACTATAGTCGGCAAGCTCCACCAACGTCCGCAACCCCTGCTCGACCTCACCCCTATCTAGGCGAGGCTTGCCTCATCTATGGCTAGCAAGGATGGCTTTGCCTACATCTAGGCAAGGAGGCCTCACTCACTGCCACAATGGTTTGGCAACGCCACCTTCACCTGCAATTGGCAAAGTCATGGCAAGGCTAACCTCACTTGCGTCTACAACCCTCATCGGCATTAACAAGGGCTTTGTGGCCCTCGCCAACTATAGTGAAAGGAAAAAAAAAAAAACAAAAGAAATGAAGGAAACTGGAAGAAAATAAAATTACTATAAAATAATTCAAAGAAATAAAAAAAAAAATGTCTACGTTGGCACTAACTATATGACATAAGTTGGTCGGCGTCCACGTCATCAATTTCAGTCAAAATTTGTCGGATATACTATATTGATAACTTGTCAAAAGATTTAAGACTAAATTACTTAAACTAAAAGGTTTAGGATGGAAATGGTACAAATACAATAGGTTTAAAATTTTTTTTTTGTAATTGTCTGCTATAAGCATGGTCATATATCTCGCAAACATGTTTAGTCCGTTGTAATTCATAAATTTGTCTTTTATTTTACTATAAAACGATCGCTCTCACCATAGGGTTGTACCTAAGAGGAAAAAAACAATATTGTGGACCTTCTAATTCACGAATGAAAAGGGTGGAGCCAGATGATTGGCAATAACGACCCCCTCCAAGCGTTCTAACAAGGGTCGCCCGCCTAGCAATGGTACCTCTTGATAGGCGTTCATAACTAGTCTGTACCACTCGTGACCAGAAAAATTCGAGGTCCCAGAGCTCGCTATCGTGCAATTAGGAAAGTGTGCGCTCGAGCGGAATGGGACGAGCGAATTTCGTCTGGTTGGTTGAACCTGGCTGCTTGCTGTATACTTTCAGAAACAAAGAAAGTGAGAGAGAGAGAGAGAGAGAGAGAGAGAGAGAGAGAGAGAGAGAGAGAGCATCATCCAACACTTCAAACTTCATAGCGACTGATGATTTGTCGATGCGATCAGACCAAAATTCTAAACATGTCGGCAAAAATTGACATTCATGCACTGAGTCCGCATCGAGCTCTCTCTCTCTCTCTCTCTCTCTCTCTCTCTCTGTGGTGTGTGGGTTTTGTCCAAATCCCCGAAATCATGCGGGATTTGGATCGGTTTGACTATGACCGTGGCCACGCCTTGATTCTGCGAATTGGTCTGCGATTGGATGGACATGCTCTTCAAGTCTCTGATTCCTTGCACGTGATCGTATTTGACCGATCTTGTCTTCGTCCCCACCAGAAAAGAAAGAATGAGTTCATTAACGATTCAGTCGAGCGAAGACACTTGATATAATATTTAAGTTCACATGGTTAATCTATACATTTCGGATACGTTAATTTTGATTTTTTTTAGCAAGTATACTTTAGGTGAAAGAGTCTCAAATCTTTGCCAATGGGCTCAAGGTGCTAGCAAGCCAAATCTAGGTAGATCTAGCATTGGCCAACGACCACTTTGCTTGGGTCACGGGACCTCAGGTGAGGCTGGCCTCAACCAGACCTAGCTTGCCGGCTGCTGGCCAACCACTCACTGGGGACATCACATAAGACGAGAGCATTTCCGAAACTATAAATGTGTGGCGACAGCAAAACAGAAAAATGTATTAGCATTCCCGAAATGTTCGAGGTCCGAAACACTTTTGAAGTTGCCTTGGACTAAAGGTTTAGAGGCATTTAGAAATGTAGTTACATCTCTCCAAAACTCTTTAAAAAATTTATCAAATGACATTTGTATTTGTCCAATTATTTTGGGTCCCAAAAGAACTTTTGTTAAGTGTTGCCCAAAGCACGGTCCCCTAGAAGATATGGTTGCGAGCAAGAGCACGTTTTGCGATTTGCGTCTTGTCCGTTTATGAACAGTTTATGAACCCACATGCATGAGCATGTGCCTATGGACAGAACGCACGTACATGACCCACGCACACGACTTTTTGTCAAAGGAGAACGTTTGGCCTTGATGTAACTCCTTTTGTTGTGTTGCAGTTTCTGTGCTCTGCCATTCTAGGCCAATCTGTATTTTGCGGTCGTAATTGGTGTTTGATGAACGATTTTCCGCCTCTTCAAAGCAGAGTATCGCTAGCAAGATCTATGTTCTCTCGATCTAGAACAAATCGATCATCTAATCCAGATCGTCACGTATCATCATGGCAATGTAAACAATGGTGATATCTTGACGGGCAAGTCGAGTTGTTGAATTATAAAATTTCACCACTGTAAATGGTACTTCGCGAGTGCTATTGTTGTGTGGATTTTGTAAATGTGATCTTTGATTTGAAGGTAAATTTGGCTTTTTCAAGTTACATAACAAGCTGGGATGGATAAAATGGGGAGAAGAACAAAAAAAGTTTCTACCCTATTACATTTGTACCAATTCAATCTTAAACTTTTCAATTAAATCAATTTAGTGTTAAATATTTTCACATCATTACTAATTCAATCCATCCGCCCAATTTAATCTAGAACTCGTTATTGCAGACGCCAGCCATCCTATATGATACAACTAACACTAACGCGTACATTTTTAATAATTTTTTTAATTTTTTCTTTTCTTTTTTTCTTTAGTTATCTTTTTCTTCTTTTCCTTTATTTTTTCCTACTATAGCTCACGAGAGTCGCTATAGCTCGCTAGCGACAGGCGGAGGTAGCCATGGCCTCACTAATCACAAACAAGGCCGCCTTTCACTCATGGCTGGCTAGGCCATGGTGAACTTGGCATCATTGAAATCTAGACAAAGCGGCCTCATTAGTGGCCACCTGGCCTCGCCCACATCTGGGCAAGGGCTGTGACACTCATCTACAGCTAGCTAGATCCGACGAAACTTGTTGGCCACAATGAGGAAAAAAAAGATAAGAAGGAATAGAGAAGAAACAAAAAAAAAATAACAAGATATTCAAAAAATTATTTAAAATCATAAAATAAGATGTTCATGCCGGCGCAATCACATCTCATAAAATAATCAGCGTCTACATCATAAATTTCGAGTTAAACTATCTTAATAGACTGAATATCAATATAAAAAGGTTTATGATTTAATCGATTCAATTAAAAAGCTTATGATTGATCTAGTGCAAGAATAATAAATTTAGAATTTTTTTTTGGGTACTTTTCCCTGGATAAGCTGATGCCGACATTGTTTTTTGTAGTCAGAAAGAAACATGCCGACTTGACCGGGGATTATCTTGACTAACAAGGATGACGACAGCCGACGAAAGGGACAGGTACATCTTGCAAGGAGGAATCTATCTCGCAAAGAGAAATAAATGAGGAATAAAAAGAAAACAAGAAGTTGTCAAAGCCTATTCAGTGCATCGCTTGATACATCAACTTCATAGACCCGGCCACTATGTACTCGAGAAAGGAACAGAGCGTCCCTGCTCCAGAGCAGAGGAAGGCGTGTATTTCATGCGCAACTGAAAACGTTGGTGCACTACCAAGCATAAGGACCCGTTAGATGATCATTTCAGAATGATAATGACAATGAACGGGAGGAAAAATACGCTCCAATCGCGAGTGAACCTGTCTTTTTCCGCGAACCACACCCCCCCACGACAAAAGGAAAAAACAATGACTAAATAGACAAATAAAGACAAACTTGTCGTTTGCCTTTCTGAGGAAGAGCGAGGTGGTGCAATTATTAGAAGCCTCTACGGACCACGTTCTCCCAAGACTCGCGCGCACTTGATGTCGGACTCGAACGCCCGGGGTTCCGGCGAGGTGTCGGCGACTTTTGAAACCACTTTTATAGACACGACCGATGCAGATGGCATTTCAAATTTCAGTCCGACTCAATTCCGCTTGAGACAACATTGGCCAGACGGCAAACCCTGTTCACCCCAAAACCACCACGAAGCAAAAGCCGGGTGCGAAGCATGATCAAACCCGTTCCGTCGTCAAAAACTTCGGGACATGACACGACATGATATGCTCAGACAAACACGTCGAGACAATCTTAAACATGTCCACATCGAAGCGACAATTTGACATGCTAAACATTGATTCCGATGCTTTTAATATGAGACCACACAAACGAATAAGGCTAATTCTATTCACCCCAACCACCACAGCAAAAGCTGGGTGCAAAGCATGATCAAACCCGTTCTGTCGTCGCAAACCTCGGGACATGATACAACATGATATGCTCAAACAGGCATGTCAAGGCAACCTTAAACATGTCCACATCGAAGCGACAGTTTGACATGCTAAACATTGATTCCAATGCTTTTAACCTAAGACCACGTGAACGAATAAGGCTAATTTTCCGCATGCTAAGGCGAATTGCTAGTGCTAAACCTATATCCTCATTTGACTTCACCCCATTTCTGTGACGCTAAGATGAGTGATGGATCGTAGACTCTGAGCCAATGGTTGCACTCTAAGAGTTCACGAGTGGCAGAGGAGGAAAGAAATCCTCTAGAAACAATATGTACATCAATCTCTCGGGGGGCAAAAAGAAAAAAAGAGTAAACCAATGAGCGCAAACATGACTAGATACGAGAATACTTTATTCGTGATAGAAAACCACGTCGATTCTCGAGTCTGTCCCCAGAGAGAATCACCAGCAAACGACGGAACCGGTTTGGAATCCCGAGGAAGCTCCAAATCCTCGCGTTCGGAAGCTGCCTGTCTGCGCTCTGCACAGAGAAAACTGGTTTCAGCAATTTTGGTCCAGTTACGGACGACCTACCTACCTCCACATGTATCTAAATTCGAAAGGTCTTCTCCATATGAGTTAAGTTGATTTGCCAGCTATTAGAGGGAAAACATATTCTAAGTATCGACTACGAGAAGACATTAAATATATCAGAATGGACTCATTGATCACAAGAGTCACATTCTTTCGAGAGGAATACAAGGACCATGTGACAGAGAAATTTAAAAGCCGACTATAACCAAAACAAAGGCTAAGGGGAAATACCATGCTAAAGAAAAAGGACCACCACTTCGTTGCCCAATCAGCGGTAAGCGGAAGCAACTCCCGGAAAAGAATAAACAGAAGAAACTGAAAGATTTGCCTCGCATAAAGCAACGGTTTCATGTGTTGTTCTAGCAAGAGGAACAGCATCTGCTTGGGTAGGACCATCATGAGAAGCTATATTATAATGTGGTTGGCAGGATGACTGCAATTCGTCATATGCATAAGAAGCTGCCTGCGACGGTATGACGGAGCTAAAGCAAAATGACAATGCTATCAGAGTTCAGAAGCTTCTTAAATTTTTTAAGCTTCCCGGTCAACGTCAATCAATTAACATGAAAATTAAAATGAGTAACAAAGTCTTCACAAATGTAATGAAAGTTCATCGCCAAACACAGATCTAGGTACTTCAATGGTTTGTGCCTTCCACGAACGGGTTCTTCTATGAACTAAACCTGAGTATCCATTGTGCAAAAACCTTTTAAAACCAAAATACAAAAAGAGAACAAGGAACTTCGAGAAAAGGAAAAGTTTTAATTGATTACAAAATTGCAACATGTACCTTATCAATGTTTATTCTTTTCTATTCTTCTCTATTAATAAATAGATTTCTTGGTAACACAGAAACCGCATTAAAGAATGGGATTTCCTCTCACGTCATCCCCTGGATCCCTCTTATTTTAGTATTTAGACTGAGTCCTATTATTGGGCCACAAGTAGTATGCACAAAAGAAATAACAGCAGTAACCAGTCTGAACAGAAATAACCCTTCATAGATTAAGTTAAACAAAGGTGACATAAAGAACATCTTGGAAAAAAGTTGATCAACGTGAATCTGCTCACAAGAAAGCACTGGTCAGCCTATGCAACTCGACAAAATGTCAGAAGATCTGTCACTAGCACAAGCAAGATACCAAATTTGGAATTTTATATAATCTCCAGACCAATAAGAAACCTTCAAAGATCATCCCACAGTGAAAGCTCCTCCTATTTGCGAGAGATAACCCCATAATATCCCCGCTAACACAGCTGCAGACACATAGCAATGCATTTTTCTTCACTATCCAGCCATTCAAACTAGCCTGCCTTTTTCGACCAAAAAAAAATACTAGCCTGCCTTTGGCTGTCGGTCCACATTGCCATGTGCTTGCTATTTCCAGCTAGTTCACTTTTCAGATAAGACCCAACTCATCTGATGTGAGGACCTCAACACTAGAAAACTTTAATAATCATGGGTTGTCAACAGTGAATCAATTAGTACTACAAGATAGTAATTAATACTAGACACTAATACAGTAGATCTGCTATTGCCCAAGCAGGGTTCTTTATGCGAATACAAGTTTTAGAGAACATAAATGCGCAGTACCTTCTACATGGATCGTCCACAGAATATTGTGGTTCTTCAGGGAAGTATGGCTGATGAACTTCTGAAGAAATTTGTGAGCCTCCTTCAGGAGGAAGAGAAACTTGCCGAACATAGTAATCATACTCCATAACCGGTTCTATCTGTCCCATATGAGTTTCTGATCCATATCGTTCATACCATGCTTGTAGAATGGAGCCTTCATATTGCTGCCTAGGAATGCCCAGGGAATTTGGGTGCTGCCTCTGGGGTATATACAAGTCCCCTGGAGGAGGAAACCCTGCCGCTGGCTCCAAATATTTCTCCAGAGCATAAGCTGGTCGAGCAGACCGAATCGTTCCATAGGGGAAGGCAACAGAAGAAGGTGGTATCACATCTATTGGTCTAAACAATGATACTAGAGACCTCACCTACAGCAAAGATAAAGCCCATCAGAATTTTCTCAGCCCAGATATTCCTTTTGTTGCCAATAAAGTGAATGACATCTACCTGCTTTCTATTGAGCTCCTGGCGAAACTTAGAACGGCTAACATAATTATCCTCGATTGCTCTCTTGAAAACACTCTCAGGAATAGGTAAACACTCTTTGTAGATCCTAAACTTCACCTACATTGAGGATAGGAGCAAAACAACCATCAATAAAAACAATCTTTCTGAAGGCACTAGGAACATAAGATATCCATCAAAGCAAGAAAAATATTGTTAAAAGTGACTCCAAAAGTAAGATATATTAGCTGAAATCCTAAATCAATGAAAAACCCATAAAATGACAAAGGTAGCTGTTTCATCTCACTCATATTCAGTGCAACTGGCTGTCTCCAAGCTCAAACAGAATTTTACTGTAGTGACCAAGAAAGAAATTAAATATTGAAATAAAATCCAGATGAAACCAAGTATTCATAACATATGCAAAATGGACAATCATCGGAGACTCTTGCGTTTCTTTCTCCAGAATACGGAACAAATTAATGTAGACAATTTCCTCCATGCCACAGCTGTCAGACTCAACACTATTTCTGCCACAACCATCAAGCAACAATAACCATAAATTAGAAAGCTTTTCTGTCAACGCATGAAGACTTAAGCAATGATAGACCTTTTTCTCTTTCTGACTGAAGGAAGATTTCGTTAAATAGGTATCAAGGAGTAGCACCCTGATATGATTTCACTTAAAAGAGAGAATCCATAAAATCGAGCAAAGAGTTTAATGATGTAAATTGAACACTTTTGGCTAGGAATGTAACTTGAACTTTACAAGCATAAGTTATACAAAATTTAAGTCAAGATTCTTGTTTGTTCTACCTTGAATTCTCTTATCTTAGTAGTTCCCTTCCTTAAATTTTGCACTAAATAATCAACATTTCTACATTCCAGTTCGTATTATTGCAATACCAGCATTTGATTACTAAACTTCAGTGACATGGTTGAAAGATTCATGTTATGTCAACCCCTAACTAGAGATGATATATCCTTTACTGTAAATAAATATATAACGATGTACAACCCACCACCACTGGGCACTCATGGCAATGAAGATTTGAGTCAAGATCAACTTCTGTCATTCGCGACATGGATGTTTCAAAAAACCAACACTTCTTAAGCCACCTCCCTTAGTGGCCAGCTGTCACACAAAACTATGCATCCCTACAGATCCATACCAGTTGCCATTGACATTAACTGTGAGTTACATGTCCATGGTTCAAATAGCCATAGCAAAGAATAGTCTCTGTTTAAATTAAAAAAAAATCATTGACCAAAGCCACCACCAGCATTTATATTTCACGCTTCTTTACTTTGTTATTCTTCTTTGTACTCCGTAGTTCTTGTGTTGAGGTCTCCACTCATTCAATTAAAAGGTAGAAAATCCAGACATTGTTCTTTTTCATAGTCTATACTCTATAGACGACATTATACATTGTCATGGCAAGACCAACGTCAAAGATCATCCACGTCAGCACTTGACACCAAAAAGACCATTATTTACTTTTGAAAATAATATTTATCCACATTAAATAAAAGATGAACCTGAAAATGATAAATAAAAGCATATAAAAGCAAACGTTAAAATCAATCCATGCACACGCTAAACATAAGATACCTTTAGCCACCACCCACCTCTACAAATTGCAACATGCTCAGTTAAAACGACTTCCCAACTAAAGCAAATCCTAGACAACACTGAGGTGTCAAGGTTGCAAGACTAGCTTGGGTACCCTTTAGAAAACCCTATTAGCCTTGGCCATATAGTTGGTGATTACTCCAAACCGACTATCATACTAGATTATTCAGATAATTAATTTATCTATCCTTGTATTGCTATAGCGATTTCTTCAAAATACTCAAAAAAAGCAACTAGACCATCAGGGCAGTATGAAGTTCTCATGGGCTCAACACAGACAGGTTTGGGACAAGTTCAGGTCATAATCAGAACTAATTGGATTTGAAATGGGCTCAGCAATTCCTAACTCACCTCCCTCCAACCAATACCTCACCACCCAACTCCCAAAATAAACCATGAAATATTAAAAATAGATAAAGAAAAAATGGAAAATGTCTAACTTCACCGCTTTTTTACAAATAAGCATGTGAAACAAAAGCTCACAGAGGATAAGAGCCAGAGGTGGTACCGGAGTCCAGCAAGCCAAAAGAGTGCAATTTTTTTTTTTTTTTTGGTAATACAAAAGAGTGCAATTGTTCATAAACACCAGAGACAAAAACACTTTCAATCATAGAAGGGCCAAGTTGCATGCTTAAATCATCAACCAATACTCCAGCGCACTACATTCAACACAATGCTAACTCCACTTTCAAGATGCAATAAATAGATTATCTTGAAAGTTCCTTGATACCTGGGAACGAAATTTCTGGTCAAATGCCATGGGCTCTATGTCCAAGTCTCCCCCAGATGTCGCCTCATATACTCCATAGAGAAGTTTTAAGTCAAAATCAAACAAGAATAGTTTTGCACCTGGCTTGACTTTCTTCACAACTTTCAATTGTCCCACAGGCAGCCCGAAAACACGATATCGATAACATTCCGGCTTCGTTTTCCCACTACACAAAAATATAAACCCCGCATCCCTCTCACTATCCTTTTCCACTTTCTCTTCCTCATGTGTCGTAGATGGGGTTGGTACAACGATAGGACCGCCCTCAAATGCCATGACACTAGCCATTGCTGGACGAGTCTCCAAAACACTGATGGGATTAGGAAGAGGCCCACCATCAAGTGCAGAAGTCGCTATCATCTTGGAATGTGTCTTCAAAGTGCCCTTCCCTATCTTTTTAGTTGCCTTCATCAAAGATGGTCCTGGGTACTTATTCTTCTTGCCTTTCATCTTTGCTGTGGAGAAACTGCAGCAACCATAAAGTAGATGGTATTTGCGAGTTTCGCACCCAAACCAATCTATAAACACAAAAGACTTTTAATTTTGTAGTGCTAACCTAATAATCATGGACGTTGTAAACATATTATCTTCTTCAATTTCACACTTTCTTAAAATTTTGACACATCAAATTCCGATCAAATTTCGAGTACGCAGAACCAAAGTGCTCACAAAGGAATCTTGTAACTTACAATGATAGAAATTGAATTAGATTGAACCGCAATTCCCCAAAAAGCATTCAATAGACATTTCAGATGCATAATCGAATTGACACATTCCCCTAGCAGTCCAAGGATGTAATACCTTTAAGTAAAAAAGAGCTCAGTAGCTTCAAAATAAAGGCCAACAGGAAAGCAAGATTACTTGGTTAGAGCATTAAAGGATAAGCTGTGACCACAGGGTAAAGGTAAATGGAGTTTTAAAAGTAGATTTCCTCGAAATGATTTGCTCACTTTTATCTAATTATCAAACACCCACCCAAAGATTATGTCTACATCCAATTTTAACATGTTTTCAAGAAATGACCATATTTTCAGTCAGGGTCAATTAAAGAGGTCAACCGTAGTCAACCAACGACACAGATACTTATCAGAGAAGTCCTAATCACCATTGAAGCGGACCTGGTGGCTGTCATGATCCAAATACAGCACAAGTAGACCTGCTCTTCTATAATCCAGCACATGGCACTCATGCGAAATCTTATCACAGCCCTTGTTGGTGACAACCTACCTCCGTGGCAACACTTCTCATGGTCTCATTGTTTAATCACGGCATTAAGGTATCTTCCAATACCTTAATTTCTTATTTCTGTCAATTATTGCCTCCAGATCATGTCCATAAATTGTTATCCATGTAATAATAGTCATATCAATCATCCAAGGCCTTTGATTCTTTAATTTAATTACTGCCACAGCTTACATCTAGCCTCTTGGTCCAAGAACCTCAAGATCATTAGTTGTGTACAAATAAGGTCACTTATATCTTGACTCTCCAATAAAGCACCATTATTCCAAAATCGGCCATCAAGCCCCTGGGGCTCAAAGAAAGCCTAAATATAAATTCTTGAGATATATGCTAACACGGTCAAGCGTGAATGGTATGTAGGTATGTCAAAACAAGTGTTGATAAATCAAAGTTAAGTTCAAATTGGCCTAACTGTAGAAAGTTTCACACTATAGGACTTATCAAGGTATGCTCCAAAGCTGAATAATCAATGTCAAACTTTGAAACAGTACTTTGGCCCCTTCAGTTAAAATATCAAGCCAAAGCATCAAGGAGACCACAGTGAGCAAGCAAGGAGCACATAGTAACATGTATAGGCACCACTCCTCATCACAGGACTTCTTGATACTATCAGAAAAGCTAATCTCAACTTTTGCCTTCCAATTCTAGGATCTTCACAAGATTTTTCACATTGCCTCCAGTTGTTAAACCACATATTGCAAGCAAGATGAACACAACATAGCACCAAAATAGGACTCTATTCAGCCATTCTCAAAGCCAGCCTAACATAACTTAGAGCTGGATTCTCATGCTCGCATCACCTAAACGAGAAATAAAACCGAATCCGTTCGAAAAGGCATTCGCTGAAATATGCACAGAACCAGTAGAACTGATCCAATTAGGAAACATGAAATACATCATTCTGAACAACAACAAGTCCGTCTACCGGACTCATCAAGCAGCACATTGTCCAAATTTGCACCAATAAACCTTGTAGAGCATGAAAAAACCTCAAGCTAATGGCTGATAACACAGAAATTCGACATACAAACCATTGATATCCATTTTGTCACAGCTGCAAAGAACAACGCTAAGGGTGCATTTCAGTCAGCATTTTGAAAGCCTGCTAGGGAAATGTAAAGGTCCTTAGTCTAAAGGAGTTGAGGAAATGCAAATTGTGTTGGGTAAAAAATTTTCTGTAAAGCAACTTTGGGTGAAGTAGTGCTCAGTAAAGAAAAATTTTGCAAAGGGCTCCTCTAAGTTTTCTTTTTTTTTTTATTAAAATGATCAAATTGTCACCAGGACAGTCGCGCGACCTCAGGCGGCCATTACGTGGTCGTGCGACCTTGCCGGCCCCTCGGCAGTCAAATCTACCCACGTCAGCCCTTGCCAGCCGCTCTCACAAAAGAAGATGAACAGTAGCAACAATGGGAAAAACTGAAGAATTAGTGAGGGTAATTTAAAAAAAAAAAAGGGTTATTTAACCCTAATTTTACCGATTCACACATACAACTTTAAAGGACTAGGCCCTACTTGCCTAGGTTTTGCAGCATTTCCAAGGCAAAGTTATTTAAAACTTGTCAACCATCCTAGCATTTCCTCAAGAGCTTTGGCAGCCGAAAGCCCGAAAAAGCTGAACCAAACGCAGCCAAGTCGTGACCTTTAGTTTCGCTCCAAGGCAAAGTTATTTAAGACTTGTCAAACACCCTAGCATTTCCTCGAGAGCTTTGGCGGCCGAAAGCCCCGAAAAAGCCGAACCAAACACAGCCAAGTCGCGACCTTTAGTTTCGCTCCAAAATCGGCAACCAAAAATCGGAAGGAAAAAAAAAATAAAAACAAAAGACAATAGAAAAGAGCAACCGCGTCTACAGCGGAAAATTCAGCAAGCAAGCGTCGCCTTCGCTGATCAACCCGCATGCAAAAACGGCTGGCCGCGGCCAGCCGCGAGGGAGGAGGCGCTGATCAGGAGCGGAGACGCGAGGGAAACGTTACCTCGCAATGACGAGCTTCTCGAGGCCCGAAAATGGCGGAACGACGATCGATCGATCGATCGGAAGCGAAGCGGACTGGTCGATCCGAAGGTGCCGAGAGCGAACGGGCTGTGTCGACTGATCGCGGAGTAGCGTGGCGGATAATCGAACGAGCGAGGAACGGTCCCTCCGATTTGTCCGTTGGATGAGAGCGGGCTCTCGCGGGCCATGCGGGCCGCGGGCTTTTCCCCGAACGGTAACCCGGAACTAAGCCCGAAATTAAATAATAATTATAATAATAATAAATTAATAGTAATAATAATGATAAAAGAGAAAAAGGATAAATCCAATAAAATTCTGAGAACTTGCGACGAAAACGCAATCTAATCTGATCTCGGGATCCATTTATTTAAAGGGAAAACTATTTTCAGAAAAAAAAAAATTTGACTTTTCTGTGTGATGTCGAATGAAATCATTTTCCAGTAAAAAGAAAATCATTTTTCTTAAACCACCAAATAAATGAAGATTAATTACTTTTTTTCCAACCAAAAAAAACACTATTTTTCTTGAAAATGATATTTCGAAAATATTTTTATTTATCATGAATTTTTTTTAAAAAAATGCACCTTTAGGTTGTTCAATTTGTACATTCGATTTCTAAAACTTGTTACAAATATATAATCAGGTGCTTTTCTTAACTTTATCAGATTTTTTTTTTGGTCGATAACTTTATCAGATTCAAATGACAAAATATGGTGTTGCGATTTTTTTGTTTTTATTTTTTTTTTTTTAAATAAGTAGCCCAAAAGGAAAACTACATGAGAATAAAAGGAAGCGTGGGAAGCAAAAAGGCATCTCTAGCCGGCGAACGTGGGGCAGTGGTGCCGCCTCATCGGAGCCTCCCCTCTTATTTTAACTATGTTTTTTTTTTTTTTTTTCTAAATCTCTTTTGGACTTTTCTGATTTTTCATTTTTAAGTAATAAGATATTATCAGCACAATGTGCTTTGAAAATTATTGAAACAAGCCATATCAGCATTCTCCGTTATTCAAATCGGATGAAGTTATAAGGAAGTACCTTAACATATTTTTGACTAAGTCTAAGGATTTTAATTGACAAATTAAAAATTCTAGAATTTGATTATATTTTTATTATAAGTTTTAAGACTTTAAAAACACTTGTCCTTTAAAAAAAATTATTTTCTTGAAAAGAAAATATCAAATCATTTTTGAAATCTCAAAGATCAAACAAGATATTATAGAATAATTAATATGAAATTACTTTAAAAAAAAAGGAAATTTCCTGCTGAGAAACGAAGTTTGAGGATCTTGACTTTTTGATAGGGTTCAGCCTTTGATCCGGACAGAAATATGAGGTCGGTAGGCCATTTAGATCGTTAAGCAATTTATTTTTTGAACATATTTCTTGTTGTTTTTCCGCAATTGACTCCTAAAATCACAGTTGTTTTTCTTTTCCGTTGATATTTTAATGTTAATTTCAGGTTCCATCATAGTCGATAAAAGTAAAATTTTGAAAGAGTGGGCTCATTGCTGGGGCATTTGTTCTAGATGTCTTATCTTATTTAATATTACTTTCAAGAAAAATCTCATGGCTAATAAGAAATTGCTAGGAAAAAAAAATTATTAGAACACGTTCCCATTATTTCTCCTGTTGCAAGATCTTTGAGAGGCCAAAACTTCAAGGAAGGTAACTATCCCCCAGATATTTTTTTGTTTTTATTTCACATAACTTACTATTATTATTCAAAATCACCCCTTCTCATTAGTTCAAAATTGGACTCTAAAATGCTCACTTGGATAAACCTAGCATAAACCCAACTCATCATTTTCACCTATCCGCTTCATTCGCCAACTTATCCACCAAACCCCAAAGCAAGTGAAGAAGTTCCTCCAAATTCGACCAACATCCTATTCCTGCTACTGAAAAAGAGTACTTTGTTACTCTTTAGATCCCCCAGAGTTTCCCAGACAATGGGCTCAACAGGGATATACTCATGTCTATTATGGAGCTGTTCATTTAGCTCTTACCTTTTATGGTCGTAAAAGTCTGCCAGTTATGGCAAGAATTGCATTGTTAGATACCAGGTTTTTACAATACCAGCATGCTTGCATCGGTACTGTTCAAACTACTTTGAACGCTGGAACAGTCTTTGTGACTTTATATTCAAACTTCAATATCGCTCTTTCAGACCCCCAGTTACTCTCTTTCCTGAAAGTTCAAGTCCAGCTCACTGGAGCCCCTCAGACTGCTGACTTTGTAGCTGCAACTCTACATTACCAAATGGTTTATCGAGTGCAGAACCATGCTCTTGACCTCAACTTCAACAATGGTAATGAAGATGCATTGTTCATCTCCATGCAAAATGATTAAACGTCCTGCATTCATGTTTCCAGACAAATCCCAAAGGATACGTTGGCCAAGCTCCTTCCAGAGACTTAGATCACCACCTACGAAAAGCTACACCAGCATAACAAGCCTTTCCAGTCTACGGACTCAGAGTTCGTACGGAAAAAAGATGGAACCGTTTCCATCAAATTTGGTAAGGAAAAGGAAGAAAGTCCTTCTATCTTCCAGACCCTCTTCATGATTGAACCATGTGTTCCCGAATCTATTTCCGAGCCAGATCCAAAAAAGCTTGTTTGACACTTCAACGATGATGGACATCCTGTCCATTACTATAAAGATAATTATGGTCATTGTTTTTGGGATCCTTTTTGCCAATGTTCCTACTGTACAAATTCTTCTGACGAGGTAGACCCTCTTGCAAGACTTCCACCTCGACGAAAAAGGCCAAGGGATAAGGTGTACCAAAGGTACTTAATTGATACTCTCGGTGAGTATGATAAATACCAGTTCATGGTTTCTTATGCACTACCTCCACCACTAGAGTTCAGTACTACATCCCAAGCCTCACCAGATCCACCAAAATCACCCTCACCATCTCCTCCTCAGAAAAAGCAAGCTCTCTCCCCGTTTTGCAAGCCAACCCTAAAATGGGCTAAGAAACATTCTTACCCACTTGAGACTCCAGCAAAAACACCACCCACTTCTTCTATTGCTATGTTCCATGATGCTGACTTTCCCTCTCTTGTCAGAGAAAGTTCTAAACTATCATTTCCTGCTCCCGAGGAATTCATTGACCCACAAAACAGATATCGTCATGCTCCAAAAATAGCAACCCCCACTGATGTGGATGAACATGGGAGACAGAGAAGGATTCCTGCAGCTAAAGCTGTTTTAAATTGGCAATCAGAGACTCTGTTGGTACAAAATAATGCCTTTAAGGTAATTGATTCCAAAATTGGAAATGTGCAACAAAATCTCCGAAGGTATGATAAAAGTACCAAGAAGATACTCTCTGAGTTCCAGAAAAGGCTTCATGCCTTGGAATCAGGACAACATCTTGGGTATCATTATCTTGAAAGTCCAAAGCCAGAAATAAAAAAGCTCAAGAAGCAAATTCAACTTCTTGAAGAAGGAAAATTCAAACCTTTCGATCCACTGGTACCTTCTGTTAGAACCGAGTATTTACCTCCACCGTCACAAACTTCTATTTTTGCCACTATCCCAAAAGATCTCTACAGAAGAGAACCAAATATGGAAGAAATACGAAATCGCCTCAAAGCCCTACAGAAGGACAAAGGGAAAGAAAAGATTCCTCCCACAGAATCAAGTTCGATTGTTATCAGAGAAATGCCAGATCAGATGATGTTATCAAATCCATTAGAATCTTTTCTAAAGGATTTGGATACTCAGGAACCTAATTCTGTTATCCAACAGCCTGATTCTATCATTCTAGAAAATCAGTCCCTGTTTCCAACCGAGCAAACTACTCTTGAGACTGAATCAGATTCAGTATCTCTTTCCTCCTCTTCATCTTTCTCAATTCCTATAGTTGATTCTCTCCCTATAGCACGAGTAACTTCATCGATATTTATGGCTGATCCTCCAGATGAGGACATGGAATCAAATTATTCTAACCTAGAAAATGGTCAAACAAGCAACCCTGCTTGGCATGTGTCCATAGCATCAAAACAATTCTTCACCATCGATGATATTCCTTATCATAAATAGCGAAAAAGACTTGAAGAATTTCATACTTGGTTGAATACCCAGTCTATCACCAACCATGATATGAATGATGTCCTTTACAACTTTGTTACGAGATTCACAAGAAGTCTTAAACTTTGGTGGCAATCAATTTTAGAACAAGACCAGATTCATTTTTTGATGTCACCTAACTTCGGCCATGCCATCACTCTCTTATATCATGTCTTTGTGGGAAAACCCACTGATCTCATAGAGATGATAAGAAGAGAATTTTTTGAAAAAAAATGCTGCTCCCTCCAGAAGAAACATCTTGATAAGCATTATCGAGTGATGCTTCAGCTTTTTTATCAAATTGGAGCGGATCCAAATCTGAAGCATGTTTTCCTTACCTCCATCCCCAAAGAACTATCCCAGATGGTTGAAAGATCTTTCTTTGGAAAACAAAGGAGAGTACAAGATATTCCCTTGGGAGAAATACAGCAAGAAGTCCATTTATACTTAGAAGAATTATGCTTAAAGCGCCAAATGGTCCGTACCTACATCACAGACGACAAGCGCCTTGAATCAGCTTGTTCTCGCCAGAAGTTAAAAATCAAATGCTCCAAGCAAGACTTGTGGCAAGTATTCCCGGAAGAAGAAACATTATATAAGAAGTTTTGGATAAAGAAATTCAAACATGGCTCCAAGCATTTCCGGAAAAAGAAGAAATGGCGATACCTACACAAAAGAAAGGATCGCACGAGCCACAAGAAATCAAATCGTTACTACATCTGCAACCAGAAAGAACATTTTGCCAAAAATTGTCCTCAAGCGATAAAAGGTCAGAATCGTCTAATTCATCACATTGAGAATGAAACAAGTATTTCTCTTGAAAATAATGATATTGAATCTCTATTCTCTACTGATGAAGAACCATGTGAACAAACTTTTTGTGTCTTTCCCTCTTACCAAACTTCCAGTGATAGTGAGTTAGACTCAAAATTTGAAGATATTTTCCATATCTCCCCTATGTCTTCAAAATCAAATCTTAACATATTCTCAAGTCAAACTCATTATCCCCATTTTCCTGTAAAAATCATCACTTCAAAGTTTGCCAAACCTATCACTATTATTGCTCTCACTGACACAAGAGCAAGTTGTTCAATATTAGACACCAAGGTTCTTCCTGAAGAATTCTAGACTCCTTACATTCGATATTTCAATTCTCCTTAAGGAGATACTTTCTCCACGAATGTCAGAACCACTCCAGTAACTGTCCACTTTTTTCCTCAGTATTCCATAACCACAGAAATCTTTGGATCTAGTCTCCCCAATAAAGATGTGATAATTGGGTGGGATATCATGACTCAAATCTCTCAACTTCGTATTATTCCTGGAAAAGGTCTTAGATATAAAGACCAATTCTCTAAATTTGTCAATATTCAAAGACTCTTTTCTATCCAGATGAGTCTATTAGATCCAATCATGCAAAAATTGTTAGAATCTTATTCGGAATCCCATTCAAAAATTCTCTCAGAAGTGTTCCCATCCTTTATGGGAAAATCCAGAGTTCTTTGTTCGCCTTCCTTTAAAAAAAATGAAGATATAAATCCAATCAAGGTGAGTCATATGGGAATGAAGCCAGAACACTTGACTTTAGCTCAAAAAGAATGCTCAAAACAATTGCAACAAAAATATAATACTGTTGGAATATAATACGCAAAAACGACAGAAATTTATAATTTACGTCAACATGAAATCACCAGAGAAATAAATGAGAAATAACAAGTACACAAGAAATTTACGTGATTCGATCCGAATATCGGTACCTACGTCATGGAGAGAGTCAGTAATAAATAATCAATTATAATTGGAGAATCAAAGTTATAATTTTTCATACGCTCAAGTGATTCTCACATCTAAATTTAATCACAAACTCAAAATATTTATAAATAAACAATTCATTTAAACATAAACTTATGGGGTGCATTCAAGCTCGAAACAAAAAGACACGCGGCTCTCTTAAGCTTGACGCGTGGGTGGCTTCTATGTGCGGCTCCTGTTCTTTCTCTACTTTCGTAGGGCTTCAGCGACTTTTACGGAAGGAAAGAAGACGTGCATGTTCTGTTTTTATACGTGTGTCCAAAAGGTCAAAACTTTGACCTGGCCCACCTTCTTTTGGTTCTACGATGCAGAGGCTTCTTTCCTTTTTCTTTCACGGCCAAAAGAAACCGCCTTGGAATTTTGTACGCTTAAAGTCAAATATTTGACTTTGGGCCCCACCAAAAAGATTTGCGTAGAGGTTTGGCTCGAGGAGGAAACTTTTGCTTTTTTTATTTTATTTAAATCTTCAAGAGTTTAGCAAAAATTTTCTGTTGATAAAAAAATCCAAACGAATCACGTTTTTAAATTTGACATATAATTTAATAAATACATTAAAAAAGTGAAAATTGGAAGGAAAATATTATTACACCTACCACTCACAATTAGCAAGTGGGCCATAGCAGCCACAACTCCCAATCTTGGTGGTTGATAAAGCTAAAAATCAATCAATTTGGTTTGCGTTTCAAATGAAATCCAATCCAATTCAAAAAGATTTAAACAACAGCAATTTAGACGAAGTCAATTACCCGAATCATTAAGATCTTGTCAAAAATTCGCCTATTTCAGTCGGTTGGTTCGAGATTTCAATTCACATTTTGTTTGCCTTCTTTTTGGCCAAATCCTTTTGCCTTTCAAAGATTATATTTCTACTGAGGAAAATACCAAAAAAAGAAAAAAGCATTTGCTCTGCTACTCATTGACACAGAAGAGACAGGTGTCAGATCCGGTTTCTGCATACGCAAGCGGGCTGAAAAATGGGCTTTATGGCATCCAGGGAAGGGGGGTGTTCGAGTTAGAAATCCAAAGATAAAATGAATATTATCTTAGGTAATATTTAAAGGAAAAAAATAAGCCTTCCCGACACAAACTGATCAGAAGTCAATGCTGCTGTCCTCATGATATCGGCAAGCCACAAAACTCAATTGTTGTATTGAAGCGATTTGTATATCTCGCTCAAAACTGGATGTTCGAGCTAAATTAGACTTTATTTGCCCAATTTCAATTCCCCCTACTCAGAAACAATCCATCAAGAGAAGAAGGTTGGCGAGGTGTCCCGCTCACCAAGCTCCACCCGGGCTTGTCATTAACCAAAGCAGGTTTCCTACCGTATAGGCAAATGCAAACTTCCATTGGTTTGTTAAAATAGGGACAAGCCTTGTAGGCGAAAGAAAGCCCTACTAATTGGCTCGAGATGCCACGATTGTGAGGGAGAGTATAAGTGGTTGGAGATTGCAAACAGTTTCAATTGGGAAGGTAACCAATTGAGTGGAGTGACTTGTCATGTTGGACGAGCATTTGCTTCATGGTATTCAAGGGAGTGAAGACAATGGTTGAAGAACACAAGGAACAAAATGGCCAGCAACGGGGGCGTAGGGAAAATTGATTTGGGGAGCACGAAAGTGTCGTGGATTGTAAAGTTATTACCGGTCGGCAGTACGAGCTGCAGCAAATTGTAAAGTTGTTAATCCCTGCTATTTTGTTTGATTTTCATCCTTTCTGCCCTTAGATCCATTGGATTTTTCTCCAGATATGCTCTTCTCCTGTTTTAGTTGCACCCCTGCTCAAGAACACCTGATCCATTTTTCATGTTTTCAAGTGTCAACAGGTCGATTCAAGTCTTTTGTTTATTGACCTGAAACCCAAACACACCCAGAGGTTCCGGTTTGGCTCTCGATAACTTAGTCTGTTCGACACCCCCCTAGTGATCGCAGTGCTCGAATCTCAAATCCGAGATCTGAGACCAGAGCATCCGCAAGCCAGTCAAGCATAGGAGCACACAGCCACAACCATCGATCGCAACGATGGCTCGCCAAAGAACGGGTGACCACAGCCGGCGGTGAACACAGTGGCTGTGATCACCTAAAACTCCCAAGCACACCAGATCAAGCAAAAACGCACACCATGTACCATTGAAGGAAGTCCACGTTTAAAGAGAACAAGAAAAAGAGATGAATACCCAATGGAAGACAATTAACGAAGTGGTTCTCATAAATATGCGAGTATATAATCATCACATCATCGCTTCAAAATTTCTAAAGTTAGAAAGGGAAACAGGAGGAGAAAGGAAAAATAAAAAATAAAAAAAAAAGCTCTCCCTGACCGGTTTCACCTCACAACAGGTACAGGGGGCTCTAGGACTAAGGATACAAAGCAGGACAAAACGAGAATGTCCAAAAAAGAATGTATAGCGGAGGAAGCCTCCATGGGCTTCAGGCTGCAGCAGAAGCCTCTTGACCGCGCCATGCCACGCTGTCAAGATCGTCCAAAATTTCAGAGCTCCAAAAAAATGCTCCTTTGCCACCAGGAACTTCGCAAAAAATCCAAAAAAAAAAAAAAAACCGGAAAATTGCTCAGCGCTAAGCTAAGCGTCACTTCTCTAACTTTCGAAGAGGCTTCCGGATGGGGGAAAAAAGGGTTTTTTTAGTTTCTCTCTATTCGGTTTTATCTCTTTTCCCGAGAAGTCGAGATAATTAGGGTAAAAGCGATGAGTTACTGGGCTGTGAGTTAGTACACGCAAAAGGGCAGCTTCCTTAGTCTAAATCCTTGGCAGAACTTGCAGTTGGGTCTAATCCAACGGATGAATCTTCACCGTCCGCCATGCTTGGGAAGCTTCCCATGTTGTTCTCTTCAAGGATGTTGGCGCGCATTTTCCCGGGTCTTGTCCGGACATTAACCCCCATCGGAAAAGGAACCTGTAAATCCAAGTTGTCAGCAGCGTGAGGCTACTTCTGGTTTTGCCATATATATATCACCTCATTGGTTTTCCATCATATCCAACTTATTTCCTTTGTGGGTCAATAAATAAGTAGACATTGCTACAAGGATTCTGGCATATGAGGCTGGAGAAAATAGGCTTTTGTTAAGTGACCACAGACATACCTGATCACCAGCGTTCGGTCCCTCAGTATTGAAAAGAATAGGACGACATCTTTTGTCCTCATTCATCAAGCTCGAATTTTGGAAATGTGCGATGAGTGCGGCTTTTCCTTGTATACGAGCATATGCAAGAGATGCTACTTTTTCACTGTTGAATTTTTCCCATTTCTTCCCATTGAATGCCTATTGAAAGTGGAATCATGTTCTAAGGTCTGATCAAGCCATAATCTTTAAATGCCCCATTCAGCTGCATTTTGAACCAATTACGACATACCTTATAGAATGGAATTATTTGAACAGGCTCAGTCATGTTGATGAAAGCATACCCAACATTGCATTTGTTCTGCAGCAAACATGAAAATCAAACAACTACAGTAAATAGGAGTTTAAAGTGAAAAACCCATATCGACTCCTCCCTTTCTCCAACCTAATGCCTCAAGCCCAAAACACTCACTTCAAAAAAGAAATGCACTTGCCTTAAAATCTATTGGCAGATAAATGAAGTCGTAAGTTCCTCGATGTCGTTCATCAATTGCAGCCAAAAGCATTTTGGAAGTATACCTGTGTTTAACAGTAACAGTAACTTCAGACTAACTTGAGTACATAAAGAGAAATCAGTGCTACTATCAAATACTAATGATTCTCTTATAGATGCTTCAAAAAGGACAATGAGGTAAAAACCAACAAATAAGCCTTTACCAAGGAAACATATAAATGATAAATCGTCATCAATCCACCCTGTGAAACCATAAATGACCAGGCACAAATACATAGTTACAAAATTTGAACTTTCTCCTTCTCTATACTAGTAGGGCACAATTTATCGTGCCACAGCTGAATCAAATCAAATAGTAAAAATTCAATATGAATAGTAAATCATATCCGCTAGACCAACAGATCTAACCATGTTTATCCTTCTACGCACAGTAGCTTCTAAGTCATGATATATACAGAGGAATAACAAGGATTTTTCCCCCATTAGGTATCGGGCCAAAAGGAATTAGTAGGAAGAAACGCCAAGGATTGTTATTTGTAAAAGCCACACTTGTGAAGGATACATTTGTCAATATTAAACAGAACAAAAGTTGATGAGTATTCTTTCGGATGTCGAATTACGTACTTGTTAGGAATGTTCTTAATCATCAAAGTTGTCCTGTTATCTTCTCCTCGCATTATCCGGTCAAGGTCAAGTTCATACTGCTTCTTGTTGTCCACCTGATTAGAAGCGCCATCATTTCTTCGATTTCTAGTACGCTCATTGGAAGGATCAAATGGAGTTACAACAGGCATCATGTGGCCTCTCCCAGGAAACATAATTCCCTGCTGATGATGTGATTGGAGTCCCAAATTTCTAGGGGCCATTGGCAAGTCCACAGAGTTCCTGCCAGCTTGCTGAATGATGTTATGAGGAACAAAATCCACAGAATGTGGCCCTCCACCAGAAATTCGCATATTTCCAAGGGACACATGATGAAAACTGGAAGCCTTGGGTGATTCTCCTATATATGGTTGTTGCCGGTCCCAAATAGAAGGATTAATGGCTGGAGCAGACCCAACACTATGATTATTCATGGGCAAAACTGTGTTGAGCATTTGAGATGGTGCTCCAGGGAGTCCATGTAGTCTTGGCAGAGGAAGAGCATTACTGATTCCACCGATAAAAGATGGAGAGTTTGGCCACAAGAGGCTCGGAGGTTGAGGAGAACATGAATTGCTCCATGTGCGATGATGTCCAGCAAGAGGTTGGCTCCCATTAAGAGCGGCTCCAAAGACTGAGAAAGAGAGCTCACATAATTAAATCCGAAAGAAGACCCAAAAAGATAGTTAGCATTACAAAAGATCCTCCTACATATCTAACAGGAGAATAAATGAAACTAGCTCACCCTTAAGTTAGAACTTGAAGAGGCGGCAGGTTACATACATACTTTGCACCGCACTCCATCTAAAAGGAAAAACAGCCATAATACAGATCCTTTTGTCTGCTTAACCCATGAAACAACTTCAAAAGGATCTTCCATTTAAAACTACTAAAAGAACAGTGGCAATCAAGACTCAAATGTTTGGGATTTCTAGATTTCCTGTTTGGCCAGAAACGACTCAGAAAAGAGAGCCTACTCGAGAAATATTATCCAAAATAGCAAAAGTGCCATTTTGTTTTTTCCTACTGACAGCCTGCTCGACATCTATTTGCAAGAAATAAATTCAATGCTTACTACTTGCATGCAGATCTGCGAATGAGAACACACACAGCATTCTTGAAAATCATACTTACCACCTTCATTAAGTCCCAGTGAGTGTCCTTCTGGGCATACTCTGCACAGTTGCCTGGGATCCACTCTTTCAGGTGGTAACTGGTTGAAGTTAGCCCCCATGATATTGGGAGAATTACAGGGAATGCCATTTGCAAGGCCATCATGATATTCTGGAAGAGAATGAGGATGAATGCCAGGTGCTGGTCGAATATCAAATGCCAGTTGTCCTTTGGTATAACCAGATTCAGTAATACCAGAATAATTTCCAACTGAACCAACCCTCATCAAAGAAGGCAAGCTGCTAGGAACACTAGAAGATATCCCCTGATGAAATGCAGCTTCTAGAAATGGGGATCCCACAGAGTGCATGCCCAAACTAGTTCCATTATCTATGCCGTTAGATGTGATTGTCCCCAGAGGTGGTCCTGCTAAAAATGCTCTGTGAGAGAACTGCCTGCTTATTAATTTAAAACAGTGAATGAAATTCCAGCATCTACACACCAGATATTCTAACAGTGGAGTTATTTGTGGGGCTGTTCTGCTGCATAAAAAGATCAATCTCATCTTGTTCCAAGTCTTGTGGCAGCTGTTGCATACTGCAGCATAAACAGATCGATGAAAAGTCAGTAACAGATCAACAGATAAAGTTCCTCTCTTTATACATCTCAAGCCAAGGCTAGAACTATACTCAGCAAAGGTTAGTCAAATCAAAGTGTACATAAGTCTTTGCATAATCAGATGTGTCCAAAATTGCAAACTTGCTTCAGAGACAGTACTTTCTCAATTTACTAACCAATATAAGTTAGGATATCACCCTTAGCAGAAAAAATTTTGAGTATGATTAATCCAAGCCCCAGGCCACAGAAGGTACAAGGGGACAAGATTATTGTTAAGGTTGTCAAGTTTAAAGAATCGCACCGTCTTGCACCACCAGGACGACTTGGCTCAACTTTAATCTGTTTTCCAGCAATATCGCTCCTGTTCAATGCACGCAGAGCAGCCTCTGCAGCTCTAACATCATAAAATTCAACAAACTTATGATTACTTCGGAGTGGAGTCTCGCGAATCTGCAACAGAATTACAAGTATGCAAGTCAATTCACTTCGTTGCAATTCCATGAAGAAAGACACGTTACAACCCATAGAATTTCTGACCTCTTTGACTTCTCCGTAAACACCAAATATGTGGCGGAGTTCATCATTTGAAACAGAAGAGTCAAGGTTAAATACCACAAGAGTCCCTTGGTTAATATCTTTTTCTGATGGGTTGTCCTGCTAAATGGGAAAAGAACAAAACATGAGGGTCATGCTAGATAATTTAAGCACATGACAAAATGACAGAAATTTATACTACCATAAAGTGAAATCTCCATCTAAAACAACAAGAACTGCACATCAACAAGGACAAAACAAGACAGATTACCTTTGGAATCGAGTAATGAATGTCTAGTTTTCTACGCCTTAGAGGTTTGTTCTGGAGTGCTTTCATGGCAGTTCGGGCTGCTCTGATGTCATAGTAAGATATCATCACAAAGCCCCGATGTTTGCATGCTGTATAAAGAGTACGAATACCTCCATATTGCTGCATCATGAACACAGTGGTCATAAACTGGCCAACATAGGAAAAATATGTCAAAACTATTTCCATATTGCCGCACATTGATGATGTGTTGGATCATGTCCAATAACCTGCAAATAAAGTTAAGAAAACAAAAAAGAGCAAAACCTCAAAAAGAGCCCGTAGCTCGGCATCTTCAACATTGCTATTTATGTTCCTGACAAACAGTGTCCTAGAGGGGTGTTCTCCATGAGGGTGCTCCCCTGCAATTGAAGCATTATTTCCTGATGGAGAGACTCCACCAGTAAATTCAAACTTCTTCTGTCCTGCAGATAAACCATCATCTTCCAGATCCATTCCCCCGACACTATTAAAGAAGTCCAAATCCTCTGCATCATCCCCAGCCTTAGGCTGTGCAAGAAAGTCAAGTCCATCCGTCACTCCAGAAAGCAGGTCATCATCATCAGGGAGTAGGTTTCCTATTGTCTGTGCTTCAATTTCTTCCAAGGATTCAAGTACTTCCTCTTCTTCATAGTGGACAGTGTCAATTGAATGGCCATACACTGCGCTATTTGATTTTAGTTTCACTGCACCAAGAAGATGCAAAACCAATGAGATAAACAGAAGCACCACGAGCCAACTTGAAAGAACAAGCTAGCAGTATCATAAAGAACTGCCGTGCAACAGAAAATTAAACATCAAAGAAGTTAGAGACAGAATATTAAATAGAGTATTCTCATAGGAGGAACTTGAACATAATGGAGGAAATGAAAAGAGAGAGGGCCTACTTTTCCTGCTAAATAACTCCGACAATGAGCTTGAGAATAGACTGTTCTCAGACCGAGCACCCATCACATTAATTCTGTCACTTTCCATAAGGTGTGGAGCTAGCTTTCCATTCAAACTAGTTTTCGATCCTGGAGCGTAGTCTGCAGTTCCCAACAAAGCCAAAGACTGAGTAAAGTGTCCGTCTCTTGCAGTAGCCTTTGCATCTAAGCTAACATTAACATTCTCTTCTCGCATTGGGAAAGGCTCAAGAAGATCAGCAGACATTGTTGCTGGCAATTCCATCCGTGAAAGCTTGGACGGGGTTGAAGAAGTGAAGAACTTTCCACCTACTGTTCCTGATGTTAAGAGAAAAAGCTACTCTCAGAAATGTCAAAATTAATTCGTCTAGATTTGATTCCTTTGAGAATATGTCTATGAAAACCAGCAGTGACAAGGAAAGTAAATCGAATCTAAGCTATACTAATATGGAACTCTTTCCTATTCAAATAATCCACAACTCCATTCACCTCTTGAGTTATAATGGCCTTAGCAACACAAAAGGAAGAAATGAAAAATTATTCCTATTATAAATGAGAAGGCATCAAACCAAATATGAAAGAATCCAACAAAGGAACACGCAATGGCCACCCAATGCACAATGAATGCAAACTGAGTTTTCTTGAAAAGCTTACCACTACCAATGATAACTTTATGCTGTTTGCAAAACAATGTCTCCCAGCATACGATTACACTGGAATCAATCAACTTATACAAATTGAAGAAAGTCACTGCTACCTTAGAATCCAAAAAACTTTATCCAACTATCCAACATAACAAGTAATTCGCTGTTTTTTTATTCAATTTATTTATTTATAATCATGTAGGTCGCACTTTTTTGATGATGTTGCATGAAAGTCTGATGATTGCTTCATTATTTATGCTTCTTCAATATTGCTTTTATCATTCAAATCCCAAATTAACGGTTATTTGGGATTTGAATGATAAAAGCAATATTGAAGAAGCATCGATAGGGAAACAATCATCAGACTTTCATAGAACATCATCAGTGCAAATCCCTTATGTCTCACAATAAATTTCAAAAGATGGCGCATCACGGGATCCTCAATCTAATCTGGCATGCCTAAATGAATACTGGCCCCAATACCACTTTAGGTCCCTTATCTAGCTCCAACTAGCGAAACAAAGCAACCTGACACCTTAGGAACAACGTTACATTCCTATACATTTTCTTACCAAAGGTTGGAGTGGTCCAAACTCAAAGATCCTTATTGCAGCTGTATATGTCTGTATCACAACAGACACCCCACCTTAAAGATGCTCAGGGAATGGAATCCTCGTCCTGAGCATCTAAGTATAAGTTCCATTGACAATGTTTGCAAATGCTAGAAAGTTCCCCGATCATCAGACGCATTCATAGATCGAAATTCAAGAATAGAACACAAAAAAGGATGCACTTTTCCCCTCAACTGAACTGTTTTTCCCAGCCTTTGTTCTTGATACATGAACTCAGTTAGGCTTGATCCACAGCAGAATTTTGCCAATCAGCCAATTTTACATAGGTTGAGAATACATTCATACAGTTCATGGTAATAGAGCATAAGGCCACTAAGGTAGAATGGTCATCTTGAATTGGCAATCACTTCCCAACTTTGCTAACTGTCTAGACCACATTTGAGACAAAATGACTAGAAAGATATGAAACATTAAAGCTAACCCTTTAATCAACCTGTGACAAGAAGAATCTTTGGACTCAAACTACCATGCAGGTTCCGCGAGGATTAGACGTGTGGTATCACCCTTTGGCCTTCACAGTTTTCATTGGCCCAAATGCTGGCTTGCTTAGATTCCCAGTTCAGGACACAGCTCATATTAATACATATACTCTGTGCATGTTTCTTGATACTAAAATACTAAAAGATAAAGACTGGAGTGAAGCAGACTGGAATGACACCCAAAGCCGTATCTGCCACTGGGTCCTATTAAGACTTCAGAGGTTGCAGATAGGCTAAGACACATCACTCAACTCCCTTCCGATCCGGTGAAGAATCAGTGGAACAGTTAGTCCACTTAATCATATACAGTCACTTTCACATCTGGATTCACTTTTTCTTCTTCTGGAAATTCTAGTGTATACATAATGTGTCATGATTAGGATAGGGATCGAGCATTACCATTCAAAAGCAATTCACCTATTTTATATATGACCCTATAACATGGAACTTAGGCAAAAACAATCAGAATCCACCAAGGTGATATTTGAAATCTAAACACCTATGGGCCATCAATCACATTCCATCATAAACTTTCGGTAAAGTTAACAAGAAACCTGATTAATAAAGTCGAGCAAAAAAGATTCCCTACAAACAGTTTGCCATCAATTTCTAATTTGTTTTTCCCCACTATTCTGAGACTTGCCCTTAGGGAACTTCTAATTTTATTAGTAATTTGTAGGCACCAATAGTGATAGAAATTGTGGTTCAACCAGTGAGGACAAACTACTCTTGAGCAAAGTTCAACCAGCATCTGAACGAGAATGCACCAGATTGCCAGCTTTGAATACAATCCTTCAAAGCAATATTGGGGCAATTTTGTGCTTCCTTGGGGCAAAAAGAAGGGGGATAACCAACCACGTGAACACAGATATATATTGCAAGTGTACTTTCACTTGGCATGATTCAAAATTAATAAATTAGTTCTCCACAAAAGACATGCCACAGTGATGCAGACAGAAGATATAGGAACTTCCCCATCACATGTTCATATTGGCAGCAGCGGTGTTGTTGCACCATGAAGCGTAGGAAGTAAATAAAAAAGGAAAGTGCTCTAAGTACTGCTAAAAATACATCGCTTTCGGCCCAACAGACTAGAAAAGGTACAGTGCCACATGGTGATGCTATTCATAAAAGTAACAATTACTTGCTAAAATTTGCCACTGACCATTTTGATCAGGCATAGCCTCTGACTTCCAAAACCCAACCTGCCTCTGTAAAGTATGAGATAAAGTCAGGTGACTAGAATGGATAACAAAACAAAAGGATGAACTTCAAATATACAATTCTGGCCAAATCCTCCCATGTGACCACGACTGTGCAGTTAAACCAAATAGGAAAATGAGCAAAGGCATAATTTCCCAATACCTCACTGGGGAAATGGACATCTTCAGGAGTGCAGTATGCTGAGGATAAACCCTTCAGGTCCATCATCGGAGACGGCATGATCAAACCCTCGAGCTAGAAACTCGCCGACTGTTCTTCAACAAAACAGCATGAAAGGAATCCTGGTTGCACAGAAAACCTGGAAAGGAAAAAACCAGACTTACCCTCCCGCAGAATTTTACAAGCATAAACTAGACCATCAAACAGAATATGCCGGCTCAAAAAAAATTCTCCAGCTTGAATCAGCAAAAGATCTTGCATATAACCACGCACTAATGACGAGGAAGACATGGAGAATCATTCGCGGGCAGACAGCACAAAGACACAGAAAGAATTCTCGTAATAATTCGCCGGAGCTAATTCCACTAACAATTAAGCCGAACTAATTGCAGAATCCCGCATCCATCGATGTTCACGAAGCAAAGACCGCAGAGCCAACAGGCAAAGCAACTAGCAGAAACGACAACAACACCACCACAACCAAAAACAAAACAAAAACAAAAAACACACATTTGAAAACTGCATAATCAGCTCAAATTCGAAAGCAGCACACCAAAATCAGCACACAATTCCACCGAATTCAGCTGCCGGAGCCCCGAACGAGCGTAAAAAACCGAACTTTCGACCTCGACGCCGGACCAACCGCACGGGCGAAGCGCCCGACGGGCCGACGGAGGCGAAATGCGACCGAGGAACCTTAAGAAAGAAAACCACCTTTCTCTCGCAGGCGAAGGCGAATTTCCGCAGCGACAGAGAGAGGGAGAGAGGGGCGGAGAGGGAAGAATTTAAACAGCGAAGCAGGAGGAGGAGAGAGACAGAGAGAGAAGGAGAAGATGGAATGAATTACGGCATAAGGCAAGGGAGGACGAGGCCGAAACAGCAAGGGATCGCCTCAAGAGGCACCTGTGCCTTGCAGGATCCTCCTTCGGAAGCAAGTCCCCTTAATAAACTTCGATTCCTGTTCTTCCCTGCATTGCACGTCAACTCCCCGAACGAAAAAAACGCCTCCCCAATTTTCAAAATTCTCCGAGACGCGGCAGCCGCGTCGTCGCGTCCGTCACCTCCTCCTCCTCCTTCCTCCCTTCCTTCTTCCGTCTCCTCCCCCTGCCTCGCGGCGGCGGTCGGAGGCCCCGGCGTCCTCCGGCGAAGTTCCGGTCGCTCGCCCGAAAGAGAGAAGGACAGAGAGCGAGCGAGCGAGCGAGCGAGAGAGAGAGAGAGAGAGAATCGTCGATGTTTTTTTTTTTTTTTTTTTAATCCCTCCTCCTTCGCTCTCCTTTCTTTGGAGGAGTGCGTGCGGGCGTGCGTGTCGTGGAGAGAGAGGGAGAGAGTTTACGGAGAAACGACTTTGACGGTTGTTGAAGCGGAGAGCGAGCCGCCGTTAAAGCGGGGAGGCCTTGGGCGCAAACGGCGTCAATGCGGGGTCAGTTGTCGTTGTGCGGTGTTGAATTGCGTGGCAAAGCGAATGGGAGCATCCTCTCTCTCTCTCTCTCTCTCTCTCTACGGGATGAAGTGTTTGTACGATGATTAGCGAGCTTCAATCTCTCTCTCTCTCTCTCTCTCTCTCTCTCTCTCTCTCTCTCGATGTCTTAAAGCCAAGTCGGTTAATTAATAAAGGGTTATCTCCTTTTTCCTTTTTTCTTTTTTCCTCTTTTGCGTTGTTTGGGGTCGAGAGTCGAGATTACCAAATTACCCTTCTTGAAAATGACTGAGTTACCAAAAATCGAGAGAGATAAAGAGGGTTTTGCACGACATTTATAGATAATAAGTACATGCGGTTTGAAAGGTGTCTCCCGGAAAATTCACTTTACCACCGAAAATTATTTTTCTCGTCTTTCGACCTTTGAATCGTTTAAGAAAAATAGTTAATTGAAATTACGTGTTTTATTTATTTTATGTTTGAGTTTGGGGAAAATCGCCTCTTTATTAAAATGATTTTACGCGAGAAGAGGACTCTCTCTCTCTCTCGTCTTTTTTTCTTTTTTTTTAGACAACAAAAGGGGTCAAAGGTTTGGTACTGCTACGTGGAGCTGTGCGGTTGGTCGGGTCGCCGAGAGTCTTTTGCATGTTGTGGCGGAGAAGGAAAAGGGAAGATAAAAAAAATGGAAAATAAAAAATAAAAAAGCGGGAGGGATTCGCCGATGCTTGTTTGTCGCTTGCGGGAGCGTACGCGCACGCGGCGACGAACGCGCACGAGGCGACGCGAGTGGCAATGATGCGGTGCGCTCGAGTCCACGGGCTCTCGGGGGACGCGTGGTCCCCGGGGGTAGGTCGGTCTCCGGAGACGCTCCACCCGCCACGTGTCCATATCGGTGGCGGGATTTCACGTAGGTCGGGTAAATCACAATCGTTGATTTCGGAAGTCCCGAACCATAGAATTCTCGCCATTTAATGGCTAGGATTTGTGGCCCACGGTGAATAAAGTAGACTCGGCTGAATGATGAATTTTGAATTAATCACATTCGTTAATTGTGTAGATCTCATATGATAATTACAATCGATCTATGGATTTAAATTTGAGGAAAATTACTCTCGAAATTGCGAGTTGTGCCATATTAATTGCACTACTACATTAAGAAAAACTTGCAAGTATTTGACCAATATCACAATTTTAAAATATCATCAAACCACGATCAATAGTTGCTTTAAACTTGTGCAGAGCTGGTTGGATCTTGGAACCTAATTCGAAACTAAAGCAAAGTGGATCAAGTTGCAACCAACCCTAAAAACCTTTTGGATCTTTTTTAGCTATCAAGATATCCTTAAGGAAAAAAGGCACAATCGTTTAAATGACATCCAACATATTCCCGTTTGCGACCAAAACGATCCAAGTGTCACATTGTCAAACGAGTTCACCTAAGAATCCACACCACTGCAAAAGATCAACCTCCAAACTTCACCAACGCTTGACCAAACACCATTTTAGGCAAATTGAATTAGGGAGAGAGTTCTGACCTAACTCGAGCCAATGCCGCCGGTTTTCATGATCATGAAACTATCGAATTGAAGCAAACAGCTGGAGAATTTTCAGGTCCTAGTGATTGTCAAAGGGTGCAATTGTAAATTGCGATGGAAAGAAATTGGAAAAGGGGTTGGCGTGTGAATAAAGCATTATGGTGGGTCTTCAATATTTCCTAGTTTGTCATTTCACCACCAGCCATTTTCATGCCCAAAAAATGTTTCTACATGCCATAACAGCACATCCTCATCATTGCGTTTGATGCTTCCCATGTTTTTGTTTGGCAACAAGGAAGCTTCGGGAGAGAGGCTAGCCAATCTCTGCAATAGATGTTAACTAATGCATTTTGAGACCTCAACACTTAGTGGCTATGATTGTCCAACTTTGAGAGCATTATCTTGCAAGAGATCTAGTTGCTTAACAAGTGCAAGAATTATATTTGAAAGCTCATAAAAGAACAATATCTCATTTTAGATCCGCCAAAAGAAGGAGAGCAAGAGAGGTGGTTCGGTGCCTACAACAACTTGGTCCCGACACACCGTCTGTCCACACGACATGCGATAACTCAGATCTAAAAGCAAATGAAAACATTATCCTCGATAACATAATAAGAACATGAGGAATTTGTTATGAGAAGAAGATGACAATGAGAAGTAGTCAAGTGAAAAAACAAGGGGCGTTTATGGATAATGCCAAAGAAAGGCCGAAAGCAAAAAGCAAACCCCTCATTTTTTTTTTCTTTAATGTACCCGTTGAAACGGAGATTAGGGGAGCATTTAGTGTTTGGGGTGGCCGTGTGCTGGAACGACACTTGGCTATCCAAATATGACTTCTCCAGATGGCATGATTGGATCATGATTTGATTTGTCTTGCATTTTGCTAAGCTTGATTCGCATTATCCTCTCACCGACAAGATGAAGATCACAAACAATGATGAATGATGCCTAAAGCGTACCAAATCCACATGAATAGAATGCATCGAAGTTGTTCTCCCGGGATCGGATGCAACGGGATAGTCACTCGAGTTCAAAGTTCTAGATTCGAACTTGAAAAAGAAAAATACCATAACTTTAATAGTCGGTCAAAAACCATTAAAAGTTCGGAGATGAAGCTCTTTCAAATTGTAGCAAATTCATTCTTAATGCCTGAAGGCCCTCAAACATGTAATTTTTCAAAGCCTCCACTTAAAATTGAACCAGGCACTTACTTAACTACATTAGAAGGATTCACCTAGATTGTTAATGTGCACAAAAATTGCACAAACATGATCTTTATGCGGTTATATTTTTTCATTTTTCTTAACAGAAGAAAACCTAATAAGTGAAGATAAATTATGGAATTTATGGAATTATTTGACAAAAAATAAAATGGATCCGAGTCGAGAAATTCGGTAGTTGGACATGTTTTGCACCTAATTCGAACACTCGAATCTCTTATTTAATCAATAAAATCTACACAAGAGGATTTTTTTCTAATTCTTTTTTTCCACATCACTAATATTTTAGGGAGACAAAGACAGATGACAGCAGAAGCTCTTGACGTACGTTAGGAAACATAGGGGACTTGTCCAGGCTACAAGGATCGAGCTATGTCAGGCGAGAGAATTATTATGTTACTAATTAAACAATGATAAATTATAAAAGAAATTACCCCATAGGCCAAAAAAGGGATTAAAAAATTTAAAAGCAAAGAGCAGATTGAATGATTGGAGAGAGGAAACATGTGGATGTAATCATAGGCCGACGGGTCCTGCATTAAAATTCATTTGCCACCCTACAAGATTCTATTTATAGCCCTATGTATATTTAACTCTCATCAACTCTTTCTCGGGAAAAAATATATAAAAAAAAAAGGAAAGAAATTGTAATTAAGAAATAATTGATTCCAAAAATGAAATGGGTTGATTTCGATCGAGTGCACTGCACTTCAATGTCACTTGTCAAGGTTACGTAAGTCAAATCTCTTTTCTTCAATCTGGCCAAACAAAAAAATGAATATTTTATTTTCTATGAACATCTGGCTTGAGTAAATCTTATGTATTAGGGACCACAGAGACGGCGATTTGCTCTTAATTTTTTGACAAAGTACAGGGAAAAAAATTGGTTCTGATCCATTAGTGTCTTAGGCACCTTATTCCAAAAAGTTCACTTCCATGGCCATTTTGATAATTTTGAGAGCTTGTCTATCGTTTATATGGATTAGCCAATATTCAAGCTTTATTTGGGAAAAAAGGGGATTGTCTACCGCGTCGTTGTTACCAAAATTGACCATTTTCACTAAGTTGGATTGTGAAATGGATAAGGACGGCATTTAGTGAAAATGACAGATTAAGGTCTCAAAGTCAAATCTACACCCGTACTTCTTTTTTGGTCATGGAATTTCACTCAGAAAAGTAGATGATATGGATTTTGGACTTTAGTTTTAGTAATTTGTTTGCAACGTAACTCGCTTGTTTAAGTTGAGCGAGAAAGTTTTAGAGACTTGTTTTGCCAGAAAATTAAAATATCTTTTAAATGTAAGTCAAATTCAATCAACATAGGATGTGAAAAAGTCTTTTGTTGATTTTGGATGGAAAAAATAAAATAAGATGTTGAAAAGATAAATTTACAGAAATTTAAATGTAAAGATAATTTTGCAAAGTATATTTAATTTGGTGATTGATTGGACAAATTTTTATAACAAATACGATGTGATGTATTTATAACCCACTATTGAGATTGTTATGAAGAAGTAGATATTGATTTTAAATCCACTAATAACTTCCTAATCTTATTTGCAGTTATAATAAATTATTAGCACTAGCCACAAACTTCTATCATGTAGTTATGATTATCCACAAGAGTTGTCAATTCCGAAAATATTAGAAAAACTAATCAACAGTTATGTCAACAAATCAATCCACTATCCTCGATATGTTGACAGGCTGCTGCTAAGTAATTGCACCGTTCCAACACTTAGCCACAATTTGACGTAATTTGATGTCAATGACTTCATCAATCAACTATTCCCAGGTGCTAGCGATGACGCCTATTGATTACTCGCACCGTATCGCCAACTCTCTTCATTGTTGACAAGCTCTTTTGTTGACTTATGAATTTATCAAACTTTATTTCTAATGACCAAATTCACTCTTAGTTGATTTCGTGTCATTCATTTTTCGATGTCAACATGACTTGAGTTTATGTTGGGAGGAACATGAGGCTGAGTGATCGGCATCTGCAGGCACCCATCTCTTGTGATGAAATCTCGATCGATCATAGCAGAAAAAAGAAGAAGAAAAAAAACAGGGAAATTCTACCTATCGCGGATGCTTTGCCCAAATCAGGAAGGTGGACATGCCTGAAGCATGAAGGGGGTTCTCGATCACCTCGCCGTTTACCGAAATTGACCATTTTCACTAATTGAACTGTAAAATGATAGAGGATCATGTATATTAAAAGTGACACAGATTGATGGCTTAAAGTCAAATTTACGCTTGCACTTCTTTTTTGGCCGTGGAATTTCACTTGGGAAAAAGTAGTTGATATGGATTTTGGACTTCAATTTTTGTAATTTGTTTGCATTATGGGTTATCTAAAGTTAGGTACATGTCAAGTCGAAGCGCTCTCAAGGCAATAGTGATGGCAGATAAACTAGGGACTGCTTTAGTTACTAGCTCATTTAAGCTAAGCGAGAAAGTTTTTGTAGATTTGTTTTAAAATCAAAATATCTTTTAAATGTAAATCAAATTGAATCAACAAAGGATGTGAAAAGCCTTTGTCTATATTGGACAGAAAATTAAAATAGCCGAAAAGATAAATTAACAGGAATTTTTAAGAGAAATTTGCAAAGTAGTTCCATAATTGATCGGAAAAATCTTTATAAGAAATACAATGTAATGTATTTATAGCCCACTTACATACATTGATTTTAAATCCACCAATAATTTCCTAATCATATCTATGGTTACAATAAATCATTAGCAATAACCACGAACTTCTATTATTTATTTATGATTATTTACAAAAGTCATCAATGCTGAAAAATGTTAGCATGACAAACCAGTAGATATGTCCTCGCATCAATCCACTGTCCTTGATGCAATGGCAGGCTGTTGCTCATTAATTGCATCGTTCCAACAATAAGTCACAATTTAAGGTAGCTTGATGTTAATGACTTCATAGATCAACTTCTCCCATGTGCTAGCGACAACGCCTTTTGAAGACTCGCACCATCGTCGACTCTCTTCATTGTCGACAAGCTCGTGTTGTTGACTTATTAATTCACCAAACTTCATTCTCATCAGCCAAGTCCGCTACTCGTTCATTTCAGGAGTTGGCCATTTTCCAGTGTCGACGAGACTTGAGTTTATGTTCGGAGAAACGTGAGGTCGTGTAGTTGACATCCGAAGGCACCCTCTTTTGTGATGAAATTTCGATCAACTCAAATAGAAAAAAAGGGAATATTACCTAACGTGGTGGATGCTTTGCCCAAATTAGGAAGGAGGACATGTTTGGTAAGCCAAACTCAATTACCTAACCCCCAACACCCAGAAGAAGAATGCAACATTAAGGGCAACAACATGGGTGCTGAATCATGCTCTATGATCTTTCTGTGATTGAAATTGGGCGGGTGTGTAGTTGGTCACTCAAAGCATGATGATGTCTAAGATAATGTTAAAGGTACGGCAAAAGAGACTAGAAATACCCATCATTATATTTGAAAGTATCTTATGCCGTATACTAAAAGTAATCATCACATGCTGCAGAAGCCACTCCTCCTATTCAATAAAAATATGGTTCCAGAGTAGAACCTAGAACCTGAGAACCGAGCTAGTGTCAACCTGTCTGATTCTATGTTTCAAGATATGGAAAATAGGTTTGGGTTCAAAAAATTGGGGAACCTATTTTGCTAGGTAGGTTTCAAGTGACTTTAGGTTAGTGGAACCTGAAACTTGTAACCTATAACTTGGAATGAGTATTTGTATTTTTTTAATCCATGTTTTCATGCGCTCTTGTGATATTTCATCGTTTAATAATGAATATATAATATAGATTCACTAATTTGAGCTTTTATTTTATAATTGTGATTTTTACTTTATTAATATTTCATATTTTTTATGTGTTTAAATATAAGTTATGATCAGTAAATTATAACCACAAATGGTAATCATTAATGTAATAATTCACTACAATCGTTCCATTAATAATAAACATGAAACCCGTGATAAAATAGGTTCCAAGTTTCAAAGTAAGTAAGGTAGTACTAAGTTCCAAAAAATGAAGTGGAAGCTATAACAGCTTACTCTTAATATTCAATCCATAGCAATGATGATTGGTAAAACCAAAATCATGGATGTTAAAAAATACCAAAACTAATTCGGTATTCTGCTACTTAATTTTCTCATCATTTTGTGCAGTAGCTACGTCGGGAAAATGGAAAATACAAAATTTTCCACAATAATTTTTTTTTATCTATTGCCGCTTTCCCTTTCAAAATGTGACACAAAATGAAGTCCTAATTTCACTTTTTCATTCCCCCTTTTTGACTAAGTAGCGACGTGACCCGTTCTTAACCAAGCAAACGCTAATCCAAACTTTATCCAATTGACTTCGCAGCCGTGTAAAGACAGAAACGTTTCCATTCGCTTCCTTCTGTCCCATTTTAAGATTTTTTTCCGTGTTCTCACGGAATCACTAGTCTGGTCGAATGCGAATATCCCTGTAGGATGCCCAGCTTTGATGCTGAGCCCCATCCCGACGATTCTTCCTACTGCCATGCCCCTCGATGGCGACACAGCGCAAGATGTGGCTTCGCATACTTCGAATTTCACAACAACCACATAAACAAAATGAAGGGGACCAAAAGGTTGATACCATTAAAAATATCAAGTTGGTTTATTCACAATATATTTATTATGAACTAATTTACATCTCGCAAAAAAACCTTAAATTAATATCCTCACCACATATTCACCTCAAATTGAACTTCGTCTTATGAAAAACCTCGAATTAGTATCCCTGATTCAAATCTATCCTATGACAAACATAGACTTTCCATGTTGGTTATTCTCCATGTAAGATTTGTCTTACTAGGGGTGAGTAAGATGGATCGATCAAATTGGGAACCTCCTAGAACGGACCCTAACTGGCCGGTTCGGTCTAGTTCCTAGTTCCTAAAAGTATATTTTGTGTTCGGATGGTTCGGTACTTGATTTCAAGGGGCAACTGAATTGCACTAAATCAATTATTTTTATTTATTTATTTTTATTTGTTAAATGTCGCACTCACGCTTCCTCTCCTATTTCGATCTTTTCCTCTTGTCCTGCGACCACTGGACCAGACCAAGAATTGATTACTCCTCATGTCTTATAATCATCTATTATACATGTTGACAAGTATGCATTTTAACATGATATCTTGGGAAAAATGTATCGCAGCATACCAATTTGGTATTTTTTGAGAGATGAAAATTAATTTGAAGTCTATGTGTCATTGGGGTATTGATTTGGGCTTTTTAATGATATGGATCCTGAGAAAAAGGAGGTGGCTTCAAAATTTCTTATAGCATTTGGAAACCAATTTTTCTTTTTGGAAAAGTTTCGATTGGGGATACTAGTAAAAAAAATTTGAAACCATCCCATGTGCTTTCAACATATGGCCCGTGTTATCATACCAAACCACTGGATTAGCTAGGCCCAATGGGCCAGTAACCTTGGAACGGGCTTAACTGGGCGTGATGAAAAGGGCCAATGAAAAAAATATATATAGCCATCGTGGGCCGGGCTGAACGAACCCGGGATCCGACCGGAATTAGGATAACAAAATAATGAAAGGTGGTGTTTATCGTTTCCATGAAAAAATGAGGGTCTGCCGGCTCCGTCGATGTCCCCGTCGCTGGATTATGACACGTGTATTTTGTAAAATGTTGGGTCCATTCTGAGAAAAGCCTTCCAAACCCCCGCCTAAACTATGACAAGTGTATTTTGATAAATGTTCGATCTAATCGGAAAATATCCTTTGACAGATCCCCATCTCTTTGTTTTAGGTCACCAAAATGCCACTGCCGCCTTCTTTGGAGCGTAAGATGCATCAATCAATGGAAGGTACTCACCATTTTTTTTTTTTACAATCAAATCAATAAGTTAGTATAAATGTAGATTGCGTTACAATAACAATGATGGAGTAGTTTTAACATTTTCAACTTATATTTCTCTTTGTCATTTGTTTTTGACGAGTCTTCCAATCAAATTTAAGTACTTATATATACTCACATCTTTATAAATCTAACGTAATCTCTTTGAACTCCACAATGTGCATGCGATATTTTTTAGACCCGATAGTCCACTCTATCTGTAGCATTATCAGAATCTTAATAGCACCCTACGGCGGCAGAATTCGATAATGAAGCACCGACGTTATCCAGTAGTCTTTTTTTTGGTCGGTACGTTATCAAGTAGTAGAAGAATTCTCCATCGTTGTAAAGTTTATGCCGATGCTTTCCCAATTATCTCAAAGAGTCCGAAAAACACAAAACAAGATTCGAATCATAGTAAGGCCCAGAGGGTTTCAAGGCCCATAATCAATTCCTTAGCCTCGATGATAAGTGCATTTGCTTCAGAGTAAAGTGACCTGCTCCTGGAAGTGTCCTTCGTTATTGAGATCAAATGATCCGACTCAACTAGAAGACTTCCTCCGGTTCGTGTGGCCAGAAATTTTAGGGTTTCGACCGTGGCCACTGCTTAAGTCTGCAAGTCTGCGCATCTGAGCTCGAATAGGCAAGATGTATCACATGTCGACACTTGGACTAACATTCCAAACGTTGTCCCACACTTTTCACTTTAAGTCTTGAATAGTCAAGGATTCCGATAACCAAGTATAAGTCTTAATACTTTTTGTTTATTTATATTTTTATAATTCCTATGTAAAATGTGATAACACCGAAAAGTTTAAAGTTTTGCAATTGGACCGACGGATGTATTTATTCTTATTGGGCTAGCTGGTCATCAAGGAGTTGAGAATATGATTCTCAAGGATCCTTGAATTTATTAATTGTACACTTAGAGCTGGGTGACATTTTTGTGCGTACTTCTATTGCTGGCCTCCACTAACCAGTACTAAACTCTCCAACAAGATTGTAGATTAGTCAAAGAGGGATGAGGTATACGTTTGCAACTGGTGCTGAAGTTGGATAGTTCACTCATCTTGAATTATAGTTTAACCGTCGAAGGTCTCAAGTCGAATTTCTCTGTTGAGACCTTCGACATGAGAGCATATGGCCCTCCAAGAATTTGTCGGCAGCAAAAATCGGGCGGGAAGCCATCCGGAGATGCTAGGAGACACGGACGGAAAATCCTCCTCGATGTCAACGTACGTGCAACTTATTCATCCATGCTGGATTCAATCCGACCCGCGAAAATCGATCTAATAATGGTAACTAAAGCGGCGGGAAGGTGAAGGATTTTGCCTGACTGACTGACTGTCCGGAGATGTGATGGAGCCACTCCACTAAAGTTAGAGATTTGGCCATGGTGGGATTACGAATGGAGTCCAGGTTTGGCTGATTAAGCGGGACTGTTTAGCTTTGGTGGGGGGAGGGACAGGCGAAAAAGCTAAGGAGAGAAAAAGCACAAGAGATTGTTCTACTTTAGTTTCATCCCACCTAAGAGGTGTCCTTGTCTTGTCGGATCCTTTGGTTCCCCGTCCCTTTTTCCCCCTCCCCCTTTTATTTCCATTCTCTCTCTCTTGTGCCATTTTGATTCTCTTTCGCTGTTTGGTCAGTTTTGCCGGTTGGGTCATTCACACCGGTCGTGTTTCAAATTGATTGCTGGTGACCATGACGATGGGGTCTTCCCATATGGGCTCATGTAAAAGAGAAGCCGAGACCGATAGGATCACGAAGGCTCGAGGAGAGCGCAACTATTGCCGGCAGGTTTCTTGTACTGTCTCCCTGTTGATGTCTCAATATATCTCAACCATCAGCACGTTCGGTCCAAAGTATCACAACTAGCTTGATTCGTGTGAATTACTCATTTTGAATAGTCAATATGCTGAATTGGATAATGTATATGAATAGAGCATGTAGCCTTGAGAACCTTTTTTTTTTCTTGCCCTCTTTTTTTTTTATTAATCGATACCATAAGGTAGTAGTTATGATCCAAACCGAATATTTTGTAATAGGTGCAAGATTCGAATAACACTCAACAAAAGTCATTAATGGTGGATGCCACTCACGTTGCCCTTCTCACTTATCAAGAAAGAAAAGTTGGTATTATAGTGGAATTTAGGCTCTCCCCTCGTATTGATAGCCTACAAAGGCTGCAGCAGAGGAAGTCCTAAAGGAAGTTCAATCACTTTGCCAAATCATGGTGGAAAAATTGGGCAGGCGCTTTGATTGAATGATGCTTTTACTTTAGATTTGCTCCAAAAGTGAAGGTTTCACTGAGCAATTTGTTAAGAATGAACAGAGAAAAAAAAAGTAATGCAAGTAGTCAAAAAAGAGTTAAACACATGGGCCATAGTCCTCATCATAAAAGTTCCTCCTCTCATCTCCCTCCCTCTCTTTTTCTTTTCTTTTCTTTTTATTTTTTTCCTCAACTTTCCATTTCCTTAAATTTGATCATTTTTTTTCCTAAACTATTCCTTCTAGCCCCAGCTCTTTCTCTATAGCTGGCTGGTAGGACGAGACATGGATCCACAGCCCATGGTGGCCGTCCCTTCCTCCCTTATAATAATCCAATGACAGCTTTGTTTTTTTTTTTTTTTTTTTTTTTTTTTTTTTGGTCGGAATGACAGCTTTGTTGAGGACCCCCCAAAATTCAGAAAAAAGAAAGTTCGATAGACAAGATTTCATCCAAGTGTGGCTGATGATATGCTAATGTGATCAATGTCATGTACTAAATTATTCAGGGCGGACATTACAAATCCCCAAAATCTAGTGATTCTTACTGAGCTTGTCATTTCCATCAGTCAAGAATGATCAAGAACATTTCCTGTTGTTAATATCTAGGTCCTGGGTTTTGAATTCTGTGAAGTACTTTTGCCTTTTTCTCTCCCTCCCTTTCAACCTGGACTTGCATTTACCTGAGGCCCACAGAGGTTTCCTGCAGAACTCATCGAGGTTAATTGACGAGAATTTGCAAAGTGATGTCTAAGACAAAATTAGGGCAAAATATTTTGAAAAATAAAAATATATTAGTGTCGACGCAAAAAATTGACCAACTTAAAATCGACGAGCTACAGGCTCCATTGACAGGAATGAAATTTGGTGAGAACGGAAGTTGTCAGTCAACAAGATGAGCTTTTCAACCATAAAGAAAATTGACAACACCATGTGAGCTACAGACAAAAGCCTTCGTCGGACTTAGAGAAGTTGATAGATGGCAACCTATCCTCAAATTTGGCTAGGTGTTGAACGGTGAAATTAATGAGTAGCGCATATCAACGATGGTGGATTGACATGAGCATATAATCATGGGTTGGTTAGCCTAATATTGTTGAAGTGTGTTTAGTTAAGTTTTTCCAATAGATTTTAGAGGTCCAAAGTCCCTTAGAAAAAAATTAGAGTGTTTGGTAATTTTTCTTACCACAAAATAATCGACATTGGACTAGAATATGTCTCGGGCTTATAGCAATTTTGAAATGCTATTGAAGAATTTGATTACATTTTTTCTTTCAATCTCATCCTCTTTGATAATAGCACATTTGACTCTTGTCCTCTAAAACACTGTTTGTCTCCTTCCTCGTGTACGCTCTTTTGCTTGCTTGTTGTTGACGTGGCTAAGGTTGAGGTTGAGGATTGCAAGGTCAGGCTAAAGTCGACGTTTGTTGTGGGTCAAGGTCAAGGGTCAAGAGACCCAAATCTAACCCTTCAAAGGCAGTCGATGAGGTCACACATCCTTGGTGTTGTGCATCCTCGATAGCATCGAACGGCTAAATTTAGGTCACCCAGAAATTACGCAACCTTGACGGTCCATCACTTACCGTCACGTGATTCTAACAACCCTTGCCTTGAGTCACACAATCTCGTTGACAGGCTAACACCTCTCTTTTTGGTTTGCCGAGCTTCGTTGTAGTTGATGTCTTCTCTTCCATCTATGCTTCCACTTTCTTTCTTTTTTCTTTATAAAAAGCGAAAGTTCTTTACAAGTTTGTGGGAAAATAGTGTTTATCCAAAAAAAAATTTTGGTCAGAAATTTACCCAAACATTATACGCAATATATGAAAATCCCTTTAATCTAAACCCTTTACTTTGATCTAAAGACACCCTCAAAAACCGAACCGACCACACTTTTAAAACCTCCGGTAAATATCCAACTAAAAAAAGACCTCTCTATTATTATTAAAAATAAGAGATTGTGTTCATTTCTCGTAATTCAATGTACTTGTAGGTATAGGATTAGGAAGTCATAGGCAAGTTCAAAATCAATAATCGCTTGTACCTTAGAAGTCAACAGTGAGTAATCATATTATCCACATTGATTCGTCCGATCAATCACAAATAATTCATCTTCTTTTTTTCATTTTCAATAAATTTAACTTTTTCACGTGATAATTTCCTGTCATTTTACTTTCCTGTCCAAGATCAACGAAAGATCCTTTGGAGACCTTTCCACGGGTTCGATCTAATGAATGTTTATTTGGGAATGATATTTTTTGCATTTTTTTTCCAGTGAAACGGCACCTGATCGTCAAATAAAATATTAAGGTAGTGTTCTGTCAATTCCCCCCAAATTTTAGAATAACTCGAAGGGGGCAGGGGATGGTACCCCAACGTTGGACCGCGTGGGGCCCTGCCGTGCTTCGGGGCAGGCATTCGTTACGGGGAGTCGTCGTTTTCAACGGGCCCCCACCCGAAAATTAAAAAAAAAAAAATAAAAATGGGAGGATTAAAAAAATTATTTTTAAAAAAATCCCTCGAAATGAGCCGGGCGTGCTTTTTGCAGTCGGATATTTCTCATTCTTTCCATCTCATCCGCCGATTAAATTAACGATAGTCGCAATAATTAAATGAGTTAATTAATTAATTAACTGCAGGCCCGGCCGAGGAAGTGACGTCGTTTTCACATGTTCCGGGAGGCAAGATGGGTGCGGGAAAAGCATTCCCCTGTGGCGGGGGGGGCCCACCAGGGTTACAGACGTGAAGTGCCTCGCGCGTGCGTGACAGAAGCATCTCTTCCTTGGCCCCCACCATTCCCCCCTTCCCCCCACCACGCGCTCCCTATCCGCCGTGCCCCTCACGCGCCTCCGATTAAAGCATAATTCGACCACTGACGTGACATTAGCTTTATTATCACTCTCGTATCGCGACTTCGAAAATCCGACAACGTGCGAAATCGTGTATTTATTTAACCCCAAAAAAGAAGACGGGAAATAATCTACGGATCGACGGAAGTGTCCAGATGCATAATCAATTTCACAATGTTTAGCACAAGTATCGTGTAAATCTCTGCGTGTATCATAAATGATCACACTTGTCCAAAAAAAAAAATCATAAATGATCACAAAAAAAATTAATGCTTGGATGTCCGGAGAATTGTGTTAACCATGTGTTGTGTAGTTCAATCATGAAAGCTGCCGGATCCAAAACTAATCAGGTTCTAAAAGTACAAGTGAGTCTTTAACTATTTATGAGCTATTAAAGCTTAAGTAATAAATGGATTTTTTGGGGGTGCCTCCAAGGGCACTTCTTAAAGTGATTATTTAAGGAAAAAGGTAGTATTTTCGTCTAACTTTGATGTGGAGAAGCTTTCTTCAGCCTATCAATCGGAATAATGAGAGAGTGTAAGAAAACATGACCATTGATTTTCAATGCCTTGAGCTAGTATATCGAACAATTGGTACTTCAAAAATTTGAACCTTCATTTTAATTTTAATTTTTTTGTAAAAAAATATTTATGAAGATTCCATTCATTTTATGAAAAATGTGTCTTTTCTGGAAAATATTATTCTAGCAAAAGCCATTTTTCAAGAAAATAATAAAAATTTTTATAAAAATGTTTTGTTAGGAAAATTCAATTTCATTTTCTTCTATGCATTCATTTTAATACTTTTTTCTGTTTTTTTTTTATTCGTTTTATTTATTTTTTCTAAAAATTGATTTTAAATTTTAATTTTCTTCTATGTTTTTTCTTTTTTTGCCACTTCTTTTTCCCTGGCCAGTTGCCGGACATGTGATGGTTGGCGACTCGCGAAGGAAGAAAAATGGGCAAAGCAAAAAGAAAAAGAAAAGAAAAATAATAAAAATTCAAAATTTTATAAAAATTTCAAAAAATAAAATAAAGAGAAATAAGTGAGGACTAAGTAAGAGGGTGAGATGAGGAGAGTGAGTAAGGAAAATGTTTAAAAAGTGGAAAATATATTTCTTATTTGAAAAGTGAAAAATATATTTTTTCCCATTTTATAAGGCTTTTTTCCTTTAATGAAAAATGTTTTTCCAAATCAATTTATTTTTTGAAAAAATTGTTTGGAAATTTAAAAAAGTTTTTCGAGAAAAAATTTGTTACGAAACAATCGGAGCATAACCACCGCCAAACGTGATAATAGGGCTTCTTCCTCTCACGAAAGAAAAGAGTTTAAATCCTCTGAGTAAGAAAAATGTTTTAAAAGTGGAAAATATTTTCTTTTATTTGAAAAGTGAAAAAATTTTTTCCTATTTTAGAAGGCTTTTTTCCTTTTATGAAAAATAAAAAAACAAATCAATTCTAAGTTTTATCAAATGTTCAACGAAAAACGTTTTTGAGAAAAAACTAACTCGAAACACTTAAATAATACAGGCACGAACTTTGAGATACTTGAAGCAAAGGTTCACTAATCTGACTAATATATTCCATTCTACGTTTATATATTCACAAATAAAAAATAAATGAGTAATTAACAGTTTTCACCGATTCTACTTTGCTTTGAAAATTTGATCATGCATTCCATTCCAGCTAAAAAATTTATACTTCATCGGTCGAGTGGAATCGAGATTGAGTTTATGGAAAGATCAATCGAGTCAAGTTCGGATTCGAAAGATCAATCCGAGTCGAGTCGAATTTACCTCCCTTTCGCCCATCATCATCGCCGCCCGTTCCAACGAAGCGACATGGCACGCGCTTTCCCCGGGACGGCGCGTCATCCTCTCCCTCCCCTCCCCTGTAAAAGCGAACTCCCGTCAGCGACTCTCCCGTCGTTTTTTAAACTCCAAAACGGCCTCCGCAAAAACGACGGCGTCCCCGGTACGCCCCGCGCGCAAAACGACACACGGTCGTCCGCCCAATCGCCCGCGTCGTGTAGAGCGAGCGAGGGAATGATGTCTGGCGTTCCCCCCTCCATTTTTAATTTGGCTTTTCCCACATAAAAGCCAAAACATTAAAAAAAAAGCAAAAAAAAAAAAAAAAAAAAAAAAGGCAAGGCGAGAAGCGCAATTCGCTTTTGTCCATGTCCGCCCCCTATCTCCATCTCCTTCTCTTTCTCTCTCTCTCTCTCTTTCTTTTTTTTTCTCTCTCCTCTGCGTCTCGTCTCGAACGTTTTCGGCTGCTGCTCCGACGTTTTACCCCCCCCTCAGGCTTCGACGATGACGAACCGAAACGGGACGGCGCGATCGATCCGCGCGTGATCCCCGAGGAACGCCATTGACGCGCCGGATCAAAACCTCCGCGCGCTCGCTTTCCCCCGTCCTCCCTCCTCCTCCTTCTAGGGTTTCCTGCGCCCGGCGTCGTTCCCGCTTCTTCGCCAGCTCCTCCTCTTGATCCCTCGGAGGAATCCGCCGCCGCGTCGGAGCTCTCCCGTCGTGTCGTGGGGATTCGCATTGGCCGGGAAAACCCGCCGGCCGGCCGGGTCCCGCATTGCGGTCGCTTTGCGAGCGCGGGGTGGTTTTCTGCGCGTTCGAGCTGAAAAAGGCGAATGAGATGGAACCCAAACGCGAGATCTTGGTCGCGATCGCGGATTCCGAGATCGCGTCCGCTTGAGGTCGCCCGAGGAGGACGACGGTGGTGTTTTGTTTGTTGGAGGCAATGCTGAATTGAGGTCTCGTTCTGGATTGAGGGGAAGAAACCGTGACTCGAAAATGCATTTCGCCAAGCTCGATGACTCGCCTATGTTCCGGAAGCAGGTCTCCTCTCTCTCTCTCTCTCTCTTCCCCCGGGGCGCGCCTTTTGTGTGGGTTTTCTGTCTTGCTATTCTCGTGATTCCTTTAAATTCCTACCAGTTGGGATAAAAGGCGCTGACTTTTTTTCTTCATCTCTCTGCAATTGAGCTGATTTGGGGGAAAATCTATTTTGCTACGAGACTACCTCCGCTCTTATAATTCTCCTTCGTTTCTATTTTTGTCCGTTTCTTTGTTCTTTTCTTCTTTGCTGACGAACATCAGCTGACTTTGTTAGAAAGAGATTAAACTCACTAAAAAAGTCGATTTTTTAGTTAATTTCGTCAAAGATAGGAAATGATTTAAGTGTTCATTTTTGGGGGGAGGGGGGGGACGGCTCCTGTGAAATAATTGGTAAGAAGTACTTCTGGGTATAGTGCGGAAACCCCTGTTCTTAAAGTATAGAAGTTCTTTTTAAGAACTCTAGATGTAAAGAAAATGAAGTAATTTGTTAGATTTGATATGTTATAGATCCCGCTTTTGCCTTTATTTTGGAGAAAAAAAAAGAAGAAGCGAAATTGACATTTTATGAGGATAGATTGCTTATCAGAACAGCTTCCTGAAATCAGCGGGGAATAAAGCATCTTCGCAGGTTTTGTCGTACATTTCCTGATTGATCGTGATTGCCATGTATGCTGTTCAGGGGATTGGGCAATCATCCATCCTATTAATTTTTCTTTCGATAATTGCTAGTGGGATATTAGTTAGCTTTAAGTCGAAACTTCAAAGGCCATCCTGCATACTTCTTTTGGAGGTTAATTGTCCCAGAAGCTTTGGAGGCATACCCTTGGTCATCTTGCATACTTCTTGCTAGATCGTATATGTCTCTTCTTCTCATATTACGTTAGACATGCTGATAACTGCACTTTGCAAGATCATGTTGGAGGCAAGTTATCTTGCATGATGAAATTACTCTTTGAAAACTTGTTGGCATGATAGTCCATTGAAATGAGAATCTTTCTGTCCCATTTTAGATGGAAGGTAGAGTTTCCATAAAATTTGCTCTACTGTTTTGTCGCTGCTTACTCGCAGTGTTTCTAGTTGTTATGTGGTGACGCATATCCTGCCACAGTGTCTATCTGTTTTCTTCTAATGATGACTTCTTTGATGTTGTTTTTCCTCAATCTACATTCTCACTGATGCTACCAGTACTTGACTATAAAGTTTCTGTTGCTCATGTTTTGGTTGAATCCTGTGGAGCTTATCATTAAAGGAGATGAGATCATATTTACATTTTAGTACATATCTCCGTGGAAGAGCCTCTTGAGGACCTCGTGTAACCTTTTTCTAGCTTAAGTTCCACAAGTCAGTATACTTGTTCTTCACTTTTTATGGAACTAGATATGCATGTTGTTTGATTCAAGCTAAGGCAGGCTAGGTCATCTTCAATGCAATTTTTCCATTTTTGCATGCTTAGTTTGCAGAAAGTACCAGAAACGTGGTTAATATTTTGCCCAAATTCTACTTTTTGGTCCCTACAAATTTTTTCAATCAAATCCTTAAACTTGCATACATTATCTAATCAAGTCCCTCCTGTACCAATTTTGCTCAATTCGAGATTCTTAGCTGTCAAACTAGGCTGGAGTATGAAAGTTTGCTGCAGTAGATAATCTGCTGTGGAAAATGACACGGAGGGAAATGAAAATATATTCAAGTTTGCCTTGGGACCACTATTCCCCCAGCTCATGTGCATAGGATATATGGAAAGAACGTCAACTTTTTTCATGGCTTGCTAGTTATTTTGACAAACCAATGATTTTTCCCTTGTTTCAGAATATGATTAACCAACATGGTAACTAATATTGATTATGATAGGTAGGATTAGATTTTCCAATTTTTTCTTCTGCTTCCTTGATGTGACATGAACTTTAAAGGGATTCTAGAATCTATTTTATTTTTATTAGGGCTAAACTAATTTACTTAGGCTTTTTGACCCCGTCATTCTAAGGTAAGGAATTACCAGTTAAATCAAAGGATGTGGTCAATACAGTTAAAACCAAACTTGTAACCTGAGTTCATTTTTGAGGCAAAATTTTTCCGGAATGGCTTGTCCATAGAGGCAAAATTTTTTCCATGTTATACTGGATCACTGCCCAGCAGCCATGTTAGCCCGAATTGACCGAAATTGGTCCCTGAGGGACTTTATTAGAAAATTTATGCAAGTTCAAGGACTTGGTTGGACAAATTAAATATTGAAGTATATGATTGAAAAATTGGCATAATTGTGGTGACAAAATGTAGAATTTTGCTTGATATCTCTCCTAGTATTGTTTGTCATAGCTACTTAAATGCTTTGGTGTAACTGCATTGTTATCTGGCAATGTGTGGCACTCCATTTTCTCTCTGCATTACAGCAGGAGTATCCTTTAATACCCTGAGGGTGGCCTCTTCATATTCCTTACTATTATTATTGAACTGTCTGTATTTATTATTTTGTTTATCTATAAAGAACATTGATTGGATTGAGATGGTTATTTATGTATCATATCAAGGGCATAGCATTTGTCTAGAGTCAGTTTGAGGCGAGGTTATACTCCAGTTTCTTCTCAATTAGTCTTTTTCTCCTGAACTGTCTCTTTTACTTTTCATGTGAAAAAGAAGTTATACATAAAAAAGTGGTTCATCTGTTCATTGAAGCTAAATTTGAGAGTCCATCTTTGATCCGTGGTCTAATCCTCTGATTCTCTGTCAAAAGAAAGACTTTTGAATTTGTGCCTGGCATATGCACTTTGTCAACTTTTATTCATGCTGAGGTTTTCTAGGAGGTTGACAACTGCTTTGGTAAAACAGATACAGAGCTTGGAAGAAGGTTCTGATTCATTGAGGGAGCGATGTATGAAGTTCTACAAAGGGTGCAGAAAATACACGTATGCTTGCTTAATCTTTCTTGACAGTGCTCTTTCGATCCACTGAATGTTTTTGTTCCAAGAGAATCGGGAGAACATCTCTACGAGATGGTCACTTTTAGCATTGTTCTTTGCATTTTTTGCAGCATGAACTATCTACCATATGTGCTAATGTCCTCTCAGTCTCCTGTTGAATAACCTTAGCAATACTCTCACCCTGTTCAATCTTGGCTTTTGGTTCATTACTGGCTCTAGTTCATTTGTTAATGTCTACTGCTGTACTGTTGTAATTATCAATGTCCTTAAAGTATTTTGCTGATAAAATGGAATTTGGTGCTTCTTTCTAGTGTCTGTGTTTCCAACTCATTTCCTTTCCTTTGAAATGGATAACCAGACATTTAGGTATGGTTATCCATGACAAAGATAGCTGTAGGGTAATTAATGAATTTGTAGTGAGGCTTTTGGACAGATTGATGTTAGTTTTAGCAATGCCTTGATTAACTTAGTATTTGTAGACTAAAAGAACGGCTCAACTTTGTTACTTTTAAGTAGTTTCTTTTTATTGTCACGATTGTTATTAGTGTGCCAGACAATCAGCTTTTGCTTCTTATACTATCGCTCTGTGCCCTTGTTCCTTTTCTCTTTTCTAGGGAAGGCCTTGGTGAGGGTTATGATGGAGACATTGCTTTTGCAAGTGCCCTGGAAGGTTTTGGCGGGGGGCACAATGATCCTATTAGTGTGGCCTTTGGAGGTATGTGTCTGTGCAACTAAGTTGTTATGCGGGGAAACTGACTTGCAAATGTTATAGATGCTGCGGCCTATTCCTACAATCTCTGTGTTCCTCTCTGTCTTTCTCTCTCTCAGTGCACAGTCATAAGTGAAGTTTGGCCTTGTACGAGTGCTTGTAATCCTTATAAACATGAATTGGACTGCATTCCCTGAACGTCCAGACCTATGATTTTTTTTATGGGACTGAGAACGTAGGGACCTAGTTCACTCTGCTGTTTCAAGTTCAACAGCAGTTCAATACAAACATTGTGAAAAGACTGACTGCGAGTACCTGTGCTTGCGTGCTTGCTTTGACAGCTCTACCTTTGGCTGTTTCAGTGAGATGCTTCCTGATTGAATGAGTTCTTTCTGTCAAAAAGTTTCATAAAAAAAAAGATTACATGGGCATTTCCATAAAGCTCCTGATATTTATTTAGCTTCATTCCTAAACATATCGCAAGAGCATGTGAAGTGAATGCAAGCATGGCATCTGTATTTATTCTTTGATTTCATCTGCATGGTTTGATTTGCAATTAGGAGAGCTGATTCTTTTGATTACTGATTTATTGCCAATGATGAAACTTCTCATTTGTTTTGCAGGCCCTGTCATGACAAAGTTTACTATTGCTTTGAGAGAGATTGGAACATACAAAGAAGTACTTCGGTCACAGGTACTCAATTATTTGAAACTGTTGTTGACTCGATTCTGACAAATTTTCTTTTGCTGTAGTGGAATTGCTTCTTACTTGTGTGTTAAGGCTAAGGAATCTTCAGAATGTTTGTTTTGTATGGAAAACTCTCGATAGTCCTTGCTGGTAAATATGCCGGTCTGTTGCATTTATCTGATTAGTTGAAGAGACTTTAATCCTCCCAAGTTTTTTCTTTAATAATATGTAGTTTCACTCCAATTGAATTTTTCCTCTCTTGAAATAACATATGCCGGTATCCTTTGGTTCTTTAGCAAGTGCTGTCTCCTAGAAAGCATTCTCTACTCTGAAAGTGGGAAAATGACTACATCTAGTGGTGGGAAAATGACTTCTTTGTCACTATGCAGTACATGCATTCGATATGTCTGATGGACTGCTCTGTACAAACGGTCATGGAGCAGTCTGCATTCTAAGTTGTGGCTCAAATGAAGATGAAGCACTGTGCTGCATAGAATGAATTTAAAATAACCGAATGAAATGTTGTCTTCTGGGAAAGATCTGGACTGTCATACACAGTTAGATCTGTTGAATGTGGCCACATTATTTCTTGTTTCTAGATCTTATTTAATAATCAACTTGCTGACATGAGCTCCTTCTGTATATGGCGTCACACCCCATTGGTGCCCTATTGTAGTCTTTTCTGTAATGGTCAACTCGCTGAGATGAGCGCTTATGTCTTATTTAGTTTATTCCTTCACTTGTTTCTCATGACTACAATATCATGCGTTGGCTTTCTATCTGTATTACCCTTTTTACTAGACATGCTAGTTTGTCAAATAAATAGTCTCTTGAGTTTCTCAGAAGCTACTGGGATCAAGCTTGTGAGTGTAAATTTGGATCAGTTTTAGTAGATTGATTCACTTTGTACCGAACATTCTACATTGCTTCTAAGATAAGGTGGTTTTCTTTTGTTCACCGAGAGCACAATTCCCCTTTTGTGCTTTTGCTTTATCATCATTTTTCCCTTTCCCTCTAGGTTGGGCTCTCTCTTAAAGATGCTTCCCAGATTAAACTATAGTAGTTTCATGAACGGGTTTAATGGCCATTAAGTGGAGGATCCGCATTATGATGCCCAGAATCTTTTGAAGAAACTACATGACACATTTGTATAGTTGCATTGACATTTTTCATCACCTGACACTGGGAATATTTTTTTCTAGTGAGTTTTCATGTGATTGGATTGCCTTCCTTCTCCCATGCCTGTCTCTTCCCCTTCTGACAGCTTCACCTCTTGCTTTTATTGGCGTATATGCATATGCAATGACATTGCCTTTTGTATGTTTGTTTGCTTTGTTATTCTAGGTTGAGCATATGCTAAATGACAGATTATTGCAGTTCGTCAACATTGACTTGCATGATGTCAAGGTATTATGATGCAAACTCTTACTGGATTTCACTATTTGTTGAAATTGTGACATGGCCATCCTATTAAGGATGGCTGCATAGCAAACGTGTATGAGAAGCATTTTAGGAGCATGGCTTCTACTGATAGGAATTAAGCTGTTCATTTTTTTATATGCAATGAGGCTTACTAAAATGTTTGTCCTTATCATGATTTCTGATATAAGTTGGCTAAGATTAAATAATGTATAGTAGATTCAATGAAGCTTTTATGATGCAAGTAATCTTAGCAGAATTATATGTCGTTTGAGGATCATGAGGTCACTATGAGAACTCATATTTTGCAATTAGTAGTTGTTTGCAAAGAGCAACTGCAGAAGCTGGGTATAGAGAGGATGCAATCAGCCTACCATTTATATTTTGGCATTGAAGCTTGCCTTGCACGGAATTGCTAATTGAGAAGCTCAGACCAGATTTCAGTCATAAAGCCAGGGGAGGAACATTATCATATAGTATCTCAGAATAGATAAGAAAATGATTTTTAGAAAACTACTTTGTGTTTAAAATTAATGTCCACTTTCTCTTGAAAGATTTAAGGGTTGTGCATTGTGACTAAACTGTCCTGAAAGATAAAAGATATTTTTCTAAATGGATATGGGAATTAATTTAGGTAGGGTGGCACTTTCTTTACAAGAAAACATGGCTTAAAGCTGACAAGAAGTTGGCACGCTTAGGGTTGTTGATGGTGTTTATGTTGGAATCATGTGAGCTGTTGTCGCATGATTAATGGACGAGTCATATTTGGGTTCAATCCATGAACTCGAAAGTCACCTGCTTAATTAAATGAGCCAATCCGATTTATTAATTTGCGTACATTGATATACTTAATTTATTTATTTTTTTTTCTGTAGAGAACCATATCTAGCAGATCCATTTCATGAATAAAATGCATCAAAACTAAATTCATCTCACAGAAGCTATTCGGATATTTCCAGTCATATTTGGGTTTGACTGACCCAATTTGATCTAGTTCATCTTACTGGATATGTGAATGATTAGCAGGTTGCATTTGGGTTTAAGTTTTCAAATACGATTAATAAACAGGTTGTGTTTGGGGTTGAAAACATTTTAAGTCTAATTTGATGCAACTCAAAGATGACAATCACATGAAGCAGCAACCTTACATTTGGTAGGAATACTTTAGAAACTTTGGATTTTATATGCACGGCTTGTTATCTCATCTCACCACATGAGATCCCAGACTTGATATTAATGTGCCATTTTTACTTTGTCTAGATGTTAGGAAATTATTATTTGGCTGTTTTTTGGGTGGCTTTGCAGTCAATTCAATATTGTTGGGCTGGAATTGCTAAAAATATGCAAATAATTGCCTGTATTTGAAGTGGATTTTTTGGAACCCCCCCCCCCCCAAAAAAAAAAAAAGGAAAAGAAAAAAACCCGCGCCACCTAAAAAGTGGCTTGCCTGACGGATCTTAGTACAGCCAAAATTGCAGAGTTGAGTCTGCCTGTATAGCAGGTTTTACCTTGAGGTGCAAAAGGGAACACTACTTTGCTTTGAACTGATTTTGGGCAACTAGTACAGGCAAATTTATTATTACAGAAACAGAGAAGTAATTGGCATAAATTAAGTGTTTTATGAAGAGCATGACGAAGTTAGTTTTGCAGTATGTTGGTTCTTCAGACAGTTTGGTATGACAAATTTCGTGCAAGTGCAGGAAGCGCGCAAGCGGTTTGACAAGGCCAGCCTTATTTATGATCAGGTGTCATTCCTTATCCTCTGCCAATATAATATCCTAGCAGCAATTATCTTCTTGTCTGAAAACCTAGTCGCGGTCATATTGTTTCGAAAGTACCTTTTCACTGGTTTCAGATAACATAGTGGTCACATCTTAGGTTTGTCTTCTCTCTCTCTTTTTTTTTTTTTTTTTTTTTTTGGGGGGGGGAGGGGTTGGTGGGGAAGAGGAAGGGTGTCCTAAATGCAAAGGAACTTTTTGTTGTCTTGGTAGATGTAATTGAAAATTGGTATGAATGTTGGGAAGAACATGGACTAGCCACCTATTCAGACTTATATACTCATTAATCATAATTTGTTAAAATATTATTGGTGGACAATCTTAAATTATCTAGATAGGGAGTATAACTCAGTGCATAGTTTATTAGACGAAATTGTTGAATGGTTCTTGTCCTCCAATATGATTGTGGTACTTTGATATTAAGGAAAATAATTGTCAACGTGTGTGGCTTCTTTCAAGTAAATCCTGTCAGTATGGTTCTTATAGACAGGTGTGGTTTTATGGATTGTAAACCTTGTTTGTTAACTCCATTGATAGAATCTTGCTTATCGGCAAGAGTGGTCTTGTTTTTAAAGAACAGAAAGGAATTAAGAGTATATATATCAGCTTTAAGTATCCTAATGCCATTTATGATATTCAATGTCCAAACAACATATGCAACGGACGTTGGTTGAGAAGAGCATTTTCCAATATTTTCACTTTGCATCGGGCATTCCATGTCCAATTGCTGGTCAATGAACTAATTAAAGTTTTTGTTTTTGTTTTTTTTCATTTTTGTTAAGAATATACTGTTGACAATGGAGACTGAAGTCGTTTTATCACATGCATTTATATCTTGTTGTTGCGGTTTTTTTACGCATGAATCTTTATGGCCTGTTATTAGTAAACAAATGGACAGATGTAGACCAATTTTTATCTGCAGGCCCGTGAGAAGTATCTTTCATTAAGGAAAGGAACAAAAAATGATGTAGCGATTGCCTTAGAAGAGGTAAGATCTATGTACTTGCAGTTATTCTTATCTTATGTATGACCATGTCGATATCTCTGTTATGTGTTTTCTTTTCTTGGTGGAGACAAAATGGATTTGAGAAGAAGACAGAAAAAAAGGGGGCTGGGGCATGCAGCATGATGAATTCTCTGATTTATGTTGTAATGATAATCTTATTTAGCATAATATTCATTGAACTTGGTACCTTCAAAATTTAGGAGCTTCATAGTGCGCGGTCCTCATTTGAGCAAGCTCGTTTTAACCTGGTGAGTACTTGCATCCTTCCAGTTCACTTTGTGTCAACAAATGTGATGCGCCATAACCATTCTGCTTGATCTCTTCTATAGGTAACTGCTTTATCTAATGTCGAAGCAAAAAAGAGGTTTGAATTCTTGGAAGCAGTGAGTGGGACAATGGATGCTCATCTTCGATACTTTAAACAGGTGAATCATATTGAAAGACTTTAGCCTTCACTGGGTCTAATTTTTCCAAATACTTGGTATACTCACATTGAACTTACTTTATAGGGCTATGAATTGTTGCATCAAATGGAACCATACATAAATCAGGTCTGGTATAATATTCCCCTCATTGTTTTTCCTACTCTGTCTTGGGTTGATTTTGTTATTTGACATTAGTGAAAAAGCTTCTGTTATTAAGTAACCGTTTTTTACCCAAAAGCTCTAACATGAGACGTCCACAGTCATATGTAAGCTGCTTCTACATGTGTAACACATGTTTCTTGACACTCTCACTCCTATGTAAGCCGTTTCTTGCATGTGAATTACATGATGTTGATGTAACCTCTTTAATAAGATAACTTAAGATCAAAACCAATGGTTTGAAACCTTGCAATGGTCAAAGACCCGGTGCCGCTTCTGTTTTGGTAGGTCATCTGGTCCAACTGAGTTGAACGGCTGCACTGATGATTTTCTCACAATTTACGACTGAGTTATCTACTTTATTCATTGGAGTGTACGTTTGTACACAAATATGTGCTCAGCCAAGTTGACTCGAGTGTCTGTGTTTATGCTTGAGGTTAAAGGTTCCATTCCCCTTGTGGGTGCCTTTTTTTCATTTTTTTTTTCCTGAGCTAGAGACCCAGTCAAGGATCTGGTCAAACTTGTGATGTATTCACCAGGTTTACTGCTTGAACTGGGCCTATGTTGGGTATGATTGGTTTTTGACCTGTCTTTTTATCACATAAAAATTGGACTGGTTGCAGGTCCAGTTCCTGGTTCAACTGGTTGAACCATCTGTTCCGGGTTCAAAAACACTGATCACAACATTAGTAACAGAAATCGACAGAATAACACTAAAACTTGGTGTTAAACTTTGAACTTTTTACTGGTGCTTTTTACCGCGTTAGACAGACCAAGAGAAACTGGCCTTTAATGCATATCAACATGTTTCTCAACAATTATTTTGGTGGTCATTTATATATGTTGTGTGATGTCTGGTTACCTGTCTATCTTTGTTTTTACCCTGATTCTCGACCTTTTTGTTTAGTATTAAGACTTGATGATAATGTGGTGTAACCAATGGATTAAAACACTGTTGATTTGGAATTTTATAGATTATTGGGTGAGTTTTTGCTGGAAAATACAGTTTAGTAACATTGGGATTCGAAGACATTCGATCCTTTAATTCCTCCACACCAGTAATAACAACTCAGTCAAACCTTTTCCTACTGTGGGTTGGTTATATGGATCCTACACCTTATTTAATGTGAATACATAAACAAAATGATGATAAACTCCAAATGGTTGACTGAAACGTGTAGCCAGATTGCTGCCATGACCTATGGTGATGAATTGATTGAGCAACTTGACATCGGTGATGCCAGCTTATCGGGAAGGCAATTCAGGAGTGCTCTTTGGGATTTTAGATGCTTTGCTTTGGAAGCTTCATGTCAGATATTTTTGCTCATCTATAGGTTCTCCACTTGTAATCTCTTGTAATCTTGTGGGTGAGAATTCTCTTTTGATAACCATCAAAGAATGAAGCAAGTGATGGTTCTTGTGTATGTCCTCTGTATGGATACATCCCCAGATGGCTAAGCGATTAGAGCGTTGGTGTTTTTCATAAGAGTTACCTAAGTAGATCGCCTGGGATATTCACCTTTTTATATCTTGAAACTACATGGTAGTGGTATTTCCGGTAACTATGAATCATCAATTGTGAGCAAGTTCTCCACTGTGACAATTGATGAATGTTCGCTTATTGTAATTTGTCTTTGGAAGGAAACAAGTAGGACACTTGAAGATGAGTGATTAGTGGTCTAGGAAAATACTCCAAAGCCCATTTTGTAGTGGTTTCTCAAAGTCTTCTAGGAGAAATTTTCATTTTTTCTTCTTGCTATATATTGTTTGTTTCCAAATACTAAAAACTTGGAGCTAGCTCTTTGCAGGTATTGACCTATGCGCAACAGTCAAGAGAACGTTCCAACTATGAGCAGGCAGCTCTTAATGAAAGGATGCAGGAATATAAGCGACAGATTGATAGGGAGAGTAGGTGGTCTTCCAATGGTCCTAATGGGTCTCCCAATGGAGAGGGTATACAAGCAATTGGCAGAAGTTCCCACAAGATGATAGAGGCCGTCATGCAATCTGCTGGAAAAGGAAAGGTCCGAAGAAACTTCTTTCCTTCCCTTTATAAGGCCATTATCTTTGTCTTCAGCATCTTTTGTGCTACACTTCACCATTTCTCTGAGCTTATCTATTGTGAATTTTGTAGGTTCAAACCATTCGGCAAGGTTATCTCTCAAAGCGATCATCAAATTTGAGAGGTGACTGGAAGAGGAGATTTTTTGTCCTTGATAGCCGAGGAATGCTTTATTATTATCGCAAGCAATGCAGTAAGCCATCAGTAAGTAATATTTTCTGTTTTGTCATTGAAATTAATTGTTCACATGGTGCTTACTTGTAGGAATTTACCAGGAAACAGCTTTAACTACATGAAACTGAGCAAGCTGAAATTTCTTTTTTCTTTTTTCGGCCAAACCAATTTCCTTCGTTTGGTTTTGGTATTCCAATCAAGCCAACTAATGTTTTCATTGTAGCTCTTCATCTTTTGTTTACTATGTAAACCCCATTGCAGGTGTGCAATTATCTCAAACATTTTTTTGTTTTAAAGTGAAAGAATAGTCTATACTTGAAGAGATTGATACGGATATGAAGAAGGTGTTTTCGTCTTGGGTTAGACTATAACTGTATACCGGCTAACTGCTACCAGTCCAATTAGGCCTAGAAAAGAAATACATCATTGTGAAGGCCCAAATGGTTCAGTAAGAGACCAAACTAAGATGTTGATGACTTCTCCTTTAATATTTTCCATGGTGGACTTCCTAATCAGTTGGTGGACTTCTAATTATTCATGGCCCTACTTATTATTATCATTATTAAATACTGGTATCAATTTGACTTCATCTCTTAGGGTTCTGTCAGTCACAACGCTGGTCAGAGAAATAGTTCAGAGCTTGGTTCTGGATTGCTAAGTCGTTGGCTTTCTTCTCATTATCATGGTGGAGTCCATGATGAGAAGTCTGTTGCTCATCACACGGTGAATCTGCTTACATCAACCATAAAAGTGGATGCCGACCAGTCTGATCTCAGGTTTTGTTTCAGGATTATTTCACCATCAAAAAGTTACACTTTGCAGGTGCGTTTCCTGCATCCAGCTGTCTTTTTTTAATGGTTGTTTCAAACAACTTGTGATTTGTGCATAATTAGAGTAGCTTGTAGAAAAGAACCTTACAATTGTTATTTAGCTGGTCAGTGCAGGCAGAAAGTGCGTTGGATCAGATGGACTGGATTGAAAAGATAACAGGAGTGATTGCTTCATTGCTAAGTTCTCAGGCACCACCTGAAAGGGTAATTGCCACAGAATTGGAACTGCTGGCTTCTTTTTTTCTTCGTCTGAATATATGACATCCTATTATCTTTCAGTGTCTTTCTGCTGGACCTTTGGGAGGTAGTCATCATCATTCTGCCAGTGAGAGTAGCTCTTATGAAAGTTCTGACTTTGATCACAATGCTGCTGAAGAATACACAGCAGAGAGACATCTTGGTTCTTCTCATCATGACCGCTTGTCGAGGAACTTACAACAGCAACGATCCTGTGTCAAAATTGAGAAGCCCATTGATATATTGCAAAAAGTGTGTGGCAATGATAGATGTGCTGATTGTGGAGCTCCTGAACCAGACTGGGCATCCTTGAATCTTGGCGTTCTTGTTTGCATTGAGTGTTCTGGTGTTCATCGGAACCTCGGGGTCCACATATCAAAGGCAAGTGAAGGAGTTTCCAGGTTGCTTTTGCATGTGACATTCATTTAGTTAGTGATACTGGTGTGCCAAAAACAGCTTACTCCTTAAATGTGAAACATTTGCCTTTCCTTTTAAATGTTTGACAGAAGCTTCTTGATGTTATGTCTTAATTGTTTGTATCTTTGTGGTGTGATGGTACTTATGAATGTTGGATGCAAATCATAGGTGAGGTCACTTACGCTTGATGTCAAAGTATGGGAGCCTTCAGTTATAAGTTTGTTTCAGTCTCTGGGCAATGCCTTTGCTAACTCCGTTTGGGAGGAACTCTTGCAATCAAGAAGTACTTTGCATCATCCAACAAGGTAACCGTTTTTGCGGCTGCTTAAAGCCTTTTCTCGATTCCTTCTGAATGGTGTTAGAGAAAGCTCATATTACTAAGGTTCAGTGTTCTGTGTGTAGCTTATTCGATTCCAACAAGCTGCAGATGCATCTTATGGCCAAGCCCGGTCCCAATGATTCTATATCATTGAAGGAGAAATTTATCCATGCAAAGGTATTGCCCATGTACTTTTCACTTCATTGCTTTTGTATCTTGTTTCTCTTACTGTTGCTCTGCACACTAGCTGAGAGGATATGCTTATTCTGGAACAACTTTTGACAACAATCCTCATGGGCTATGTTCTTTTCGGTGAACAATTTTTATGAGTAACAGAGTCTTCGATGAGATTATTGCAACTCAACGGAATGTGATTGGAATAATATGGTCACCTGTGGACTCTGCTCACGGATGAACATCTTTTTTATTAATCGAGTCATATCTCAGCCAGTGGTTTAGAGAATAAATCCAGATGACCAATTAGTACACTGGCCTTCTTGTTGCACTGCTGACGAATTGATTGGACTTTGGATTTGGATGTATCATTCTTTAATCATTTGAGTTGTTCAGCTCTGCAAGTTCCCCTTTTATATTGTAATGAAGGGCTGTAAGATATTGTGCATCATTAGAGCCTTTTCAGTTCGTGACTCCCTTCTTCTTATTGCTTGCAGTATGCAGAAAAGCTCTTTGTCCGCAAGCCCAGGGAGAGTCCAAGTTTTCAATCAGTGGCGCCAGAGATCTGGGAGGCTGTCTGTGCCAATGACAAGAAAGCAGTATACCGGTACATTGTTACTTCTGAAACAGATATCAATACTGTGTTTCAGCAAGCATCAAGCAGCTCTTCTTTGACTCTTGCAAAAGTGATGCTATTGCAAGAACAGACAAATCACAACCAAAGCTGTAGCTCAGAGAGATCCTCAACGAGCTCCTTGAATCTTGGAAGTGCTGGTGACAGCCAAAGGATGGATTATTTTGAAGGATGTACTCTACTTCACCTTGCATGTGAAACTGCTGATATTGGCATGCTGGAGCTCCTTCTACAATATGGTGCAAATGTTAATGCTGTTGATTCAGGAGGGAATATGCCCCTCCACCGTTGTATTTTAAGAGGCAAAGCTGCCAATGCCAAGATGCTTCTTGCAAGGTGACCAAAGGGATCTTCTTGGCTTTTGATCATAACTGATTTTTATTTATAACCATTTATTATGCCTTGGTCCTTTGATAAGCTAAACTGCTATATTTGATGCTTGGTGATTCTAATATGAATTAGATGCATGGCTTATAAAGTAATTGATGTACATTGTGGAGGATGAAAGTGTTGTCCTATTTTTCAGGGAAAATGTTGAGATAGCATAAAGTTGGGGCAGAATACAATTTAGTTTGAGTACCATGGAACTAATAAGTAACATTTTTTATTCTGTTAGCTCCTTTAGTTGGTTTACCTCCTCTGTGATCCATAGTGCAGTGGTCATGAAGCTTGTGCTTGATAGCAGCATTAATGTCTTTACTTAAAAAAAGTTTATCCTTTGTTATATCATATAGACATCCTGCTTGAGAATCATAATTCAATTGCAGGGGGGCAGATCCACAGGCACTAAATGATGAAGGAAAAACTCCCCTGGAGCTTGCAGTGGAGTCGAGTTTTGGAGACAATGAGGTTCTCACTCTATTGTCGGATACAAATGGATGAAGTCATTAGGAGATAATTCTTGAAGTGTCATTCTGGATATCCTGGAGAGGAGGTATTTTTGTTGCGTATGTGTTGTCATCTATACATATAGTTCAAGAGCTGGTTTTGTTGAAGGAAATGCAAAAGGCAACTGGGGGTTCTGGAGGAGAGTGGTAGGTTGTTGTGCCTGCCCCCACAGGATTTTGTGGAAGTCAGTCCCCACCATTGTCACCATTGTAATTTAAAGCATCAATTTGTAAGGTGAGAGGTAAGATGAAGCCTCTGATCAAGAGAACTTAGTGTGATATCTATGCTGTTTGCATCATTTCCTGGTCTAGCTGTGAAATTGTACTTTAGGCCATTGTCTGTTTTGTCTGTATATTAGTTCTTTTTAGGCAATTTTCCTCTGGGATGGAAGCTTTATTATGATGTAAACTCTATGATGGTAATTAGAAGTGGGTCACTAGGGAGTGAGGAGGAAGCTCACTTTGATTTTTGAATGGGGAAGTAGGATGTACAAACATTTGATGTTTTCATATCTTCTGAAGAGTCATGCTTTTCAGAGCCCCCGTTTTCTTTTCTTCGGTGGATGGCTAGCCAAGAATGAACTGAAACTGGAGGGATCAAACTCGTCGATTTTAACTTCTGAAGAATGCTTGCCGCATTAGCATTTGGTTATCTGGAATTGTTCCCGTTCACTTTATGATTTTCTCAGAGTGAGTTTTTGGTCCCTTTCTCTTTTTCAAAGTTAGGTTGTGCTAACTTTGAGGATTTTGTACTCCATGACTCCTTTTCTAGAATTTATTTAGCTTTTATTTATTTATTTATGAAATCAGATATATTTAGATTGAATGAGTAAGATTCTGGCTACACAGACCTTTAAATGATGTAATGATTGGCTCAATATATATATTTTTACTGTGAGCACCTTTATAACTCTATGAGCATGATCCTATCCGGTTCAGTGCTGATCTTTAGCTGTTAGTTTGCTTCCGAGCGTTATTGAACGAGGTGTGTTGTACAGTGGGTGCATAAGTGAGTATTGGCCCGACTGACGATGCTGATGTTCGTTATTCAAGATGTAAGTACTCAAACGTACCCTGGCAAGGGAAATGGTTCGGGATTTTGTCGTCGATGTGGTTTGGCCTCATGGAATGCCTGATTTTGAGAAGCTTACCAAAGAAATTATAGTCTCAATGGACAACGGTAGATGAGGATGTTATCGGACGGGGATCATATATGCTTTGAGATAACAAAGGTCGGATGCCTTTTGAGATTTCAGCCTCCATCTCACCTTGCTGGCTAAAGTTCATTTCTTGGCCGTTGGGTTGCTCTTTTATCTGTAGGGAAACGAAGATGAACAACTTACACGTGATGCTCTAATGGACTAGCTGGCGACGTATCTTTTATGGGTACGTGAAAAGCCCGATATTTCCTGTCATCCCACGCTCTAACCACCTCCTTTGTTACGTTCAATGATTCGCACGATGAGATGGTGACGCAACACTCGGAAGTTGACGGTGAGCCCCCACTGTCCATGCGTAAGTGAGCTGGAGCGAACTCATCCTTATCCATTAGAACTTGCCATAAGCCATCGTTTTGGCTGAAGTACCCAAAAGATCGAGCAGATGTCTAATGATGAGAAGCTGAATTTTGTTTCCTCTTGAATTGGTTTTCGAAGTCCGCAACTCAACCGAACAAGACCTATAATTTCGTTTTGACACCGTACTGATTCAGTCCGAAAGGTTTGTGCAAAGCCACGATTCATCTTAGGTAGATCAACCGACTGTTGCGCGAGAACATTGCATTAAGCATCGACCTCGGCCGTTCCCAATCGTGTCCCAAAATGGCCCAAATACCCGCAACGGAGTGGCCTCTCTGAAAGCCTCGCCACCACATCTCTAGTCAAACAGAAAATGACCCAATCCTTATCCGATATCCAGAAGTATCTCCTTCATCTTATCTCTTTGAACTCATCAACCCCACTCCTATAAAATGCACTTCCCAAGGCATCGAGTCCGGATGATGCTTGAGACCCTGCATCAAGTCTCACACCAGAACCATGCAGACATCAGTAATTTTCGCAGCAGCACCGTCCCTCCCGCTAGCGTCCATCAAAAGGTCACTCGGGTCCCCATGGAAGCTCATGCCAAGGCCACAGAGTAGTCGTTTTCCTCTCGTTAAAGCGCATGCAATCCCATCCGATACGTCTACGGTCGACTATAACTCCCCGGCCTCGTAAGTTGCTGTCATCTCATCTTTCTTTCTCCGTTCGGTTGAATACAGAACCACGGACAACAGGCGTCCTCCTCGGCTTGTCTCTCTGTGTGTTCCAGTGTCTTTCCAGTAGAGGCTTGTGAGACGGTTGGAGGGGAGGCCTGCAATGTGGAGATGTATCCGGAAGTGAAGCTAAAACCTGAACCTCGGAGCAGCAAACCCAGGACTTCTTCGGAGCCTGTTGATAGAGAGTACTACGAGTATGATAGCCCCAATACGTGAGCTCTCGTGATCCCCAACTTGTTCATTACTCGGCAATTTCGATTGTTGAATGCATATTGAGTCTGGAGACTTTTCTTCAGGGTGTTTCTAGGAGAGGCCTGTGATGATCTTGGAGGAGAATTCTGTGAGGCTGAATTTCAAAGAGGAGTGCACTGAGAGAAGAGCTTCTGTAGATCAATCTGCCGGCTGTGGTATAATAATGTCACCGTGTACCGTCTCTTCTGATGCTAATCCTTTGTGTGTTATGTAATTGGACATCCTATAGCTGCATATATGCCTAAAAAATCCATCCACAACATGGACTTGACCTTGAAATAAAGATGAGAGTTTAGTTCTTGGAGTAGTCCTCATGTGAATTGTCGCATTCAAGTCGAATGATGCTCAGCTATGCAATCTAGTGATTTCGCCATACTTCTGACCAGAAACAGGAGCTATCATGAGAATATATTTCAGAGATGAGAAGCAGCCCATATCTTCTAGTATGAATTTCATACATTTAGAATTTAAGGATCTGGCATAGATACCTTCGATAGATATTCCAACTACCAAAAATTGATGTATTGATAAGGAAAGTGATGCAAGAGGATCTGAAGTTCTCCGCTTGATGAACCCAGTATTATACTTCTCCAAAAGGGATATTCAAAATGACATCAAGAGGCTAACTTCAAAGATAAGAAAAAACCCTGCTAATGTTTTATGTTGATCCTAACTTTCATCAATAGCTACAAGCCAACAAAATGATATCTGGTTGAGAGTAATGAAGGAAATATCACTGCTCAGAGTCATCATCTATTGCCTCCAGGAGCAAATACTGAAGAGCTATAGAGTACTTTGCAGTTTCTCTTCTAATGGAGTCGCCATTTCCTGTTTTGCTACTGCTGCTGAGAAGAAACGACCCGCAGCCATCACCTGTGACACATAGAACCATTTTAATATTGGGTCATGCGGCTGAACACAGAATTGAGTAAAAAGCTAATCAGTTTTATCCTGGAACCAACCTTTTATTGTGAAAATGGATGAAACCCATCTCTTATAGATATATAACAACCGAGGGGAGTCTCCATGATGTGTATCAGCCAGCAGAATCTCGCAATGGCTTTTCTTGCTATGCAAGTCATGTACGACAATAGCCATCACAATTTGTAGTGAAACAGAGTACAAATGCACATAGGGATTGTAAATTTTGTCTAATTACCGAGCATGCATTACAGCATTGTGACACAAAGCCAAAGTTCGGACCATTGCAAGGTCTCGCCCTCGAGGATTAGCATATTTTTCTTGGCAATTCCTTCAGTAAGACAAACCAAATTATATAGAGCTCTAATCACAGAGGTAGCTGTCCGAGTCACTTTGATGACAATCAACCAGAAGGAGAGTATTGAAAACCACAAACACACAAAGGCCAATGTGCAAGAGGGTACCTCTCATCGAACAGTTCGCCAAAATCATCGACGATAACAGCAGCCGGAAACGAATCGTGCAGATGAAACGCCGCAAAATACTTCTTAACCGCTTCATCATCCTCGACATATCTTGAATCAATACAGAACCAAACGTATCATACATCACCGTATAACTCTTTCTCTCTCTCTCTCTCTCTCTCTCTACACTGTTCTTGTAGTCTAGTAATAATAAAAGCGACTGGTTCAGCAAATTGCTCACTTCATTTGTATACGCCCAAACACGCCGGACGACGGATCAATGCCCTACAGACAAAGACGGCAGAAGCACGAATCAACGGCTAATCAAGTGGCAACCCACATGAGAGAGAGAGAGAGAGAGAGAGAGAGAGAGAGAGAGAGTTAGTGCCTGAGAGAGATAAGGGGGTTTAGCTTCCAATCTCCGACGGTTGCATATGAAGACAACAGCAGTGACATCGTCGGAATCGCTCCGCAGCGCGCGGTTATAAGCGAACTGGAACAGCAAAGAAGTTTTCCCGCTGCAACATCATTCGCAGCAGCGGAAGCACGGTCACTGTACGGCGAACTGAAGCTCAATGCATTGGGTCCCCCGACCCAGAAGGAAAACAAGAATGCCCACCACCTGTTTGATCTGATGTGTGCATGTGACACAGAGAGAAAGAGTGTGTACCAGGAAGGAGGACCTGAGAGAAGCGTGATGGGATGAGATTCAGCAGCGGAGGCAGCATCGTTCATGCAGAAGAACCTCCTCACGTTCGAAGCCATCTTCGTTTCGAAGCGACAAAAAGCTCGGTCGATGCCACGAGCGGGTTGCTTTTGGTTTTAGGTGTTGGGAAACGCCTGCAAAATCCAGAAAGGTCCCTTCCTTTTCCGAAGACAGAGCGTCGCTTTCTTGAGAAAATTAAGGGAAGATGAATGTGTTCGGGAATTCGCTTCGAGGACGGTTGTGTTGTCACGAGAGACATTTGTTGGTGTTTGATGACACCTCATGAAAAACCTCTTAGGTTTTATTTGGCGGTATGGATAAAATTTATTCTATCTCTTATTCGATGTTTATTCAAGTTAGGATGAAGTCGAATATAGAATGAATATAGATCGAATAAAATTATTGCGTGGAAAAATTGGATAAAGGTGTATAATTTCTAATCACTATATTGAATTAACAAATTGAAATTATATTTCAATATAAATGATATATGAAATTTAATATAAATTCAAAATAAAAAAAAAAAAAATTTAGTTTTTTAATTTATTTTATTTTTTTTAAATATATTCCACTTTAATACTATACTATAATATAAATTTATATATTGCATATTTTAGGTATTTTAGTATTTTATATATATTAGTACAGTTTACTATTTAATCAAATTTTATTATAGAATGACGGAAGGGGGAAAAGGAAAATAAAAATAAAAAAGAAAATAAAAATAAATTAAGCAATAGTATCGCAAAAGATTTTTACCATTTCCGTTTGTGAACTTTTGCATTTATAAACTAATATGCTGTTTATATTAATAAATATACATGATCGACTTTTGTAATGTGATTCACAAAACAGTAGATAGGATATAACAAAATCCCTGAATTTCATATTCTATTCTATCCAGTCCTGTCAAGGTTAGAAATTTGGACGACCAAACATAACCTTAAAAGATAAAAGTGAAGATGAAAAAGTGGAAAATTCCCAAATCATGCTCGATGTGGCATATTTATTCTTAACTTTTTTTTTTCCCTGTGATATGGAAAACCCTAAACTATGCTTTTTTTTTTTTTGGTAAAGCCTAAACTATGCTTATTGTGACACATTTATTCTAAATATTTTCTTGTGATACAAAAAACCTTGAACTTATACTCATGATGAATTTACTTTTCGTCAAGGGTTTTTAAGATGATTTTTCAGCCAAAACAACATGAGTTTCTATTTTACTAAGTCATGTGGGGGTTATGTCAAACTTATTTGCTTTCTAGCATCCATATAGATAGATTTTTAATGGTTTTCATTTGAGAAGGTGAACATGTTACATAAGTACAAGTTTGACATTGTTTATGTCACAAAAAGAAGTTTTATGGGAAATGTGTCATAGTAAATATAGCTTAGATTTATGACAACTTTTGCCTTATAAAAGAAGTTTCATTTAATTGATAGAGTTTTTACATTTTTTTTTTCACTTTCCTAAATTTGGAATGGGCAGTTGTGTATGAGCTCAAGCTACGGGTTAATATATAAACATAATTAGGAAATGAAGATTTGGTATTATTACTTTATAGGAAGAGCAGCATGAGATTCCACCACAACTTAAGCACACTTGAGCCACTGAGTTACTCGTATGGTGTTTAGCAATGATAATTCCTCACTAGATACTTGTACAATATTTTTTTTTGTCCTTTTTGTTTTGGCTATATATAATTTTTTTATTTTTACTTATTTTCTAACGTGGCATGCACTTAAGGCTGCAACAGTACCAAAATTGAGCGACTGGTTAATTGAAGGACTTGATTAGAATTAGGCTTCATTCAATTTGCAAAAAATGTGACATTTTTGGAAAATGTTTTCTAGAAAGCTATTTTCTAGGAAAATGGAATTATTTTATGATGTTCGGTTGACTGTGGTTGGTTGCCAGAGGTCATTGTAGCCGGTGACCAGCCAAGACAGACTTAAAAAAGAAGGAAAAGAGAAAAAAACAAAAACAAAAAGAATTAAAAATTAGATTTTTTAAAATAAAAAAGAAAAAAAAAGAAAAAGAAAGATAGAAATGTTAACATTGGTGTGAGATAAGAGAATATAAGTGAAGAAAATGTTTTCCTCTATTTTAGAAATTTTTTCCCTTCATGAAAATTATTTTTCTAATCTAATTTATTTTCAGTGAAACAAATATAGTAAAATTTGGAATATGTTTTTCTAGAAATTATTTTTCGTGAAACGGACATAGCCTTATATCCAAAGCATTTTGCCTACACTTTCTCAAAAGTTGATGACTTGATTACCCATTTGACTAAACAGGCAACCACATAGTAAGAATAATGCGGAAAATAAGATTGCTGCACTTTTATTTTATATGATCGAATCCATACAAGAAAGGAATCCTAGTAATCCACGCTATTCATTCTTGCCCTAGTCTCTAACCTTATAAATGTTGGAAAAATGTTGAAGAATACACAAAAATAATAATAATTGTTGGAATAATTGAAAAAAATTAGAAAATAAATATAATTATCTGAGGTATGCAAGCATTGTCCTTAAGGATAATATTGTCCCGTATAAGGCTGTAGTGCTTATTCTTCCAAAATACAACAAATCTTCTTTTTTATTTAGTACTAAATTATAGAAAGAAACATGACAACGTTATATGTATAACTCAACAAAAAAAAAAAAGAAAAGATACGAAAAGATAAACAAGAACATTCCAATTTATATGTATTATATGTATGTATGTATGTATGTATGTATGTATGTATGTATATATATATATATATATATATATATATATATATATATATATATATATACACTCTATATCACTTTTCAATTACGTCTAGAGTAACAATTTATAGGTAAAAGAAAGAGAGAGCTGTTAAGAAATAGTTATAAATAAATCAGTAATTAAAAAAGAAGATGACTGTTGTATAGTCATTATAAAATAATGAAGAGTTTACGTAGAAATAAATGATATGTTATAAAGAGTTAAATGGTCATTAGAAATTTGTTATATGGTCGTTATGTGACCGTTAAATAACCATTATAAAAGCGTAATAAATCCATATGTTAATTGTAGACAAAAAAAAAAAACCATTACAAATTAATAGTGGTTACCATTATAAAAATTAGTGACTTTCAATATTTTGACCAGGCACCACAAATCGCATCTGCTGTGACATCCTGATTTTTCTCAATTTTATTTTTAGTCAATTAAGTCGGACAATTCATCTGTGGATGTAGTTCGTCTCTCAGAGTTGGCCACTCACGATGAAACTAGTCTATTGAGTGAAGCAATTAAGGAATTTTACTGCGTCAGACTTGGGGATTGATCACCCTCGGGTCGGATGCAAGAAAATTTCCTCAAAAGCTACTCAGTGGATTAGGCGCGCTGAAATCGCACCTGATTGAATTTAACCGTGAAAATTGGGATTGAATTTAGAAATTGGAAGCCCGGTTATGTCAAATACCTTATTAGGATCATGAGATGATTTTTGTGGACTTTAATTGGACTCAATTAGAAGATAATTGAATAAAAAAAATGAAGAAATTGGATGTACAAGAATTGGACCCCGGTGGAAAATGAAAGTGCAACCATTGGAGAAGTTGTGGAGGATTTGAGTGAGTGGAAGATGACATGGGATGATGTCATGGTAGTTGGGGCCAATTTGAAGGAGAGCATGACAAGTGGCGAGTGTTAATTGATCCCCAAAAAGTGAAGAGGTCCTATCATCTTCTTTTTCCTTAAGCTTGGAACCGGTTGGGGGGAAGGGGGGAGCGGCACCATTCAAACCAGGCAGCCCGACGTTGCCCCCTTCACTTGCTTGGTCGCCGCTCCTCTGCCGTTTGTCGCCGTCGTGCAACGGTGTCGTCGTCGTCCGCGCGACCGGCATCGCCCCGTGCTGCGTGCCCGTGCTCCGTCGACGTTGCCTCACCCGTGCTCCATCCCGTCGGCCTAGCCACCCCAGCCGCCGTTTGATCTCACCGGAGCCTCCTTCGCCGTCGCCATTGAGCCAGCCGAGCCGCCGCCCCTTCCTCCGCCCGTTACGCGCGCCCGCATCTCCCTGTTGCGCCTCCTTCCGACCTGGTTCAGTAGCTCCGTTTGTGGGTATCTCAACCTCTTCTAGGCCCGCTTTGGCTATCTTTCCGGCCTCGGAAGCTAGGCTTGCCTTTGGAAAAGTTGATCCCGATGTTGCCCTCGTCGTTTTGGTCCAAGCGGCGAGTTGATCAAGGCCGTAGATGGCAGTACCCTCGGAGAAGAGTGGCATGCCGATGGAGATTCACTAGACAACGCAGAGTGCTCTTGACCCTGGAAGTCTTTGGGTCTATCAGTTGGTTAGGTCCATTGTCTGGGTCCAGGTGACCGTGGATGCCAGAGTACCTTATATGTTTAGGGTTTGGTTTCGTTCTGGGGCCGATGGCATTAGGGTTGGCCCACTGGATAGCATGGACATTCCATTGACTGTGATGGACGCCATTTTGGGTGAAGGCATGGCGGATCTTCTTGACGGTGGAGTGATCAACGCATCGCCTCCGGTCTCTTGGGTGATAGAACCTGAGGATGTGGGATCGTTGAACGAGTCCGACCAGTAGTCATAGGATTGTTCTTTTTTGTGGACTGATCCCTAGTGTGCAGATTGACCCTTTTTGATGCACATAGTTTCTGACCCATTTTGGTTGTATGTAAACCCTGATTGACTATATGAAAATATGTTGGTTTGTACTTGAATTGTTTTCTTCCTGCTGTCTTATCCCGTAATGTATTTGTCAGGGGTTTTTTAATACGTTCCGCATGCGCATAATAAAATAAATGGGGTTGGTGATACTACCTGGGAATATTGCATTTATACGACCATGGTGGGTTGTTCACGAGTCTCGGGCTCGGGGCATGATAACCCTTTTTAAGTGGTATCAGAGCATGGCTTGTATATGGAGTGATAAGATGCGATGAGTCATGGGATAGTTAGTAGGAAGGACTTTTCATATTCTAACGCATGTGATTGTTAGTTGTTTGTTAACTTGGTTGTGAGGTCACTCAAATTCTAATGTGCTATTGGAATTCGCCAATAGGTATCTATATTGAGCTTGTAGCATGAGTGACCGAGTGCCGAGAGCTGCTAGGAAGAGATTAGTAGGCTCCATGTTTCGAGGTGGGTCTTCAATGAGGGTCAGTGCCCGTGGTGCCTTGGAAGGAGCACAGGCCGGGACTAGTGCAAGTGGTGCAGCTTTGCCTCAGACGGTGCATCAGCCCTAGAGGATCCGAGGTTTGTTGGAATCATGCATATGCTTGAGGCGATGAGAGACAAGATGGATCGGCAAGCTGCTGCTATTACCACCGCAGTGAACACTGCCAATGCCGCTAATGCCACTGCTACTGCCGCCGCATCAGTTGCCGAACCAGAAGAGGATCCTGATGAAATTCCACTTGAGGATGTGGCCGCTGGGAGACCTAGATAGAAGTTGGTACAACATTTTCTGAGGTTGAATCCGCTAACGTTCACAGGAGCAGGAGACCCCGAAGCCGTAGCATTATGGATCCTGGAGTTAGAGAATGCCTTGGAGTTGCTGTTGTGCACTGAAGTAGAAAAAGTTGTCCTGGCAGCCTATCAGTTGAGTGGGATCGCAGCTACATGGTGGAAGACTAACAAAAGGATAGTGTTCCCTGAAGGTGTGGTTCCAGAGTGGAATGCTTTTCTTGAAGTCTTCAATGAAAAGTACTTTTCTAATTGTGCCAGAGAGGTGAAGATGGTGGAGTTTCAGCGCCTTCGTCAAGGTATCATGTCAGTCGATCAATATGAAGCGAAGTTCGCCGAATTATCGCAGTATGCCCCAGAGTTGGTCCAGTGATCGTCAGACCGAGCTCGGAGGTTTAGAGATGGGTTCCGACTAGAGGTGAGGAGCTTGTTTGTACCACTAGTTTTGAAGGAGTACAATGACCTCTACAAGCGGGCACAGCTGATCGAGAAAGACAAGAATGAGAGAGCTGCCACATCTGGGTCGCAGTTTAATTTAATAGAGATGATAATCGGTTTGGGAAGAGGCCGATGCCTGGAGGAAGGTACCCTGTTCCACCCAATAGGAATGGTGGAGTGAGGAAGTTGTCATCGAGCTACAATGGAGCATGTCGTTCATGTGGAAGGCAACATGGCTTAGCTCCGTGCCCTTTTAGGATGGGTGCTTGCTATGAGTGTGGCCAGCAGGGTCACATTGCTAGGGTTTGTCCCAGGAGACATATGAGACAGTCTCAGTTGCCGTTGCCGCCACCGCTAGGTCAGAACAGAGGATTCGCACTGCAGATCATGTTGCCGGGTGGATTGAACCGACCTCCAGCTTAGGGAAGAACTTATGCCCTCACCAGAGGACAGGCAGATGATGCGCCTAATGTGGTCACAGGTATGGTCTTGCTGAACAACCAACCTGCTTATGCTTTATTTGATCCTGGAGTTTCGCATTTGTTTATAGCTGAAAGATATGTTAAATTAGTAGAATTAATTCCTGAATTGTTGGAGTCTGTGATTAGCATATCTACTCTGTTGAAAGATAATGTGTTAGCTACAGTAGGTTGCCTTGGTTGCAAGTTAGTGATTGATGAGCGAGAGGGGAGGATAGACTTGATAGTCCTAGCCATGTATGATTTTGATGTGATAATTGGCATGGACTGGCTCACTAAGTAACGAGCTAAGATGGACTATTATCGCAAGGCGATTCAATTTAACCCATTAGAGGGTGAGAGTTTCGAATTCATTGGGAGTCGAGGAGGACCATCGATTTCCTTAATCTTATCGCTCGAGGCAACTCGCTTGCTAGGCAAGGGTTGCCAAGGTTATTTGGCGACTGTCGTGGACATGACAGTAGAGGAGTCGAAGATAGAAGACATCCTAGTGGTGCAAGAGTTCCCAGATGTGTTCCCGAAAGAATTACCAGGTTTGCCGCCAGAAAGAGAGATAGAGTTTGTAATTGAGTTAGCTCCTAGGACCGAGTCTATCTCCAAAGCTCCTTAACAGATGGCCTTGTCAGAGTTTAAGGAACTAAATGTGCAAATGCAAGAATTGTTGGATAAATGATTTATACGTCCGAGTGCATCACCTTGGGGAGCGCCAGTATTGTTTGTGAAGAAGAAAGATGGTTTATTACGCTTGTGCATAAACTACCGACAGCTCAACCGGGTGACAATTAAGAACAAGTATCCGCTGCCAAGGATTGATGATTTGTTTGATCAGCTTCAAGGAGTGTCGATATTTTCTAAGATCGACTTGAGGACAGGGTATCATCAGCTAAGAATCAAGAAGGAAGATATACCAAAGTCAGCGTTTTGCACTCGATATGACCATTACGAGTTTACTGTGATGCCGTTTGGGTTGACGAACGCCCCAGCTACTTTCATGGACCTGATGAACCGGGTGTTTAGAGAGTACTTAGATCAGTTCATAATTGTTTTCATGGACGACATCCTGGTGTATCCAAGGAGTACCGGAGGATCATGAAAGGCACTTAAGAATAGTGTTTCAGACTTTGAGAGATCACGAGTTGTATGCTAAGTTCAGTAAGTGCGAGTTTTGGCTAACTCATGTGGCTTTCCTAGGTCATGTTATCTCTGGAGAAGGAATCTCAGTGGACACAACCCAGATTGAAGTAGTGATCAATTGGCCGAGACCGACTACAGTGACAGAGATAAGAAGTTTTCTGGGTTTAGCAGAGTATTACAGACAGTTTGTAGAAGGGTTTTCAGTGTTAGCATCGTCGATGACGAGATTGCTGAAGAAGGAAGAAAAGTTTGTATGGTCAGATAAATGCGAGCGTAGTTTCCAAGAGCTCAAGCAAAAGCTAACTACCGCACCTGTACTTACTATCCCATCTGGTCCAGGAGGATTTGAGATCTACAGCGATGCGTTGTTTAACAGATTGCGTTGTGTATTGATGCAGCATGGTAGGGTTGTTGCGCATGCATCCCGCCAGTTGAGACCTCAAGAGTTGAATTATTCGACGCATGATTTAGAACTTACAGCGATCATCTTTGCCCTTAAGATTTAGAGGCACTACTTGTGCGGAGAAAGATTCCAGATCTTCACTGACCATCAGAGTCTTAAATACTTATTCTCTCAAAAGGAGTTGAATATGAGATAGCACCGATGGATGGAACTCCTAAAGGACTATGATTGTGAGATTTTATATCATCCCGGAAGGGCGAACAAGGTCGCCGATGCATTGAGCAAGAAGTCTTCGGTTGCACAGATGGTACTCAAGGAATGGAGTCTACTCGAGGGAGCACGAGATTCAGGTTTCAAGTTTGAAATAGGCCACCTTTCGAACCTTATGGCCACTCTTAGAATTGAGCCGGAAGTACAAGTTAGAATCAGGACGCTTCAGCAAACAGATCCAGATATTTAGAAAATCGTACAAGAGGATACAGAGAAGAGGAAAGCTGACTTCAAGATTTCTGAAGATGGAACATTGAGGTTCCAAGGACGGTTGGTTGTACCTGATGATGTGGAGCTTAGGGAGGAGATTTTATCAGAAGCGCATCGTAGTAGTTACAACATTCATCATGGTAGTACAAAGATGTATCAGAATCTGCATCAACACTACTGGTGGTGTGGCATGAAGGCGGACATCGCCAAGCACGTCGCCAAGTGTTTGATGTGTCAGCAGGTGAAAGCTTAGCATTGCAAACCGGGAGGACTGTTGCAACCCCTTGAGATCTCAGAATGGAAATGGGAGCATATTACAATGGACTTCATGATGGGACTACCGAGGAGCCAGAGGGGAAATGATTCGATATGGGTAGTGGTCGATAGATTGATGAAGTTGGCACACTTTATCGCGGTTCGAAGGGACCTCAATTTGGATAGGCACGCAGATTTGTACGTGCGTCACGTAGTTCGTATGCATGGGGTGCTAGTCATGATTACTTCAGACAGGGATCCAAGGTTCACCGCCGCTTTTTGGAAGAGCCTATAATCAGCGTTAGGAATGAAGCTGCAGTATAGTACGGCTTACCACCCACAAACTGACGGCCAGTCTGAGAGGACGATTCAAATTCTCAAGGATATGCTGTGAGCTTGCGTCTTGGACTTCAAGGGAAGTTGGGAGGAACGGCTTAATCTGGTTGAGTTTGCCTACAACAACAGTTACCAGCAGAGTATTCAGATGGCTCCTTTTGAAGCGTTGTATGGCAGAGCGTGCAGAACACCATTGTGTTGGGATGAGGTCGGAGAAAGAAAGATCACTGGTCCAGAGTTAGTTTAGCAGTCAGTGAAAGCAGTTGCAGTTATCAGAGATAGACTAAAGACTGCTCAGAGTTGCCAGAAAATTTATGCTGGTAAGCGTCGGAGGCCATTGGAATTCCAAGTTGGCGAACACATCTTCTTGAAGGTGTCACCGGTGAGAGGTGCTTCCCGCTTTGGCAAAAAGGGGAAACTGAGTCCGAGGTATGTAGGTCTCTTCGAGATTTTGGAAAGAATAGGGACTCTAGCGTATCGTCTTGCACTGCCGCCGAAGTTATCACAGGTGCATGACGTCTTTCACGTGTTGATATTGAGGAAGTATGAACCTGACCCGACTCACGTTCTAAATTTCGAGGAATTAGACGTGGACGATAGGGTGTCGTACGTTGAAAGCTCGGTTCAGATTGTGGATCGCAAAGAACAAGTTCTACACACCAGGACCATCCCAATGGTCAAAGTGGTCTGGCAACACCACGGCACTGAAGGAGCAACCTGAGAGACCGAAGAATTGATAAGACAATTGTACCCCTACCTTCTTGCTTAAAGATTTATAATGGTTTAAATTTCGAAGACGAAATTTTTATAAGAGGGGAAGAGTTGTGACATCCGATTTTTCTCAATTTTATTTTCAGTCAATTGAGTCGGACAATTCATTTGTGCATGTAATTCGTCTTTTAGAGTTGACCACTCACGAGGAAACTAGTTTATTAAGTGAAGCAATTAAGGAATTTTACCGCGTCAAACTTGGGGACTGATCATCCTCGGGTCGGATGCAAGAAAATTTCCCCAAAAGCTACTCAGTGGATTAGGCGTGCTGAAATCGCACCGGATTGAATTTAACCGTGAAAATTAGGATTGAATTTAGAAATTGGAAGCCCGGTTATGTCAAATACCTTATTAGGATCAAATTTTTGTAGACTTTAATTATTAGGATCATGAGATGATTTTTGTGCAACCATTGGACTTTAGTGAAAGATGACATGAGATGATGTCATGGTAGTTGGGGCCAATTTGAAGGAGAGCATGACAAGTGGCGAGTGTTAATTGGTCCCCAAAAAGTGAATAGGTCCCATCATCTTCTTCTTCCTCAAGCTTGGAACCGGTTGGGGGGAAGGGGGGAGCGGCACCATTCGAACCAGGTAGCCTAATGTCGCCCCCTTCTCCCGCTCAGTCGCCGCTCCTCCGCCGTTCGTCGCCGTCGTGCAGTGCCGTCATCGCCGTCCCATGTGACCGCGCGACCGCGCGTCGCCCGCACCCGCGTGCCCATGCTTCGTCGACGCCGCCTCAGCCGTGCTCCATCCTGTCGGCCCAGCCACCCTAGCCACCGTTCGATCTTGCCGGAGCCTCCTTCGTCGTTGCTATTGAGCCAACCGAGCCGTCGCCCCTTCCTCCGCCCGTTACGCGTGCCCACATCTCCCCGTCGCGCCTCCTTCCGGCTTGGTTCAGCAGCTCCGTTTGTGGGTATCTCAGCCTCTTCTAGGCCCGCTTTGGCCATCTTCCCGGCCTCGGAAGCTAGGCCGCCTTTGGAAAAGTTGATCCCAACGTCGCCCTCGTCGTTTTGGTCCAAGCGGCAAGTTGATCAAGGCCGTAGATGGCGGTACCCTCGGAGAAGAGTGGCATGCCGATGGAGATTCACTAGACGACGCAGAGTGCTCCTGACCCTAGAAGTCCTTGGGTCTATCGGTTGGTTAGGTCCATTGTCTAGGTCCAGGTGACCGTGGATGCCAGAGTACCTTATATGTTTAGGGCTTGGTTTCGTTCTGGGGCCGATAGCGTTAGGGTTGGCCCACTGGATAGTATGGACATTCCATTGATTGTGATGGACGCCATTTTGGGTGAAGGCATGGCGGATCTTCTTGACGGTGGAGTGATCAACGCATCGCCTCTGGTCTCTTGGGTGACAGAACCTAAGGGTGTGGGATCGTTGAACGAGTCCAACCAGTAGTCATAGGATTGTTCTTTTTTGTGGACCGATCCCTAGTGTGCAGATTGACCCTTTTTGATGCACATAGTCTCTGACCCATTTTGGTTATATGTAAACCCTAATTGACTATATGAAAGTATGTTGGTTTGTACTTGAATTGTTTTTCTTCCTGCTGTTCTATCCCGTAATGTATTTGTTAGGGGTTTCTTAATACGTTCCGCATGCGTATAATAAAATAAATGGGGTCGGTGATACTACCTGGGAATGTCGCATTTGTATGACCATGGTGGGTTGTTCACACGTCTCGGGGCGTGACATCTACGCCCTCTTTCAACTTCTAGTAAAAACAAAATCTTTTGCAAAGATGATGAAGCTCTCTTTCTTTGTCATCCTTGCCCTCATTCTCTCGGGTCTCTACCGAACACAATCTAAATTTCTTTCGTGTTTTGTAACCGTGCAATTGTCGACGACACGAGTCAATAATCAAAGTGTTTCTGATGCCCGATTTGCTCTCACAGGTTCTTGTGACAATCCTCTCCATGCCGATGCACAATGCCGAAGGATAATCGACGAAGACAACTGCGATTTCTACGACTGTACGAGGCACCGCTCAGAGGAGTACGGGATTGTCAAGGCAAAATGCGTTGCCAATCCTCACAAGAGAGGGGCTCGCGCCTGCGCCTGCTACCTTTGTTGACCTCGTTCGATACGTGTTCATGGTTCTTTCTGAGAGATCTATGATCTGTGCTTGCGCTAGTGTTGACGAGCAAATAAAATTTGAAACTCCTTTTCTCAGCTTTGATTTGTTGTTGTCGTTTGCCTTCGTTGTTAACTCCTTCGGCAAGTCTCCGATTGACGATGCTTGAAGTTGGCAATTCGTGCGGTCATGTCACGGTAGCACCCCAATTTAAGTTCAACTCATACGCAGACAATCTATTACGCTGCCAAACACTTTTCAGAGGAAGAACGAGAATCTCAATTAAATTCACTCGACTCATTCTCTGTAACCAAATAGGCTCTTGAGTGTCATAGCGTTAGGTAAGTAATTTTTACGAAGATTGACTAGAACGACTATTAGAATTTGTATGAAGTTTTATGACAAAATTTTAAAAAAAATTGAAAAATTTAGGATTGAATTAGTATTTGTGTATAGGAAAAGATTTTAGAAGTCCCCTTTATTTTTTGGTAGGAAAGAAGTCTCCTTTTTAATCAGGTACTTTTTGAGTGTGACCGTTTATGATATATATTTTCACATGCGAGCTTTATTTTGAATAAATTGATTTTTCTTACATTAAATGGATCGTAGTGAAGTCTTTTTACGTTCCTTTTCAGTTTAATATGAAAAAATGTAGATGGGCTTATTTTAGTTTTTTACCGATATACACATAAAATATGTACGATATTTGAACATTCTTGAAAAAAATTTCCCACGTCTCCATTATTTTTTGGAGTGGGAAACAAACCTACAAAAATAGGAACGACTTTTTATGATTCCATTTTAATCTTTATCTTATCGACAAAGTATAGTATCTGTAATCTAATTTTTAGGGTAAATTAAAAAAAAACTGAATTTATTATCCTTGTGCTAATTTACTTCTAAACCTATTAATTTGACTAATTTAATTTTAAATTTTGTGATAATTTGTCACTTGAGCTCTTCTAGCAAATTATGACTAGAAATCATTAATGTGGATGTTATATGTGGCATGACTGATGTTGGCGTGAACAACTTTTATAAAAAATTTTATAAAGAATTTGAATTATTTATTGTATTTATAGTTTTTTTTTTTTTGGTTATGCTAGTGAGGGTCATTGATGACCCTTGCCCACCACAAAAGCACTTGCCAAATCTAGGTGAGGGCTGCCTCATCCACGGTTGGTAGGGCTGTGAAGGCCCTCATCCAAATCTGACGAGACCTTAACACGATCGTGGGGCCATGAAGTCATTGGTGATCCTCATTGACACTAAATAAAGAAAAGAAAAATGAAAAAAATGAAATTTTTTTTTTTAAAAAGTAAAAGTTAAAAATTGAAAATTGTTTACGTAAGCATTAGGTGTGTTTGTGCAGGATGGTTGATGTCAAGTTAGTAGTTTTTGGCCAAATTGTCAAAATATTTATTACTATATTGATCAAATTAAAAGGTTTAAAACTGAACTAATTTAAGTGTAATATTTTTATATTTTTTTGGGTAATTTTTCCCTAATTTTATTTTTTATATTCCACTTTAGCTTGCATTAAGATAGATTTATGTAAATTTAATTACATTGTATACTTTGATATCCACTTATATATGAACTTACGGAGGAAATATTTCAAATTGTAAAATCTTTAATATATCATCATCCATTGAAATTTTAAACTTTAATTTTTTTGAGAGATTTATTTTCGAAATTACTTTTTCTTATAGAGATCTATTTTAGAATATTAATTAGTCAGAATATACGCAGTACCCCGAAGATATATTCAACCCGCTTTTAATTTCCCGTTGCGGATGGGGAAATCCGTGTGAACAATGCAAATTACCTGTTCAAGATCAATGAATATGGCAAGAAGGGAGAACCTCCATAGGAAAGAAACAAAGCCTAGAAATTTTATAAATTGACCACGCACCAGAGGCTGCGGGTGTGACATACCTGTAGTGCTTTCCACAAAGATAGTGTGTCTTATAGGATGGCCGATGTCAACTTTAGTAGTTTTCAGTCAAGATTTCAAAATGCTTATCACTAAATTGCCCAAATTAAAACGTTTATGATTGAATTGATATATGTTCAATAGATGGTGCAGTATGATGTATGATAGCCATAGTATCAAGTTCTTCATGTGACGTAACCATGCACAAATTCGCTGTTTGGAAAGGGCGAACCGACCAAACGTGTCTTTATAATGTCATCTGACTACATCATTTATTTCTTCATGTTGAGGACTCGAGCTGATGACCATTATGTCTAATACCTCGAGTCACTTTGACTCTGTTTGGTAATACTTCTAGAAATAACTGATTTTTTCTTTTTGTCATTTGAAATAAAAAAAAAGAACAAAAATCTGTTTAATAATTTTTTGTTTTTTTTAAATAAAAATTTATTTATTTTCCTAAGAATAGATTTAGAATAGAATTATATTTTGTATCATATGGTATATTAAAAAATAGAAAAAAGTAATTTGTTGTTCTTGGGAATAATTTTCAACTTTCTCTCTCTCTCTCTCTCTCTCTCTCTTAAAATTCTTTTGTCCTTCTCTCTTCTTCCTCCGCCATCTTTGACCACTAACTGGGTGAGGTCCGACAAACTTGCTGGAGGCTTGTTTAGCCACGATCTTAGCCCTAAAGGCTTGTTGAGGCCCAGCCTCGCACCCGCTGGCCGTGGTTGGGCGAGGTTCGGCCTCGCTAGGTTAGAGCAAGGCCGACCTCGCATTGTTTGGGCGAGGCTGAGGCTCGTAGTGGCCTCGCATTGTTTGGGTGAGGCTGAGGCTTGCAATGGCTAGGTGAGTCTTTGGTGAGCTCGTTGGACCTTGCCTTGGCTTGACGAGACTTCGAGCGAGTTCGCTAGACCTCACCTAGTCTCACCGGCTACAATCGTAGCCGGCGACCAACCTTAGAAGGAAGAAGAAGAAGAGATTATGAAAAAAAAAAAGAAAAAAAATGAAAAATAAGAAAATTATAATAAAAGTATTAAAAATTTTAAAAAAAATTTAAGAATCCTATCAAATATTTTCAAAAATTTAGAAATTATTTTCAAGGGCAGAATAAACAAATATTTTTAAGTAAGAATTATTTTCGAGAAGAGATTTGTTATTAAATGTGTCCTTAGGTTCTTGTAGCAGCAGTAAACGGTTACGTGCTGATCCGCAAAATCTGTGCTAGAAGATCCTCGAGCGGCATAGCTGCAATTTCTACGACTGCACGAGGCGCTGCTCTGAGGTCTTGTCGTACGGTCAAGGCAAGGTGCATCCGCAATCCTCGCAAGCACTGGCTCCACACCTGCACCAGCTACGTCCCTTGCTGACATCTTTCTCATTTGTTTTTGCTCATGCCGGTTCGATAACTGAATTAATTGTTGCCAATGTTGGATTTCTGTTTGATTAACAAACTATTATATGATGCCCGATAATGAAAAATTTCAATACAAATAATAGTTATTACATTATAGCTTTTTACGATGTATTTCTCGTCTATTTATCATCTATTGCGTTGTTTATTTACGATAATAGTTGTTGCGCCACGATCCTATATTTACCTACAAAATTATTTTGTAATGGCTGTGATATGACCTCCTTATAATATAATTAAAACCGCTAAGCTGTAATGAATTGTTCCAAAGCATATATATTTAAAAAAAAAAACAATAATGGCACGACCTCCTTATTAATGATAATTAAAATTGTCTCTTTGTTTTTTTTTTCATCACTCTACTAGTAAAGATAACCAATGTCATGATAAAGATTGCTCTACGTTTGGGAACCCATTTGTGAAGCTTTTTGGACCTTTAAAGGCCCTTGGGCAAATGTTAATATGTTTGGCATTTATTTTTGGTAGCTTATTTATTTATTTTGGTCGGTTCTACTTTATTTCTACTCTAACTCCCATTCTCAGATTTTTCTCTCAGATTTTTGCTCTATTTTTTTGTAGAGCATGGAAGTCGAAATCCACACTTAAAAGTAAAGCGTCCCCACCGGTGATTTGAATCTCCTCACCTCCTCCTTCCATGTTGGAAATGTGGCCACTGGGACAAATCCTAATGGCAGTTTATTTATCAAATGCTAGCATTTCCAAGGCTTTTTAAAGGTCATTAGCCCAAGGCTCTCTCCCACCTCCTTTTGGCTTTCTAGCTTTTTCAACATGCAAAAGACCTAAGTTAATGAATATTTTGAATTTCCAATATTACCCTCACTTACTAGTCATTGTTCCACATTTACCCCTTTCTAACATTAAAGCCCTCGAATCTCTTGCCTTTCTCTTCCCTCGCCTCTCTTTGTTGCACACTCGCCTCATGAACGTAGCTCTTGGTGATGTTGCTTGCCTGGTTGCTCGGTTGACAGTCGTCGTTGATCGCTTGGTCGACGGTTGCACCGTCACTCCAAATCTGTTGTAGTGAGGCTTGTGGAGGTTGCGCGACTTGATGTTGTTGCACCTAGGGTCTGGCGGCCTCAGAGCCTTCGCTTGGGCTTCGAATGCATCCCTAGAATCCTTCTTAATCCCAATTGTATTGACCGTGGAAGCTCCAAAGTAATGGAATGTCATCTTCATGAAGCACCTGAAGTGGGAGCTGAAGCGCGAGGTCTGTCGTGATAGCTTCCTCTCTCTTTGCATCTCCACACCTTCGCTTTAATCTCTGCCATTGATGTCTACCTCAACCTGATCGGCAATTTAGTTGCCTTTGAATGGGCTCGGACATAATTAAGTTTGATTGACTAATCTATGTCAAAAGTGCAATGACAATGGATTTGTCACCATTTTTTCCTTAACTTTAGCTTGCTCGGTTAAATTGAATCGCAGCCGCTCAATGTTGCTTAGGATTTTATTATGTCTATTATCATGGATTGTTCTGTTTTGTGCTTTTGGTTGTAATACTCTCCATGATTGAGCTTGTTTTGGGAAGATTAGTCCATGCTGTGATTGATGGTCGGATATATGATAGGTAATGGTCTATGATGGCAGCAAGCAACTGTTGGAAAGTAGGATTTTGAAGAATGATGAAGTTATTTGTTCTAGTGAGTCATTGATCTTCAATGCTTATTTGGTTGATGTTGGAGAGGCCTGAAGACGATACTTATATCACAGCCTAATTATTGTTGTGCAATTGGATTTATAAGTTCCCTCTGCCCAGGGTATTGCTTGCTTGTCTCTTTGTCATAGTTGTTTTGTTGGGTGAAATCGTTAGTAGGTGCAATGTGATGAATATGAAGTTCTTAAGTTTTGTTTGTTAAGTTGGTTGCTCATGATGTTGCAACCCGCGGGAAAATGGGAACCAAATTCATAACGTCCTTATACCTCACATGTATAGATTTTGCATTCCAAATAGCACAGCTTGCTTTAAAATGCTTCCAAAGGACTCCTAACCAGCGGCCTTCTGGGATTGAAGTCATGGCATAATTGGAATCAATAGAAGCTGCTAGTGCTAATAGACTACTACGAGATAATGCTTTAATTCATTTATTATGTCGTTCTTACTTGATGTGATGTAATCAAAGTCTGTTGCTCACATTTTTCCATTTTTCCGAGGATGAATCTTGAGCTTTGAATGTTCATTTCCATTGTACCGAGCAGTTACTAGGAGTTGTCTTCTCTTGTAAGTTTTTTGGAATATTAATGACAGTATATATCATTACGTGCGTTGGCTTGTGAATTGAGACATTGTGATTGTACTTTTGTTTAAGGGAAGAACAGTTTTTCTAAGGCTAATCCTTGACTTTGTCAGAAATTTGAGGTTCACAAAAGAAGTCCATTGCTCCTCAAGAATCCGAGCTCTCTAATTTTCTGGCATGACAAGGCTTTGAACATGAGCAGAAGCTCATTATTATTGCCATCACGAATGTGTTAATGGGGTGCTTGCTTTGCAATCAATCTCCGAGAAGTTTTATGTTGTTTAGTCCATTCCCAGTGTTTTTTTAGGTTTGAGATTAGTTGGGTAAATTGATGAAGTCATTTAAAGCAAAGAGCTAATCAGTTGTCCATTCCGAATGAACAAGAATATCATTTATAGTGCTATCATCGTGTAGCTAAGACATGTGTAATTTTTTTGTTGCAAAATAAGAGACATATTTCTTATCACATGCCAATATTAGATAAAAATTTCCATATGATATCGTAAACAACAAATTTTATTTTCATATTCTAATTAACTTTGCTAATTGGTTGGCATACTTTCTTTACTGTTTGTAAATATAAGGGCGCTATTATTTTTGACACTTCTCATGTGATTTTTTTATTTATAAATTTGTTATCATGTCCTTTTTACATTACTTTCAACATGAAAATATAAATATTACAATCATTGTTTTTTTTTTAATTTTAACTAAATTAAAATAGAAAAAACTTAAATTGATCATGTTAAAGGACTTTCCAAATATATATTTACCAAGCAGCATTTTCCCAAATTTTTTATGAAATCACTTTTTAATTACAATTTACTAAATAGTCTTAGCATTTCACTAAACCTCTTTGGTTAAAGGCCTTTATATTTTCCCAATGGCTTTCCCCAATAACTAATGTAACTGTTACATAGTTATTCATATATTAACAATAACAATTAAAATTATGTTATTGTTAGTGCAATGACACGACATCGTTTATATTAATTCAATATTAATTTGTACTCGATGTATATCTCAAGTAAGTAACTGATAGTATAATTATAACCTCATGGACTTAATTGAATATTATTATCTAAAATCATGTAATTTAAATATAGGATGCATTTTGTTTCATGGAAAATGAATAATTTAAAAAATATTTGGCTATGAATTATTGTCCATGATTAAAAAAATATTATTAATTATTTCAAATGATATGACAGTTTTTTTTTTTAAAGAAAAAGAGGGTTATTATAGCCAATAAACTGTCAAGGAGAGAGTTACCAAAAAAGTCCCAAACCTATTGAGATTGTGCTAATTCAGTTTTAAATTTTTTTGGTCAATTAAATCTTAAATCTTTTGCAAATCTGTCAATTCAGTTCATCTAGACAAATTTGATCATGCCACATTGGCCATGCCATGTTAGCATCAATCGTGCCAAGCTAGTGCTAGCCGACCAAATTTAATTAGATGGATTTAATTAACATAATTACAAAAAAAATTTAGGACTTAATTATAAAAACAAAAAGGTTATGAACCAAATGGCACAATTCTAATAGATTTATGACTTCTTTCTTTTTTATAATTCACCCACTCATCGTCAAGTCAAATGAGTGTGGTGGAAGTCTTGTCTGCGAACGACGAGGAGCGAAGATTATCCATTTGTCTTCATAAGCATCGTTTCATTGTCTTCTTCGTTCCTATTCAGACATCGTTGCAACCTATTGGGATATCATCACGTCACTATAACTAAAGCTTTCTTCGAGTGGTTGGATGCCTTCCATCAATGGCTTTTATGTAGAAAATTATTCACTTGAATAATTAATTAATCAAGAAGAATCAGATCCATATATGATTGTAAAATACCGAGATCAATAAATACAGTGGAATTAAAGCGTATCTATTTGAACCATTGCTTCACTTGAAAAAAATATATCAATCTGATAACTAGTGATCTATCGGAATGTCAGATCTTCCTCTCTATGAACTATTTCTATATAGTAGCTTTCAATGGGATTAAAGCAACTGATAAGTATAACCTATCTTTTTATAGGCTAGAGAGGGGACCTAGCAAATCCTAATTAACAACGTGTCAACTAGGCCCTTCCCATTACGGGCTTTAGTTAAACACAATTGCTTACACTTTGCTGCTCAACCAGGCCCGTTATCAATAGATGCCAATACCTAATTCAATCAGATCACTATAGGCTTCAACAAATATTGGAATATCCATTAACCCGATTATTTAAAATAGAAAATCAATTAATTAATGTAAGCCCATATTATAGGAAATTTCCAACATTCTCCCACTTGGGCTACATTAATTAACTTATTTTATTTTGAAAAGATTTTATATTGAAAAAGACACTATCGGGTTAATAACTGAAAACTTTGTTTTATGTGGCCACAACCTTTAAAAAATAATATTCCAATAATGGCATCTCAATCCAATCCAATCCTATATAATCTTAGTATAGGACTATGGAGATCAATGTGTTAAGAAAATGCCACAACACAAGATCTTCCATAATCACATATAATAAGCATTATATTTTCATGGATCATGAGCCTAGTAGTGTAGTAAGAAATAATGCCAATATGTGATCAAAATATACACTATTTCTTATCGATTCTCAATGCAATTTCTCAACGACATGAAATTGCATTAACGTAATTTCTAAACAACATGAAATTGCCTTAGTACGATTTCTAAACAACATTAAATTACACAATTATGTCACAATCCAACATGAGATCTTATAATTAGTGACATCTAGTCATCTTTAAACAAAATTTGATTAAATATACTGTTTTATACTTTCATTTCCCAGTCAACAGGAGAAAGGATAACAATATAATCAATAACAATAATTATTAAAATAAATACTTTAATAAACATCATAAAAGCATTATCAATCTGTATATAATTATAATATCCATAAATACAATTTGTATAACTCCCACTAACAAAAGAAATCAAAAGAATCTAAAACACCCATATTCTTTACATGTTCTTTAAATAAAATGGGTCGTAAGCCAATATTGACTTAGTTCTAATATTCTCAATTATAATGTCTCCCTTTTTGACCAAGTCCTTAATAGTATAATATTTCATCCAATTAACATTTCAACAGTGGCATTGTTGTTATTTATAGCAAAAATAATTGTTTGTCACACATAATGCAATAAGATCGATTATGGGCAATAAGTATTTTAACAAAAATAATTAGTACATTATAAACTCCCCTTTGGGCAGAGTGTATCGCCATTATTTTTCACAGCATAAGTTTATAAAATAACAATAAGGAGAATTATATATAATTGTCAATGATCCATCCCTGTGGGCAGACAAATCATTTAAATTATACATCTCAATAATATCAATATATAGAGACGATAAATGAGAATTAATATAATGATCAATCCCCTTTGGGTAGACAAATCCTTTAAATTATATATCTCCATTATCTCAACATAGATGAGAATTACACATAACTCTAAAAAATTTATCCCCTTTATGCAGATAAACTTTTTAAGTTATACATCCTCATCATTTATCTCCAATATATCAATATAGAGGGGAATTACATATAACTTGCAAAAATTTATCTCCTTTGGGCAGATAAATCTTTTGGAGTCATACATCCCCATCTTTTAATTTTGGAATTTATCTTCATGTAATTTTCAAATTAATATACATAATAACTCCCTTTGGGCGAGTAATTGTATATACTAATTTTTATCAATAGGAAACTCCAAAAAAATATATGCCCAAAATTCATCTAACAATATAAAGCACTTTACAACATATGCTTCCCAAGATCATATTGCTTTTATCAAACAACAATTTTTTTTTTTTTAAACACCAATGGCTATTTGTAGTCTCTAATCTCTACAAGGTGTTGCTCACCATCATAACATCCCTTGACAACAAAAATAGGCAATGGGACTCTTTAAGAGACTATAAGAGTATAAAAAGTCCTCATTCTTATTATGGAATGCAACTTCATCGCAATATCATTGCTAACCAAGTATTGCTCCATCAAGATATTTTTCAATTAATGGAGGATCTCCAACCACAGATCAATGCCATTCAACATTGACAAGAACAACTATTCACATCACATAGCATTACCCAGAGGAACACCCAAATCAAGAAAAAGACAAAAACCATTGGAAGTCTAGTCTCACCGCAACATCAACACATTACCTTGGTAAATCATAAAGACGGAATTAAAGAGCAACCCAAGAATTGGCCTCGCTCATGCTACCCAACAAAAAAAAAACACCTTTTATATATATATATATATATATATAGCAAAAATTGTTCAGTCAAAAACTAAGCAATTTTGCAGAATCGGCTTCTTCCTTGTATATACTTGCTAAATTTTTTTTTTTTAACTCACTACGTTAATTTGTACTCCGAGTGGGAAGAAACGCTCACATACATTTGAAAGCAAATAAGAGTCCTTAAAAATCTTCATGCCCAAATGACAACCAACTCGAGAAGGTCAACATAATCTAGGCAATTTTACAAGATTCATTCTTTGACCCCATCAAGAAATATGATCACATCATATAACTTATCCCAAAACATCAATTTGATAAGGGAATGTGACCGATAGAAAAGCAGCAGGACCTAACCTTAATATAAGAGAAAAGCAGTAAAAGAGCTAAAAGCTAAAATTGACAAAACCTTGCACTAACAAATGGTCGTGTTTCATTAAATAGGAACCCTAACCGACCTAGTCTTAAAAGGCCATCATCAAACAAGGATTTCCTCCTTGAGCAAAATTCAAAAGGAAAAAAAAAACTCAGTCTATAAGAAATAAGTCATTTATGTAGTAACGTCGAAGCATCGTTTGACCTCCATATGTAATGGTCAATTGCAACAATATATCAACCATAGCTGCTGCAATGTCTACTTTAACTCTGCCGTGCTATCTAAATCTATAATAAAGCATCATCCTGATCATAATGCATAGAATACATTCTCAATCTGGTTGTACATGACAATCACGATGAAGCTATAACCCATTAAAGTATGAGGGCGACTAGAAGAAACTAAAGACTACTATTATGATAATCAAAAGAAGCACACTCTTCTAGCATTAGCAAAATAATTTAAAGCACCAAACAAAATAGATGTGGACACCTGACAATAAGATAAAAGCGCAGATGCCATGGAATATTTGGATTCAAAACCTTTTAAGTAACCTTCAAAGAGCATTGGCCAAAGAGAGTGCACGTAAAAGACTTTCGCACATCAACTGCAATTTCTGGCGACTGCCATCGCACACATATCACATAATGCGTTGGCACCCTAAGACCTTACATGCATAGTCGGCAGAATACTATCCCTCAATCCTATGATCCGTAATTTTACACATTAGACAGGTGCATCACCAAAAATATATATCTTACATCACTTCAAGTCCACGACAAGAGAGATGCAACCACATAGTGAAGTACCGAACCAAAGAGAGGAACCTTGAGTACATCAAAGCAATACATCAAAGCAATGCCAGGACTATGTCCTACATGAACATATTGAACAGTCAGCATCTCATGCAATGTAGGAACCCCTCCCAATTAAATCTAAAGTCAAATGTTACTTCTTCGCACGCAATAGTGGCATGCTGGTCAATGAAGACATATCCATCTTCGAATTACTAAAGCTAGCAAAGCCAATTTATTATCTAGTATTCCCAGAAAATGAGCTCGAGTTAGAAAAATGATCTATCTAAGCGCATTATCATTTCGTAGCTGCGAAGAATTTAACTTACTATTATACTGGCAATATGCTAGCTTGACCTTAAATCTCAAGCGGAACGCCAACTATCAAACTTCACATAATACCCTCGCAAAACTAGTCTACCTTAATTGAACGCCCAAAGAAATCATTCCTCAACATATATTTTCAAATTTGATGAACTGACAATCAATCGCCACATGCTTCCTCGATGCACCTGCTCGGGCAATCCGACCTCTAACCGCACGAAACTACGGCTACGATCATCCCTCGGAAAGCCAGAAGAGATTGCTCAGAAAAGCACGTCCAATCCGCCGAACAAAGAAATCACGACGAGGGAAAAAAAGAGAGGGGCCAACGGAAATATTTTTCCAGAAAAAAACAGACCGAACACGCGAGGGCGGATTGTCGTTTATGAATCGTGAAGCGGGAGGTGGACTGCGATCTCAAGCGAGGCGTGCGAATCGGATTAGAAAAATTCTCTCTTAATTCTCAACAAAATTATACAAATTATATATGGTTTGAAAGATCTCGACATGTAGAACAAAAGCCCTATGGTTTCGGGATTAATTGAGCAAAAAATCCACACGATAAAATAATGCCCATAATCGGCTCAAAGAGGAAAATTTCGAATTTTGTTTATAAAAAAAAAAAATTGGGTTCTATAATCATATATAACCTTGCTCTGATACCACATGTAAAAAATTATTCACTTGAATAATTAATTCATCAAGAAGAATTAGATCCATATATGATTGTAAAACATCGAGATTAATAAATACAGCGGAATTAAAGCGTACCTGTTTGAGCCATTGCTTCACTTGATAAAAATAGATCAATCTGATAACTAGTAATCTATCGGAATGCCGGATATTTCTTTATAGCAGCTTTCAATGAGATTAAAGGGATTAAAGTTATAACCTATCTTTTTATAAGCTAGAGAGGGGGACCTAACAAACCCTAATCAACAGCGTGTCAACTGGGCCCTTCCCATTATGGGCTTCAGTTAAACACAATTGCCTACACTTTGCTGCTCAACCAAGCCCGTTATCAATAGATGCCGATATCCAATTCAATCAGATCACTGTAGACTTCAACAAATATTGGAATATCCATTAACCCAATTATTTAAAATAGAAAATCAATTAATTAATGTAAGCCCCTATTATAGGAAATTTCCAATATTCTGCGCACCCTTTTCACCTTCCGATCCTTTGCACCTCATCATCTATTGAAATTCTATATCTTAATTTTTTGGAGAGATTTATTTTCGAAATTACTTTTTTTTTTTTTTTTTACAGAGATCGATTTGAGAATATACGCAATATCTCAAAGAAATATTCAACCAGCTTTTAATTTCCTATTGCGGATGGGGAAATCCGAGTGAATAATGATGCAACTTACATGTTCAAAATCGATGAAATCTATTGAAATTCCAAACTTTAATTTTTTGGAGAGATTTATTTTCGAAATTACTTTTATTTTTTTCAGAGATCTATTTTAGAATATTAATCAAATATAATATGCGCCATATCTCGAAGAAATATTCAACCTGCTTTTAATTTCCTGTGGCGGATGGGGAAATCTGTGTGAACAATGCAAATTACCTTTTCAAAATCGATGAATATGGCAAGAAGGGAGAACCCGCTTTTAATTTCCTGTGGCGGATGAGGAAATCTGTGTGAACAATGCAAATTACCTTTTCAAAATCGATGAATATGGCAAGAAGGGAGAACCCGCTTTTAATTTCCTGTGGCGGATGGGGAAATCTGTGTGAACAATGCAAATTACCTTTTCAAAATCGATGAATATGGCAAGAAGGGAGAACCCGCTTTTAATTTTCTGTTGCGGATGGGGAAATCTGAGTGAACAATGCAAATTACCTTTTCAAAATCGATGAATATGGCAAGAAGGAGAACCCGCTTTTAATTTCCTGTGGCGGATGAGGAAATCTGTGTGAACAATGCAAATTACCTTTTCAAAATCGATGAATATGGCAAGAAGGAAGAACCCGCATTTAATTTTCTATTGCGGATGGGGAAATCTGTGCGAACAATGCAAATTACCTTTTCAAAATCGATGAATATGGCAAGAAGGGAGAACCTCCATAGGGAAGAAACGAGGCCAAGAAATCTTATAAATTGACCATGCTCCAGAAGCTGCGGCTACGACATACCTGCAGTGTTTTCTGCAAAGATGGTGAAACTCTCGCTCTTCTTCGTCCTGGTGGTGCTTATTTCAGGTTCTTCTCACTCCTATCTGCATGATCTCTCCTTCCATTTCGCTGGTTACAGCTTGAATTCCCGCCTTTCGTGTGTTTAGCTATGTCAAAGCCGTAGCTCATGATGCAGTACAGTACACGATAGGCATAGTTTCCGGTTCTTCTCGCTCCGATCTACGTGATCTCTCCTTCTGTTTCGCTGGTTACAGCTTGAACTCGCATGTCTTTCATGTATTAAGCTATTTCAAAGCTGTAGCTCATGGTGCAGTACAGTGAATGATAGGAATAGTTTCAAATTTCTTCATGTGACGTAACCATGCATGGGTTTGCTGTCCGGAAAGTCGGTCTTTTAACACGACGGATCGACTGGACGAGTCTTTTGATAATGTCGTGTGACCGGATCGTTTGTTTGTTCGTGTCGAAGACCAAGTTTATGAGTCGTATGTCTGATGACCCCGAGTCGCTTCCCGTGCAGGTTCTTGCAGCAGCAGCAACCGTGGACGTGTTGATGCGCAAAAGCTGTGCCGGAAGATCCTCGAGCAGCACAGCTGCGATTTCTACGACTGCACGAGGCACTGCTCTGAGGAGTTTGGTTCGGTCAAGGCAAAATGCATCCCCAATCCAAGCAAGCACTGGCTCCACGCCTGCGCCTGCTACCCCCCTTGCTGACATAGTTCCGATACGCCTTTGCTCGTGCCGGTTCGGATAACGGAAATGAGTTGATGCCAATGTTGGATTTCTGTTTGATTAACAGAACTATTATATGATGCCCAATAATGGAAAATATGATATTAATAATAGCTATTACATTATAGCTTTTTACGATGCATTTATCGTTTATTTATTATCTGTTTTGTTGTTTATTTGTGATAATAGTTATTCCTATATTACCTACAAAATAGTTTTGTAATGGCCGTGACACGACCTCCTTATAATATAATTAAAACCGTTAAGCCGTAATGAACTGTTCCAAAGTACCTTTTTGTCTCTCTCTCTCTCTTTTTTACCCATCACTCTAATAGTAAAGACAATCAATGTCATTATGAAGATTGCTTAAATAACTAATGTAACTGTTATAGCTATTCATATATTGTTTAAAATAATAATATTATTAGTGCACTGATATGACATCGTTTAGATTAATTCAACATCTTGATTCTATGATTAATATTTATACTCAATGTAAATTTCAAATAAATAATTGATAGTATAATTATATCCTCTTGGACTTATTTGGATACTATTATCTAAAATAATGTAATAAAGATATATGACAAGTTTTTTTATTTTGTGAAAATGAATTATAAAAAAATATTTTCTTATAAGTCATTGTCTATAATAAAAAAAAATATTTTATTTTTTAATTATTTCGAGTGATATAACTTATTTTTTATTTTATGAAAAAGAGGATTGTTACTAGAGGTGAGCATAATTCGGAAGTAGAACCTGAAATCAAAGAATTTTGGATAACATCGGTTCTAGTTCCAAAAATTGAGTAGGAAGGTGAAATTTTTTTTTTTTTTTTTTTCTATGCCTTCGCATTCGCATGATTTTGCGATATGTCATGGCATCTAATTATGAGTGTATACTTTGGAGTATACTTTGGAACCACCAATAACTTTTATTTATGATTGATATTTTTATTTTTCTTATGTTTTATATTTTTGTTGTGTCTAAATATAAGTTGTAGCTAGTGAATTATAATTATAAGTAGTAATTATTAAATGTGATGATTCATTATAATCATTTAACGAATAATTAATCCAAAATTTGAAAGATAAGAAGTTATTGTGACCGATAAATTCCAAATTCCTGATAAAACTCGTCCAAATTTGGAACCGCTCACCCCTCGTGATTACAACCATCAAGTCAAATTAGTGTGGCGGAAGTCTTATCAGCGAATGAGGAGGAGCGAAGAGTGTACATCTTCGTAAGCATCGTTTCATCGTCTTCCTCGTTCCTGTTCAGACATCGTTGCAACTTTGCCGGAATATCATCACGTCACTGTAACTAAAGCTTTCTTCGTGCGGTTGGATGCCTTCCGTCAATGGCTTCTGCACACCCTTTTCACCTTCCAATCCTTCGCACCTCCTCATCTATTGAAATTCTATACCTTAATTTTTCAAAGAGATTTATTTCCGAAATTACTTTTTTTTTTTTAAATTTTAGAGATCGATTTGAGAATATTAATCAATTAGAATGTACGCAATATCTCGAAGAAATATTCAACCCGCTTTTAATTTCCTATTGCGGATGGGGAAATCCGAGTGAACAATGATGCAACTTACCTGTTCAAAATCGATGAAATCTATTGAAATTCTAAACTTTAATTTTTTGGAGAGATTTATTTCCGAAATTACTTCTTCTTCTTTTTTTTTTTTTTTACAGAGATCTATTTTAGAATATTAATCAGATATAATATACGCAATATCTCGAAAAAAAATTCAACCCGCTTTTAATTTCCTGTCGCGGATGGGCAAATCTGTGTGAACAATGCAAATTACCTTTTCAAAATCGATGATTATGGCAAGAAGGGAGAACCTCCATAGGGAAGAAACGAGGCCTAGAAATCTTATAAATTGACCATGCTCCAGAAGCTGCGTCTACGACATACCTGCAGTGCTTTCTGCAAAGATGGTGAAGCTCTCGCTCTTCTTCGTCCTGGTGATGCTTACTTCAGGTTCTTCTCACTCCTATCTGCATGAAATAAATATATGAAAAGTTTTTTTTTCATGAAAAATGAATTATAAAAAAATATTTTCTTATAAATCATTGTCCATAATAAAAAAATATTTTATTTTTTAACTATTTCAAGCGATATAACTGATTTTTTTTTTATTTTATTTTATGAAGAAGAGGATTATTACTAGAGGTGAGCATGGGTGAGCATGATTCGGAAGTAGAACCTAACCTGAAATCAAAGAATTGGACAACATCGGTTCTAGTTCCAAAAATTGAGGAAGGTGAAATTTGCGTTTTTTTTTTTAATTTTTTTATCCATGCCTTCGCATGATCTTGTAATATGTTATGGCGTCTAATTATGAGTGTATACCTGGAGTATACTTTGGAACCACTAATAATTTTTCTTTATGATTGAGATTTTTATTTTTCTTATGTTTTATATTTTTTGTGTGTTTTAATATAAGTTGTAGTCAGTGAATTATAGTTTTAAGTGATAATTGTTAAATGTGATGATCCACTATAATCGCTTAACAAATAATACGTCCCAAGATTTAAAAGATAAGAAGTTATCGTAACCGAAATGTTCCAAATTCCTAATAAAACTTGTACGAATTGGGAACGCTCCCCCTCGTGGTTACAGCCGATAATCGTCAATTCAATTAGTGTGGCGGAAGTCATATCACCGAACGAGGAGGAGCGAAGAGTATCCATCTTCGTAAGCATCGTTTCATCGTCTTCCTCGTTCCTGTTCAGACATCGTCGTAACTTGCCGGAATATCATCACGTCACTGTCACTAAAGCTTACCTCGAGCGGTTGGATGCCTTCCGTCAATGGCTTCTGCGCACCCTTTCCACCTTCCGATCCTTCGCACCTCAGGACCGGTCAAGACAGGATTTTGCCTGCAAGGCCAGCGAGTTTTGCCCGGATCCCGTCGTGGGTCTCTCTCAAGCGCACTTCTTCGGCGCAGCCTCCTCCCCCCGCCCAGCACGGCCATGTGGAGAACTTGCATTTGGTCTCCCTGTCCAGACAGGGGAAATTCGAACAGGTCCATGAGTTCATCAAGAGCATGGACGAGGCCGGCGTCGCCGTCAGTCCCTCCACGTATAAATCCCTCTTCGAAGCGTGTGGGGAGATGGGACTCTTATCGGACGGAAGATCGATTCGCGACCGGTTGAAGAACCCGCCTGAGTTTCTTGAAGATTGCGCTCTCCAGATGTACTGCGACTGCGGGAGCTTATCGGAGGCGCGGAGACTGTTCGATAAAATGCCGGAGAGAAGTTCGTTCGCGTGGGGTACGATGATATCAGCTTACGCGCAAAGTGGTGTTTTGGACAAAGCTTTTCAGTTGTTTTCGCTCTTGATAGACTCTGGGGTTGGACCGAAAATTTCCGTCTACACAAGTTTATTGAGGTCATTGATGGACTCTTCTTGTTTGGAGATTGGCAGACAGATGCATTCTCATTTGATAAAAACTGGGTCAGGTTCAAATGCCTCGGTCGCCACGGCAATTTGCAATATGTACGTTAAATGTGGGTGGTTAGAGGGTGCCAGGATCGTTTTTGATCAGATGGCTGAAAAGAAAGTGGTCGCTTGGACTGCATTGATGGTGGGGTACACTGAGGCTAACAAGCAGAATGATGTTCTTCCTTTATTTGTGAAAATGATCGAGGAAGGTGTGGAATTGGATGAGTTTGCATTCTCTATTGTTCTCAAAGCCTGTGCTTGGTTGGAGTACTTGAGAGTTGGAAGGCAAATTCATGGCTACATTGTTAAGCTGGGGTTGGAATCTGAAGTTTCTGTGGGAACTCCTCTCGTGGACCTTTATGTGAAATGCACATGTTTCGAGTCTGCTCTCTTGACATTCCAGAAGATAGACAACCCAAATGATGTTTCGTGGAGCACGTTGATATCTGGTTACTCTCAGTCTGGGAGAGTTGAGGAGTGCCTTAAAACTCACAAATCTTTGAGAGTTAGAGATGGATCACTAAATCCATTCATCTACACCAGCATTTTCCAAGCATGCTCCATGCTTGCAGATATTAATTCGGGTGCACAAGCTCACGCTGATGCAATAAAACGAGGTCTGATCTCACCTTTATATGGGGAGAGTGCACTAATCACCATGTACTCTAAATGTGGCAATATGGATTATGCCAGTCGAGTTTTCAAGTCAATTAGTGAACCAGACACTATAGCCTGGACTGCTATAATAGCTGGCTATGCATATCACGGCATTGCTTCAGAAGCACTCAGGTGCTTTAGGAAGATGCAGGATTCCGGTGCCAGGCCAAATGGAGTCACTCTTGTTGCAGTCCTGACTGCTTGTAGCCATTCGAGTTTAATAACAGAGGCCAAGGGTTATTTGAAATCGATGAGCAGTGAGTATGGTGTTGCTCCTACAGTAGACCATTTCAATTGTATGATCGATGTATACTCTCGTGCCGGTTTACTTCAAGAGGCATTTGAACTAATTAATAGTGTGAACTTTGAGCCTGATGCAATGAGCTGGAAATGTTTACTGGCTGGATGTTGGAACCATAGAAATCTTGAGCTTGGAAGGATAGCATCAGAAAATCTTCTTCGGCTGAACCCAGATGATACTGCAGGTTACATCCTCCTCTTTAACTTGTGCGTTTTGCATGAGAAATGGGAAGAAGCGGCAAGAATTAGGAAGAAAATGATGGAAAAGAAATTGAGGAAAGAGGTCAGTTGCAGCTGGATCACGGTGAAGGGTAAATGGCACAGGTTTATAGTTGGGGACAGACACCATCCTCAAACAGAGGAGATTTATGCAAAGCTGAAGGAAATTGACTTTCGGGATAGTAACAGTGGAGATCGGTCCCTATTAACTGAGGAGGATGCATCTTGTATTTTGCCAGAGCGAAGACAACAGCTTCTTGAGCATAGCGAGAGACTGGCAATAGCATTCGGGCTGCTCTCCTCGCCAAGGAATTCACCTGTTCTCATTTTCAAGAATCTTCGGGCTTGCAGAGACTGCCACGATTTTGCAAAGCATGTGTCTATGGTCACCGAACGCGAGATTGTAATTAGAGATTCGAGTAGGTTCCATCATTTTAAGCTTGGTCGGTGTTCTTGCTGTGATTATTGGTGAATGTTGATCATGCCATCCTCTCTACTTACCTTGATGGCCCAAGCTGCGTGACTGGTAGGTTACAGGATGTCCGATTTTGCTGTCCATACGCACCTCATTGATAATGTTATATGCCTGTGTAGATTCTAAGGGCAATGAGAGAAGTAGTTCAACTGTACTTTCCGCACTATCCAGCATCATATTCCTCATCCCTCAAATGATGATACTTTTTGCAGTATCAAGATGCAAAATCACCATATATTGAAAGAAAAACTATGTACTCGACATGGACAAGATCATTTCACCAGAGCGAAGACATCGGGGGAACCAGATGATATAATATCTCATTTATGACAACAGAAAGCATAATTAACTGCGATTTAACTTGCAAAATCAGGTAGTAGTTGAGAACATGTGAACAAAGGCGGGCTGCACGATATTCAGTGGCACGGGCGATATTACTACCCTGCAACATGCATTTTCATCTCAACGGAAAGCAAAAATGTTCTTACTTTATTCTCTTGGGACTCAGGATCAGCTCATTATTCCTGCTTTTAACTTTTCGAAACCTTGAAACAATTAGTAAACGTTGGCACCATTTAACTTGCATTCTGTAAGCAGGGGTCTGCATTTTATACAAAGTGATTGTTCGTGGAGGAGTAAGCAGACATTTCCACTTGCATATTTTAAGGAGAATTTAAATTTGATGCTGCAAGAAATGAAGATAACATTACATAGAGCTATACGGGAAAAAACTCGGATAGTATAAAAGCCTCGGCCGCTGTTACTGTCTGAAATGGCGTGGTATAATTCTGAGAAATGAATGAACAATGTTAGGGGCCGGTTTCTTTGCGCGATGCTTCCCAGAGTCGATGCTCAATTCCAAGCTTTCTTAGCTCCATCAGACCTTGCTCGACTGAAAGCAAGACAACCCAAATGAATACCCCTTTTTCTGGTCGGTAAATGAATACCGTTAAATAGGCAAGGTTTTCAAATATATGAAAACAAATCTAGAATTTAATCTGCAATTTGGCCTGTAGTGTTTGTACAAAAAAGCATTGAAATATTACCATCGACTGCGTCATGTGATGTAGGGGAATGAGCACTCCGGTTTATCCAGAACTGCAGCCGCTCTTTTGCAGTTTCCACCTCTATACCATGAGCTTTGGCTCTTCGCCAGAAATATGTAAGCCATGCCTGTGTAAAGACAAAAGCTCAAGTGAGAAGATGGTGAGACTCAAAAGTACAATACCTTAAAGTAAGCATCATACCTCCTTAAAGAGCACATCCTCAGATTCCTCTGGACTCAATTCTGCCACAGAGAGAACCACAGTTGCATTGTAATCATTGACCAGACTATTAGAAAATATCGATTATAAGAAAATATGATTAACTTGTGCGAGTGTGACCAGCTATTTTAATGTCATAATCATTATCCAAAGAGCATCCATTATAGCACTGAAGTGTGAAGCCATGAACAAGTCCGAAGTCTATATGGATCTCAGAAATGAAGGTTATGGGCAACGGATGCGCCATCAATGATATGTAATCAATCAGAAGCCCCGCTGGATCAGCAACATTAGACTTGTCCAATGATGAATACATAGTGAAATAACACTACTTTTTTCAGAAACATTAAAAATGCAGGGATGGTATATAGACTCTTATAAATTATCAGGCAGCTAAAAGTTTAACTCCAAAATCATGTTGCTGGAGAGAGAAATAATGTTCCCTCGTTTATTTTTTATGACGAGGAACTCTAGATGGGTAAACCTCGAGGTGACGAAAGACTGGCGGAGGTTCACTATGAGATTTGTTCACACTGGTTGATACCTGAGATTGAACCGGTATAGTGTGCCTAAGCCACATCCGGCAGTTTTTTCCTTTTAGCTGGTAATATCCACATATTCTTCCCACTGGTATATGGTTTGATCAAATGTTTCGCTATACAGAAGTCCGCCGATTCACCAACTACAAGCATTTTGGACCCCACTAAAATCAAACCATGATTCTATTTTGAGTCTTCTAGGATCAGGCCAAAAACTTTGCCAAACTAACAGGGATACTTGCACATTTTGCCATCAGGATTACACGTAATAGTAATCCGCTTGAAAACTTGTGGCTAGGACTAGTCTCAGCAATACTGAAACAATCACAATATAACAACCTTAAAAAGTGACAATGTCATCCATGGATATTAGTACCACATGAGCAGGAAAAGGTACAAGTTTGTGCAATAACAGTAATGCCGTCTAGAATGAGGATTATGAGATGATGGTGGGATACTTTTCCTAAACACATGAGCACTACCGATGCTGCCAATAAGAAAATTCTCTTACCAAATGCCTCCATGAATTTCGGATCACCGGGAGATTTGAGATCTGAAACAAAAAGTAAAAAGCCAATGGCAAGCATTCAGCAGGTATCACTCAAAAGAGCATGTAGTTCACACAACTGTAGCGAACTTTGAATCATTCAGTGAGATTGCAGAGGGACAGTCATTG